>OU911057.1:5480000-6711250 GCA_918358695.1 Melinaea menophilus ssp. n. AW-2005 | reverse complement strand
CACGTAAAGAAAATATGTTAGCTTTTGAACAATTACTGTGTTGCGTCATGGAAAATATGATATTTTGTTTTCGTACATCTTGAAACAGTGTTTCAACGAAGTTATTAAGGATATAAGTATCTAATATGTTGATAAAAAACAGCATTCCTATTGAATAATATATGTCTTACTGAAATGACTATGATATCAATATTTGGTCGAATTTTTTCAATATTTTCTCAGGGAGCAAACGTAACCTACAGTCATCTAAAAATATAAACTGGTAATTTTTAATAGATCGCTATCCTCGACTAACAAGGAGGAAAGTGAAAGAATAGGGAACCATACGAAAGGCAGCGATAATAACTCTTCTATAAGAAGGTGCTACTTCCCCGCTCGAGCCTGAACGTTCGAGATGCATTCAGCTTAGCATTCATACTATAAACTATATGCTCATAGTATTAATAATAAATAATTCTTTATTTTATACATAGCAACAATTTCATATTAATTAAAAAGACATTTCAGTTTTTGTAGGTATAAACAAGGAATAAAACGAGACTTTTATTATTCCAATAAACTATATATGGCTTAGAAACAAGTTAGCTATCAATCTTTAAACTACACAAACCTAAACGTCGCAACAGTAAAAGTCACTACGGCAGGACATATATCGTGTCGGGCGGAGTTAAGCGGAGTCGACGTCCACCTGCGCGGCCCAAGATATTAGTTTTCAATATTTAATACGGTCGGACGTGACGCGAGCTTCGGGATTCGGGATCCGCGCTGACGTCTGCTTGCCCGGCACTGCTTTGATATTAGATACGATATTTATATTTCAAATACTTATTGGCTGTTGTTGTATAAAATAGAATTGAATAAAATAGATTTAAAGAGCATTCAAATGTGTCAGCTACCGCATTATGTTGTTAGAAATAGGATCACAAATTACAATTTGTGTTTTCTATGTACTGGGAAAGTCTCGGAACATTTCACAGTAATCGCCCTTAGAGAGAAACTCAAAACTCGCTCCGTCGCCTCTGTGGTGTTCATTTAGTATTGTATTCCTTTTGTGTTGCTTATTTGTTTCTGACGCCCGCCTTACTGTCGCTAATGCCCTTGTTTTGGTCATTTAGCTCGTCTTAAGTTCGTTAATATGTTACAAAGCCGTTTTATATAATTAAAATCGGTTCTAGGTATTGAAATATGGTTTGTAAAGCATTTAGTATGATACGAAAATACTTTTTTGGTTATTAAAAAATAACATGGTTTATAAATTTTATATTAGTTAGGTGCAAAGTAGACAAGCCTTTAATTAACTGTGCCTCTATTAGACACAGGCCTCCTTTTGATATTGCGGAAAGAGCTTAACAAACCACCGCGTCTGCTGTAGGTTTTGAGTTGAATAACAAATATACTAAATAATAATACTTTTTTTTGGTGGCAATGGATCTGGACTTATTTAATTCATCACATAAGATTACATTTCGTAAGCAAGAGCCCGGGACTAGTAAAGAAAGTCGATTAAAAAACATTAATAAAATCATTTGTTTTGTTATATTAATATACTATGGTTTTCAAAAACTTACAATTAGGCCATATTAATAATATAAATAAAATAAAAATACATTAATATAAAGTTAAAAAACCATAGATTTTTCTTTAACAAATATAATAGAGTGTGTATAAATATTAACATTTTGCGGCAACCCTTTTATAAAATAAACGACGCCCTCATGTTAATAAACGAAGTAATAAGCCCGAAAATACAAAGAAAAATGTGTGTGCGGTGCGCGGGTCGTTACAGCGCGCGGTTGATTACTTGCACGTATCTCCGCGACGCGCTTCTACGGAACATACGGTATACGAGAAGCAATGCAATAGTTCACACGAATGAAAAATGTAGTCTGTATAATAAAAGCAATTTTATTTATAATTCAAAAATTATAGCTATGTTTAATTTACTTATGTTGCATATTATATAATCTTGTACAGATTTTTGTAAACTAATGTAATTTTAAATAAAAATTTGTAGTTCTTTGTAAAATTATTTTCTTAATAATAATCTCACTGGTATCGTCCAAAATTGCAGCCCGTATATTTCAAGAGCCGCTAAATAATGACATTTGTCGCTGCCACGGCGAGTGAAGTACGTTCACTCGTTCCGCGACCACTCCGTCTTATTAACTGCACTGAGCCACCCCGACCTCATACCACGTTGTGAGAAAATATACGTGACGTTTTAAGAATTCTTACAGTAAATATGTTTGGACATGTTTAACAAGACGCTTTGTGATGAGTTAGTCCCTTGTGATAAATATGAAAAAAATATTAATATTACAGGCAAAATTTCACTCTTACTAATGTATTTTAGCAGTAAAAATGTACATTTTGAAAAAAATATGTTGCTAGTTTTATCAAAATGTAATCTAAATATACATAACTAATACTCAACTAACTTAAGATGTCTACAAATTTCTCTGACAGAATGACTAGAAAGTAACTCACATGTGGTTTTACATGTTAGTGGCATATGCAAGTCGCAGCCATTTGTAAGGGATAAGCCACGTCTCGACAGCGCTGAGGAACTTGAATTCAATGGAGCGTGGAAATGTCTCCAATGTTTTGAGAATTCTTTACCTTTGCATGTTTGTTAAATTTTATGTTATTTGTAAATCAAAAGTAGTACAAAATTTTGGAAGTTACTGATTATATCCTAAAGTAATAATCACCATATATTTCCTAAAAAAATATGTATTCATTATTAACTAAAATTACTTTTGTATTGATAAGGTAATCGGATTCCTTGCGAATGATTTATTTCTTGTAAACATAACTTATTTACTTTTTGTGTGGGTCGATAGGCTCGCTTCTATTTTGGGATCAAGATTGCGAAGTTGTAACGACTTGCTGATATACTTAAGTTAACAGAAAGTGCTGTGTCACGAGTCAGAGGCATGGCTTTGTTTAATTTATTGCACGTTTGTAAGAAGAAGGAGAATTTAAATTAATACGACTTCAGGTGAAGATTATGTTATGAATGTAATGAGATGTTTTTTACTTATGGTTGAATTTTTATTTATATTTTTAACCAAAAATCTTATATTTATAATCATAAATATATCTATATATATATTTTTATTTACTCTCAATGGCATTTTTGTTTAAAGTATATTTTAATGTTTGTAATAATGGAAATCACATTTTAAATAAAGTGGTAGCAGTCGCAAGCCTCTATTACTAATAACATAAATTGTAATCGACACACCAACCACCATATAAATTTACCAAAACTGTTATAAATTTGTCAGAAATAAGCAAGGAATTAACGTTGAAGTGTATTTGAATAAAGCGACAAACGTTCCATACATAGACAATTATTAATGTTTAAAATTAAGTTGCTAAAATGCGGTCACTTTTCAAATATTTGGAACTCTTATTAACAATGAAATAGAGTTAAAATTCCGTAACATATTGTCCCTTACAGCGGAATGCAACTCCACATTTATCCAACAAATGCACCGCTTAATTCAAAGCGTCGATGCTGGCAGAGTGCCGCAGCGGTAGGTAATGATTGATTTCGGGATAGACTATTTCATTTATATATCTCTAGAGATTTAAGCGCTTTAAGCGCTGAACGCAACTGTGGTATAATCTGTTGCCATAAATAAACATAAATACTATAGACTAGTGAAGCGAATCGAATGTTTTGTGAAATATATTTAATGGCTGATATTGATCTCAGTTTATATTTTACCATTTCAGTTGGGAAAGCACTTTTAGACAAAGTATAATACATTATTTCAAAATAAATAGAAAACTTATTACAATACTAGATCATTGCACTAGAGCTCTTCCTCGATTACTTGTAGTGGCGATTTATAAATAAGTGTAAATAATCTGCAGTAAGCAGATGCGGAACACCGGGTGCCGGCGGCGGGTCATCTATCACTGGATAATGGCGGGACGCTAAACTTGCGGTTTACAGTAAGAAATAGAATTTGTGGTCAAAAAATAATTAACATCACGATATTTAAAATTTTATCGAGTTAATGATACTAACAAATTACAATTCATTCTTAAATAAATGATTTTTCAAGTTATTACATATATTTTTTTTATTTTGTCAGATAGTAATATAATAGTTGAAATTAAAAGATCCATAGTTGTTTTTTTTATTGGTGATAAATAAGCAAAACCAAGAGAGAAAGAACAAGTTTTAGGGTTAAGATACTTTTAATAATGGGCCCATACAAGTTAACTGGTTTAAACATGCCTGCTTAAAATGCATCAATTTTACGATGATTTAATTAAAATTAAGACAATACTCTATGTTAGGGGCCCAGCTTCGGAACACCTTAATAAATGCCCCGTCTTTGCTCTCCTTTAAAATTTCTCTGGTGGAAATAAGGTGTCTATATTGTGATGCCGGGAAAATGGATTTTACGGGAAAAATTAAATCTCCTTTCAGTTTGCTGCAAGCGTTTCCCAACAAATAGATTGTTCACGGAATCGAAAGCAAACAGTGAATCAAATAGTAATCTCAGGGTTGTTATTGTTTTAAAACGCCCTCCGCCGCTCGCTGCGGGGATATTTGATTACTCCATAACCATCTTCGGGCTCATATTGTTATAATGTAATATGTTTATTAAATCATATTGTTTTATTTATTTTATTATGTTCGTTATGTTAGTTATTATTATGTTTACATTGAGGAGTGAGTGAACGTTTTTATATTACGTGTTTCTACTAAAGATGATTACTTCTACACATTCGGCACGTAAACTTTGTGCGTATATTACTTGATGTAATTATTTTCTTATATTATTTTATCTATATTACAATAAATATCCAGATATACCTACTTTAATGTGGATTAAGCTATAATTACTCAAGTAACAACAAATATTTTTAACAAAAAATATGATGATCAAAGAATGTTTTTTGTAATGTAATAATGGATCCTAAATAATTTTCTTGTAGATTCTATAATAATCATTATATTAAATTACATCTAACATCTAAAAAGTGAATTTTGAGTGACACTTTGGTAATTTCTTATTTCAAGAGACTAAAGTGGAGATGAGGCAATTGCGAATGTTTTGAATTCTTAATGCAGAGAAAAATATTTTGCGTTTAGGGAATAGAATAATTACATTTTACAACATTGGAGTGACGTCAACGAAATAACAGATAATTCTATTTATAATATTCATGCAAAACGTATATTTTTTTATGAAATTATGATTGTTTAATAATTCTATTGAAAGGGATTCCAATGTTGTATGGAAAACAAATGTATCGCGAAATATTATATCAGCCCCCGTCCATAAGCTCAAAGGCGTGAGATAAAAAGTAAAATTTGAATTCGTATCAAAGTCCTAATTACTTGCCCGTAGCGAACAAGCAGCTTATTTTTTGGCAACACAGAGTAATCATGAATTTTGTAAAACAATTCTACTTCAAATTAACGTTTATTACTTTTAGTGTGTATCTGTATTAATTTATCCGAAACATAAGTCTATTACAAGTTTATTCTGCTATGTTTGTTACATTATGTTAACTTATATTATTGAAAAAGATCATCAGTTAAAGTATGTTGTACGTATATTGCTGGATAAACATGGTAGTTTTTACCAGAACTATCATTTGAGTCAAGACTTTGAGGATGTCTTATTAACAGAAAAAGATTATTAATTTAAACCGCATTAGTTTTCTTTGTATCCGGTAAGAATAAATAATATCTGTTTAATCTCACTCCAAACATTTAAAAATTAGTGTTAGATCAATTATTGAAATCTATAAATAATACATTTTATTATAAAAATGCGTTAACATTCCGAACGGAAAATATTTATCCGTTTAAGAAATGAAAAATGTTCAACAAGGATAATACATCTTTAAAATCACTGAATAATTTAAAAAATCCACAGTGAATAAAGGAAAAGAATTATTTGAGATAATAATATGACTTAGACCTAATGTTCATCGAGCAGCTTCTAAGTGAAACTATACCGAAATTTATATCTAGAGCTACCTATCAGTATATCCTGCACGCTGCGGCTTCCGACAAGACAATGCTCTCAGCAGCTAGAGCGCGTTTGTTGCACAACTGTCGATAAGTGGAACGCATTGATTGCAAGTGGAACAAAACTGTCAAGAGTTATAGTTTGGTTCAGAAAAAAATATAGAACAACGTGTATTTAAAGACAGAGGCCAAAGGCCTCGTGGATTAAAATGAATATTATTTTAGGTTAAACAAATTCAACTAATTATTTCGTTTATTTAAAAAAAACACGTCGCACTTATAAAAAGTATAGTTCACGGTTTCCAAGATTTAAATAACTAACTACACCAGTAATTACTTCCATTATGTTATTATTTACTAGAGACTAAAATATTTTAAATATATACATTAAAAACAACGGTAATTATATAAAACTGGTATATACAGCTGGTCAATTTTACTTGTACATATAAATCAATAGTTAGCAAGTATAAAAAAGGTGGCTTGCATTGTCTGCACTAGTGATGTAACGAATATCATCTTTTGAACACTCGCGGATGCGAATACGAATCAGAATACAGTATTTTTTTCAAATTTTACGACCCTTGCCTATGGCTTCGTGGCACTCTTGGTCAAATGAGGTACGTTAAATACATACATGAAATCATAAAATCATATCAAAAACTTCCTTTATCAATGATCTTGAGGAACTTTTTTTGCTTCTTCTATTCTCAGAAGTACCTTCATGCACACTTGTCAGTTTCTAGTATTCTTGACCTCTGCCTTCTTCAAAGAATACTCAATGTGATTGACTTTCTGACCTTTCCATTCACACATCCCTTATACCAGTATATCCGACTTGTCAATCTGTTCCGTTCATCCTCTCTACATGACAAACTATCTAAGCATGTCTTTTTCAATCTTAGTGACTACAAATTCTTTCACATTATAAGGCTTTTCTTATTTCATTGTTCCTTATCAAGTTTCATTTTGATACATTAATGTTGGTACTCATATCTCCCTATGTAGAGCGATATATTTTTTAAGCCTTTTTTGAAACCTTTTAATTATTCATAACACGTGCAGTGTTCCATTTACCATATAACCAGCATTCACTCTCCTATCTATATCCTTCCTTAATCTTCCATCTGTAGTAAACACAAAACCTAGATATACAAACTCCTTTACTTTAATTGTATCTCCGTTAATCTAGATATTTGATTAAATTTTCATCTGTGACCAAAATCATGATTTTCCTCTTACTTACATTCACTTTCATTCCTTTCTCCGTTAAGCCAGTATACCTACATAATATTTATCAATTCCTGTAACTCATTAAGTGATGACGTAAGTATTTCTTGATCATTTGCTTAGAGAAGACATTTAATTAGTAAATCTTAAAAGAGGAACATGGAAAGGCGCTTCGCTGCGTAACGAATAACTAAAAAATACTAAATAATACTGAAGACTGATAATGTGATTACGGGGTTAAGTTACTTTTTCTTATATTAAAAAACCATAAGGAATGAATGGATTTTTATTTTATTGTCTTCAAATTGCTTTTTTTTCTGATATATATACTCGCATAAATTTTCCAAATTAGAATGTGAATGCATTTGCAAATATTCGTTACATCACTAGTCTGCACAACGAACAGTGCTTGACGCCAAGTGCTTTTCCCGGGTTCGCAATTTGTTGTCCGCCAAGTAAGTGTGCTTACAAGTGGGCAGTTGAATTATTCTTTACCTTTAAAGTGTTATATTTTGAACCATTTTTAGATCGTTTAAATAACAAAAAATATCTTTTTAGAAATTTGGTTCCATAACATTGTCACGTATCTTTAAATTTAACAATAAAAACATATACATATAGTCAAATTGTTTTATAGACGTTTAAACATCATAAATATTTTAAAAGGACTTCTTACTAATTCTTTCAAAATAAGTTTTAAAAACTATCAATAGAAATTATGCTAACAATAAATGACATTATACACAAAAGAAAAGAACATTTCTAAATAAATAGGAGACGCAAATGAAATGGCATAACGACGTGCGTCAACATGACGAGGGTAGTGAGAGCGCGAGCGAATGAACGACTGAAGTATGAAGCACAGGACTTCTAATATTACCTACCTACCTACGTACCTGTATGGATTAAGGTTGATAAACCTGTCAGGTGAGTTATCTTATCAATTGTCATTCTGATATTGATTAAGTACACTTCTGTACAAAAATTCTGTTTTTTTTATTTATACTAATAATGTGTTAATGAATTCCTAAATAAAAGTAATAATTTAGTGTACTTCTAATAACTTATATAAATGTCAAAGTATACGTTTTACATCCTACAAGTAATCCACGGGTCAATCGTACATAGTTTGCAACACCAACTAAAAGGCACAATAATCATTAATTCTGTCCAACGAAATCCTTAAGCGACAATAAATGTGGGGAAATTTGTATAAATTATAGCTGCGACACACGGTCGCGGTCACGTCGCAATTTGCGCCCTTGTAAATCAGCCCCCGGCCACAAGGATCAGTTTAAATGCGGCCCTTTCTAACACTACTTAACAATTAATGTTTGTTTTCTAAATAAAACTTTATAAATCTTCTCAAAGTGAGTGAAAAATAATTGTATATAGGCCTTTATTCCACTTAACCATAAAATTATATTTGCATGGTTTCCAAAAGTTAAGTAAGTAAGTTAAGTAAGTTTCCAAAAGGACATTTAAATAATTGTATAATGTTACTCTTTTTTAGTAATGACAACTTTCATGGATAGGAGAATAATTTTATGAAAAGCATAAGAAGTGCAGGATTATTAATTAAATTAATAAAATAAATACCAAGTGGTCTCAATAAAAGCAAGGGTTTAAATTGATCTATATTGTTTTAAAGTCAATAAAATCTTACCTTGTTTCTAATAACAGCTTAAATAATTTCTAAATGTATTTCTTTTATTATTAAATTTAAAAAAGTTAATTCTACAAAAATAGTGCTATATTTTTAAAAGACATTACATTTTTGCGAAGTTTTTCTTCTACTTATTATCAAATCATATTTTAAAGTAAATTAACAGTATTAACACAGTTTAAATAAAAAATGTGACAGAATTTGGAGAATAAGTGGAGCTAAAACTACAATTATAAATCTGGCAAAGATTAGAGTAATACTAAAGGCTAAACTAACGTTAGTAGCGCGTGATAATCGCTGAGGTAAGCACGGAATTGTGAAAAAGAGCAGAAAGTAAAAAAACCTCGTCGCAACTCGCAGGGAGGTCGCGAATTAGCATTTATATTGTCCTGTTGTGACGCACACTGGCTCAACCCGCCTTTGACTGTACTGCTCCTTACACCGTCGTGTATTTTTATTTTCCAATAA
Organism: Melinaea menophilus ssp. n. AW-2005; assembly: GCA_918358695.1. Classification (NCBI taxonomy): domain Eukaryota; kingdom Metazoa; phylum Arthropoda; class Insecta; order Lepidoptera; family Nymphalidae; genus Melinaea; species Melinaea menophilus. The sequence goes on along the minus strand of OU911057.1, from coordinate 6,701,879 downwards.
AAAATATTCTAAACTACATAAATAATGTTGAAGGACAATGATTTATAACAACATTTGAATTTAATAATTAAAACTACATTTCTTTATTTAGTTTCATTTTTGACACTGGTAGCATAAAGTCGAAAGTTAGATACAAAATAAATTTATATAATAGACAAGTAGAGGGAGTTTTGACCATTGAAAATAAGTCTTACTGCTATATAGATTCGAATGTTTATACATGTATTGATCAATATTATAACGTTACGTAAAATTTAAGCGGCAAGTGCAGCGGTGCAATACTATGCTCGCGTCGCCATTCGGAAACTTGTTTGCGTCGTTTTCTTTTATAGCACTGTGAAGTCGTTTCTAATACACCCCGTATTGACTAATTGAAAAACTTTAATTTGCCTTTCGCTCAAATGGAGTGACAAATAGAAAGTGGTAAATAAAAGTTAGTTACAGAAATTCTTTGTGTTCATTTTATACAATTAATTGTTATTTACTACTTTAAGAGTTAACAATATAAAACAGTCTAAAATTATAATTTAGATATTATTTTTTAAGGTGAAATGTTCAAATTTAAACGACCATATATTTTCGAAAGATTTTTCATGAAATCAGAATTTTGTTAATAATGTCGGTAATCGTCGAAAACGCGCCACTGAGCCGAGGGGACGATTTCTTTCAAGAACTGCCAGTAACGGCATAACTAAATCAGTTTACAAGACATTCATATGAAAGCCGAGATGTTTAGGTATGTTGAATTATTTACTTTCTCATCAATCTGCACTTTGAAATTTCAAAGAGAAATTCTGAAGTTCTAAATTAAAATATGGATATTTAATAATTAAAATATGAATCTGAGTGTTTAATTAATTTAAACAATTTTACCGTATAATTAAATTATGAATAATATTTGAATATAATATTTAAGACTCTATAATAATAATATTTGAAATAGGAAGGAAATGAAAAATTGTTTTTTTTTTTATGATAGGGGATGAAATTCGTAGCAGGTATAACATCAAATAGCTCTTCGAAACAATCCCTGTTATAAATACGATGGAAGACACACAGAGAAGCCACGTCTTAAAGCAATACCAATACAATGCAATGCAAAGACTCCAGCCATTTATAAAATTCCAGGTCCCCAAAAATTCGAAGGGCTTTCCATTGTACGTGGTAAAATAGTAGACGCTGATATTGGGATAATCTGGACTAGAGATAAGGGCAGTACTCCATGTGTCCGGTCCGGCCCTGTGCCTGATAGAGCACAAGTCTTTAGCCAGGTCTGATATATTGCCTCGTGCTATTTATCACTTCTAAGGCCAACTTGGTCTTGCTGTGGAAAATGACCACGAAAATGACAATCGCTCGAAATGGCGAGGACCAGTATACTGATACAACGTGATATATTTGAGATGAGTGCTCTCGAAGAGGGGCGATACGATAAAAAATATAGTTTTCTTAGTGGTCAACGCGCAGACTTGTATCTTTTAGACATTTAATTGAACGATGTTACCTGGGGAACCTGGGGATGCCTAAGAAGGTCACTATAGAAGACACAGGTTTCTTACGACAGTTCTTGAAGTTTTCCCGAGAGCTCTGAATGGCCGGAATATTATAACGCATTTCCAATGCTTTTCCGCTATCCGCATAACAATATGTTAGAAATATACATGTCATTGATGTGCCGGAGAACATAGTTGAGGATATCACGTCGCCTTGGTGTACCCCAGCATTCATGGGCTTGGCATCTTAGCAAAAACTTCGATAACGACCTGTATGCTACGCCCAATGAAAAAGCTGGTGATCCACTTACATAAGTTTATATAAGAGGATCACTTTCTGTTTTACGTAAGTACGTACGGGCCAGTCATTTCCCACGTGCAATGGCGTGGCATAAATTGCCTATTATCTTATTTTGAGAATCTGGATGCATGTTTATATTTCCTCTTAAGAACTCTAGCATTTGGATCCTTAGGAACCAAAGCATTAACCCCACTTCGATATGCCTGCCGTTTGCTAGCTGCTACAGCTCTGACAAATGCATCAAACCAAGGCCACGACTTGCTACTACAGAGCTTGGAACAATATTTACGGCTCTGAGCCGGACGTTTAATGGACACTACACACCGTACTAGGCATTTATCAAAGAACCCTTGAAGGGCTTCGACAGTGAACTAGCATTTTCCGAAATGTGTTTCCACATCGGGTAGACCAGTGTGAGTTTTAACCAGCTAGGACACACCATTCGCCAGAGCAAAGTTAAATACGAATCTCCCCGCTTAGTCGATGGCTCGCGACCCTAGCAAAGCGGTATTTTGCGCGTTGAAGTCCCCGAGGACTACAACTTCGCCTGAATACGGCCCAAGAGCTGATTTGCTTCTGAATAATCACTATGAGAGTTATAGAGACACGTTTAGACTTTGACGTGATCGTCCCTGTTCATGCGCAGCCAAAGCACAGACAGGTCTTGACTAATAATCTAATTTAAAAACCTTTAAAGGTCGACAGAACCGGATTTCACTATCTCACTGACAGAATATAAGTAGACAGAAAGTAAGTGTATATTCATTGAGAATATAAGTACTTGATTACAATACTTCAATCTTTTCTGAGAGGATAGTACTTCCCCTTGGAGCCAGCCCAATATGATCTGCGGTCAAATAATTACATCTATACTGTACCACCAAATAGAGTAATTTTCTTGTGAGAGTACCATTGCTATAGCACTGAGGTTAGGATATAGGATTAGGGTAGAATCTTCTTAATTATTTATACAGTAGATGATCAGGTACCTTATTTAGAATATCAAGTATGCAAATCAGAATTATTATGATTGACAGCTATAATACCCTGATCGGTAGTTTGATCGGTCGTTTGATACATTATCAATGTCAAATTGTAATCATTGCATGTTGTAAGTCCGCTTACCGCTCTTGCTTGCATTTGTCTATGGGCCGTGGTTAAATCCACTTTGGAGGACAAATAAAATTAAATTTTTATTTTAGTCATTCATTTGGGCTCTTTGTGAATTTTAAATGCTGTGATTTCATAAACGCGGATTACACATTTGTTTATATTCAGAAAATGTATGTGAATGTTTTCCATGTTCTTAAATGCTACTTATGATACACCTTGGTAGCTTTTATGCACTTTTTATAATATCATTTAATTGAAGAAAATAACAATTATAAGATCGTTACTTGACGTTTTTAAGTTCTACTCTAGTTTTTATGTTTGTAAACAAATGGCAGCTATTGAAAGTACAATGGTACCCGAGAGCAAAATTATTCGTGTAGTATACCTTCTTTGTTGAAAACAGCTATAAAATGGACCGTTATTTATTAGCTTTTAGTATTTTGACGATTTATGCGTTTTTCTAAATAGTGCAATAGTGCTTATGAATAAAAACTGAAATAACAGATAGGTTTTAAAGTAATTTTAGGACCTATTTAAAGGAAAAATAATATTATTCTTATTGTTTATACATATTTTTAATAATAAATTATAATAAAATATTTACTTCACACTTAAGGGTCGCTGTGTGACGATACACAGACTATCTTACTCAATATTAAATGTAATGTAATAAACAACAATATATTCAGACTTATGGTTATCATTGTATATAATTAAAAGAATATAATTAAAATGGTTTTTAAGATGGAGTTATCATGGTGGATCTTAATAACGTATGGCACAATTTACTTGAACATAGCCTACATAAAAGCAGATCTTGCGACCGATTACTTTATGAGTAAAAACGTACCTTACCTTTGCTACTTAACGTGTGGTCCTTATGGAGGTAACTTAACATATTTGTATTTGTATTGTTTCACACAGCATGTCTAGATATAACATAAGATAAACTACATTCGCTAGTTCAATTAATTATAATTAATCATCAAGTACATCATATTTTCAGTTACACATCAAAATCGGGTCAAGGGCTTTCTGCAAAATAATATAAGAATGTCTATGAAGAGAATTGACAAAAATATTTATGATTTAAATATCATTCTACGGCAGTGGAATGGTCCTATTGGCGTACTGCTAGATGGTTATTGTGACAACACTGAGGCTATTCTCGAACAGGTGAGAATGAAAATATGAATGTTTTGATCCTTTTCTATTCGATTTTTGTTTTAAAGTGCTTTCGACGTTGTGACGACCTATTTAGAAGTATTAAAACAATTGACTAATACAATAATAATTATAATAAAATTACAGCGTTGTTAAACTTTGCTATTAATTTCATTATTAGGCTTCAAAATCAGTACTATTTGATGCCATGCATATGTGGTTAATACTGGAGAAACACTATTGGAAAAATGATAGCAACGTACGAGTTGATAATATTCTGCAAAGGATGAATTTAAGTATAGATGCGGATTTAGTGATAGCATTTAATACAGGTGATAAAAAAACTTAATGTATTTATGCTGAAAAATTTGTACCCGGATATCTTTGTAGTAAAATATTATGTAAATGTGTACAAAAAGTACCGATGATGGTTCGATGTAACTATTTTCTTTTATTTCATAGACGACCGTATCCAACTAATGGATGTATTTAACTTCGGAAAGATTCAGGGCAACAATTTGGAGAAGACATTTATAGGAACATGGAGTCCGGGGAGAGGTGAATAATTTTTAGATAAAATATTCATAGCCCGGGGCAGTTTTGCACTGATTCGTGTTTCACAATTTCAGGTTTGAACGTTTCGTTGAGCAGATTCAAATATTATGATCGTTGGGATTTGCACAATTTGACGCTGAGAGCCGTAACCGTGGTGAAAATCATTCGTATATTTTGTAGAAAGTGGTGCTATATGTTATAAATCTAACTTTTAATAGCGGCTTTAAATGTAAATTAAATTTGGATCTTTTCGTTGTTAAATCTTACGACAAACGGGAATTATTTCTTAATTATTTGTTAAATTCTTTACCGTGTACCAAGCAAGGATTTTTTTTGTCTACCCTATCTAACAATGAAGGATTTATTTGTAGATCTTGGAACATCCTAAACTATTTATACCGACAATGCTATCACAAATTGGGTACGTCCGAGGTGTCTCCGTGATGACCAAAGTTGCTACTCAACTGCTTTTCATACTTAAAGAGAACCATAATTTTAGGTATTGTCACGTCCGATAAAGTTTTTATTGGCTCAACTGCTTCTTTTAAAAAGTTCACTTACACTTTTCTTTTTTTAGATTCAATTACACAATAGCAGGTTTATGGATCGGATCTCCAGAAAGAAACAGTACTCTGGTATACTTTTTTATATTATTTATATATTTTTGTCTTATACTTAATTTGAGTATTTTATTATAATAATAATATATCCGCAGGCAGTCACGAACTCACTATTTTGGGGCGAGCAAGATATTTCATGTACATGTTTGCGAATATTTTCGCCGTGGCTCAATTGGGTTGATTTATTTTTTCCGCCAACGACAAAATTAGAGTAATTATTATTTGTATTGTTTGTCTTGTATGTCTTTATCTCTAAAGTAAAGACTGTGGCACTAAATTCAAAATATTTTTTTTAAACATATTTTATTAACATTTTCAATATAAAACACAGTCTAAAGGATTTATTGAAAGACAATAGTCATAATAAATTTTGGAATTTAAATAGTTTTGGTAGTATTAACACTTATACAAATTATATACATAATTATTCAAGATAATTTTCACTTAACAATACTTTATCATTTTCAAATGCTTATGAGATGTAAATTAATTCAGAGAAATAAATACAACAATAAAAAGTAAATTTAATTCTGATATTATTAAAATACCTTTTATATAAAACCAAACTAGAAATACAAATATAAAATCGTTTTCGCATTGTAAGAAGTTTTTTTTGTCACTATCAGCAGATCTTATGAAAAAAGGCATTTATTGACTTTTACTGTTTAATTTATCAAAAAAAGATACGTATTTTGGTTTGGACCATTTATTGTTAAAATGCATAAATAACACAATATTTTTTTTTATTTATTTGTAGAACAAAGTTTTACTATCTTGTTCTGGATAAAGGCGTGGGGAATTACGAGAACCGCTTCCTGACACCATTATCAAGTAGCGTATGGTGGTGCACGGTGGTGGCAAGTGTTGCATGCACAGCGATACTGGCAGTAACCGCCGTATTGGAGGACAGGGAAGAACCAGCATTGTATGCAGTCTTTAGCGTTTTTGCAGTTATTTGCCAGCAAGGTAAAGAAAATTTTAAGTTACTTGGTAGAAAATAATAGAAATGATTTCTTTCATTGCCAATTTTAAAATAAGTTTAATTTTCGTTATGATCGATTGAAAATAATATTTAATTACAGCCTATGAAGACGGCGTTCAATTATTTGAAGAAGTTTCCTCTAGCCAAGGTAACAAACAATATTTTTGTTTTAATTAAAGTTTAAAGGTTAACAGTTCTTAAAGTTATTTAAAGAACAGAATATATGAACAACTATATATTTTGATAGAGACACTTTCATAATACAGGAAGTATTATGAAAGTGTCTCTGTGTGTGTATTCTGAGGTGCTCAAGCTGTAGTTATTAGAGTGCAGATCCTGCTGGCTTGTTTGGGGTAATTTCAACATATCACTTTCTTACTGATGGTCGGAATGTCGTATAATGTTTTTTGTTGTTTGTATCTTTTAATAATCATATTTTTAGGTCGTCGTCTAATCCTACTGGTGGTGGGTATGATGAGCATGCTTCTTTACAATTACTACACCAGCAGCGTGGTGTCATGGTTACTCAACGCCGCTACCCCCACGCTATCTAATATAGATGAACTGATTAATAGTGACCTTGAACTGGTGTTTGAAGATATTGGATACACAAGAGGCTGGCTTAATGTTTGTTGAATTACCAAATATATATTTTTTTCTCTAATTCACACATTATATTACATAAAAAAATAGAAAAACCATTATAGAGACAACTTAAACAAATATCATATTTTGTTCTTTGAGTAAGCATATGCAAATCAGCTAACTTTAGTCAGGTACCTATATCATAAATATTGCAGAATCCCGGATTTTTCTACTACAGCGGCTGGAAAAATCCGAAAGAGGATGTTCTAAGGACAAAGAAAGTGACACACGCGAAGCGCTCGACGGAACTGCTGCAGCCCGCGGCGGCCGGGATTAACCTCATTCGCTCTGGTGGTGCGAATGATTTATGTTCATGGTTATAAACTGTGTGGATTTTATTTGGAGATATTAAATTTTTATTAAAAAGTAGAAATAAAGATTGAATAGATAAACCATAAATGTAAAAAAATTCAAGAGTTGTTATTTGTTGTTTTGTAATATTCAATCCTAGAGTGTGATTGGTAATATTAATGTTCAGATTACGCCTATCATACCGAACCCTACACAGCATACCAAGTGATATCTAAGACTTTTGAAGAGAAAGAGCTCTGCGCACTCGGTTCGCTGCAGATGATGTCTCCAGCCCCTGTATACATAATGGGACAGAAGCGAAGCCCTTATAGGAAATTCTTTGTATGGAGGTGAATTTTTATGTAAACCAACAATAACATAATCGATATTAAAATACGTTTTCAATATTTTTTTCCTTTTTTTCAACAAAATATTTATTTCGATGTTTTTAGTATAGCAAATTACTTAAACGTATATTTATATTTATGCCGTATATCACTTTTTTGCAGGTTTAGATAGTTCAACATATTTATTTCCAATATAAAATATTAACATTGTTTTTTGTAGTCTCATGCGTCTTCTAGAACGTGGTCACACTTCTGCAGCCAGAGCACGAGTAAGCGGATACACACCCACTTGCTCCGGCACCGCCCCGCGGGCGCTATCTCTGGGGCAAGCGGCTCCTGCATTTGCTATATTATCTCAATTTGCTATTATATCTGTGGTGATTCTATTTTGCGAGATTTACTGGCATAAGTGAGTTAGCATATATTTTTTTATATCTATTACATACTTATTTTAAACATTTCGATGTTTCTAGAAAACAAATTTCTGTTATTGAATACAGATTATATTTTATTTTTACAAGCTTTTTAGGCAATTTAAAAGTAGAAAAATATAAGCCATCAATATTATTTCCAGGATTCCTAACAAAAAACAAATCCGAGCGCTCAATAATCGCGCACATAACGCGCATAAGGCAGGAGGAATGATTCCCTGAGAGCATAAAAAACAATAAAGGGAAGAAATTTGACGGCCCGCCGTGAGCAAGTGGCTAGTTAAAGGATTTACAGACACATTCAAATTCGCGCTACGTTTTTACAGTTATAGCTTTATAGAATACTACTATATTTTCATATGTATTTACTTAAATATCCTCTTATGTATGTTCATAGAATTGCAATAGTAATAAATAGTAAGTTACACATATTCTTCTTTTACAGTTCTTGGTGTGAATTAAATGTCTCCAATAAAGTATTAAAAAGAAATCCACAATATTTATTTCACAAGATGTTCAAAACACATTCACATATTTACTAATCTGCTGTCTAATTATTTAGATTTACAAAGTATTTTGAAATTTGAATATTCTAAAATGAATATAACAAATATAAGGGATCACCTAGCGTTTATAAAACTCCGTCAGTGTGAAGCTTCCCCAAGATGCTTGACGCGCAGGCCGTAGTGAATAATGGAGGCGCGTCGGCGAGCTATCTAAATCGCGAGTTATAAACGACGCTATCAATTCTTGTTTACTCCCGGGGGCCGAGTGCCTTCATTGAATACCGAATTCACTCAGTTTAGTTGCACTCGAGCGTTTGTTTTTTTAAAACTCTTTAAAGTGGTTTTCAATATGCTTCGATTTATTGAGTTTCTTTGGGTCTGTTATTTTATTGATATGATCGTTTTTTCTTTCTTTAACTATTAAGATTTGAATTAAAAATGTATACTATAAGATGATGAATATTCAACAATAGTTAAGTATGTATTTAGGTGTTTGTAAAGGATGTAAGGGATGAATCAAATTATATAGTTTTGATTTTATTATATAAAAATGTTATATGTACTTTTAATTCTCAATATATATTCCAAATATGAGTAAAACACACTAATTCATAAAATGAATTCTGCGGAAGGTTCTATGGTACTTTAAAATACATAATTTATTTGAGCCCGTCCATAAATAAGTAGCAATATTACCCCGGGGACTCGGCAACCATTAGCGATCACGTCTTGTTCTTATGAAAATAGTTTATAATATATACTCTATATATTATATTTTATTAATGGAAATCTCATTTAATAATTGTTTTATGCTCTTAGGTATAGTTGGTACTAAAGTGCACTAGTGACTTATGTAAAGCTAAAATTAAAAGTCTAAATGTATAAACTTTTCTGAAGCGATACTTTTAAGTTGCCTCAACTATTCTAGTTAAGAAAACTGATTCGAATAGATTTTACTGAACACACTTAATTCTATGGTACCCTCGATTTTATCTTAAAAAGATATCGTACTTTCCGGGGAAAAATGGGGTGGGTGGGTGTTGAGAAACGTCTATTAATGCCTTCTGATATCGAAAAAATACTAAGATTTCGTCGTCGGTAACTAATCCTCAATATAGTTATCAATTTAATCTCAATAAAAAGAAGTTATTTTTAAATAGTTTTATTACAAAACACAACACTGGTTGTAAAATAGTCATAAATTATGAACTGTCAAAGCTTTATGACAGTTAAGTGTCTTCAAAAATTAAACGTCTTCTATTTTAATAATGGTCTCACGTAACGGAATTGCATTTGCATGTAAATAGAAGTGTCGTCTGATATTTTATATGAGTTCGCTAAAAAATGTTTGTCTTTGTATTTGTTGTTTAATTCAAAAACTTTGCAGAAGATGAATGATTGAAATTATATGAATTCAAATACTAAGTATGAACTCATTACTGAACTAAACTAAACTAAACTTTGTCTCACACTATAATGTAAATGACAAAGAGCAAAATAAATAACATAAATAACATATGAGGGTAATTCAAGTGTAAACTCTAGTTATTTATTCTTTTATTTGTATTTTTTTTGTTATATCACTTTTAGGTTGTGTATATTAAAAATGTTAACAGTAGGATCAACTTTGAGTAAGTAGAACTATTTTCAGGTTCGAAATAGTATTATTAAAAGCACATCTTCTCATAGTCATAATTTTCTTGTATAATACCTATTATATTTATTTTTTATTGATAACGCTAAGTGAATGACTAAGAAAATGGCTTAAATTCTGATAAAATCTCATCGGGATGGAAACAGTGGCGCTCGAGAAAGAAATGACCCTTCGAGGGGTAAGTTTAGGTAACCGATTGATAAGGATTGTTATAACATAATCAATTTACATAAATATATGTCGAAAATATTATATAAATTTGTTTTACTTACGTTACACAATATGGTTTTAAATTCATAAAATGACATTGCAGTTTGTTGGCAACACACAGTTTTATATACAGTCAGTCTGTGTTTAAAAAAAAACAAATAATTTTAAAAATTATATGTTATATAAAAGAACTACCTAAATCTTACATTAATTTCCAATAACGTATTTATTTGATTTTAAATTTAGTGAAGTAAAATTTATTGAAACGTATTTTAATAAAATATTTTTCTTTTTTTGAATATATAAAGTATTTGTTTTTATGTCAGTTGTAGCCTTATAACTATTTTTATAAAATATTTAGTAGCTTCATAAAGGTACTACTGCTGTTCTATGAAGTATATTCTACTATACATGACAAATAATAAACTTTACCCTTCTTTTGTATCTTTTCATTAACTGTTACTTTAAATAATTTTATTATACAATTCCCATCTGTTGTTTATATATGAATTAAAAATGCTGACCACTTTGTAGACTCTAATCCCATAGCTGAGAAGTGATTCGGGCAGTGTACTGTATCTTTTATATCAAAGGGGTTTACATCGTTTTAATTGATAAAATAAAATATTCTTTCAATACTTAAATTATTTTACAAACTTTATTAACGCACACTTTTCAATTATTTTATCTAAACTTAACTCTAATATTTACCACAAATTAATATAAATACTAAATATATTAAGTATTTAGTACTTTAAAATCTGTTGCTAAATTGTTTAGTAGCTTATTTAAGATATATATTATCTATTAATAATATTCATAATATTATAGCAATAATAGAAAAAAACATATTTTATAACGCTTCAGCAAGTGACGATAGAGACATATCCGACACGAGCGAATAAACTGTCAGACAATACTTGTATAACATTGTATAATATTCTCCAAATAATCTTTGATACAATCAATATCATATCGTGCCAATTAATAATCTGCTATCTCAGAGTATTTCGGAGAAGCGCTGTCTAATTAACTTCAAAAGAAATTATGACGGTATTAGTCTAAGTTTTCATAGCTAATTGAATATTCGTATGAAATTCCCCTCGCGATCAGGAATATTGAAGCGTAATTGAAAATTGATTGCAATATTACTGAATACTGTGAATTCTGATTACATGTCGTGGAAATTTACATTACTATTTGGAAGTGGAACTTTATAACAAGTATTTGACTGTGAATTTATGTTGAAGCGAAGGATTTAGCAATAACCTTTAGAAATACTGAAATGGATTTGAGTCTCATAGAATTATTATCAATAATTTTATATCTCAAGTCTTCATTTTCTTACATATATTTTTTCGTTAAAAACTTCTTATTTCCAAACAATACCAGTAAAAACTAAAACTCTCCTCTAATTAGTGAAGGAATTTCCACGTCTAGCCCTAATTACCGCCTGCATTCGGTTTGGAAAACTTTGGGTAACATTCTTGATATCCGTTTGTATAATTTTGAGCTATTAATACTAACTTTCAACTTAAATCCTGGGATTAGATTTCATTGTTTATTTTGTAAGTGTTTAAAAACTTTCTCTTTCCATTCAGATATTATATATTTACAAAATGTTAAATTAGAAAAAAAATACCTATCTCATCAGAAATTATATAAATAGTTTTGTCAGGAATCTATTATTCACTCGATATATCACAATAGTGTATGAAAGTTTTACGACTCATAAAATTCACTGCCAATATTGAGATCCAATTTACCGGACAATGGTCAGATGATCTATAAATAATGGCAAAATATTGCTTGTTCGTTATAGTGGTGACATGATATATAATTTATTCATAACAAATATATTATATTATATATTCTTTATAATTAAAATGTGTGGTATAGATATTTGTTAATTTGAATTTTTAAGTATATTAACCAACCAACCAACAAACATCTAAAATATAGGTATATTAATTAGACAGAGACTACCTGCGTAGCAAGCAGTACAGTATTTTACTAATTCTTAAATTTTTTCATCTTTAATTATCTACCATGATATTTAAGATAGTTCACATAGTAGCCAAGCAATTTTTTTATATTTTCCAGTACGACCCGCTGTCCAGACCTGTTTATAATAAAAAATATAACTGGTACAATGTAAAGCAAATATGCCGAGAGATAGAAATCGACTGCACAAATCAAAATGTCAGTCTATGTAAGAGTAACTGGAATTTGTTTTGAAAATCTAAATTGCTAACAGATACAAACAAAGCGAACAAAAAGCGCTTATGGCGTAATAATTCAAAGTTGTAAATCAGTGGGACCCGCGAAATGTAAACCGCACAACATTAAAAGTTGTTCGCCAGTCGGCTCGCGGCTAAAACGTCAGCTTTTCACTTTGTTAGGATTTTATTTGTGCGTCCCTGTTCTCTAATATACAATACCCGAGTGACAAGAGGGAGCGAGCGATATATTTAAAAAAGAAGTTACTTATTATAAAACGATGTACCTGTCCTAAGTATAAGTAGTATTATGTAGAAATCAATGAATAGGGAAAATAATAAATTACTCTTCTTTTTTTAAAATAAACAATCGGGTAAAGGAATAACTAAGTTTAGCAAATGACTAGGATATAAATCTAAAGAAGGCACGCATAACATAGAATTTACTTCTAAATGTCTATTTAGTTAATAAAAAAAATATATTATTTAATTGGTTCAATAATTATAACATACATTTAGTCGGTAAATAGCTTTTGTTTCGTGGGCCACTGGCACTTCATTGATCTCTCTTCTTACTGAAAGGGTTCACATCTAAGCCTCTATAGGTCCATCCAAAAAGGCTTTGTGAGATAAGACTTGTTTGGGCCAATCTTTTTTTCAAAAGCCGCGTTATCAATTTAATCATCGGAGACTTTTATGAGAATTTTTTGCTTAACTTTATGGACGGTAGAGTTAACCGAGACTCGAACAAAACTTAATTTTCAGATTAAACTATTAATAAGGGAATTAATGAATATTTTTAATAATATTTTATTAAAACAAAAAGCAATGATTTATTCAATTACCAACATATTTGCGTTAAAATGCAAAAATATAATAATTTTTGTTATTCCTATGAACTATTACTTTACGTTTATATTTTGGTAATTTTTAGTATTTTAATAAATTTATATATTTTCTATAAATAATAGTATTATAAATCAGACTAATAGTCTAGTCTAGTTCTATTAGTTGGATTTATTATATTATTTTTATTACTTGTATTATCTTTACTTGTCTTTTATCTGTCCCTGGGTATCGGACTGTTTGATATATTTTAATGTCCTTAAACGTCAAAGGACAGTAAAGACGCTATCGATAGGACAGAATTAATAATGCTAAGTATATAATGGATTAGCTTCTTAAGAACCTTTTAATAAAATATACTTACTGAGAAGATGATGGATAAATGGACTTGATATTTATGTTTTCTTCGAGTAATAAAACTCAAAAGCATTACTGTAATGGCACACGAATAAAAAGCAACTTATACTTTGTTATCTTCCATATTTTGTTTGGTTTGGTTTCATAAGAGAATCTTTTTGTTAGATGATCATGATTGGCACTATTTTAATACAATATCCAAGATGCAATATTCTAGTATGAAAATATGTTTCTACCGACTAAATAAACATACAGATTAGTAAACAAACGAAATCGAGAGACAAAGTAATGCTTTACTAAAAATAATAAGATTTTTTTATGAATCATATTTTTATTGTTTTAGAGCATATATTTATTTTATAAACTAAAATAAGTAAAAACAATGAATAAAGACATGAGTATATATCAGTTAAAATTTTAAAATATCGTTGTAGTGCGAAGATTAAATAGGTTTAGAAGAAATGGTAGTATTTTCTTTTTGTAATAAACGTACAGACAGATAATTTGACAATAGGGTTTGAGAAAGCACCTTTGTTTATGATTTTATTGTAAAATTGTAAAAATTATTATGTGCTGATAATAATTTGTATGGACATTGATTATTTTGAACTAATTAAGCATTAGATCGGTTATAATATATTTGTATTAGGTATATGTAATTTTACTTGTCGAGAAATTTAAGGATTTTTTTTTTACGAATTATAGGGTCTTTGAAGTTAATAATGCTAGAAATTCATATCAAATGTTTAATAACTAAGTTTATTATACATACATAGTAAATGTATTAACAGCAATATAATGTAATGATTTATCTAGGATTCATAATTGAATAGATTAGAGTGGTAATAAAAGTTTTAAAACGCCTAACAACTTTTTATCGGATGTTATATCTAGTAAAATATTAAAATCTGAAATACTCTTTTATATAACTTATTTTAATGTAATTTTAATGTTAAAATATATATAAATATTTTAACATTATTAATCCTTAGTCGACTTCCCCAAAGGCTACATACGATAAAAAAAGGATTATTGCCGCGAGTTCACTTACATTGCAATCTATTTATTATTGTTTTCATTTCTATACATTATATTCTAAACATATTGAAAATCAAATATTGAGAAAAACACATTAAGTATTTAAAAGTACCTAATATTTTAATCGTTTTATCACTTGCTTGTGATAATAAAACGATGATATTTAGTTGTATTAACCCTAGAAAAATAAACATAAAAATACATATAAAGGGCACATGCCTTTACTCCATCAATGCCATGAATACGCTTATTTTATGCTAATAATTAATATATTATATAACTTTGTTTTTTATATTATACCAATAACTTTATAAGATATGGTTTAAATATAAATTAATATTCATTAAAAAAATTATTACATCGACATTGTCTTTATATTCATCGTAAGTTGTAGTTTTGTACTTGCCGCATGTCCTCTAAGACATTATTTATTTTATGACGCAATAACTACAGTATACTTTATATCAGTCATTAATAATATTACACAAAAAATTAATGATATCTCCCATGAGGGCACGAACTACTTTTAACTGCTTAATATGGCTTTATTTCAACAGTGGCAGCTTTCCATTGTTATTCTATACTCCAAAGTTTGAAGTAATTACGGTTTTCAAAAGAAAATTCACAGATTACACCTTCCTCCTCTAAAAACGATTTTATATAAATTGTAACAAAGCGAAGCAGTCGGTTCAAATCCTAAATGTGTTTATAAAGTCTTTTCTTTCATGCATACCCCTTGCAGCCTTACGTAATCAGGTTAGTAATGTTTATTATAACGCCCAGATGCAACATCAACAATGGACTGACGGCGCAGCGACCTAACGCTATGTTGTCTTTGACGCATGAATCATTTATAAATGCAAATTGCGTTTATTCAGGTTTGTATTTTTGACGCATTGAAGTCTGGTCGATCGCTTTACGATTTATTTGTGTTGTTATTCGATTTCTATTTATATGCGTGTATTTTGTTATTTTTTTCGACAATGTCTGAGTCCTATTTTTTTGCTATTTAAATAGATTATTATTCATGTGTTTTATTTTTAAGAAGTTATACATATATGAAATATGTAGGAGTACATAATAAAATATAGTAATATACATAAGAAACAGTAATACAAAGTACATTTAGTGTTAGATCGATATTAAATCATGATGTTATAATTAACTTCGGCTTCGCGGCTCTGTTCGCAGCGCTGAGAATATGTTGTTTTGAAATCTTTGTTTATGTTAATAAAGCATTTTTGGGCTGAGTGTTTTGTAATTTTAAAATTATATTACGATTCGTCTGAACATATGCAATACAATATCATATATTATTTCATTTTAATAGAAGGCAATAGACATTTTTTTTTATATTTCAATGGAACATAGAATCCTTTAATCGGTAGTGGATCAGCATAGTTTGTAATCTCATATACTTATTCTTAAACGAATAAAGCTTTTTTAAATAATAGATCATGATTATTAACTTAGTAAGAAAGAGATGTTTATTAAAAATGCTTTTTCTTATTATTTTATAAATATTATTAAATAAAAAAATATATTTCATTATGCAGGTAAGATATTAAATTAATTATTTAATACAATGGTAATTCTATGGCACATTAAATTTAATAATTATATAATAAAAAAAAGTTCATGGAAGGATGATGTTATTATGATTTATGTTTATGAAGCGATGAATTTATTTATTTATTGTAAAAGGAATTTTATATAGTCAAAGGTTTTTAAAGAACATCAAATTACTGTTAATCATTTAAATATATAATTGTATAATTAAACTTTATTTTATTTTTTAAAATATTTTATTATAATTAAAATTGTCTCATGTTCGAATCAATTGGTATCAGAGACACAAATATATTCCCAGTAGCTTGAAAAGGAAATATGTATTATATACAGGATGCACTATAGTATATTTTGTAAAAGGAAAATATAATTTCTTATGGAGCAAATTTTTACCAATATTTACTGAACTTACTTTTAAAATTAGTCTTTTTGAAAATTAAGTTCTATTTCAGTTAAAACAGTTCTCAAATTATTTTAACAGAATCATTGGAATGCCCTAATAACAACTAAGAATTACAAATATTTGTTAAATTAATTAAATTAATAAGTTACAGGGCTGGTTTTCATTGATTTGGTAAAAGATTACTGTTTATGAGCTCAAATAAAATGAGGTTCGCATATTTATGCGATGTTTTATTAAATTTTACTATGAAGGTAGAGCTATTGCTGTTTTCTATAGTTTAAAATTGGCACCCCACATCTCGACCCAAATTTAATAATAATTATTGTCAATCCACTATTGTCTTACCAAAACTAGCAATGAGAAATACTGTAAAATAGGGCAGGCCTTGTGGGACCCTCGTGCATACATTACTTGCGAGCTGCAAGTTTTCTTGTATTAATAAACCCCCGGTCCTCTGAGGACATGTCGGGAATATCACTGCCGTTCGCAGTTTGAATACTCGGACCGGCATTCACATTTAGTACCAATAATTATATGTGATTTTTTTCCGAGTTATTATTTCTTATTCAGTTCCGTCTCGACACTCGAAAGTCGAACGAGGTGTTTGCGTTTGTAATAATTTTGTTTATGTATTGCTTGCGTCTACCATTAGGTACGGATATTCCTAAGACAATGGACGATAGTAGTGACAATAGCGGCCCCCGTAGTGACAAAGGACGATACTACAAACGAAGTTCATTTAGAAGGTACATCGAATCTGATGAGTAATTAAAGCTTCTTTAGTGAGAATTATATGATAACTGACATAAAAGAGAACGGATGGCATGTTTAAGGAAATAATAAAGAACAAAAACATATTAAGAGAAATGGAGAGAAGGAAGTCAAAGATGTGTGGACAACCGGAAGTGCACGGATATACGAGAAGAAGTACAAACTTAAAGAAGAAAAAGTTGAGATTTATATTTTTTCACTAGATTAATTTGCTATATCAAAGATATTTCAAAAGTTAGGTATCATGGCTAAAGATTTAGTTAAGCATATTAATTCATATAAAATTTGGGTAGACATGACGAGTGAGACTGCTGTAGCTAAGTTAGAAAATTGTGAGGAACTGATTGAAAGAGAGAGAGAGAGAGAGAGATTGAGCTAGAGAATTCAGATTAACTAAAGTAAGCAAGTAAGTATATATATATATATATATATATATATATATATATATATATATATATATATTGATATTTTAGAAGGGGACAATTGGATAAATATTTCATGTCTGGAATCAAAAGTGATTATCACCGCAAGTAGACTCATAAGGCGTAAAAATTGAAATTACGACTAACCCTGATAAGCCAAAAATAAGAAAGATATGAATTTTAGCAAACATTTAAATAGATTAAGAAAGATTTTAACATTGAGAGATTGTTTAGTACAAAATAAAATTAACAGTTTTATTAAGTGCTCTCTAAAATGTTTTATTTTAGTAGATTTTGAAAATGTATCGAACTGGCCTATTTTGAAATTAATATTGGATTACTTTTGTGACGGACGTCAATCAAAATTAGAGGTCAAATATCATTCATTGGAATTCACAAAGCGTTATAACATATTAGAATTAGAACATATATAATAAATAGAACAAATCCAAATTGCTTAATGAAACGTAGTTAGAACCTGATAGTTCTTTAAAACTAAGTAGCTTTAATATGTTTAGCAATGATAGTTCGGATTCCTACAGACGGGTAACGATTTTAATCCACAATTCAATTAGTAGTTGTTTGTATAGTTATGAAACTATTAATTTAAACATTGTAGTTCTCATTGTAAAAAAAAAATAATTGCAAACATATTAATTATATTTTCTCCGTATATTGTGCACCTTCTGTGCGTGCTACTAAAACTGTCTGGGAAAATTTATTCAATTTTATATAGATATTAAATCCATTATCTTTGAAAGTTTTAAGAGACATCATAGTAACTGGTCGCATTAAACATTTTACGTCGTAATTATAAAAATGCAGACGGGGTTTCATATAATTCAATAACACTCTTGTAAATCCTCGGATGTTGCAAGAGTTCATGGGCGGCGGTGATCACGTCCATCCGTGACCCGCCAGCTCGTTTGCCCTCCACTTACATAAAAAAAAAAATGTTTTTTTTTTAATGATAGCAGAACATCGTCTGGCTTTATACTTTTTTCGGCTTAATTCAACTCCCGTTAATTTAGAAAAATTAATGAACACAATTCGCGACTGTCCAAAACTACTCCGTTAAATCTAAAATAAGGCATGGTTATTGCTCTTCAATTACAAATTAAGGTACTCAAATATAGATGTAACGTAAAATGCAATGGTTCTAAGGTCAAAGACATTCTCCAACTCAGATAATAGTGAAAGAATTGCTCTGTACTTAATTCCTGATTATGTTATTTCGAATGACCCAGTTTTTTTATCTTTCATCAGTTTTTTTTAGTTTTTTTTTACAAGTTTTTTTATTTGATTCATTAACCGCACTTTGATTCTGAAAAATAGCGGGTTCTCTTCGTTTTATATCTATGATTTTTTGCTTTTGTAAAACTTCTACTCAAAAGATTACTTGGAGTCTTTCTTTAAGAGAAATAATATTTTATCAGCGAATACTATTGGCTACTATTAATTGGCGTCGTACTGGAGAAGATAACCTCACGTATCTGGTTTCAAGAAAACAAACCGGTGTTTGAAAAAAAAAAAACGCCTACAACAATGTTGATATATACTGTGCAGCTATGCACATCAGCAATGTTGATACCTTGATATATACTTTGCAGCGGTAATTCAAAATTATATAAGTATGAAAGATTTTTTTTAAAAGAAAGACATCTTAAAATTTTAATTAATAGTCGTTATTTAATATGTATCTTTCACTTTCAATATCTAATATGCGGTCGGTTTTTTACTATATACTGTTAGTAATTCATCACAAAAACTAATTACTTATATCTGACTACAAAGTTTTACATCAAAAAGAAAAAAACATATTTTTGAAAGAGTTAAAGGCATATAATATGTTAACTGTGCGACATTGACGGTTGTATACAATATTAAATTCTAAGGATTAAGGCTAGATCGATCATAACGGTGGTCAAAATACACTAACGAGTTAGGGGATAGTTGTTTTAGACTATTAAATATTTTAAAAGTGTTATCTGGGACCGATTGGGGCATTTATGCGACTCGTTTGAGGCGTTTTTACTTAGCTATGTTTACGCTATTATGTTGTTCGGAAATAACTGTCAATCTCATTTACTAAAATTAGACCAAATACAAAACCAATGCATGCGTGTTATCGGAGGTTCTATTAAAATGAGTGTAATTCACGTAATGGAATCAGAGTTATTACTCCCACCACATTTCATTCTTAGATATTACCTTGCTAATAAATATTGGTTGAAAAATAAGTCAATGTAAGTAGTAGAGTAATAATTGTATTCAATGAGTTAGGTGCTGCGGGTCAAAAATTACAATTAAAAACACAAAACATGAATATCTAATATGCCAACTAAAATTTATTTATCTAAAATTTTTGGTCACATTTATAACAATTTCTATATTAGATTGTTATATTTCTTTTAAAAAGAGCAACTGTTGAGTTTCTTGCCAGCTCTTCCCAACAGAGCAGCATTCCGAGCCGATGGTAGCTTACTTACGGACTGACTACACGGACCTTCTTTTGTATTGTAATAATTGACGATTCCAAAGTGCGTGTAAATGCCTACTTGAATAAAGATATTTTGAATTTGAATATAAAATTTATACAGGCGGCACTATGGATATTAATTGTAGATATAGTGGATTAGCAATTTAGCAATTTTATCCACAAATAAATAAATCTATTCAATTTTATATTGATGTTAATAATTCTATTATGTACATAGAAATGGTTGCTATTGCATATATTGATCCCATTGAAGCCGTCGCCACCACGTAATTATTTATTTAACAGATTCTAAAGTGCTATTTATTAAATTATTTATTTAAATTATTAAACGAAATTGAAATTTTGGGTTAAATTATTTAACGAAAAAGGTATTGATTTGTATAAAATGGGTGCATGTAATGGCATTCTAGTTTATCCCTTATTAGAGAATGCGAAGAAGCTGTACAAGCTTTTAAAAAAAAACAATTTTGAGTATATAGAGTTATGTGTGATCAAACCCTCTTTTTCTAAATAGAGATATATCTCATTACGCATTATAAAAAATTACTTATCCATATAAATGATTCAACCAAGGGAATAAAATGCACAATGATGTTTTGAAAAGGGCAGCATCCTGTAAGTTGACAGAATTTGAAATTGCTTTTCTGTACCTCTAGGAGGGGAGGCCGTGTATCCATAAAGGATATCAAACGTTAATAGTAAAATAGTAATAATAAATTACTACTTTATAACGTTTGACTAATACTTTGTTGCTCTGAAGTGAGTGCTGCACTCAGATCGTCACTTTAATTGGCGTTCGGACTTTCATCCTTTTCTGGACCTTGCGTAATTATCTTCTCTGTAAAGAAACGAAAGGTTTTGTGCCCAGATACAGTTTTCGATCGTTTAATGATGTACATAGTTTTATGATTTACAGATCCTTTAATAATGTATAGATCGTCACTTTTATCGGCGTTCTGGCTTTCACTCATTTTCGGGCTTTGCGTGATTGTCTCGATTGTGTAAACGGACGAAAGGTTCCTTTCCCAGGTACAGTTTTTGATTGTTTAATGGTGTAAATAATCTCAAGATACTTACGCACATTATTTTTAACTTATACTAATTACTAAGGTTGACATTGGGAAACATTTTCTTTTAGTACATCATATCTACCAAAAGATATTTTAATACTTCTGTCTTTACAGTTATATAACTAAAACGCCATGTGCCCATTTATTCTGCTTTTGGTTCATTAAATAAAGAGAATTGCCAAAAGGCATGAAATCTGCCCATTTATTTTGCTTTTGGTTGATTAAATACAGTTTAAATTACTAAATATTTCACACAGATTTTAAAAATGCTTCTTTCAAATAATCGTTCTGATAATTTATAAAATATTACTTTTATGTAAATTAACCTTTTACATACGTACGAATATTTTTTTAAATGAACAATCGTAATATTGTGCACTTCTTTAAATCATTGAGTTCGATAATACCCCATTTATGAAAATATGTAACATAAATGAACTAGAACTCGCTTTTTCAATATATGAAAATAAAGCAATAAAAAATCGATGGACTTCTAAAGAATACATTTTCTTTTATAAACTGCATTCGTTTTACCTATGTCAAAACTTTTCAACAGTCTTTATGAATTAAAATATAGAGAAAGATAATTTTCTTACAAAACATAAGGTGATTTAGTAAATCTTTGCTATACTTAGTCACGCTATAAATACTGTTACAATAAACAAAATAAAATAAAGAAAAGCTTACGAGTGAATTTAGAATCCATCATTTTTATAGGATTGTTCATTGTTTTTTCTTATTTTCCCGCTATTGTAACTCGTAATTTTTATCCGCTATTTACGAATCCACCCATTTTTTGAATTCATCGTAAACAAATAATAATCCGGAGGAACAATGTCTGAAGAGTACGGAGTGTGGGGTAGAACTTCTCATTTCAATGTATGTAGGCATGTTTCAACGGGCTTAGCAACATGTGGCCGAGCATTGTCGTGCTGCAAAATTAAGTTATCACGCCTCTGCTAGTAATGTGGCTGTTTTTCCTTACTGTTGTCGGTAAACTTTGCCCTTGATCGTTTCATTCGATTGTAGCAGCTCATTCTATATGACACCCGGCTGGCCCCACTTAATACACAGCATATTCGGCCTGGCCTTAGATGATGAAGCATGGCCGGAGTATTCATAAGTTAAACGACGTTTAGGATTATCGTAATGGACTTTTCATCACCAGTAACGATGCGATGCAGAAAACCCTTTCGTTTTTACTGTTTTAGCAGTTGTTTGCTCGTGAAAATAGACACGTTCGACGTCTTGTTGCTTCAATTCTACGGCACTCAATTTCCTACCTTTTGGATCATTTCCGTTGCTTTTAAATGGTGTGATATGGCTTGGTGAGTGATTCCAAGTGTTTTTGCGATTCTTCACTGACCAATACCTCCAATCATCATTGTCTAATTTTGTTGGCTGCCCAGGGCGTATTCGTTTTCGAAGTTAAAATTAACACTATTAAACAGTGCAAACCACTTGTAACACGTTCGCTCAGCTAGAGCATGTTCACTATAAACTTCCACTAAAATGCGATGACTGCACTTTTCATCATATTGAAATAATCGAGTAATACTCCCTGAAAAAACACATTGTTTGTTTGAAGGGAAATTAATTGAAAAAATTCTGTTCAAAGCTTAAGATTTTATCTCGGGAGATAGATATAGTATCTAGAACAATGTCACGTATTTCAAAAGATGACTTAGGACTTGCAGCCTATAAGAGACGCACTGGTCATTTCTTAACTGATAATGTACAATGGAATAGGGTGATTAAATTAAAACAACTACTTAAGCGGTACCCCAGGGGGGGTCACAGAATTTTTATACAGATCAAATGTTTACAATTCAAAGTATTTTAAAAAGAAAATGACTCTATTTAAGCTGAAGTTCCCGACTTCGTCAGAGCTGATAACTTGCCGTCATCTGTTCTGATCTTAATCCACTAGATTATGATTTATGGTTAGTTTTAGAGAGTAAGGCTTGTTCTATACGCCTTGAAAATTTGGAGTCCCTAGAACAATTGATACGATTGGCAGTGAATGATTTTCCCATAGAAAGTGTGCATGATGCTATTGATAACTGGCCTCAACGTTTAAAGGACTATATTGTAATGCCTGTATTGCCAATGGTGATCACTTCGAATAAACTCTATTTATATTTTAATGGTTTTATATTAACGTATTAAATAACATAACTGTGATAGCAATAAATGTTACATTTTAAAAAATGATTTTATTTGTAATAATATTTAATCTAAGACTAAGTACTCTACTTACAGAAAATTTAATTTATTTGCAACAAAAGAATAATAAAATATATAAATCAATTTTTTTTATATACCTTTAATTAATAAGGTGATTGTCTATGGTATATTTGCAAATAGTCGACTACGCTGTAGACTTCTTATTTTTAACCAGAGCCATGGTCTTGAAGTTGCAGTGAATCTCCTGGCGGGGTCTTAATCTAGATTAAAAAAACCAATATACGGGAGTTAAGTCCATTAAAATAGTTTCATGTGTATGTCTTACAAAAATCTTGGGAAATATTACTTGAAATGTAATAGTAAAAAAAAAATAGTATAATTAAGACTACGAAGGCCTTTAGAGGGATAAAACGGTGACGATTCAAGGTTTATGAAGTTAAATTCATCAGTATTATTTTTTTTCGATATATATGTTTTAGAAATCTATTACAATCACATGAATCGTTTAGAAATTAGGATTGTTGCCGACTACGAGTGAGATTCTTATCTTTGACGCATTGAAGCCGCTGTCGCTTTACGATTTATTTTAATTTGCTATTAGATTTTTATTTATGCACAGATTCAGTAATAATTATTATAATATACAAAATAAAATAACTAAATAACACTTACATGACATAGCTTATACATGTGCACTAATCGTCATGACATATATATATATATATATATATATATATATATATATATATATAATATATATATAACATCGACGTTATATGAATAAGCCTTAGAGAACTAATGCCAATATTCTAATATTGGGACAAAAAGCGGACATCAAACCCGGCACTCGATCTGAGGATTATCTTTAAGAAGGTTACATTTACAAAACATATATCAGTATTCATCGCAGGCAGTTTAGGATGATATTTTCAACGAAGAACGTAAACGGTTTAAATTTTATACCAAAAGGCTAAAGTGTGTTTCACTATGCGAAGTTAGAAAAATCTACTTAATAAGATTTAAAAGTAATTTGTAAAATCAGTAATATATGTTACATTTTACAAAATTGCAAATATATTTTTATCTCTTTATTAAAATGTAATCGAGATAGGGGTTTTTTCGGCACCTAAGTTCATTTTTTCACAGGGACGATGAAATTATCCAAGACGTAAGAAAATAATAATAATAATGAATGCAAGATTGATAAAATGGCGACAGGAAACAACATGCAACCCGGAAATCCTCTAAAACTTAGGACCAAAATGTACCAAACGGTCATTAGACCTATGGAAACAAGGAGAAAAAATTGTGCCAAGCTGACCTAGTCTCCATCAAAATAAGACTCCATGTTATGGTGAACATTGGTTATTAATAAGATGTGATTACTTTGTTTATTTGGATATGACGTTAACACAATAGATACTTTTGTTTTTGAGAAAACAAAGTCATCATTGCTCAAATGTTCTCCATAAAAATATTATTTATCTTGTCATTGTCTGAATAATAAAATATTAAATTAATGGCGTCCAAACTTTTATTAACAGTATCAACCTAGTATTATTTTAAGGAGACCACGGTTTTTTGCTGTGATTGTCATTATAATCATAAAGTATAACGTTTAAATTAAAAAGAAACTTTTTGAAATTAGTCAGTTAAAAATAAAAAAAACATCAATGTTAATAATGCAGTATATACATATATCTCTGCATTGCTGACGTTGTGTACTAATACTTTTTTAAGTAGAATTTATAATATTATTAGATTATTGAATAACATAAATAACAAACAGATCTATAAAAAAAATATTTTATATTTATATATCAATGTATATTTCTATAGATTGATAGATAAATATATAAAATATATCTGTCCATTTCTATTATTACATGTACTATCATGCTAAAGGAATAAAAAATCCACTACACTAATATTTAATTATAACCATATATAAAACATTAATAAATGGAAAGATTATAATGAACGAAAATCCTATTTTTTGCGAATAAAATTGTAAAATAATATTAACTCTCGGTTGGATCAGCGCCAAGTTAAAACGGTCTCATGTTGAACTACTCCAATGCTTTTTTAGTAGTCTTACTTCTTATGAAAATAGTCTTAAAGGTGAGACCAATTTATCTAAAGGTGACAGCAATGTAACTAAAATGTTATGAAACTTAGTTATATATTACATAGCTTAGTTGCAATCCAATAACTACAGCTAGGGTAGAGCTTAGCTGCCCGTTCGTCCGTTCCGCAGTAACAACGGGGAATGTTCGGAAGAGCTGTTTGATCTGATGCCTGAATTTCATCACCGCACAGCACTCCATTATCATCCATACCATCTGGAGGCGTTGTGATCTTCTATTGTGCGGTTTTCAAGGACTTTTCTTCCACGTACCACTCGAATGTGGAACGAACTTTCTTCGGAGGTATTTCTAGATCGATACGATTTGAGTACCTTCAAAAAAGGCGTATATCTCAAAGCCCAGCTGCGTTCTTGTGAATACTTGGATGTTGCAAGAGTTTATGGGCAGCAGTGATCACGTATTATCAGTGAGCAAGCTCTTTTGCCCTCCTCTAACATGAAAAAAATAAAAATAGAATGTACAGGGTGGCTATCGCCGGCGCGGCACTTTTCTCTACAATGCTCAAGGACGCAAAAAAGTCTCCTTGTGTTGCAGATAACAATAACTATTAAATACTGTAACTCACAACTCAGTTGAAAACTTTAAGAGACGAGACGAAGCTTCTTAGCATTCTATGGATTCACCGTGCGGGTGCCGGGCCAGTCGCGTTGCAAGAAGAGGAGCGCAAACAATACCTGAGACTTGCGACCCAGGTGTAAGTTTAAGGGACCCCTTTACTATGCGCATACGCTCACCTTCTCTGTTCACGCTCCTCTAGGTAGGTAGGTAGGTAGTTAGGTAGGTAGGTAGGGCCCTAATCAAATATCGTAAGAACCTAGTAAAGCCGCCTTTTGAAAAACATTCCAGAAATGAACTGATGATTGTTCTAGAAAGGCCGAGATCCTTAAATAAATTGTAGAGAGATTTTGCTGTTATACCTCTCGCTCCTACTTCTACAGCGTACAAATTAACTATAAATTTATTCCTGATCAGTTCGTTACATAGTTCGTAATAAATGTTAAGCTTAAATGTATGATATTTGGGTATGTTTGTTTCCCAGGGTAGAGTAAGCTCCATAAGTATAACGCGTCTTATTTGTTTTGAGTACAGGAATAAGTCCGGCCTAGATGACGAAACACAAACATCCCCAGGGATTTGGTATTGCCTTTCATAAGTGTCCATCATGAGAGCCCAATCAGGAGACGCGTCCAAGATGGAATGAGGTTTTAGTTTTGATTTTTCGGACGAACCTGCCTTTACAAACTCTACTGATATTTTGGTGGTTGTTATACCTCTCTGCGCTTTTGTTACAGAAAGACTAACCGCTTCTCGTATGATTTCTAATACTTTATCGTGGCGACGCGAGTATTTACCTCTATTTAAAAGTACCCTACACCCTACTAACAAGTGTTTCGCGGTTCCCACTGCCTCCCCACAGATGTTGCAAGATTTTTCGGTGTCTTTGCCCCATCTTACTAAGTTACTTTGATCTGGGAGAGTCATTTGGAATGCATTAAGATAAAATTTTAATAATGCTGGGGACCAATCATGAAGCAGAGTGCGCCATCTCAAAGCTAGTGGAATACAAAAATCTCCTATGGTCACCCATTCATTTTGCAATTCTAAGCTC
The DNA here is from genome assembly GCA_918358695.1 of Melinaea menophilus ssp. n. AW-2005. Taxonomy (NCBI): domain Eukaryota; kingdom Metazoa; phylum Arthropoda; class Insecta; order Lepidoptera; family Nymphalidae; genus Melinaea; species Melinaea menophilus. The sequence goes on along the minus strand of OU911057.1, from coordinate 6,674,429 downwards.
ATCGCGTGCAACCGGTAATTATCGTTTTCATCTTGCCGAATAAAGGATTTTGTTATTTCTAAGTCTTGTTGTTTCCTATTTGATCCTAGCCCTGCTTTATTTGTTTGAGCACCTATCATAAATTGTTTATAGAATTGAAGTCGTGACTCTAGCTCTGCAGCAATTTTATCTTTTGGGAGAGACGTTATAGTATCATCATTCGATTTTGAGATGATATGTCTTTTGGTCACTCTTAGGCATTTATAGAGTTCCGATGGTATAACAATTTTAAATATATGTAATGACACCAGTTTTAATTAACAGCGGTTAAACTTGCAAAATGACACCCAACCAACAACACATTACATAGTAATTATATTTTTTTTAACAGTTTTTCTTGTTTTGTGACAATAAAATTTCGACCATACTAAGCAATTCACAGCACCAAATTAAATTAATAAACTTCACGGTGTTTTTGCATGATGCGGGAAGAAACAAACAAATAGTTTAAATATGTTTTGGTCTCATGTCGTTATTGGATGGTCTTGAATTGAAATTATGTGAATATTTCCATAATTATAATCAAATTCCTAGTTGCCCTATATCAGGATTTTTTTTTATTTGGTAACAATAATCCTTTATAACAGTTAAGTTTAAAAATAAAGAGTATATTTGAACTGGGTCTAAATATTGTGTCCCTTATAACCTTATCCTTAATTTGAAATAATAATTGGTGGCTAAGACGTCACTCTGTTCACGATTTTTTCTATCCTCAGAGTAAAAAAATGATTTCTTTGTAATATTTGCATTTGAATCATAGCCATTATCAACAGAATTGCTTGGTTCTAAATTGCATTTAATATAGTTTCAAAAAGTGTTGGCTTATTTCTAACTATTTTTATTGTTGGATCCTAACAAATCCCAAAAGAGATTAGCACCGATGGTTATATCAATATCACCTATTGTAATAAATTTAGGACCAGATAAATTAATATTAGTTGGAATATCTATCTATCTATCTATGTAGTCTACAGGACTAAGTATTAAATTTATAATCAATGGTAAAACAAAACAGGAAAGAAGTTCACTATAAATATCTGAGAATTCTATTAGCACACGGTATGATTTTACAATAGAAAGTGTGCAAGTATTCCTAAAACGGATTTTTCGACATATTCACGAGCAACATATTCTCGATTATGAGAATTGCACAATTTAATAGGTGCTGTCGATAACAATACGTCATGATTGCTTTTAGTTGAATGGTTCATATGTGTCAACAAAGTAACAGTAGTTGTAGAATTTTTATCAAGAGTAATACATCTACTTGCTAGAATTATTGAAGATTTGATTATTTCAGAAAATTTATAAATACATCTATATTTATAAATACCTTCTACTATAACGTTTTATGTAATGATTATAAAAAAGCATATCTCAACCTTAAGTATCTAAAGTCTTTAATTTTGTTATTTAATGGAATAACCATACATTTAATAGACGTTCATGATTCCTTTTCTATTGAGTCAATATTGAATAATGCAGTTACATTATTTTGTATAAATAGACCCTTATTATCGAAACGCTCACAAACATCTTTCCATACAGGATAAGTTTTCGCTGAGAATTAGATGGACTATATAACCACTATAGCAATGCCTTCTAATTATGCTCTTAAATAGTGTAATTTATTAATGTCATCAATATCATCATTGATGTGGATAAAACTAAGGGTATCATGAAATGTCATATGATCCGTTAAATTTAGGCAATTGTATGGTAGGTAATTTAACTAAACTGTAGTTTGCTCAAAAATATTAATTTTCACTCTCCGAATTTATCTTACAAATTTTAGGAAAATATGTTGTTATTAGTCTTGCATTTGCCATTTACTTATAGTTAAAATGACATTAATTTCAGCAATATTTAAAATATTGTTTCGAAAATTATATTTCAATTATTTGACAGCTAAAAGCAATAAAGTTTCTATCTATTTTCCTTTGGTTATCAAAGTAGTAATTCATAAGGAATAGACATAGATAAATATATGATTTACTTTTGAATTGAAAAGTGACTAAAGAAATGGCCATGGACTTCAATGTCAATTTCATTTATCCTGAATCTGGGAATAAATATTCATTGGGTTGAGTTGTTATTTAGTCGAAAGTAAATAAAACTTTTGTTCTCTTTTTATTTATATATTATATGTAATATAATATATGAAAAAACAACGTTTTTATAAAATAAATATTTTATATGTGACTGAGTAGCGAAATACTTTTAGAAACATATAGCAATAGTTAACTATTAGTCCCAACGTATAGCAGTAGTTAACTATTACCTAATAAACCCAGCGACCGCCGCTTCAATATTCACTTGAAAAGATACCTTTGATGAAGCACCGTTCTGACTTCCCTGTCGATAAGTTTTCCATGATCGAAACATTTAAAATTGTTGCAATAATTCTAACTTTCGATTTAGGACAGTTTTTTTGTTCTTTGTCAATAGTTTCATGTTAAAATTTGACATCGTTGAAATCGAAATCGTGTCCCACATTTTAATTACTGAGTTACATATTAACTTTTAAAGATGTTAGTGCAGTTTTGAAAAATTGATTGTACGTATATTTTTTCTAGAAGATGAAGGGAAGACAAAAATTAATGAAAAGTATTTATGACAACGGTTTTGTTTTTTCAATGGTTTTGTTGATAAAAAAAGAGATAATTATTTGATTAAGGTGGTTGGTTATGTGTATTTTATAATAGGCAATTATTCAATTAATTAATTCAGGTATTATTGCTAGAGATGTGGTAACTTCAGTTTCTTTATAGAAAGAACTCCAAATTAACGTGTCTTCATATCAACTTTGAATTATTATAATAGTTTTTACAATTTTACCCTTATCTGTGGTATAAAACACAACTAATAATTACGTTTATTCATTTTGTTATAAAGTTTCGCTTAAGATCTATGATATAACGGCTACTAAGTGAGTAATATATTCATTTGTTATATATTTTACTTACCCGAACGTTGAGTTAATTAACGTTATCTTTTTTTTAAATATAGGTTAAGGTAATAATAAAACAATATTAGAAAACTAAGTAAACCAATGTTTCAATAATATATTTTTATATTTTGTGGTTTGTATACAATATTTTAAATCTCATTAAGAACCATTACATAAATAATATTATATACTACTGAGTAATCAAAATAGACTAGATCGAAGCGGAAACTAAACCGTGCACCCAATCGGTGTACATTTCGAGCCAAGTAGGTCATTTTATCTAAATTTAATTTAGCATTTTTCATTGTGGTTGTGCTCACAATTTATTACAATAAACAAAGAAATGCTTATTTCAATTTCACCTATTCGAAAAGTATCCTATTTTGTTAATAAAGATAAAAAATCGTCTGTAACTTATTTTGATTATTAAAAAGCATCATAAGAAACAATGCTTGTAACCTTTAAGGGTACATTTTACCAAAAAAAAACGAAAACTTCAGAGATTCATCAGAATGGTATTGTAAAATATACATATTCTTTTGATGCACACGAAATTCAAAGTGAATATAATATATTTATTATATTCGATACGCTCAGACATCGTTATACCACGAAATTATTATCATAATTAAAAATATCTTTTTAATTTGTTTCATTTTAATACTGGTTTATAATTTTTATTTTATATATGTTAATGCGTCAATTTCTTTGTTTTACTCATATTAAAAGAGGAACAACTTCCACACCAATATTATAAAGCTAAGGAGTTGTTTTTATTCTTTATTTGCACCGATATTTTTTGAAACCATACAATAAAAAAAATGCATTAATTATCGTTATAATGAGGATAATTAGATCTGTCCTCATTAAAAAGTTATAATACCTATGTATTATAACATAAGAATACGACCATTAATATTATTAAAAACGTGGTTTTAAGTAAAGAAACGTATTTCAGCTCTTGCTGTTGTAGCGTATTGCCACTATTATTGAAGTAATTAATTTTTTAGTACAGAACTACATTTTCATTTATTTCTTATCCACAGTTTTATTCGTAGACATAGGTAAACGACTGTAGTAGCGACCGCTGATAGCCAAGGTTCCGTTCGGTAGTTTATCGCTGATCGTAGTTCGAATATGCAATTCCTCTCAGCACTCAGCACTCAAAAACGAAGACAGAAGACCGATTATTAACTCTGCTTAGTTAATGGTAGTAACATTAGCACGTACCTTTTTCCTTCTGATTCACCGTGTTGTTCACTTTAATATTTAGCTTCCAATTGGGACAGCGGATAGCGCTCGTGTGGACACTAGAGGATGCTCAATTCTTGTACATACATTCTGGATACCTATCCGGAACTAAATCCTCCCTATTCAGTATTTTTTCCATGTATTCTTAATAATTGATTTAGTTAAGGCTTAAAACCAGTTCCAGGTCAGCGAAGAGGATATTGGAAAGACAGCCATTACCACATCTTTTGGAATGTTTGAGTTCCCGTTTATGATATTTTAGTCTTTTAACGCAGCTCTTGCAAAGGTTTTTCGATGAGATGTTAAGCGCACTAGAGTTCTGTTATGCTTATGTCGATGTATTGTTTAGTGTTTTGCCCTGATCAACAATCCCATGAGATTCATCTTCAGCAGGTCTTTACCAGGTTACGAGATATTGGCATGGTGATGTACACCGCGAAATGCGTATTCGGTGCACTTGAGCTGAAATTATTGGGCAACAGCATCTAGTATGAGAGGACAAAGCCATTGCCTTCTAAGGTTGAGGCTATCTAGGGCTATCCAGTGCCCAAAACTGTCGGAGAACTATGCAGATTCCTGAAGATGGTAAACTTTTACCGGCTATTTATCCCTGATGCAGCAGAGTACCAAGCTCGACTTAATGTTTTACCCACGGATTTGGTAAAGGGTTCTCACCCCAGTTAATTTCACAAAATTCGAGAATACCGCCTTCGCCGCATATAAGGAACTCCTCTGCCGAGCAACACATTCTGACGGCCATTCTGAGCTAGCTATTGTTACTAATGCATCAGATTCTACAACAATTTTCTTTACAGCAGTTTAAGGATGCACAATGGCGGCCAATTGCTTTTTTCTTGCGAAAATTCACTTAACCTTAGCTATAGTACTCTCCTAAAAGCTCACTGTCATACTGTGAGCTTCTTCCTGTTTACGAGGCCATCAAATATTTTTGTCATATGGTCGAGGCACGGAATTTCATTAGGAGGAGGAGGCATTAACAAGGACTGCCAAGAATGTGTTTGTTCTTTTCTACCTTACCAAACCGCGAAGGTTAGCCAACATGTTTCTTCTACCTAAGTAAGTAAGTTTCAAATTACCTTGTTCAAGGTTTATGAACATCGCATGAGTAGCGATATTGCCTTACTGCCGTCGATAGGTTTACAGGTTGGCTTGAGGCAACACCACTTCAAGACATCACAGCTAAGACAGTAGCAATGGTGCTGCTACATGGATGGATTTACAGATTCGGCTGTTTCACAATCATCGTGACAGACCGTGGAAGGCAGTTTAGTCCGAGCGTTTGAAACACTTGAGTCAAATTGCCAGTTTCCAACGCAGGCGCACCACAGCATATCATCCGTCATGCAATGTCCTAGTGGAGAGATTCCACCGCCTACTGAAAGCCGCATTCACGTGTCACGCAAATCGTAGCTGGCTAGACAGTCTTGGTTTTGTTAGGTATCAGGACCGCTTTGAAGGATGATCTTCAAGCCCCTCCGACAGAACTGGTTTACGGTGAGGCGTTGGTTCTGCCGGGTGACTCCTTTGATTGCGACACTGATGGTACGGATGATTTTACGGTCTACACTAATCATTTGAGGAGGTTTGCTAACGATCTGAGACCGTCACCAAATTCGAATCACAGTAGGCACTTTTTTTTTTTCGTATTTAAAGACCTAACCACCAGTCCCTACGTATTTCTGAGAGATGATGCTTGTCACAGCTCTTTTACACCAGCCTACTCCGGACCTCTGGAGGTTTTGCAAACTGGTGATAAGAATTTTAAACTTATTGTTATTATTGACCGTAAGTCGGACTCTGGAGAGTTGATGTTGCTTATTGCTACTATTATTGAAGTAATTAATTTTTAGTACAGAACTACATTTTAGTTTATTTCTTTGGTTTATTTCTTTCTAAATAGTTTTTAGTTAAGTTAAAATTTTATTATTATTCACGATTTTATTAGTAGAAAATTGTAACGAACGACCGACTAGCGGTCTATAGTTCTTGCTGAGGTGAGTGCACAGGTGTTGACCAGCTGACCGTCTATTGTGTCGCCAGTTTCCGCACCCGCTACGGTTCTCCCACGAATTCCTACGGATCGTCAGTCAGGATCGATGCGCCCAGTTGTCAACTTGTGTTCTCATGTATTGGCGTGGCTACGTTTATTAATTATTTTATATCTCATTCTGTTTCTATTGTTTATTGTGTAAAAATCCGTGGAAATAACTGTTTCGTTGGACTATTCCTACCTTCCTGAAACCGAAGATAAGGCACTACAAAATCGTCTTAACGTGTTACGGTACAGTTTGATACCATCTAAATAATAATATTAACTTAATAACACCAATGTCAATATTCTAAAATTGGGTTGAATAATCGTAATAAGTTTCATTGAAGCGGAAATCAAACCCAAAACCCGGCCTGTGGACGATTAGCTTGAAGTAGGTCACATTTACAAAACCTAATTCAGTATTCATAGCAGGCAGTTTGTGAAAACATCACCACCAAAGAACGTAGATGATTTAAATATTATAATAAAAGTCTAGGTATGTTTTCATAAAAATGCTACAAAAATAGCAACGCATAAATATATTTGTTACTTACTTTTGAAAACGGAATAATACTGGAACATTTCCAATCATACATATTTTACATTTAATTAAAACAAAGGTTAAAATATATCAATTACCTTATGTAATAATAACTTTTAATCATATTATTACTTATTACTGGTTTCAATAAGTTAAGACGATATTTTATGGGAAACAACAGGATATGTATAGTCAATTGCATTATATCGTCATAAATATCGAGAGAAGTACAATTTTTTAGCTAATTTAAATTTTGGATAAGTTTGTTTTAAATAATTTTCATGATGATAATCACTTTTAAAACAGATTTATGAGTGTATGAGTTTACCGTATACAATACTATTTATGAAATATATTTTCACATATTCAGTCACATTAGCAGTTTTAGATTACAAATAAGGTTTTTGATATTTGTAGTTTATAACAACTCACTAGTTTTTTTTTAAATAATCAAATAAAATTATAGTTACTTTCCTTTAGGTATAACGCTTAAAGTGTCTATGTTCAATGGTGTCTGTATCCCGCGTGACATAGCTGCAATGAATACTAAATTAGAATTTCTAAATGCGACCGCCTGAGCCCAGAGCGACATCCAAACGGATTTTAAGTCCGCCTTTCGCGTTGATAAAATTCATTTGATACTCCTATATAATATTATAGGTTTTTTTTTAATTGCAAACAAATATTACTATTTTTTTCACAATGTTACATAGGATCATCCAAATTTTTTACATTTAAAATATATTATCCTTCTTTACGATTTCTTAGTTCTGAAAAAATAAGATTTGCTATCATCATAAAGTTTATTACTTATGTTTTTATGCTAAAAAAAACATTTTTGCTGCACAATTATTTTTTAAATAATATAATGTTGATAAGAATATATATTTTAATAGACTTCATAATCTTAAAGAGTATTGTAATGAATACCATTATGAAAACCATAACTCAATTCAATGAGTATTTGTTCAGAGCTTGAGTATAATTGAAACTCAAATAAGTAGGATCCAGAGCCGTCTTCGCAGGCACGTTCCAATTGGAAAGTAATCCCACGCCAAACATTTGTATGTCTCAATCGCGCTCCAGTTACTACAGTAAATGACCGTACCGAATAACGTATCGAGAATTGCGCCACGTACAATAACCATTGCCTCTCTTGAACTTGATATAAAAGTATGAATTGTAACCAAAGCGGTAATGCTTGTTTCTTTCTTATATTCTGTATCGTTTGTAAAAGTAATTGGCTCGTAAATAATTGCGAGTGGAAATGAAAGGAAACAAAGGGACGTTTTATGTCATTATACACGATAAAATATAAATATTGAGTATTATCGTTGAAGTTTATTAAAACAATATGACATATACGTCAGTTTTCGTATTAATTTTAAGAGAAAATCTGAGCCGACATCATCAACAAAAGTATTATATAATTTGAAAATAAACTGTGATATAATTTTTTACGAATATATTTATTATTAAATAAATAAAATAAAAGGTTAAAATTTATGAACAAACAGTACTATTGTTGGCCTCAAGATGCGAACTACGGACATGAGCTGTGTTTCAACATGGTGTTAGAGCGCAGGCTGTTTAATAAAACTATGTAAATGTTAGATATTTTGGTCCGCAGAAACGCTGTGGGACTTTTTTGTTTTTTATTAAATACTCTACATAAAATGTTTATGGTTGCATCAATTTCCGTCGATTATTATATTAATTATGAATAATGTATTAGATCATAAACTCTTATTTAACTTCTGATTTTTTTTCGATTGTATGCTTAATTCTCGCACATTTGTTTAATAATTACTGATAATCACACATATTATCTAATGTAAAAATTTAAAAGAGTTACATTATGGTATATTTCTGTATTAAAATCAATCTTTTTTAAACTAAGTAATTAACGGAAAAACGTGTAAACGGAATGTGTGTAATTGATACTTATATTGCAAAGGTATTTTTATTTTCTTTATTTTTGATAAAAGCAAAGAACTCCTGACATTGATTTTGAAGAATCATTGTTATTCAAAAGATTCATAAAGTTTGGTTTTAATTTTGAAACTTATTAGTCGATAATAAAAATATTCATATAAATTGAGAATGTTTCCTCCCATAATTAAATGATAAAAAAGGAAGTAAATAAGAACACTAAAGTCAAACAATTAATTTCTGATTTCGACCGGTAATCTTAACATTTAAAACTTATAACACGCCATTTCAGAAGTGGAAAGTGCCTTAGAAATCGGCTGTGTTCTAGAATTTTAATTAATCTCCAGTTCGGAACAAATCCTCATTGGATTGAGTTTTGGTATGCATAATTACTCAACATAACTGATGCAATAATGAAATGCTAAATGCAACTTCATTTCTAAGTCTCATAGTAAAACAAAAATTGAAATGGCTATCTGCAGATATAGAAATAAATAATCTAGAAAGATCTTTTCGCTTTTAGTATTTTAACGGACTTTTTAGTCAGTTTTTGCCTCAACCTAAAAACTAATGTACACACGATTTTGTTGCTGATTTTTTAATCTTGTGATATAGTTAGTGTCTAATGTAACATGATTACTAATTATGTTAAAAATAACTTGTTCAAATTTAATAAACTAATGATATTTTCAAATTCAAAGTGTATTGAAAAACTTATATAAATATAATAACTGTTCTACAACGTACATGAATAACTGTTCGGAATAGCTATTACACAAATTGTGCAGTTGCTAATAGCAACCGTCAGGCACTCAAAATCGCCGTAATTTACGAGTTATATGCATATTTCTTAATTATAATTTAAACGAGGGTACTTACTACGTTTGATAGTGTGACGAACGATACACACATCGGGATAGCTCTCGGTGAACTCATTGTGCTTTACGTTTTTACGGAGTAATCATCATCGGTTTTAGTAGTTTTCAAAAGAGTACATTTTGTTAGTGTTAAGTAGTCAAGTGTTTGAATTGTTGATTGCAGCGCCGTACTGATGGCCACCACCACTCGAAGTGTGCGTGGAGCCGGAGGTCACGCGACGGAACACTTAAGTATCAAATCTTTTATCCCGTAATTATTTACCTTTTGCTAAACATTGCCACTAATCCCCCAAGTCCTTGACTAGTAGCATACCAAAAGCAGACAGGTAAGTCGTTAGTCATTATAAACGAAGTACTGTGAGTATATATCATCTCCCTTGAAATTCATATCACAGCCAGCCCGATTAAAAGAGGGTAAATCTCGCCGACTGACGAATCGAGACAGACAAGCTATAAAAGCCTTAGTACTAAGAATCGAGCCCACCTTCAAATGTACAGCCTTTGTAAAAAGGCAAACATATACGTACATACTTATGCCTTAGAGAATATTTCGACCAGAAAAAGCTTTGACCATAAAAGGACCCTCAAAATCCGTACCAACTCCAGAGAAAGATTTCGAAACCTTTACTTTATCTGGAGGCAAGCCTCCATCTCAGGTTGAATAAGAGTAAGCATAAATGGATAAATAACCATTCGAATGGCTCTTCTAGCTGACAAAACCCAAAATACCCACTGTATAAACTGCTTCTAGCTGACAAAATCCATTATTCCCCCTGTATGATATCTAAAAGTGTATTTAACCCCCCGTGTGCATTTCTTACATGTCGGTCGATAATAAGATTCACAAGTGGCAGAAGGAGAGGATTTCGTACTTCATAAGGCAAAACGACGAGACGTGACTCACATCTGCAGAGTTCAAATCACCGTGAACATGTCTCCAATTAATGTTGATCCTACAGGAGCAATCTTATTTTTAGCCATAACCAACTTAATAGACATATCGCCATTCTGATCGATAACATGAAGGTAAACGGCAGACGCATAGCCTCGTCTTGAAGCCTCGCAAAATCCATGTAGGCTCACTTGATATTTAGCCGTCAGAAAAAATGCCCGATGTACAACAACTCACCAACGAGAGACGCATTCCACGTCGAATCCTGCAACCAATGTTTTTGAAGGAATCACTCACCTTAGTAAGGATATCCAACCAGCGTCAACCAACCATTGGGATCCAAAATCCGAGCAGCGGTCAACAGTACCATACACTTTGTTCAAATTTTACAAACATTTATATCCTGTACACGACTTGTGAACATATCTGGGAACGATTGGTACTGTACTCTAAGAACGACAATTGCTTTAGGTTTCTAAAAATTTTTAAAGAGATGAAGGGTTTGCTGGTACTCTTCCGGTAAATTGTTGAGAAGAGCCTGCGAGTGGGTTTGATGTTCGAAATTCATACCAGACCTCAAGATACCGATCAGTTCGTCTCTTAAAACCTTCGCCTCTTCTTCACTCGCACCTGTAAATATGTCATTAACATAGACATCGCTTGAAAAATAGCAGCCGCAATGTGAAAGTGAATACGCTCGCGATCTGCAAGTTCCAGCAAAGATCTTATAGCAATTAATGGACTAAACTTGACTCTATAAGTATTCATGTTTAGGTAATATACAGTCACTGGATAAGATAGATTCTCTTGCCACAGTATGAGCTGATAACACCGATCATCTGGATGATTTGATATATATGATGATATGATGTCTGACGAAACATAATCCTTATATCCGCAACAATAACGACTTGATATCGACGGAAGCTGGTTAAAAAGATTGAAATATCACGATGTAGTTTTTGACGTACATGCAAACATTCGTTTAAGGTAATACCGTTAGGTAGGGGGGGGGGGTTAACCATCAAAAAAACTACTTTACTTTTTTCTGCCTTAAACACGGCATGAGGGATAAAATAATATTCTTTAGAATGCCAATCAAATTTAGAAATCGACGTGTGCCCCAACTCTAGGTATTCCCTCATGAACTTCAAATAATCTTGCCAGAAAACGACATCACACTTCATATCCGCGAGTATCCTGGAAAACGAGATAACAAGAAAGGCAACCTGTCACAAACCGATTTGTGCGGAGCCGTCCGGTATTATTCTGGAAGAATAACTCACATTCCTGGTGCTGCGGGTTGACACGAGGTGCAGTAGGAGGATCCTTTATTTCCCAAATTTGCTGAATCACTAGGAGAGGATAATACTTCACCAAGATCGGTCGTTACTGCAGCGAGACCACCTGCTTAGCTGCTGCAAAAGCTTAGTGTTTTCCAACCGTAATACTCCGACAACATCTGCCCCGAGTAGAACATCAACTGCTCCTGGAATGCCCTATCTACTGAGACACCCGGCGGTAGATAGTCTGCAGCTGAACTACGGGTCAGCTGCTAAGATCAGGGTACTACGGGACCCCGGTACTTAAGCCCTCCGGCAGCGACGCATGCGCTTGCGCGTGTAAACTGCCGGGTACCGGTTTTGGTGTTGGATTCGTAGTGGTAATGTGGTTAGCTGTAGAGGTTCGGCGCTGTTCGTCTGGGTTCCCACAGTTGTCGGGGGCCCGCTGATCTCGTGCGCAGCGAGAGGTAATTGACCTGCCTAAGGCGAAGGGCTGCTGCGGTCTTTTACTTCGGGGCTTGGAACAGTCCATAAGCAGAGATCCCTTCGGGGGTCACTGCAGTTCGGGTAACCTCCTGCTTAGAGGTTAGATGGATGAGCTAGCATCTATCCGATCACCCGACTGTAGTGTAGGGTAGGCTTGCGGCCTGACCGCCTGTCGGGAAGTGAGCGTGCCTTACAGCTCCGGCACCAGCTGGAAACTGGTAGTTAGCCTCTCTGACGTTCTAAGCAAGTTATTGCTAGTGTGAGAAATCACACGGGAAGTGAGCATGTCTTACAGCTCCGGCACCAGCTAGGAAACTGGTAGTTGGCCTCTCTGACGTTCTCAGCAAGTTTTGCTAGTGTGAGAAATCACACGGGAAGTGAGCGTGCCTTGCAGCTCCGGAATCTTTCATGGAAAAAAGGTAGCAGGGTGGTCGCGATTGGACTTGTCTATGACCGATAGCCTTGCGAGCTTACTAGGCTTAATAGTGCCGTTGTCCGATGACTTCGGAGGTCAGATCTGCCGTACCAAGGATCCTTGTGACCGGGGTAAGCCTGGATCACATGTATAGCGGCTCAACTTATATGCCCAAGGGGTAGGTGGGGTTGAGCTGCTTTATATATAAACAATTAGGACAATAGAAAGGCAAAGGGGAAGTGTTCCTGGAATGTAGAAACCTGTTCAGCAAACGAGAGGTGCGACTTTAAACCTACGACATGCGGAGTTAATGATGCTATCCCATAATATCATTTAAGATCGCTGTCGTCGTGATCCGAGGAGAATAGGGATGAAGTGGAGAAAAGGATAGTGATACTTTCCGCACCAACTCAGACATCGTGACTCCATCAACCCCACGAATAAATTTCTTGAATAATAAGATAAGACACCCAAAATAATAAGACACCCTTGAGTATCTGAATCTGAATAAAGAGAACCGACACGAACATGCGCATTTGGTAACAAAACCTTTATAGGAGAAGGAAAAGACACACACAGAGAACAAGGAAGGAGTTTGACTACTGGTCCCTGTTAGACCCTTCCATCAAAAGTCAATGAGAACTTTGATTGCGTCTCTCAATCCAGCTGCCCTGATCTATATCTGTGATCTATACCAGCCTTGTTCCGTACCCCCTTATGGTTGGATGGTGAATAATGATCACCATTTTGTATCATACAATAGGGGTCGGCAAACCCCATAACACTACCTCTAAACGGGCAACGTCATCAGCTGCTACATATAGGATTACTCTATTTATAATGACTAACGACTTACCTGTCTACTTCTAGTATGTTACAAAGAATGAAGTTACTTAGTCACAGTCTGTAACAATCAAGGTCAAGGCGGGAATCAGCTAGTATATACATGTATACAGTACAAATTAATTTAATTTCTACTTACAGTACAAAGATGAATAATGTTACTTGTAACGATTTTTAAAAACAAGTAAAGTAAAATGTTTTTTTTATTGAATGAGCAACAACGCTAAAATATTTTCTAATAAAAGTTAAATTGTCCTACTTTAATTGAGAATCATGAGAATAAGGAGTTTTCGTTAATTGGAGTACAAGAACAATATTGTATGAAAACTGCGCTTATATATAGAATTATGTGTATTTGTTTCATCTCAATTGATAAACAAATGAAACAAATTCAAATAAATCGTAAAGCGACAGATCAGGCTTCAATGCGTCAAAGATACGACCGTGAATAATCGCGGTCGGTAACAATCGTAATTTACATTTATAAATGATTCATGTGATCCGCTGTTGTCCCAGACAACATCGCGTTAGATCGTGTCCAGTCTCGAAATTACTTGCGGGCATTCGATATACTCTCCTAATCATCATTTAGCTATAAATCTGATTATATAACAGTAAAAACCAATAGGTTATTATTAATAAATACCATATTGATAAAAAATTAGATACTTAAATGAACTTATTATTGTTGAAAGAACAGCCGTACGCCGTTTATAGCATTTTAAGTGAAACTCTGGCAAAAGTTTTTCATGAATGCTTTTATTTATTCATATTTTTATAATAAAATAATACATAGAGCAGAAAAAACTTACAATTATTTAATTGAAACATAAAAAATTAGAAAGTGTTATATGTTTATATATCACTTTCATATTTCCTTCTTAAACAACTTTCTTTAAATTATATAATGATCGAAGTTAAGAATAGATGGCATGCAGAACTATTAGGGTCGTATCCATACTTTTTACCCATCAATGTAATTTCATGAACAAAAAAATAATATAATAGATAAACTGCGCGACTAATTCAGTTAATAATAATTATAAGAAAATACAAATCTAACATATAATATTAAATGTATATATATTTATTTCCACTTCGAACCCATACCAGTGATTACTTATGTACGTCAAATGGGGGTGACTCGAGGGTCTATTTTGATACCGTACGTATCGATATGAGCCCTTCTGGAAAGACACTTTCCAACTTAAAAAAGGGAAACGAGGGTTCCAAACGCGCCCTAGTCGGAGAAGAACCATACAACAAACTCAGCCGGGTTTTTTTTTGTGATTACTGTTTCATAAACGTCAATATATTTAATGAGCAATGTACGAAAAAAATAATAACATCGGCAATTAATTCGATAAGCTGACCTAATGATTATTTTAAAAAAAGAAAAAGGAAATCCGTGGCTATTTATATAACCAATCACAGTAGCACCCATTCACGCAAGGGTCAGCCATCACCCCTTCGCCATTTTTGAGGGAAGGGGGCAAGCCACCCTACACTACCGCAAGTAATGAATTCTAAAGGTGATATATCCAGTAGATCTAATAACAACAGCGGTGTGATACATCCAGAAGTATACACTAAGTACACACCTTATTTATCAAATTCCTTTAAATATTTATTTAATGATAAATTTATGGCATTATGTTGGAGTTTATTGTAAAAACGTATACAATTAATCCTAACTACCTATTGAATTTAATAATATTTTTGTGTAGATAAATTAAATTAGCATAAATATATTGATTGCACATAGTCTTAATTTTGAATTCTTCGCATTTTTTTTAATAACTCTCGAGGCCTTATGTTGTTGATTGCTCGACCAACTCTTTTCTGTAGTACATAGATAGTACAGTGATGCATGACCCCATAATAGTATACCGTATGACATGCTAAACTATTCTAGTTGTTTCAACGTGTGTCAACCGACGTATTCTTTGAAGCGCGTATATGGCAGAACTAAGTCGATAAATGAAATACATGAGGACCCTATTGCAATTTTGCATCTAAGTTCACCAACCATTTACCGACGGAATATAACCAAATGAATTTGATTCCGACCGCTCCTTTAGAAGTCATTACCTGCGTTAACTTTGGGGGTAGCCTCCTTCAAAAATGGCATGGGAGTGATGACTGACCATGCGTTATGCTTCTGAACAGGCGCTGCCTGCGGTAGTTGGTAATCTTGATTTCCGGCGATTTCTTTTTTTTTTAGTATTGTTATCGAATCATAAGGCTCTCATCGAATTAATTGCGATGGTTCTAGTCGTTTGCAAATTGCTTTCTAAATATTGACGTTTATAACATAGGAAAGTGATGAACGTTATGGTTTTAGTCTTAAGTTGGAGAATGTCTTTACGGTTGGACTTATTTCGATAATTATGTTATCAAAGAAGGCCCTCTTTACCTCTCCATTTAACGTACACAAGTGATAACTGGTATAAATTCAAAGTTTAAAATAAATAAATAATAAATGTTAATTATTTTGTATACGAAATGTAATAATAAATATTATTATGTATATAAAAAAACTGAATTCTTTAATTCATTTGCAAATGTGAAAATAGTTCAATATTCGACTTTATGTGTATATTATTGCTCTCATTTTTTATGGGGCAAACGGATCCTTTTGCAATATTACTAAACGGATAGAAGTGCGCCTTCTATGCCTTTTACAAAGTCGAAGGCATAGTATATTATTTGTTGTCATTATCAAATTAGAACGTTAATTTCATATACAACGTAAGTCTTGAATTATATATATTATTTGTTTAGTTTCAAAGCAGAAATTGAGGTTCTTTATACACTTATACCAAGTAAATATTGAGCTTAAAGTAGTAAAATAGCTTTTTACATATAACCTTAACAATATCGGGGGATATTTAGTTCTTTATCTTATTCCAGTTAGCCTTACTTGTGAAATAGCAATAAAAAGACATCATACATGTACATATATCATGTAACATTTATATATAGAGACAGATCCAATTGCGATGATACCTTAATATTTAATTGGACGTTATAATGCAGGCGTTTGACAACATACGTAAATATAAAAATATTCTATGCCGTAAAAACATTTTTAACGAACTTCAGTGCAAAATGGAGCGGGCAATCGACTACTCTCTCGCGTTTGTATGAGACCATTTCTTATTATTAATTTTTATTTATAAGGTTCAGCAAAGCAAAACATTTTGATTATTTTTTATTGAATTTTCTCAAATATTTCTCGAACAATAAAGATTTGTTACATTTTGAGGTAAGTCAACAGACAAAACAGTTTATTAATAATATTTTTATCAAATGTAAAACAAAGGTATTTTTTTAAACGCAACTTCATCTGTTGATCTATTTGAAAAAAAAAAAACTAAAACCGCATTGAAATCGGAAAACAGACAAAAAGTGTAAAAAAACATTGTTTAAAATATCTTTTATATACAAACACATAGCGCTCAGTTACAAATTTGTTATATGTATTTATAATATGAGCATGAAATTGAGCAATGAACCAAAAGCACTTATAACGAATTTGTGTCTAAGACATTTAAAGAGAAAACAAGAGGTGACTTCTCCTCGTTGACGAAACCTTTGAGTTCAAATATAGACATTCGAAAATTTACGTATTAAAATATTTAATGCAATATGGAACTAAGTTGTGTGACAAAATAACAGTGGCAATGATTCAAAATTGGATATAAGATGGATTTGATAAAAAATACCCCTTGCATAAATTAATTATGCAAGCGGTATCTATACGGGTATACGGTATATGGTATTTAACAATTCTTGAAAGAATAGACTGATGGACTCGTTGGACAAATCTGCCTTTAATTCAACTTTAACGTATGTATTGTCAGTCCTGTATCAATCGATTTTTAAGTTTTATACGGTACTTGTCCTTTTTTACTGTATTTTACTAAAGTCTTTACTTTAAAATAGATGAATCTTTTATTGTACTTCTGTGATATTTTGGAATGTATATACATATAAATTTATATTATATTCATCATTACTACGCTTAACTTTTGTTAAAGGTAATGACGCATTACATAAATCGACAATGACAAGTAAGAATGTGGAGCTGTATAAATCCCCACCGTTAATAAACATTCCTAGTAAATTATTTCCTAACTTCAGAGTGACTTTTCTTCAATAAATGTACAAATAAATTGATCAACTTATTTACCACCGTTTTATTTTTCCTCACGACTTTGTCACATTTAAAAACTATAGTTACATTTATGCGTAAGAATATGAATATTCAAGTAGTTTATTCCTTACTAACCATCGTTTTTTTATGAGACATGATTACAAATAATAATGTGATGTTGTAAGGAAACAAATATAAATTCTATAAGACGTGAATGTAAAATTAAACAAAAACTTTCTTATACGTGTAATCTTAAAAAGTTTAGAAGATAATAGTAGCTTAGTTTCAAAACAAACACATTCTCCCCGAGCAACCGAGTGAGGAACGGAACTGAAGTTAATTACAACGTCGTGTTAAACATGTTCTCGCAGACTTAGAAACACACTTGATGATGTAAGGTGTTATAAACAGATTGCATTGTAAAACCAGCTTTGTTTGTTATAGAATACGTTTGGCTTCCGTGGCGTTATTGTATTTCAATTTAAATGAAGTCACTTGTGATATATTCCCAAGTTTTTCATTAGTATAAAAAAATACTTATGAATGATTTGGAAATTAATTTAAATAATCATAGCAGAAATAAAATGTATAGCGTATAAGCTATTTTATAAAATGACAGGTATTAAATACCACTTACTCATAAAAAGAAGTAATTGGATTATTTATTTTACAGGTACAGTAAAGGTAAAAGGAACTGTTGCCATTTTTTTTAATTGAAATTCTATTACAGTTTAATAATTACACAATTATTATAGTACTACAATAATGTCCTTATATTCAAACTTTCAAATGTGTGGCATGTATTTATCATTTGAATATTGTAAGTTATTAGATATACGTACATGAAAATATGGAACTTTCTGCACTATATCAAGTTTATGCAACTATTTAAAAAGTTGTTGATAGAATTAGAACATTTCATAAAAAAAATAATTTAACATCAAAAAATTAAAGAAAAAATAGATTTTTGTTTGATAATACAAAATATTATCGATATCGGACCGATTCTACCTGTATGTTGTTAACTATTAGTGAAAAGTAAATAAATATTTAAAATTTGTTTTATTGATTTCTGCTGCTTACGACAAAAAGAATATCAATATTTAATTAGACAGAATTTTGTAACAATATGTACCTACTAAAATTTATTACAACTCATGTTATTTTCTACAGCACAATAATTGTACTGTGCACAAAAATAACATTTATTCTCAAAAACAAACATTGAACCGATGAAGTATGGACTATGAATATTCATAATAAATAAATATGAATAGAAATAGTTTAGACATCTGAACTCCGGCAAGACAGGTCGACAGTGCATTCAATTATTTGCATATCATGGATACAGGTGTTTTGGAATTGCCTTTACCATTGGTCGATAAACTGGAAAATATGATATTAAATGTAAGGATATTATTAATTTCATCCTTACATATCAATATTTAGTAAAATAGTGTTGAACATAATTTCATTATAACTATGATATAAATTAAACATTAAATGTTTAATAATTTCGTACATAGCTGAATTGAAATGCTATAAAGGCTCATTTATACTACATAAATCTATTGTTGATTTTTATACATTTGATGTTTTTCATACACTGGTACGAATTGCACTATTTTTTCATTTATGTCTGTCTGTTTGTCTTTTTTTTATAACACGAGAACCGTTTGACTGATGTTGATAGCAGATTGTCTATACGAAGATTGTAATGGCATAAATAGTAGGCTATATAGGACATCGGTATTTTGTAACAATTAATTTTAAATCGGTTATTTTTTATTGCCTGCAGGATGATCGAATGAATTCCGAGTAGAATGAGAAAAAAATTAAAGTTGGAATTTACCAACTAATGTCGAACATTATCATTAACATCTTTTTCATGCTACTTAGTGAAGCTAAGAGAAAAAGAAAAATGTTTATTTAGCATTTGACAAGAATATTGTAGATTTATTACAATTATTACTAGATACACTAAAATATGTACACTACAGACCAAGACATTTTAACTTAGAAAAAATATTCAAAATTAAATTAAGGTAAGAGATTGATTTTATTAATAATTGAATTGCATTAAATTGGGTAGAAAACAGTATACTTTTTACTTTGGCTAATCATTTGATTTTCAATACTACTTGATAAATAAAATGAACTTTTGTTGTTAGGTTTTTCATTTTCCAAGGAAAATAGTTTGAGCTGTATTTGCAATCTAATATGAAATCTATGAATTTTTAGTTAAGCGATAAAAGACAGCTTAATGTTCCTAAAATAATATTTTTTTCCTTTTCTAATGTTTTCATATGTGTATTTAATTTTAACGCAAAGAAAACCTATGACATCCGTAATAAAATCCCATTGTAATTATTGTTTTCTTTATATTCATACACATAATTTGTAAAAGGAGGATATTTTTTTTTTGCAATTACGTTGAGGAATTGTGGGGATTGTCTCAAGTTTTTCAATATAAGTTAGAACAATATTTCGAGGAAACAAACGATACCTTTGGGGAATAATCATGAGAATATTAGATTGTCTTTTTAACTTTAGGAATAATTTCGTTGTTATAAGACAGAGTAATTTTGTATGTATTATAAATAAAATCGAAGTCAATATCAAATTGCGTATAAAATAATCTAAGAATACTTTCATAATATTTCATGTACATATATTTTAGCAATGCACACCGTAAGATATATTAGCAACCTATCGTTCTCGTCGATGTCATTTACGATGTAATAAAAAAAGGCTTAAAACTGTGTACCATTACTTTGAATAAGAACTATAGACACGATTTTCATTTGCAATAACAGCAACTTGGCAGGTGGAAATGCAGGAAAGTAGAAATGCTGTCTTGGGCTCGCCAAGTGGTTAAATCTTCATTATGCATTAAGTTTTTGCATTATGCGAAACGAGGAAAGACGAGCGGATTTTTTGCACATTTATAGTTTTATGGTAATTAAAGAACAAAGTATTTTTTTGAGAAATTCAGGAGTGCAAAGAATCCTACATGTAACCATAACAATACACACATACTACTCGTATTCCATGACAGTCTGGCTACTATCTTAGTTGCATTCTATCTATAACAATATGGCAATTTTTTGTGATTACAAATCACAGATATAATAAATTAATAATATATATCCATAAATTACAACACATTCATGTCGGTCACATTATGTTTTAATTGTGGTTTCAATTGCATTAGTGTGTCGTTTCTCTGAGTTTGTTGTGCTTACATTTAGGCGGGTGTGCTGTAATGTAAATAGTTTTGCCTTGATTCTTACCCGTTGAATTGTAATTTGATCTTAACCTTAACGTGTAATTGTTTGCTTTTGAATATGGAAACCTATATTTTAGACAGATAAGGTTGTAAATTTGTATTTTAAAAAAAATCTTGGGCTATATATTCCTAGGATTTTTTTCGTATGTTTATGATAACTGTTTTTATTTACATTTACAACATGCAATATGAAGACAATGTCAAATACTATTTTATATGTATTCTCCAACAATTATAATTGCAGAAAATTAAAAGGTCAAAGATTTTAAATATCTGCAATGCTTTAACAGGATATCAGAAAAAAAAGTATTAAAAATCTATAATATTTTAAGTTTATAAGATGTTTTTGAAATCGAGAAACTATTTTTTAGAAAATTTCTTTTGAAAAAACTGGATTTTTTTAACTAATTATTAATTTATTTTTGTATAGTATTGACTTAGTCATAAGTGACACGTTCTCACATGTCAATTCTAAATGATGAACGTAAAGAGTAAAAATAAAGCGTATGACCAAAAGAAAGCAATAATCATTATTCTAAACAACGTAAGTATGACGTTTTTATATTAACAAGGTATGAAGGATTCTGACTTTAAATTTAAAAAATAACAGTAATTGTATTATTTATGGACAGCGAATAATAATAGATATCACCTCGGAACTGGTTCAAAGAAACAACAAATGCAAAACTATTAGCAAGTTTATTGTTGCCGTTTGTAATTGACGCGAGTTTAGTAAAAACATTTATTTGTTGATGACTGTTTAATCTCATTGTCCTACCAGGACTTTAAATTTTGTTATAAGAATATTTTATTTCACGGGTATCAAATATATTGACAATAAATATGATTTATAATATTTTATCTCTGTTTTATTTAAGATTTCAATAATTTTTCAGTAAATAAAAAGGCTTACGTGGAAGTGGGTAGATTTCGGCACTGATATTAATAACGGATATACATTTTTATAAGTTACTAATATATATCCATACCAAAACGAACATATGTGATTTCTATAAAATCATATATAAATATATAATATTATGAATATTCATTAATCCATATCTAATTCTATATTTTATTTGTAAAAATAGATATAAAAATCATAACGATATATAACATTCCATTTACTTACACATTTCTTCTTTTAATTGATGCCTGGGTAATATGTTTCACATATCCATTCGATAACATAGAAGATATAGACAATCCCGCAATGTACTAATTATATAATAATATACTTGCTACGTGGAAACATAGTCAGCTACAACAAGCTACGGGGACTACAATGGATACGAAATACACGTCCTTACATGTACATAGAAGAATATAATAAGCCGTGCGTTATTCATATCGTGGTATAAAATGTGTGTGTACAGAGTACACGTACCAGCATTTATAGTTCTTTTTTTTAATATTAATTATTTTTTATTTTACCGATTTACATTAATTATTGCTTGAATTGATTATACTTTCATTAGTAGCAAAAAAAAAAAATAATTTTAGGACCCCAATTCTGTATTTTTGTACTACTGTAGTGTTGATTGAGAGCTTTTCATTAACAATAATATGGCCCTTCTTCTATATTTAATTTATTAATAACCTTACAAAACTGATGGCCTCACACCCGTTGTTTATAATCCTAAATGATTACAATCATAATTGTACAATCATAGTAGTAACTTTGATGTTATCATCACGATGAAGATGGCCTTAATTTTTATTTCAAACTACTCTCAGAAATTATAAATATATAATTTACAATATCTAACATTACATATAAGATACTGTGCTATGTGGAATCTTTGTAAATATTTAAGATCTTTATTCAAACAATTAAAAGTTTACATTTATTAAAATTTTAATAATGGTAGGCTAGCTGCAGCTCTTATTGGGCTCTGGCTCGACCGGGGAAGGACCACGCTCTCACGGAAGATCGAAGTATAGTAACCAAATTCAATTGTCATTCTTCCGTTGGTGAGTGGGAGAATCCGAAAGTCCAACTGCCCCCCCCCCCCTCCCCCCGGCCAAACGTGAAAGCGAAGCTTCTTAAAAATATCACCCAACTTGGGGGTACCGGATTTGAAGAAGCGGGCAAATCCTGCCTGAGCAAAATCGGGGGAATGATTCTCGGAATTTGCTAGGGTTGTCCGTCGTAATTGCTAGCGCCGCCCTCAGGTTTTTGTAGTTTTCAGCACCTATTTGTACTCTGCGAACTTGGCCAACTACATTCAAATCTAAACAGATAAAACAAAACAAAACTTCTACAAGTCCTATGTCCTAAGGCATGTCCAGGCGAAGATTGACGATCTGCTTTCACAAACTCTCTCCGCCGAAGTCGTAGTCCTCGGGAACTTCAATTCACACAATCCAATTGGCTAGAGTCACGTTCCACCGACTACACAGGGAGATTTGTATTTAACTTTGCTCTGACAAATGGTTTGTCCCAGATGATTAAAACGCACACTCATCTCCTGGACGTAGATTTGATGTGTCTGTCAGGGCTGCAGCTTCTGGCTAACGGCAAGCGTATCAAGCTTCAGCTAATGCGTTAGTCACTAAAGATCCAAACTCTAAAGTTTTGATGAGGAAATATAACCGTGCCTCCAGAATCTTCAAACGGAAAATTGCTTGAATATATTATATTCGTATATTAGTATATTAGGGCTCGACGTTTCGAACAACTGTCGGTTTCGTGGTCATTTCGAGTGCCAATCAAGGCCAATTTGACGTCAATACATCTGAAAAGCTATGTGATCTTATGTCCGCCAAATTTTACCACCGCACACGTCATCACCTGCATTTTAATCCGTACTACCTGGATGCGTAACGATCCTCTGCGGTTTTCAAAGACCTTTCCATTGAAGTTTAATGTGCCATTTTCAAGGATATTTCAAGGATGTTGCAAGAGTTCGTGGGCGGCGGTGACTACCTATCTTCGGTAACCCGCACGCTCGTTTCCCTTTTATTACATAAAAAACAGACAACACCAATTAGACACAAAAGCGTGCGCCTTCGCTTCTATTCGCTTTTTTTTGTTTCGTTCTGTATTGTGGTAGAGTTGGAAGTTTACTTCCATGGCCGCAAAGAACTTAATTTCAAAACGTTTAATTCCTCAATGTCAATTATTTACGAGTTTTATGAAATGTTATATTTGACAGATACAATGAAACAGTATAAGACGAACAAACAAACACCATTCTACAAAGAGATATTAAACCCTTCGACAATATAATGTGGAATTTTAATACTTAATTACATTGTGACGAACTAAGCTTTATATCTCAATTTTGTCGTGTAAAGTTACGAATGATGTTAGCATGCCAAATTTAATTTAGCGCACTTATTTCCTCCGTTTAGGAGTAAACAGTGGATACGTAATGAATAAAACATGCCGTACTCATACTCCGTCCTAGTCTTCCGTCAGTGGCCATTAAAGTGAGATTTTAATGAAAGGAGCGGCAATGATTTAAAATACAATTTATGATGTGTTAATAACCTTAGCCTTGTAAGTAAGCTATTAGAATATCTAACTTTTATTTTGATAAGTACTAATTTCCAACATATTAGTTACTTTTCTATCAATATGTGTAGATCATAAGCAATATGTAACAAAATAATTTTTATTCCATAAAGTTTGTTAATATCATGTGTTATATAAATTGCAATTTTAATGGCCCTAATCGGGCAAGGCAATATAAAGCTTTGACGATTTTCTTTTCAGAATTTCAAGCGATTCTAAACTCCTTTAGAGTAGTATGGCGCTGCATTTTATGGAAGCGCATGCACTTTATCTATGTAAATACGTATGCCTTATTGAATCACGCTGTATACGGTCATCGTACAGGCCTTATTGTTATTTATTCATATAAGATGCATTTCAACGATCACATATAAGATTGAACTTAATACTAGTGATGCATCAATGTTACTTTAAAAACAGAGTTAATTAAGGTTTCTTTAATTGACTCAAAAATATAATATTTATCAGCCACAAGCAATATGAACAATCCAAACCACTATTTACATATATTTTCTTAAAATATAATATTAATTAATTCATATACAAACCCATAAGCCTATTCTATGATGTTATTAATATATAGGAACTTTCGATTAATATATATCCTCAATTAATATTCATAAGCTCTCTAAGAAGTTTCGAAACTATAGCAAAGGTAATTGAATCTCCAAAGCCAATTCCTCTGAGACAACGTCCTCACCACATTTGCATACAATGCAACATTTACGTGTTAGAGTTTGTACTTATTGTAAGAGAACTTTATCACACAGAAGATGCGTTAGATTAATGTGTCTTCTTCATCTTTAAATATATATTACATGTAATTTAAAAACAAATAACATTATGTTCTTAAATTAACTTTTTATCGTTGTTATTATTAAGAATATTGTTTATTCTTATAACTACTTTTAAAATATGTAAACAAATAAAAAGAAATGACATGAAAGACAGAAACCAAGTGACCAATATTTTATATTTACTATACTTATATTTATAATAGAAATAGATTTATATGATAGAAAATATTATAAGAATAAAGCATTGAAATCGATTTTTTATTAAAGTACAATTACTTTGATACATATAACCGCTTACCGAAATAACGATCGTCTGGCTTAAGGGTATAAATGCTTGACAATAGCCCGGATCAACCCCTGTGATAATAATAGTTATCCAGGTCTGTTCAGTGTGTGAAAACTACATGAGAAACTATTTTGCAATAAATATGCCCATACCCATCTCTTTAAACAATCAGTGAGGTTTGTAAAGCGTCGCACGTTTTCAACAATTAGTACCGAATGTATGTACGAGTGAGATATGTAAAGCCCGATATGATTTCACTACACACTTTTAGCAATGTCACTATGTAAAATATATTTAATTATTGTAATTATTTTAGATATTACAGTTCAGTTAATCCAGTTATAGAATATTAATGTCTTGTAAGTTATTTATAATTTATTTTTTTGTCTGGGGTTGACCAGTAGATATTGCTTTTAGCACTAAGGCCGCCTTTTTTAGAGAAAAGAGATGAGATAGAATGATGAGAGAATGAGATAGATAAATAAATATTTAATAACTTTTAAAACAGATTTAATTTATGAAACATACAATGCGTCATCGAAGAACCTGTCATCGAACTGGCTGTTCCCGTACCAGAAGACCGACCATGCTGGAAGAGAAGCGCGGAATTTTGCGTTGTCTTTCGACCTCTTTCAGCTGGTGAGGCAAGCGACAAGGGTACCAGATGTAGTTGGCCATACAGCCAATTGCCTGGACCTTTTGCTGACAACTGATCCGGACAGGTATCGTGTTGAGGTGACCTTCCCCTTGGGAACCTCCGACCACTGTTTGGTGAAATCTGTATTTATATATTCCCCACCAGCTTTCGAACCACCTGGTGTTAGGCGATTATGGAAATACAAGTCAGCAGATTGGGATGAGATGCGGCACTTCTTTGCGTCTTATCCTTGGCGGCAGGTCTGCTTCTCTTCTTTGGATCCGTCGAGTTGCGCCGATGCTATAACCGATGTGGTACATCAGGCAATGGAGTACTTCATTCCTTTTGCTGACGTACCCATCGGTGGCAAAGCTCGCCCATGGTTTAATGCCGAATGTGGTCATACTGAAGACCGAAAACATTCGGTATACCTAATTTGGGCTGTTGCTCGAAGCCGCAAAGCTCCGGATGTAAGTTTAATGAAGAGAGCCCTTAATCAAGCTGCCAAGTCCTATAAAAAGGCATTACGGAAGGCTCGTCGCGATCGTATCGCTAAGAATGGCGAAAAGCTCTCTGTCAGACCTACTGGCAGTCGAGCTTTCTGGTTTCTTGCCAAAGCGATCGAGTCGAACTTCTGCCAACCCTCACTACCTGCTCTGCTGAAGCCGGATGGATCTCTGGCCTATACAGCGACCGAGAAAGCGAATGTATTTGCTTCTCTGTTCGCTGATAATTCACATCTAGACACTGGCAATGCTTCTCCAGCACATCTTCCTCACTGCGGTATTTCGATGTCTGAAATCCGCATCACTAACAAAGAGGTATGGAGAGTATTGTGTCGTCTTGATGTGAATAAAGCCAGTGGTCCTGATGGTATACCAGCCATTCTGCTCAAGACATGTGTAGCTGAGTTGTCTCCTGTATTGACACGTCTGTATCGTCTCTCTTTCAAATCTGGAATAGTGCCAAAATCTTGGAAGCTTGCTAACGTGCAACCAGTGCCCAAAAAAGGCAGTCGTGCCGATCCTGCCAACTATAGACCGATTTCAATCACCTCCATACTCTGCAAGATTATGGAGCGTGTATTGAACTCGCGCCTTTTAGCGTACCTTGAAGGTAACGATCTCCTCAGTGACCGACAGTACCGGTTTCGCCGAAATAGGTCCTCTGGGGACCTTCTAGTGTACGCTACGCACATTTTAGGCGAGGCCATCGAGAAGAACGGAGAAGCGGTCGCCGTCTCTCTTGACGTCTCGAAGGCATTTGACAGGGTCTGGCATGCGAGCCTTATAAGCAAGCTTTCAACATACGGCATATCTCCTGGTCTGATCGGCTGGGTAACGGACTTTCTGAACCAAAGATCTCTCCGAGTAGTTGTCGACGGGTGTTCCTCGGAACCCTTGACAATTAATGCCGGAGTGCCTCAGGGGTCCGTTCTTTCTGCAACTCTCTTTCTGCTGCACATTAACGATCTGCTGAAGCCTGGTTATCTATGGGTATGCAGATGATAGCACAGTTGTAGAAAGATACCTGCCGAGTAGTCGGGCTAGTAGAGATCAAGTACAGTCTGAAAGAGAAGCCATGGTGTAACGTTTGAATGACAAACTTCAGGCAGTCTCCGCATGGGGCAAAGCCAATCTTGTCAAATTCAATGCCACCAAAACGCAGACGTGTCTGTTCACCGCCAAAAGGAGCCCTTTCACCTTGGCTCCTACTTTCCAGAGTGTATCTTTGGAATACAGTGATCGGCTTCAGTTGTTAGGCTTAGAGATTTTCTCGAACCTCAACTTTGGTCGGTGTATTGAGTCCAGAGCAAGAGCAGCTGCAGGAAAGCTTGCCGATCTTGCGAAGGTCCGTCAGTACTTTACACCGGGATAGCTACTTGTATTATACAAAGCACAGATCCGGTCGTGTGTGGAGTACTGTGGGCATATATTCGCTGGTGCCGCTAAGTCTCATCTTGCGGTTCTGGACTCAATTGAGAGACGAGCAAAGAGGCTTATAGGGGACCCTGAATTGGTTGAAGCCAACCTCCACAGCCTTGAACACAGGCGTAGAATTGCTAGCCTCTCAGTATTCTATAGGATAAATTTTGGTGAGTGTGCGCAGGAATTACATGATTTAATTCCTCCATCCCCCTTCCGTCACAGGACGTTGTGACGCACGGCAGATATCCATCCTTACGTTGTGGACATTCCCCCTGTCCGAACAAAGCGCTTTGCTTCGTCTTTTTTAGTTTGTACAGCGAAGGACTGGAACAGCTTGCCTGCGTCGGTATTTCCATCCCAATACGATGTGGGTGTCTTCAAGAAAAGAGTGAATAGGTTACTGGGTTAATGCGCCTTACCATCTATGACTACATTTCCACTTTCCATCAGGTGGAATGTAGTCAAGCACTAACCCAGAGGGTATAAAAAAATATATATATGTTCTTACTCGTAATTATATACACAAAAGAGATTAACTTATATTAAAAATGTACAACGTCATAAATATGTCAATATTTCATCATCGAAACTCTATATCTATATTTGGGAAACATATTTTGCAATCAAAGGAACAAGTCGCATACAATGCATTGTAAATAAATAAAGTAAATAAGCAGCAACCTTTGAGTGAAATTCAATCGTTCCACTCATAGCAGAGTTATAGCCTGAAAGAACTGTACTTGTAACTGTACTTTGAAATGTATACACTTCAGTTCCTCTAAAATGTCATTGTAACAAAATAACATTTTTGAATTACTGTTGTTGCACGTTGTACTGTATGAGCTTGAAATAATTTTAATTAACTTAGCTGTACATAAATATAATACTATAAAAACATTAACTAGATATTTTATGATTTAATTAGCGAGTTAGCAAATATGTATAATCCACAACAAATCACAATTTTTTACATAATCAGACATTCGCTAAAAATATATAGTTTTATGTGAGTGTACCAAAATTATGATGGTTGTATAATAAGATACCATGTTTCTTCGTTACATTAACATTTATAGAAATAATTATATAAAATACAATAACAAGTCTATTTTTAATTTAAATTAAAATTAAAAATGTTATAAAAAAGATCTACAAATAAATTTCCGCTATTTACCAAAAGATAGCGCCAGTAGTTAATTATGTTCGAAACTGATGACGTATTAGTCTTTATAGTTAGGCAGGAAATCTGTGAATAAGATAACCTCAAAATATAAGAAATTCTTTATTACTGTATTATATTCCTTTGTAACTTTTTATTTATTGTTTTCATTTGAAGATATCAGCAGCTGAGGCCCATTGATTGCTTGTAGAAGCATATAATGATGCTGCCTTAAGTGAGAGAAGTTGTCGTGAGTGGTATCAGAAGTTTAAATGGTGAATTTGACATCGAAGACAAAGAAAGTAGCGGAAGGCCAAAAGTGTATAAAAAAGCAGTATTGGCGGCAGTACTGGATCAAGATTCGTGCCAAACTCAAGAAGAACTTGCCCTTATATTAGAAGTGACTCAGCAAGCAATTTCACATCGGTTAAAATCATTGGGGATTATTCAAAAATAAAGATATTGGGTTTCATATGATGCCGAGAAACATTGAACGCCGATTTTCCACATTAAAAATGCATAGCCAGGCATAAAAGAATGAGTTTTATTCACTGTATAGTAACTGGTGGTGAAAAATGGATCCATTACGATAAACCAAAAAGGAGAAAATCATGGGGACCACCTGGGCCGTGCTTCAACTACTAAAGCTAGGCCAAACATTCATGGGAAAAAACTCATGTTGTGTATCTGGTGGGATCAGCTTGGTATCATGCACTATAAGTTGCTTAAACCGAACGAAACCATTTCTGGGGCTGTCTACCGAGCTCAATTGAAGAGATTATGGCGAGTACTCAAGGAAAAGCGCCCCCACTACTACTCCAGACACTATAAAGTTATCTTATTCCATGATAATGGATAGTCTCAAAAGATGAAGAATTCTTCTTCCAATTATCAGTAGATCCTACTAAAGCCGCCTTTGAAATACGTTCTAGAAATGAATCGATGATAGTTCTAGAAAGGCCGAGATCCTTAAGTAAGTTGTAGAGAGATTTTGATAAATTTATTTCTGATCAGTTCGTTACATAGTTCGTAATACTTGTTAAGCTTAATACTAGCAAATGTTTCGCGGTTCCTACTGACCCCCCACAGATGTTGCAAAATTTTTCGGTGGCTTTGCCCCATCTTACTAAGTTATTTTGATCTGAGAGAGTCATTTGGAATGCCTTATGATTAAATTTTAACAATATTGGGGACCAATCATCAAGCAGGGTGCGCCACCTTAAAGCTAGTGGAATATAAAAATCTCTTATGGTCACCCATTCATTTAGCCATTCTAGACACATCACGTGCAGCCAGTAATTATGGTTTTCGTGTTACCGAATAAAGGATTTTATTATTTTTATATCTTGTTCTTTAATATTTGATCCTAGCCCTACTTTATTTGTTTAAGTACCTATCATAAATTATATATGGAATTGAAGTCGTGACTCCAGCTCTGTGGCAATTTTATTTTTTGGGTAAGAAATTACAGTATCATCATTCGATTTTGAGATGATATGTCTTTTGGTCACTGTTAGGTTTTTTTAGAATTCCGATGGTTTCTGGTTCATTCTAACCCAAAATTGTGTCGGTCTCTAAATAAGGGAGAGAATCCGCTAGATGCGCTAACCCGAGCCTTGACTTCAATGTCCTTATGAAGCTTGCATCTTACTTTAACAAAAAGGTCTTATTAATATCATAAACGAGGAAAGGACACTTATGACGTGATGTTAAATAATTATCATATATCCAAACCTTTATGATGTTACTTGCTGGTTGATTGTCTACCTTTTTAAGATCATTCAAAAAGCTATCGACTATCATATTCAACGATGGAGTGCGTCCTTTGCAATCGATTTTTTTAACTAAGAATTTCAATGGAGCTTCTTCGATAACCGTAGTAACGTATTTACCGCCTATTGTAAGACCCGGATCGTAAGAGGAATATGTATTCCGCCTACCCAGTCACAGACTATAGCATTTATTGGGATTTGTCGTATATGTTTTTAAATAAATGTAAAAAAATATTAAATAATAGATTTATATACCCTGGCCGTAACTAAGTTAAAATAAATATAAGCACACATAAGGATTGACAATGTATTTACATAAAATGTACCGATATTATAAACAAACTATAATTTTAGCACTCACCTTTATTATTGAGATCGTCCCGTTTTAAGGTTACAGAAAGGCGTACAAACAGAAAAAATATAGTAATTTGAAATTAAATATAAAATGAAAAATTAAATACACATAATATATAATATGGCGAACATCCATAATGATAATTTAAAAATAAAAATAGAACGTACGTATTTATTGAAATATTATTGATTAATTGAATCAATAATGTATTCAAATAATCAAGGAATAAAAATGTATCCAAAATGAAAACCTTATGTTTAATTAAAATCATTTATGTTTCAAAGATTATTTTTCTTTTGTCTTTTCGTACACGAAAGATTATTGCAACGCAATCTTTGCATTAGTTTCAAATTTATTTGAAAAATAAACATGGCATATTCTGTTACGACTACTAAATCTATATTATTATTTTTCACCTGCTCGTATTCCACATTAGATGAAGTCGGCACAACAGGTTCTTCTTTTCAACTTACGCCTGTCATACGTGATCATCATTCACAAAATCCATCCACCTTTTTTGCAGCTTCATTCTAGTTGCATATCCCATAGTTCTAATAAGAAGTTAACCATGTTAACCTCGCGCTTCTTATCTTTTTTATAACAAAAATATCTTTCAAAACTTACTCTAATATACTTATTTCATATCCGATATGTCTACCCCCTTTTTAAGGATGTTGAATAGTATACTTGAAAAGTGAGGTACATTTTAGGTACGTATTAATACTTAATAAATCAGGTACCTTGTATATAAATTTGATTTACTAAATAGAAAGACAAATATATTTTCTTATAATCAAACCCAACAAGTGTTTTTTTATATTTCAGTTTATTATTCTTATTTATCTTGAACATAAATCTAATGCCATGGATTCCGTAAATAATATTCATAACATTGCCGATACAATATCAAATTTCAGCAAATTGTGGTTTAGAGTGAGCAGCAAATCAAATAATCCAAAGGCGGTGTGCTTACAGTCCCAAGATAATTCGAACATTCAACCGACAGAAATATTATTCGATAATTCTGAAAACGGCGAAGGAAAAAAGTCGAG
Organism: Melinaea menophilus ssp. n. AW-2005; assembly: GCA_918358695.1. Lineage (NCBI taxonomy): Eukaryota > Metazoa > Arthropoda > Insecta > Lepidoptera > Nymphalidae > Melinaea > Melinaea menophilus. Next base: position 6,641,912 of record OU911057.1, on the reverse strand, counting down.
AACAATAAACAGTATTCAAATGAAGGGAGATCTCGAGGGACGGGTGCTAGAAAACAATGATAATATTACAAACTTATTTAAGGTGTAACCACGAACTGAGCGAGAGATATGAATATATTGCAAAATATACATTTTATTTATTTTTTTTTATTTGATGCCGCTTAAGTCATTTTTACAATAAATAGTTAATGGGTTTTAATTATTTATTGTAAAAATGTTTTTTGGTGTAAACAATGACCATATTTTTAAAATATTCAAGACTTTGTTGTCTTTCTGAAAAGATAAAATAATCATAATCATAAAATAAAAAATAAAAACGACAATAACACGCAGATAAACTTATAAACTTTATTTGGAGTTGGCAAACCTGATAAAACTTAATACGTGAATTAATTTGGAAGAAAACTGTGAACGCATCCTTGAATATTTACAATGCCGATGGTTTGCCCTACTGTCTCCTAGCTGAAAAAAGGCTAAAAGAAATTGCAGGCATTTCTTTTCACTTACAAAACACATGAAATAATTTCTAATGGAGGTAAAATAAAGCGCACGTAAACGAAATTTAATAATAAATAACTCTCGGAGAAGTCTCCAATTAGGTAATCCGGATATTGGATCTTTGGAATAGTGTAATAATGTAAAAGCCGGTTTAGTTGAAAATTTCTATTGAAGTTTATATTATGTTTGTATTTTGAAGTTTTGAAAATTATGTTTGAAGTTTTAATTACTGTTTGTGAAATTAACATATGATATATTTTTTCTAAAGAAATAAGGCCTGCCAGATTTAATGAAAATCTTACTTTTTGACACAAAATTAACAATTGCAAACGAAATTGAAATAAAAATTGTGTATTTTAATTCGTTCACACATTCCGCTCAGATATTTTGATGTTTACGAAGTACATGAAAATATGCCTTTGTTTAGTACTCTATTCACTAAAAAGGTTTATTCTACATACAAGTAAAATAAAAAAAACATTAAAAATGCCTTGTCGAAAAAGATATCCTTGTTTGTAAATAGTTTTTATTAAGTTTTAAGAGATAAAATATAAGAATCTAGGACAAAAAGTTTCATTTCAAAGCTCTTGTATCGTAGTGATACTCGAGAGACGAGATACTTAGTACTCCCAACTTACGGCGTGCAGGTGAAAAATGTGTTTTATAAAGCTGCTTACAGACGTAACGACTTTAATTTAATCGCTTTATATAAAAATATGAAAATTTTATTTGAAGAAAAAATATTATATTATTTGCAGTTAATGACGAATGATGAATGAAATCGTTGTAAAAATAGATTAGAATGTAAGTCTTACAGTAATTCTATTAATATTTATCCGTTTAAGACTGTCTACTCTCGGCAGTCATTAACATCTGCATTTGTAAGCTCCCTAACCTTTATCCTTCTAGTCACGTGCTGGCACATTGATGTAGGAATATAATATGAGGCGCCATACACTGGAGTTACGTTAACACATTGTTCGCACCGTAAAACTTTAGTGCCACGATAACTTAGTATCTCTTCGCTTTTATTGGTAGGATTTTTTATTCTTTTTACTATTAGCAATAGTAAAATGAATAAAAAAATCCTTCGTATATCTAGGTAAGACCTAGGCTTAGTAAAGTTAGACTGAAATCCAATAAAATTACTTTGTTTTATATATTTTTCAAACTTATATTTAATTATTTAGATGATGATGATTATTTTAATAAATTTGTTATTTATCATAACTCACAAAAGTATGATTAATCATTAAAAATAACAAGCAATAGTATATTAATATGCCCGTGTTTCTTAATATGATTATTGTAGTGAAAATGGGGCGAACACTGGATAAAATTTATTCGCCCGGCGGGAAATTAGCAGGTGTGGATAACAGCTCTAATGTGACCTGTCTGCACATTAGTTATCTTCGTTGGTTAATATACTGGATAAAATTAAATATCTAAGTATTTTAAGCTCATAAAGCCAATTAATATACTTAAAAATATGTGAAAATATTCTCATTGTCCTGGATAGTTCATGTTGAGAGAAAATGGTTGACTTTAATATACAGATGTGATTAATTAATTTTGAAATTATAGAATGTGATATGTAACACTATATGTTATTTAGCTTCAACTACGTAAACTTTTACGAGTTATAGATATATTGATATACATACTCGTATAATAGAAGCAACACAACATTTCATATCAAGAAACAATATCACATTTCATATCAAAAATTATTACTATTATTATTATTATAGTCTTGTTTTGAAGCCTGTTGTACTTGAATTTTTAATTGTTTTCACTTTACGTTTGTGCCTCTGTAAAAATAATTAATACTATACAATTGTAAGTTAAAGTAAAGTTAAAAGGGATCGAAAGATTTTTTTGTCTGGAGTGAGTTTGATGAGAGAATGTTAGGTGCTTCTCCATTTACTGACCCTTTATAACCCTAAAGAAGTAAAATTTTTCATAACTAACTTTATTAACTTTGAATTACATTGAGTCGAACATTTTATTATTTTTAACAGTAGTTTCAATACATTAATGTTATATTTATTTATTCAGTAAGAGCGTTAATAATTCTTGAATATCTGTAGTAACCCAATTGTATCACAATTACATAACAAATTATATTTCCCAAGGATCTTGTCGCCCTCAGGATTATAGTAAGCCTATAGCCTGAGCGAGACAGGTGAGATATTATTCATTGGAACACGGGCTGATTCCGTTTAAGCCTCAATTCCTGTAGAAAAATATTTAAACCTCTCGTTTTTATTAGGGTTTATGGTGTATGTTAATTTATTTGTGTTGTAGAAAATACAATTTAACTGAAATGGTAATTTTATTGAGAAAATGTAATTCTAAAGAATGTCTTTACTTTCGGTTGAAGAAGGTTTTCTTGTATAAATATTATAATATATCCTTTAACACGATTAAGCATGTAAACCAGATAGTAATGAGGTCTGTAATAGGCACGTGGTCTGGATGAAGATTGTTATCGTCAACAACATGTTAGAAATTATATTTGAAAATCCCATGCAAAGTTTCGATCTCAATAACAATTCAAAACTCCACCTCAGTATCTATAACTACATATGGAATTGCTGCGATCCAATTAAAGTAAATCCCTGAGTCGGTGCGGTACAAAGCGGAATGAAGTTAAATAATTAGAGTACGAGAGCGGAGCTTGCATGATTGACAAACTGAGCAGCCTTCCTAATTAGTTCACTGAATAAACTTGATGCAAGCGCCATGTCACACCGTTGTAAGGTAGATTTAAATTATAATTAAGTCATTAGATGAATTTCTTATTTAATAATGTTATTAACGAAATATATAAGTAGTACATTATACTACTTATGTTATTATACTGGCAAATTATTAATTTGCCAGTATAATACCAAATAACATTATTAAACATGATAAAATACTTAACGATTATGTAAGGAGTAATAAAAGACCGAGATATTTAATAAATCGAAGCGTATGCGAATAAAACAAAACTAAAATTAGAATACGGAGTTTGTAAATTGGGGTTGCTTAAGAAAGAGGTCAATTTAGTCACAGCCAAGTGCATTGCACTTGTTCGCTTTAATCTACAAGCTAATATAATTAAAATCTTTCTCTTTTTATTTTTTAATCAAGTTTTCTTCGAATTAAGAGATGCCATTTGCAAGTTTTAAGCGACTTGCTGTAGTTTTGTATTCACGTGTTTAAACATTTAGAGCAACAGATATTTTAATCTATTCAACAAAGTCTTCGAATAGTTCCAGTGTATATGTTTAAATTGTATATTTTAATTACTATGTTTAAAGTTTTTTTTTACCTTTAAGGTAGATACTTTTAAAATCGTTGTAAAATTATTTAAAAATAAAGTCAAGTAACACCTATGTAGTACGAAGCCGAAGTTACATTTCGTTACACGGCAGTGTAACAACGACCACTGTGCTGTGTTCATATTCTAGAGACGCACATTACCCATATATCGTTGCGACTTAAATCGCTTGCTTTACATACATTGCTCGTGCAACGCAAACGCTTCAACGAAAATCGGGATAATAATATACATGTTGGAATTTCCATAATCACTGATAGATGATAGTTTCGCAACCTATTGCTTATTTATATTAAGGAATTAATAATTAACACATCAGTATTGGTTTTGTCTCATATGTTCGTAAAACCAAATAATGTTTATGTCAGTGCGATAAAAAAAACACTTTCATATGGATACAACAAACCCTTGAAACATTTTCTTACAACTAATAAGTTTTTATTTTGCCAGCTGTGACTTTCAAACTTAACATTGACATGACATTGATATACCGTATAACATATTTTTTATACAGTAAGCTACATATTTTAAAATTTTCTCTAGTTTTTAACTTTTAATAGGTATTCTAATTTTAAAAGTTTTAATTAGTTCAATAAAAATGGTGCGAATATTGAAAATACTAGTGGCAACATTGATCCTTTGAACATCAAAGCAAATGGTCTGCTTAGAAATGGCATGAAAACTTATCGAAAACGAATAATATTTATTCTCTATATTATTTTGTATTATTCTTTTCTATTCTGACAACCTTAACTGATTACTATTTTAATTTCCAATATTTTGCTAAATATAAATAAATAATTAATTCGAAAGATAAATCTTTTTAACGTAGGAGGATCAGAGAGAAACAGGAGAGAAAGAGAGAGAGGGAGAAACAGGATTAACTAAAGGGTAGCTTATTTATTTAAGTAATCTCATATGACTAACATATTTATATATTATGTTATAGTTAAAACCTGTTTTTTGTTACAACTCGTGTTCCCTAGTTAAAACTAGTTTTTAGTAAATAACTTTATTAAACTAAAATTAAACTTGTTGAGACTAATCCCAATGCGTTTTTCTCGAATCGAGTCTGTTGTGCATCTCTCTCCGTTTACATGCTATGCGCTCGCTCCGTCTATACCCGCTTTGTTTTTTGTTCTGACAAAAACGTTTAGATTTATTCGAGCGTAATTGCCATGTCAAACTTAAATGAGGGAACGCAATGGGAAGAGGAGTTTTTAAACAGGTTATTTAGGTTAGGTTAGTTTTAAAACTTTTATCTTACCTAATCTACAAATCCTTCGTTTATTTGTAAAAGATTCCAGACAAAACAAAAAGTTTTAAAATTATTTATTGTTTTCAATATCAAATTAGTTTCTCTAGTGCTAGTTTTAACTAAAACTCGATGTGACAACTAATTATATCTAAAAGTCAAATATATCAATCGTCAATTCCAGTTTTAGCAGAAACTAGTTGTAAACAGGAAAAACGCGTTCTAACAAAAAACGGGTTTTAACTATAATATATACACTAGTACGCCACAAATACTACTTGTAATATGCTTGTATGTATTTTACGACTCTTGTCAATATTATAGCGACATAAACAGCAATAAACAAAGCGTAATCCATCAAGGGCCTACAATAAAGTGGCGGAGAGTCATCAAATGCTCAAGTTGACTCCGAGTTCCAAAACTACCGAGCAACGCTATTCCCATGTGAGATGAAGAATACGGTGCGTGATATAGCGGGTACATAAATATTTATACCTATTCATATTCATAATAAGATATACTTTTTGTTTTGTATAAAAGAAAATATTGTTTGTATTATTTTTTTTTCTAAATTATTTAGTATTTTTTATGAATTAACATATGAATTTAGAAATGTAAATTGTTAGAAATTTTGATTTGAGTGGCTTAACATCAGGTTTTATTATAAGTTACTACTAGTGATGGCTTGTTTAAAGTAGATCTCCATTACCGATCGAAGTATTTGAAAGGGATACCTTTATATGTTATAAAATAAAACTTGCGTAAGATATTACGCAAGTTTTATTTTATAACATATACGGTACACAATTGATGCTTTACGCTAAGTCTATCACAATATTCTCCCACTGACACAAGACAATAAATGAGTGGCAATTGCGAAGAGATTACCGCAATCGAGAAGGGCTTGAACTCGCCCGCGAGTGGGTCGGTGGGTCACGGTGAATTAGGCGTGCTATATCTGTTAGATGTACGTGATGAACATTTCACATCAATACTTATATATAATAGTTAGTGTAAATGGCAAGGGTAGAAATATCTACATATGTATAAGATAAATTAATGTAAAGATTGTTAGCGTCGTAAATATATAAAAACCCCAGCGCCTTAAAAATTATACATTACAAATACATACCTTTAATTTTTGTCTGATTAAAATATGATTTTGATGTCAAATGCAGGTTTTAAGCCAAACATGGAATTAGAAACATAGATCAGTTATGGGTAAAATCTTGGTACAACAATCTTACGCAATTGCAGGATTCGAAAATGAAGAATGATTGTTACTTGTTAAGATTGAACAAAAGTATTTAAAAATAATATTTTCTTAAAATACCATTTTACGCTTTTGAGTTAAAGAGGTCGGTGTCTGAAAAGTTGAACATAAATCCAATTATAAAATTTTCTAAAGTAAAAGGTTCATCCGATTCCATTTAAAGATTAAGAAATAAATCGGATGTGTCAAAATATTACATAAGTAGTTAATTGCTACAGAAACTAATACATATATACACACATATATATATATATATATATATATATATATATGTATATATATGTATATATGTGTATATATATATATATATGTATTAGTTTCTGTAGCATATACATATATATACATATACATATATATATATATATATATATATATATATATATATATATATATATATATATATATATATGTGTTTGTATGTGTATGTGTATACCACTCTGGAATGAGTATCTAATGTTTGTATAACTTGTAAAAATGTTAGTATATGAAAACAAAAACACCAAACCTCCAACACATCAGGCTGTGACACCGTACGATATTAGTTACCAGAGTACATCTGCATAATCTCGTACAGTACTCTGAGAGCAACGATCTCCACTCAGGATTACACCAGAATGCAATCCTGGAAAGCCTTGAACTTATTTCACTTGAGTTAAAATTTTATCAAAAATCTCTTATTTAAAGCTATTAACACAAAAAATAATTAAAAGTTTTTTGTAAATGTGAATTTCCATCCACTCATTCATTTGGATGAATTGATATAATTATGTTTTTGCTATAGCAACCTTCCATTAAGAATTTCTGTGAAGAGTTTTATAAAAATATATTTTAAAAGGTAACTTTTTAACCTTTACAATTTTATAAAATAGATGCCCTCGTTATGTGTCACAGACTATGCGTTAGTTTGCGACTATTTGTAAAAGTACTTAAGCTTTAATAAAATGTAGGTTGAGTGTCTTTAAGTTAAAGACCTGACTGAACGTTCAAGATTAAATATAAAGAAATATTAAATAGAATGAATGTAATGACATATTCTGTATTTTAAATTCATACGGCCTTTTAGATAACGTCCGTGCGCAAACTACGTTCAATAACAATAAATATTGATTACACTGAAACATAACCGCGGAACGTTCGCGAAAATATGACCCTCGGCGCGAATACGAACAAACGGGGGCATATCATAAATAATGAGGGACCCCTCATATAGCCAGGAAGATAGCAGAACTGATGCGCGCTGTTAACTGCGGAAAGTTACAATATTGAGAACACGTTGTTGTGAATATTACTTATTGAACTGAAATTTACCATCACATTGGGTGTGTTTTAAATCGTAAATTGTGTTACAAGAATTATTTAAAAAGTACGAGTAATTGGGATAGTTATGAAAGTAATATTATAAAACTTCATACATTTTTAGTTTTATTGAGGATTCCCACTAGATGTAGGTGAAAAGCTAGAAGTTAATGTTTCAGACTGGATTTTTATGGACTAATATAATCAAACATATGTGTATAAATTTGATCGCTATTTTCCATATACACAACTTTTCTAAATATAGATGTTGTTTAAGAGGGCATGTGGTTCGGAAAAAAGTAAGCAATTTCACAGAGAGATCTATACCCTTGTCATGGCGGATGGACAGATCGACCGATTAATGCTTTAAGCCACATTAACGTAGTATGACAGACGTATTCGACTCATTTGCTGTATTTTTATGTCAATTGATTTTAATCTACCGGTTATTCGGAAATCCAAGTCCTACAGTTTTCAATTATTATTAGATATAAAACAATAAAAAAGATATTTCGTTATCCCTAACAAAAATTAAAAGTCACCTTATATATTTGACGGTATAATCGATATAGTTTTTTTATATAAACGTAAAATTCACAAGTAAGATCTTTTAGCAGTTTGAAACTATACAATAATGTTAGTATAACATTTTTACATTGTTAACAAAATTATTTTTGCGTTGAATATTCCGTTTCCATTATTGTCGATTTGAGTATATATATATGAGTTAAGAGAATTTTTATGCCGTTTATAAATAACTGGGCATAAAATGTGTATGACCCTTTTTTAAACTACAGGTATAGACTTTATTTATATTTGTTTTCATTATACCATAAAGTTAAACTTTACCATGAAGTTAAACTTTACAAAAAAAAATTAAACCTTTATAGTAACAAAATGTTACGTAGGCAAATAAAAAACTAACTAAAATGAAATTGAACTTTTTCGAAATGAAACTTGCGATCCCACAATGTTGCCACTACATTAGCATTCTACCGTTTAAAAATTTTGCATACGAAAAAGTTTTTATTCAAACACTCCATATTTATGGATTTTTATTCAAATGGGTTACAAAGTGGTAACTTTTAACAAGTTTACACACGGTAACCGAGAGTACGTATATTATGCGTTACAGTGTTTGTAAAGCGCAATTGACTTGCTTGCGAGGTACAATAAAACTTGCTTGCAGCGTCGAGAGACGAGTAATATATTGGAATAGCTCGTAACAAAAGTAATCATACTAATACTAGCTTACTTCTGATACTGAAAGACAATTTATTTTTAAATACTAAAGATACTATGATAGCACCAGAAATTATGTTTAATTATTTGTTAATGTTTTGTAAGTCTCATAGTAACACGTTATAAATTTAAAGTAATGCAATATAATAAATGTATATTGAAATCTACAATACTTTATTGATAAAGTAGTTTAGAAGTAATTTAAGTATAAAGAAATAAATAATAATAAAGTTCTGTAAGTTTATAACTGACACCAAGCGCTAACCGAACAAGACGAGGGCTTGCAGGCCGAACTTCGCGGCAAACTTAGCAGTTGCGAGGCACACCTTCCTAATTGGGTAAATAAAGGAGACGGAGTACCCCAAATACTGAAATTCAGAAGTACCTTGCAATATGCGTTCAATTGTTTCCAATCTCTATTATTATTTCCATCTCTATTATAAGTCGAAGTCATGCATTGATTGAAGTGTTTTCGTTAAAATTATAGCAATGAATGCAAAAATGTTATAGCTTCTTGTAAAGTAATAAACATTACGCTTTCATACTTTGAACTACAATTTCCGAAAATCCAAAACAAAAGATCCATCTAAATATATTACACTAAATTGATATTATAAATACTATGCCAGTTTACTCGGTCCTCTTATTAGAAAATATTATTTTAGCCCTAGCTTTTATTTGATTTTTAAAAAAGTAAAAATTCATCTTTTAATTTAATTTTGTATGATACACACACACACACAGAAACGCAATGTCTCATTTATATATGTATCAGCTGTATACTTCTCTCGAATCTCGACGTTAGAATATCTTACTAGAATAACTAAGGCGATTGAATCGATGATGTTGACTGACACATCTTTTGTAAATTGCATATACGTGTATATCGCTATTAATATTTACATTCTCAACTTATTTTTATTCCCACACTTTTGTAACTTGTATTTGTATTTTTTGTGCGTTTAGATTAAGAGTAGTCAAAACAGATTCAATGAACAAAGGTTTTCTACTGTCAATGTACAATGTACACATATGTTTTGTAGTAAAATAAGAAAACAATCTATAACAAACGAGTAGTCGTCTGATTTTTCCACCTTCGCTATTAAAAATATGCTAAGAATTAAATGAATGCCTAACATATTTTCTATATTTGATTGTTTAAAACTATTATTATAACTACTAATAACGAGTGAAATGCTGATAACACGTCAATTATAGAATTTCAAAATATTAAAAATAAGTCATCCACTCGTAATTTTTAATTACCCAAAAGCATTTTGGCACGACAAAAATCAAAATTGTTTTGGATCTCAAAAACGGCAGTACTTTTCTAGCACGTACTCAAATTGACTATAATTCGGTAAACCAATTGTAAAAAAAAGAATCGATCAAAAACGTTTCAGACCACACCGGCCTCCAGCAGTTTATGTTGTATTAAGATAATCTATGGAAAGCATTACTTAATATCGAAAATACGGTTTACGCATTTTGCAATATTTGAACAATTCTTTGTAACGTCAGGCGTTTTTATAGTAGTAGTGGTTATTTTAGTAGCAGTATTATCATTAGTAGTAATAGTAGTAGCAATTTTGGTGGTAGCGGTACCAATAGTTTTTGTAGTACTAGCAATACTTGTTGTCGTAGTAGCATTATCTGTTGTAGTAGACACATTTTTTGTAGGAGTTGGAGTTTTTTCTGTTTCTTTCGTTTCTTCTGACTCTTCTTGAATAGGATCCTTTGATAACAAGAGGTATGGTTCAGTACTGGTTGTATGACATTTTGTCCTCGGAATATTTATACGAAGCATTCCAATAAGTAGAGACTAAAAAAAGTATTAAATTTAATAGCCAATACACATACATACTTCTTAAAATACTACATATCACTGGTTACTATACCACTAAATTATATTCATATATTCTAATCATTTCCACAGAAAATAATATTCCATTTCACAATTACATAATCAAAACACCTACGATTCTCAGTGGTCCAGCCAACGTAAGGATTTGCAACACAATAGTGATTAGCAGCATAGTATGTATATGAATTTTAGATTCCTCTAAAATTGCATTCTCCCTTTGATGGTATTTCAGAAATACACTTTTGTTATCTGAATTCGTATAAAGTTGCAATCATAGTGTTTATGTCATGCTCTTTGAGCGTAGTACGGCGATGATTTATAGTGTAGGTACTTTTTGTTTCATTATATTTTATATTGTATATTAATTTTTTTAAATTTACTGTTGTTCCAAACAGTCAATATATATTTCCAGCCAAGATATATTTCTTTCAGTTTCTCTTACATCTGAACTGGATTTGTTTATTTTTATTTAGATATAGCAAATATTTATATAAAATGAAATAATAAGAGACTAACATATCAAAAAATATATATGGAACAGTTAAAAAAGTTGAATTGAGTTATACTGTTTTATTAGTCAAGTACGAACTGTTATCAATACGTCAGACCACGTATCAGATATCGATTAGTCACAGTTCGAATTTCATAGCCACATAAATTTGCTTAAATTATCATGAATTGTTTGCGAATGTTTTTAACGCGATGATACCGCTAATACCGGATATTAGCGCTGTGTTTGCGGTTTTGTCACGTCAAATATAGATATCATTTACAAAGTGTTTGGTTAGAGGCGGTTTATTTGTACTGCTATTTGAATTAATTAAAACAAATCATTTACAATTATAGTTTACGTGGACTGATGACAATTGTCATTTAAAACTTTGTCGTACAGGAAATACAACATTTAAAGATATTTTAAAATAATAATCTAATTAATAATACAATTATACATTTCTCACTTAATTAGAATAAGAAAAAAAAATTAATTGGTATTTGAATAGTTTTAGATGTAACTTATTACATAGGAAATAGCGATTTAAGGAGTAAATATAATAGAACTCATGTCAGTTACGTAATATTTTATAATATCAAATACATTTTACTATCTGCGGTTTAGCGGCTTATTCACACGTTATTATCGCATGGGTTATAATTCACAGCTGTCATCGTGTCTATTAATTTAATTATTTAACCGCTGCTCAGAATTAGGTTAGCTACATAAATCATATTTTATATGACATTCGTCAAAATATGTTTTCTTATAATCTCAGACTGTTTTTTTTCGGCTAATTAAGTTATAATCTTCACTTACTATTGTTACATATTTTATTACATTATTTTTGAATTAGACAGAGAAAATAAACGAAAAAAATGAGCAAAAGAGGATAAAGAAATATTTTGTTTCTAAAGCAAATATCAAAAAACTCTTAGGAAACAAATATAGAAAAAATCCATATTTAAATGGTTTACGGATATCTATATATGTATTAAGTCTATAATGCGTTTTCACTTCTGGGAGATGTAAATAAATGCAAGAGGTTGGGGAAAAGAACGATGAACGTCCTTCTCTTTTTCTTCCTGTGTCATTTTGATTATCATGATAATTATTTAAAGAAAACGGAATATTGAATTGATATCATTTCAATACTTATCGATAAGTAAGTCTATTTATACCATGAATTTTTTTTCGGGTAAATAAATTAAAAAAAACATTTTTTCGTTAATTCTATTTGAACATAATTTAAAACAATATGTGATATCAATATAAATTTCTTCTCCTTTCTTCTTCTTCTTTGTCGTATCACTCTTGTCAGAGCTGTCGTGGTAATCATTAGGCCAAAATGTTTTGGGCACATGTAGTTTGCCTGACGAGTTTTCGCCACTTCATCCTATTCGAGGTTAGTCTTGTACACTCATGCAAGGAACCGCCCACTGCAGACTTGATTTGTCCTTCAGTCCTTCGCATAGGTACCCTTCCACATGGTCTTGTGCCTTCAACCTTCCCCTGAACAATAAGACGTTCGATGGAGGTATTTTCTCTCCGAGAGAAGTACCCAAAGAATTTCAAAATACGACTGTGTACGCTTATCGAAAGACGCTGCCTCATGCCGAGCTCCTGGAGTATAGAGATGTTAGTTCGAATATCGGTCCAAGAGAATATAAATTTACGATAACACAATTAGTTACAGTGTACACACTATAAATAATTTTCAAGTAAATACAGAAATTACTTTCGAAAAAAAAATTGAAATGCTTTTACCCTTCGTGCTTATAATCATTCTGACGTCTCTAAACTTGCTACGAAATGAATCGTAGAGAAGTCTGGGTTTTAATATTTTGTGTTTAATATATAAAATTCTTTCATCAATTAGTAAATTCTAATATGTTTTCATTTTGACTGTTAAGATATTTTACAGTTTATCAGGCTATACAAGTAATGTTTGAAATTGATTATACAAAGGTGTAGCCATTTAAATTTTAAATAAATAGAGAACGAAAAAATCAGTTCAGCTTTGAGTCCTGCTTGTATGGACGAACTTATCAGCCTATATTCAGGAACAAGTACGTTTTTAGAAACGCTTAGTTTATGCTAATGGTTGTTTGATGATTGAAGGATAAACACAAACTCGGATTAAGTATCAAGAAACTATATTAAGTTTACATATGAGTGCCTAAATCAATTTCTCTTTTACATACCTTGGCATTGATTTTACAAGAACATTAATATGTGAAATATATAATTAACCAACGTATGGCTTCAATATAATATTCAACATAATATTTAATTACAAATAAATTTTATTTGACGAACGCTTTGACAAGTGCTTTTATAAACCAATTTCTATTTCTTTAGCGGCGCCTGACACGTAACGACATTTTGCCAACCCGTTACAGGGATGAATAACCACTGTGGTCTTCTCCGTAGTTGGATCCAAATCATTTAACAGTTTGTTTTTTATAATACTATCAGATATTATTTCATAAGATAAGCAGCCTATAATGTCATCTTCGTAAGAATCTATACCACACAACGGTAAAAATCCTCCTGTATATGTTTTTCGTTTATATAAATTTCCTTTGTAAGTGCGTGTCGTGGATTGAATACTTGTCTCCAATGGCAATGGACTCATCTGTTTTGTTGATGGATATTTTGGATAAGAAACAATATGTCCCATTACTGTCAATAGCACAAATACGGACCCCATCATATGTTATATTACTTATATTCTTTATATATTTAGTAATTTATTATTTATAATTGGTGGTAGCAGTTCCATTATTTTAATATTGTAGCGTTATCAGTTGTGTTTATCAAGATTTGGTATGTTATGCTGTACTTGCTGTGAAGTAGCAAATCAAAAACATTTTCTTAATCTACAATACTATTAAAAATAATGTGAGTGAAAATTCTGATATAAAGTATCTTAGATAACAAAGTAGAAGAAATAAAAGTCACTAAAATAATAACATACGCTTTCATACAAGACGCACAGCGAGTTAGTAAGCAATAATTTATTACCCGAGAGTATTGTTTGTGCCAAAAATGTAACTAACTAACATATCAAGAGTTCATCGTGTACTGCTTTTATCTCGGTTGCTTTTAGTTATTACGCTTCCCGTCGTCCGGTTGACGAGGGTAAATCCCCTTTCTTCATATACACGTCTCATGGTTTTTATGTCTGTCCGCGCGAATATGACGCGAGACATTTCGACTCTGACAGTTCAGCAAAATTGTTTAAACAATTTCCGTTGTTTTTTTATTCTGGTAAAACATATCAGGTAAGAACACTCTATTTCATTATAGTTTAATTAGATTGAACTAAAATTTTAATAAATGCGATTGAACACATAATTACGAGTACAATTTTGTATAATATAACAGCCCTCTGTTGAACCTTGTGTAATATCATAGAAATTCTATTAAATTAAAAAATTATTTGTATTTAATTTTATAGAATTAAGAAAACAATAAATTTCATTGGTTATTAACATGCCAAAAAAATCCCATAACACAAGGAATATTAAAATTATTCAGACATCCAACAGCTGCAGGCCAACCCATATCAAGCGACGAATAGACGAGGATTATGGAGAGTAACTAGGCGTCACTTTGCACTTTTTATAAATGCAAAACATTATTACTTGAAATTGTATAATACACTTATGACTAGTTTATAAATAAATAACACTGCTATTATATTATATCATACAACATTTTTTTGTAATGAATAAAGAGATAATATATTTTCAAACACTGAAATATCTTCTTTTGCAATGTTAGTACTAATTATTATACTTTACACATACTCGTATATATGATATTATTGTATATAGCATAAAATAAACGTAAAACACATTAATATTGCGTCGATTCAGAAATAACATGTGTATGAGACGACAACTTGGAAAGTGCAAACTACAGCACTAACCTGTGGCAAAGTTTATTAAGTTCGCAACTTAGCATCTTAGTTAATTGCCTGTCAAATATAACGAGCTGTTTCAAGTTAGTACTACGAATTGATAAATCATTTAAAAGACTTAAGTACTAGAGCTGGTTATTAATGTGACTTAAGATGACAGCTTCCAGCTTTGTCTTTGTGATGCATAAAATATTTATCATTAATGCACTACGAGTAGAAGGATTAAGACTTACCTCGTGGCCGCAAAACGTGAGCAATAAACTATATTAATAGTATATGAATTATATTGAAGCAGAGAGATATATGTAATACATGGACATATTCATATATTTTTATTTCGATAAATATATATTTTTTTATTATGATGGATATATTCAAAGTATTACTAAAGACAACTGATTGCAGCTTCTAAAATTGAAGCGGTGTTGTTGACCCGCAATCGATCAATAGATTAACATACCGGCAACTAATAAGTTGCCTTTAATGAGTGAGATGATGTCAATGAGGATCCAAAATGAAATGTACATAAATTTTTATTCATGTAACTTATGAGTAAGTTGATAAAGAGTGATTTGGGAAAATATATTTGTTTTTTTTTATTGAAATAGTAAAATATAATATTATTAATTAAAACACTTTTTAAGCTAGTACCGTTATGTCATAAATTAATAAATAATCACTATCAATATCAATTATCAATAATATATTTTATAAACATAATTTGGGAATCTAGAAGAAGTAAGAGAATCCATTTTTTTCCAACTTAGTTCATAAAATTTTACTTGAATAAATTGATATACTTCGAAGAAATAAGTCGTTATATAAAATATATATTTAATAATCTGTAATCGCTTTCCTAGCACCAATAGCCACAGAAACCACTTCGTTGCCTTTCCCTCTCTCGGCATAAAACATTCATTTGTTATCGTTCAATATTAAAAAAAACAATGTATGTTAAAGTGTTCAGATCTATGTCATGTACTGAATGAAATACATCGAATATACAAATTGTGCCTGAATACTTTTATATTATATAAAAAATGCTTTATTGATTGTACATAATAGTTTATAATTTAAATAAAACAACAGTGTCCCTTAATTCAATTATATGGTATGATTTATATAATTATAAAATGAACGCAAAGTTTAAATAAGCACTAAATCTCAACAAAGGTTTTCCCCGTAAATTCCGTCAATTAGTCAACTCAAATCTTATGCAAATCGGTAGTTAATTACAATGTTCCTTGTTAATTACCAAAGGACCTTTCATTCATTTGAATTTACTTTGTATTTTTAAATCAAGAAGACAAAGGTAAATGCAGTTTTTTGTCGACACAATTCTAAGTAAAAATATATGAGGTTCTGTCTGCAGTGACTCTCACTCCGTACCTACCCTTATTTACTATATACACTGTTAATAATATACGTCTGGTGGTTTTAGAAATTAGTAGTTTAAAAAGAACACTCCGCTATTGAACATACTTATAATATGCCTGCTGTTTGGTTAATAAATTAAAAAAAATCCAAACATTAAATTCATAATTGCTCTTAAACAATGATTTATTAGCATCTAGTAAGATAAATATATATTTCATAATGTTCTCATATTTTTTGCTAGAAATACGAAGCTAGATAATTAATTTGCTTAATATTTTTTCGCATATATAAAGAGCCCCCTAATTACTTACTTTGTTTTTTTTCAAGATAAATCCGGTATATTTAAGGATACACTAATTAATAACTGTAAAGTATCAGGATGTTTCGTACAGCTACACGATACCTGTAAGTTACTTATAAATCGTTATTTCCATAGTACGCTTCGCTGCTAAGAATATATGTGTACAGTATATATTTGATACTCATAACACGTCCTCGAAGTTTATACAGAACTTGTGTAGACGGAAAATTTTATAGTTAAAACATTCAACTTTATTTTAAACTAGTTACCTTACGCGACTTCCTTTGAAAATTATACGACTTACAGTTTACTTGAATTTCAGCTGATTCGAAGTTACCAACTATTACGAATTGCGTTCGCGGGGAATTATAATTAGGATTTTAAAGTATAAAAGTACAGATGCCAGGCGACTAGCGGATACTCTTAAATAGCTGAGCATTGTAATCTCTTAATGCGGTAGTGGTTACTTACTTGGCAAATAAGTTAATTAGTTGATAGAAGGTAAATATTTTCATTATTTCATGTCGTAATCTAGGACTGTATCATTACATATATTTATAGACAAATCAACCAAGTATGATTAAGAATATAAAAAAAAATAAAGTAATAAATAATACTAACACTAGAAAAAATACTGATAATTAATTTTAAAATTATTCAGTTATTTGTCAAACGTAAATCAGGATGAAATTTATATTTTTAAATTATTTAAGGACCTTGACTACTTAAGCTGCATGGCGCAATATTACAGTTCAGAACGCTTCCCCGAATAGTTGAAGAGTGTTGCAACTTTTATTGGAAAACTTAGCCGAATTTACATGTCCCGCACATTATTAAAAACGCTTGTAAAAGTTAAAAGGCGCCAGAACTTCGACCATGCATCCGAACCGAATTTATATTCGCAAAGCCAAATCTAATTTTTATTGTCTCAGAAGGTCCAAGTTGTAATCGATTATTTAAAGGTTAAATTTTGGTCCGTTAGAGTTAGTGCTAATGTTAAGCTGAGGAACTTTACAATATTATTTTAAGAAGTCTTTAAAGTTCTTCCTTATCCGGGTTTTTAAAATGAAATCCTTATTCATCTCTTCGCCTTTAAAACACCACGGAAAAAAAATATTTTAAAGAACTTGGTTACACTTTATTTAAATAATGTTTTATTTATAGCTTTAATATTACATATTTATCGGTTAAGGCCTTACTTTAAGTATTTAATGTACCACATATTTCTTAATATCTTAAATATGTATAAAAATAAATATAGTATTTATTGATTTTGTAGTACTATTCGGAGAGAATATCGTCCGTTAGGGGAAAGTGGGGAGTTTAGTTGGCATTACAGGGCGCAGGACGAACTCCTCGTAAGGTGGCGGGAGAGGCACAGGGAACCCAGCTTCGGCATTTCTACATGCAGGCTATTGACCTTATTATTAGGAAAGGGGAAAGAAAATCTATAAAACCATCATAAGGTTTGTCTTCATGTACGGATCTGAATGACGGGAGATGAAGGCAATACATGAATATAAGCAGTAATCCGGAGAGTTTTAGGTATGGAAATAGAGGGACATAAAGGAGGCTCGAAAAATAGATTAATGGATTGTGTGTAAGACGATAGGGAGAGGAAAGGAGTGTGAACATAGAGGACGAGTAACACGCGTATGGAAGGTAAAAACATTCTGCGCCCACCCCAAAATTGGGATAAGGTAGGATGATAATTTATTTGCTCCTATGATAAGGTATGGACTTAGAAAAAATGAAAATGAAATAATGTTAAAACTTTATTTAGTCATAAAAATATTGGTCAAACCAAAAGAAGACAAAAATAAAAAAACTTTCTCCCATGACCACAATATATAAAAACCGTGACAAGAATTTTTAACGTAACAAAAAACAAGGAAAAAATATGATATTGCTTTTAAATATGAAATATTACGCCCAAAGTGTTCTTATGAAGAAAAAGGGTTTATCCGTGTCACGGCGTAACGGACGCGATGTGTCTTCATTGTGAAAACAATGAATTGGTATTACACTCCGTATATTATTAGTTACTGGTCGTGGATTTAGGGATGCGAATTTTTGCGTCCTTTTTTGATATTGGCAATTTATATTTTGCTTATGTTATGTATTTTTTTACGTAAATTGGTAGACGGACTTCTTCTACTTTTACTTAATAGCTCCTTACTCGTGTAATCCTTATTGATATATAAAATATTAACAATTGAATAAAAAAATATCTAACATTCATATATAAAGTTTTACATCCGCTCGCTCAAACTACAATAGATAATAACTATATTTACATAATTACTTCGTCATCTTGAAATAGATATTCCAGAATTAAGCAGATAATGAACCGCACAGCGTCGGCGACACAAATGCAAATAGAATCTACAACAAATCAATAGCGAATTAGTTGAACTTAAATGTTCATAGAGCAATCGCTATACGCGTTTGAATGAGATTGATTTGTGCCTACGTCACGGCTACGGTACGATTACATAACATATTAAATAAATATAGCTAGTAAATAGTATTTTTCTGCTAGCAAGATAATTGTACAAAAAAAACTATCCGGTGTTAAAAATGTTTTCACCCTATTTCTTTATATTTATAAACTGCATAACATATCTAGCAAATTTTAATAATATTTATGAATGCATACAGATATATACATATATTAGCAACTAAGTTAGTCGATAAGTATTGTATAACGAATGTTTACATTGAATTCAATGTTTTAATTCATGGGTTTGATATAATTAAAAGAAAAACATATAATATGAACACAATACGTACACATATATCGTTAGATGTAAATCTTTCTTTTTACCGTGGTCCGTTGAAACTGTGAATATCTGTCGGGTGATTCAGGAGTCAACAGTATTGTATTCTGTCTTCTCACAGTTAATTAAACTAAGTATTTATTCGCCTGTAAATATGTCCTAGCTTAATTGTTTGTAGTGAATTTATACCTACGTACCGTATCAGATTATTACAATTTTATCAGATATTATCTTAATGTATATTGAAGTCATGGAGTCAATTTATTGTAAAAACTTTTCACCTTATAGTTTAAAGTGAGTTAATCATAAATATATCTTCATTTGTTTCCACCACAATTCAATAACCTTTTCATATCTTCCAGATCCTTTTTCCTTTTTATACCTACAGATCAACTTTAAAGCTAACACTGCACTCTCATTGCCAATAGCTCTCTTTTTATAGAATCAATTTATACATTTTAAGTACACTACTGACTAATATAATAACGTTTAATACAGCTATCGGAAGGTTATTTTTATCTAATAAAAACAACTAAAAATACTCTAAATGTACAATAAATCTTAACATATTTTAATAATATATTGAATAATTATAGTTTGCCTTGTATGTGATATAAATTTTTCAAAATATATTTAGTAGATTTGACAACACATTTTTATAAATATAAATAGATTTATGTTCAAAATAGTCAATGTTTATTCAAAATTGAAATATAAAATTAAAGTAAGAGCACTAAGTAAAATTAGTAAGTTTAAATATTTTACATGTTATTGGTATGAAAATAAACTACATATTTATTACAGTTTCATATTTAAAAAAATATTAGCATCTATTATACATTGATAGGAATGTGTAGACATGTAAAGTTTATGCGTGAAATTTTATTGCGCAAGTTTATAGACTCCCGTTATTGTTTCCCCTTCATTTGAACCACCTGCTTTTCCTTTGCCTTTATGTAAAATATTAAATGTTGTATTTTTCTATCTTATTATTTATACCACTAGAATTACAAATGTTTCAGACTAGCATTTGATAATGGGAATATCTATATATGCCTAAGTATTATTACCGTTTCATAAGACCAGTTAGTCATTTTGAATAAATGTTAATTTTCTTTCCAAGTCTGCTTATAATACATTTGTATATGCCCCAATGTGCGAACAATGCTCATTAAAATTTCCACGAAAGCGGTATTTGAGAGTACAGAAGTCTCTAGAAAGCCTTTCTTGTCCTTCCTTATGTTACTTTGTACATGTAAGCCTTAGGGGTAATCGCTAGGGCTTTGAGTTATATCTTGTAAAATTTACGGTGTCTGTACAAGTGAAGAATTTCTTCCGCTTTCTGCATTTTAATAAATATGGAAATAATTCCTGCGCTTTTATCTTTGTCGGCATTCAGGGTTTACGCTGCAGAAAAGACAACGACTAAATTTGGTATTTATAAGTGTCTAAGTTTTAAAGATTTCGTCGCCAGGTTGAATAAATGAACATCTTTCTTATATTAACAGATAAATCAATATATTTAATAATGTTTAGTAATGTAATTTAATTAGTAAATAATTTAAATGATCAAAATTTTCTATTTAAATGTACAGGACACATTTATCAAGATGAATATTATTTTATACAATTGACGTATTTGTACTAAGGGACTGGCTGATACTGAGGCCCGTAACTAATTGCCCTAAAATATAACCTTTCTTACCTTATTACAGCTTGTTAGATGTGCGTGAAATTATACTAGTAAAGACAGGTTTGAATCATCCACTTTTGGCCGTCCACTCAATATTAACAATCAAAGATGCTTTTCAAATAAGAATTATAGATTTACTGTAAGGTTAATATATATTAATAATCTTACTAAATTGTCGTAAAAGTCGTTATAGGTCATTAATACCTGCTAAAAGATGAGTTGGTCTAGAAATATAGCGTGTTAATAAATATTAACAGGAAGAAAATTAAGTATTTAAGTTAGTTTTCTTATAGTTGTTAAAAGTTTCTCAAATTTATCGTTGCCCAAGTTCACAACAAATCCTTGAATAACCAATGAACCGCCAAGAAACAGTTACGTCCATTAAAATTAAATTCTCGATTCAATGAAGCATACATGACCATGTTTAGCAAAACAGTAGGAAGCTGCAGTGAACTATTCAGAGGCGCCTCGGGATGCGGTAGCTCGTGTCAATTAAACTTGTTCTCTCGGAGATGCGGTTTTGTTCTCGAAGGCTGTGCCAAATTTACTGCGGAACTACGAGACTTATGGCTCGTTAAAGCCTATATGTTTTTGGGTTACGCGATTTATAACGTTGTGAAATATCAAATGGATTATGAATAGTCCCTGGGGGTTATACCGACGTCTCCTAGCTTGTAGTTTCGACTTCAGCTCATGGTTATTGTTAAAATGTTATAGCGATGGCAAATAGATTTTAATTTTATCTTCACGTATTTTATATAATTCATAAATCAATCTGTTTTTATAATCAGTTTTGTTATTTAAAATTTACATTTGTTTACTTATGATATATAAATTTATACTTGATATAATTTTGACACAAATACAAGGGCTAAGAAATAAATTGAGTCTTAATCATAATATTTCATGAAGAAAAAGCAAACAAGGGAACGTTTCAAGAAAATCATCTCTGAATTTCTTTATTGGGGTGAGAAAATTAGGTTGAGCATTTTGAACTTGTTATCGAGGTTAGAATTTCCGAAGTGTCAAATATTAGTTTACCTAATGGGAGGAAATTTAATTTGAATCGAGAATTACGTAACCAAGATAAAATGAAGATCGTGTTGAAGCTTTTATACATAAATATTGTACTAGTAAAATAAACAGAAGCAGCTTGTGTAATGAGATATGTACAGAGATTTATATTGTTAAAATATTGGGTGACTAACTACGTAGGTACATTATTTGTGAATTTTAGACTCATATCTAAACTGAGAACATATATCTACCTATATTAATGTGCATCTAAGACGAAATTATGTTGGTAAAACATTTGCAAAAACATTTCATTTGGATATTTTGGTTTTATACTTTTTACAAACAAATGTATTACATAACCTTCAGCGCTATAAAATTAAAAGTACTTTTGGAAATAGTGTGGGAAGAAAATGTGTTTATCGGATGCCTGGAGCCTCCATAAATAATTATAAAGCTCTCCATATCTCCCGCCATTTAAAATACCAGTATTTATTTACAGTTTTATCGGGTATTCTTTTTCAGAAAAATTCGTTAGTACCGCATTTTCGCTGAATTCCGATTAGAAAAAGACAAAGGAAGCTGGAAGCGTTGAAAGCGGGGAATCAATTAAAGGCCATTGATTCAGTGGAACCGATAACGTCTGTCAGAGTGGGTCGGAATGGCCACTCGATAAGATTGTCCGACCCGCAGATATCCTTTTAATTATTTCAAATGCCGTTCTGATTTGCGATTTTTATTGTTTTTTCTAATCTCTCTCATCTGATACGAGGAAAAATTTTGGCGGTATAAAGGTCGAGGTCGACATAGAAAAAAAAAACTATCTTTATCCTATAATTTCATGATTATACTCTTATTGCATTTTTTATTTTACGTCGGAAATTAAATAAGCATAGGATCTTATTTGTTTTAGATCTGTTTTTGTTTAGTAAGTTGCATAACACCACAGCAGTGTAATTTTTATATCACCTGTTATAGTTTCTGTGACGGCTGTTTTGACGTCATTGATTAATAGCATGTCGCCACACTCCTTTCTCTAAGGACTCGACGGCGTAAACGCGATCACATGATACGTATCACCGGAATAATAAGCTGTAATGCAAGTACACAGTTTACTTGTTGAATAAAACAAACGACTTTTTATTTAATACTAATTTAATTTAATAATATTATGTACATCAAAACCGCACAAATCTGTACAATAAACAATTCTGTAAAGTTAATTATGATCTAATGATATTTGTCATTAATATTAATAAATATGTTTATACATCCAAGTACATAATCTACTTTAGATTAACAATTGTTATGAACTGTTAGAAGGTAAGTTATGTGCAATATATTATTATGTACAATATCAAGCGTGAGGACAAGCCGCAGTACACTCTAGGGCAGGGGTCACCTTCCTTAATGATTTTTAAATCATTCAATAATATATCTACATACGAGTAGGTTTAAAGTTTGGCACACTGGAGCGAATTAGCGCGTAGCAATGACACCATCGTCAATACAATGTAAATTCTATTCTATGTTTCGAATACGTGAATGACTTGTAATGGCGAGGTCTAACCGTCAAATTTATTAATTGTAATAACACTTTAAACTATCCCAAATTACTACATAACGGTAATTATAGAATTTTTCAAAACAGACTGATTTTCCTCTGCGATTAATGTTATGTAATAGAAGTTTAGAAGTTTACATATTTTTTATCTTATTCGGATACTCGTAAACGGAGGGTAAGTATCTTTATTTAACACCGATTGGTTACATTAGTGCTTATTGTATTTAAAACAATGTCGCTCATTTATATATTTCTCACTCATCTTATCGAAGGATATGTCATTATTACCTTTAGAATTTGAATATAAATTATGATATGGATATTCTATCTTACACAGTAAGTAAATAATAAAATATACTTGTATTTGGAATAACAATTAAAAAAATAAATATCCAAAGAATTATCGTAGTTGGCCTATTAGAAAATAAACATAAAGAAGTCAGAGATAAAATCGATATTTATCAGGATCACTGCGGCCAAGAAGGATTGTCGCCAACATTGAAGATTACGTGTACCTGAAACAGACAATATACACATTTCAAACCAAACAATAGCTTCATCAAATAATAGCTTAGATAAGCCATAAAAGGCAATCACAAAAACAACGAAATGGTTATTCCGAGCTATGTAAATATTAATTATAATGAGCGGGCAAAAACTAAATTAAAAGTCGAAATTTTAGAGATAAAGAAACGAAGTAAAAATAAATGAAAAGTAAATGAGTCTGAGCAAAACATGGAACAAAATACAAAAGTAATGCTTTGTGCATTTAAGCGTGGAAAAGCTAAGAGAGAACCGCATTTTAGAATTTAGATACATTCAGGTTTTTCCAGCAGAAATAATAGTTTTTATAATGTTGTATAAAATGTCTTGTATTTACTTAATCCCAGAAAAATAAGAATACTAGCAGAGATATACTTATTTTATTTGGGTTTTTGTAGTTTAACTGCGCGTTATTATAATTATAAAAAGAATACTTTATTATGTTTTTAATGTGTATTTTTATTACAACACTTTATTTGGCTTCTTCATACAGCCGTGTCCATAATCCCATACACATTAAACAACAGATTTATTTATCGATACAACAGAATTTTTCTCCTCCTAGGTTAATAAACAATATATCTTTTACAAGTTTAAAAACACAGTGTGTGATAGCCAAATAATTTGAAAATTCTACTTAATCATAGTTTATATACCTACTTTAATAAATTTTATTTTCAAACACGAATGAAAGAAGTACCCCGAGGTTTGATTATTTATAATATTTTAATTATTGCCACTACATTAAAATGCTAATCTAATTACTGTTCACTTCAAGAAGCTTAATGTATTTATTCTCAAGTCCGATCGGCCAAATACATTAAAACTAACAAAAGTTAGCCTCGGACACCTTTCAGGGTTATAGTTAATTTCGAAAATGGATTCCCCTTATATTTTATTCAAGTGCCTCTTCTCTATTTGATATCATATTATTCGGCTGTTCAAACACTTTTTCCTCGAGCTTGGAAACTGAAAGAATTGATTGTACGCGGTCTGCACTGAATATTTATGAGGGTTAAGTGTGTATGTGAACTCGTTGAATGTTTAATCTCTATTTGGCGGTAGGCGGAAAGCGACCCGGGCTCACCGCACACCTACTTCAAATGGAACTTCCCCGAAAACCGAATACGTGTCGTGCCAAAACTATACACTTAGAACGTTAAAATTAAACACTATTTAGTGATTTCGATCACTATCAGGATTGTCAATTGATGAATATAAAGCGACATATTTATGCGACCCTATTACATACACGTGTATGAAAGATTAGATATAATATGAGATTAAGTGACACAATGAAGACGCCTTAACATAAATTCATTCTCTAGTAAAATGTAGTGTATATAAACCTGTATTATTAGGAGTCTTTTAGGGCTCATCTAGTTGTTGCGGATCTTTAAGTCTTGTGATTTCTAAACGCGTTTATTTTTTACTATGGTGAGGGGAAGACGTCTTTAATAATGCAATGTATTGTTACAAAGAATACAAAGTGGTGAGTAAACCCCTTACGGTTCAATGTTTCGCAGACTATAGGATTGTAAATGAAGAAAAGGTGGGTTACATTGTTGTACCGTGTGGGTAATAGATGGGGGCTGCGTTATAGCTGTGTGGTTTGTATTTAGAACTGCGAGCTACAGTGCTTTTGTGGCTAATTAGCGAATTAAATGTAAATATAGAAGTGGGATAAATAACGTAGACGGGTTGTTGGATTTATTAATTCGTGTAGTAAAAGTATATACGAAGTGGTATTTTATTAAACTAAAGTGCATAAAAATGTGCAACGAAAGTAAATAGAATATTCGATCAGTGCATTACTTCTACAAATGATAATAATACATATAAAATAATAAAGAAATGTTTCAATAGTGTTGATGGTTAGTATGTCCGTACCTGATGCGTGCGGGTGCGGCGCACGGTAGTCGTGCGCGCGGTCGGGTGCGCGGTCGAGGTGTGCGCGCACGACGCTGGGCCGCTCGGAGGCCGGCCCGTGCGCCGCGCGGCTCACGTTCACGCGACGCACGACTGCAACGCCACGTCTTAGCGGTGACTAGCGGTCTTATTGTGGACTGTTGCTGAACTTTTGCATCATTTTCGATACTGTCGTTGCTCGTCGGGGATTTTTTATTCGTAATTTATACTATTGTTATATTTTATTATACTTTCTCGACTGATGGGAGTGCCGATGCTTATTATAGTATATATTTCTATGTCGATATTGTATATAGAAGGAGCAAATACTTACAGCTTTTCGAGGTTTATTCTCGTCTAGAAATGGACGACGAAATTCATTTTTAAAGATTTAGTTAAAAATAGGTCTAACTTTAAAATTCTTCGGATTTAAACTTTTTCTAAAAAGCTCCAATAAAAGTCGCATGACTGACTTTGTTGACTGTAAACTTCTACCGATAGATTGAACCGGGCCGAGCTCAGCTCACTTCTCGAGTTGCTTCGCATTAGCATGCAATGTTGTGATAAAATGGCACTCGATGTAACCGATACTGCCGCAATCTTATTTGTTTTTAAATTTTAAATTAATAAATATTTTGCAAATATTAAAAATAATAGCTTTTTTATTGACGTCATTAGTTGGAATAAAAAATATACATATTTAAATGTCTAAATGTTTATGTGGATGGAGTATTAACAAAATTTGGATAGATATATTAAATTTTCCTTCTTTTAGCTTCCTGTGCAGTCGCTGAGTATTGGAAAGGAATGACCCTGACATGTATTATAAAATGCTCACTAAAATATTTTTGCGTAAAAGATTGTTATTCAAATGCGATAGAGTAAAGATACCCAATATAACTAATTTAAACAAATAGTGTAAGGAACCGTTACTTTTAATTTTAGTATTTTGAAAATGTTCTCAA
Organism: Melinaea menophilus ssp. n. AW-2005; assembly: GCA_918358695.1. Taxonomy (NCBI): domain Eukaryota; kingdom Metazoa; phylum Arthropoda; class Insecta; order Lepidoptera; family Nymphalidae; genus Melinaea; species Melinaea menophilus. The sequence goes on along the minus strand of OU911057.1, from coordinate 6,614,590 downwards.
CTATTTTCCAAGAGAAGATAATTAAGTTGAAGCATGGTAAATTGTGAAGAGAAGTCCAAACCTAACTTTTCCATGGCACGGTTTTGACGATATAATTGAACTTGGGCACGCTACCGTCAAATGCATCGCCGAATTATATCTATTTCACCGCTTAACATAACATACTTTGAATATTCCAACACTATTTCATCAATTTAATAACAAAACTATTTAAATACTATTAAGTTAAGAATAATATAAAATGCACACTGCATTGCGGAATTTAGCAACAGTAGTGGTGTTTATTGCTTGTTTATTCATGTTTTAGTGCCAACATTCGCCGCTTTTTAATATAAGTTACAGTACAAGTGCTTTAGTACAAATTATAAAAATAGTTTGTCTTTTATGTAAATTAATGTCTTGAAACAAGTCACATTGTTTACTCATTTTATATTATGATGTTATATTATTTTTATTACGATGGATTTATTATTCTGTTTTACATACAGAATAAGTAGTAATTTAATTTTGCGGTAAATAAAATATGACTTTAAGCGAAATAAGCTAAGTATGATTTGAAAAAAGAAATGAATGGAAATAATCTATGTACAGAATAATATTTATGAAAATTATTTACATCTAGAATTTTGAGCACAAGAAGGTCTTACAAAAATATCCTTTGCAGTTATTACTTAAAGCAATTCTCTCAATATTATTTCTTCTTAAAATTATTTTCTTTATAAGGTACAAGAAGGTATAAGCTATAATACAAATAGTTAAAAAAAACTTACTTTCTTTATTGGCGTTGCTTTTCATTTCTGTTGCTTTTGGAGACGTAGACGGCATCGGGATTTCTGGACAATTAACACAATGTGTATGATTCAATAATACAACGTTTTATCATATATATAAGTAATAACGAAAGTTACCATAAGAATTCGCTTTAAAATAAACCATAAAAAATTACAAAAGAAGAATTAATGATTGCATTATTTTTGTTACTTACCGTACAGTCTGATGGAGCCTTCGGTTTCTCCGAGAGAATTTTTCGAGATACATCTGTAATTACCGAAATCACCGTTCTGAAGGTTCCGCACAGTCAGCTTCATGTGTGCTCTATTTAGAAATATTATCAATATCAAATTAGACCATAATTATAATATTTTTGAACCTTGTTTAAAAAATATATTTTTGAAACAGTGCCTGTGATGCTACGTCATCTAAAAAACTATGATAAAAATTAATAATAAAGAAGTTTAAATGGAAATTTTTCATCGATAAAAATTCTATTAACTTTATAATGGAAAATTCAAGTAGTGGCAGTGATCAAACACTTGTCCGACGCAGCCTCGTGAATGTATAAATTCAATTAGTAATTTAATTAATTGAAAACTTATTACTTCTCTTCAAACAAATTTAATGACATGATATTAAGCTATTTAATGAAAATTGCTTTTAATAATTCTAATTAAAATTATTATTATTTTTATACCTAATAAATGTTATCTGTCTGAAAATAATTTCTGAAATATTTTCTTTTGGTACATATGACTAAATAAATACTTTTATACAAGTATTGTTCCAAATATATATAGGATTATAAATTTGCTTCACCCACTTACTACGAGACTGAGTTTCACAAGCTTGAGATCAGAAATGCTTCTCAGAGCTTTTAGCAGACCTGTATTGTTAATGAAGAACACAACTCGGCCTTATGCAATTTTAATTAAGTTTTGGAAGGTCTCTCGTAGTAAATAAATATTATAAAGTATAGTTAACTTTTATCACTTCAGTCTAATGGGTTTACAATTGTTGTAAATATCTAGTAAATAAATTAAAGTTTATTTTTTATTAACGCCACGAAAAGACGAAACAAAACGCCACAAAAGACTGCTAAGTGCGAAGTACTGATACTGTTATTGTAGAAAAGATAACGTGACGATACTTATACTATAAGAAGATATAACCTAGATATACCCTTTCTAATTTGATTAGTTGAATGTTAACCTGTATGAGTTCTCGTCCGTGTTGATCGCGTACTTCTTAGTGGGCAGCACCATGACGCTGTCGTACACCCAGTAGGAGATGGCCCGCGGGTGTGCCTCCGTGTGGCAGTCCACGGTGACGTCGGTGCCGCCCGGCGCTCCCACCAGCTGGTTGGGCACCCAGATCATCGGAGAGACTACGCACATATTATTGACACATAGTTTATTGTCACGTATTCCAAATAATAAGTTCAGTCTAGAACGGTATGTTGAATTCACACTGTGTGCTTGCATCGGTTTTTCATTCTCACGGCTCACTGAATTTAGGCACTGTATGAAATTTAAAATATTATTTTTACTATTCTTATTTCTATTGAAGCCACATTTCAATCTTTAATAATATGTTTTTTGTGGGCATGGAATAATAGTTAAATAATGTACCCTATCGTATTCTAAACTCGGTAAATATTTGTATGTTCACCATAATTTATTTAATTATTAGAAACAAAACTTAATTTATTAAAAAATGTATTTAATACAACTTTAACATAACATGGAAACAATATAAATAAAATATTATTAACCGTGTATAAACATAAAAATGATGATACATAAACTTTAAATAACAATTTCTCAACACTAGATATAAATCATGCGAATCTAAAACAAGCCAACGGCGTGCAACGTATGTAAAACTATCGGAAACTGCGAAGCAATTTATAAACTCTCAATAATGATAGATGGTCGCGAAGTTCCCCGAGCGCGCCCGAACGCCGGCGATTTTTCACGTCTCTCCCGGATAATAAAATCCACAGTTTGAGATCGTAATTCACATTCCCGGAGTTTATGGCGGCAATTTTCGGGACGAATATTACTCCTGCGATACGTTTAATATTCTACGACGTTTTAAAATATTTATAAAGTCCACGGTTCCTTATCCGTGCATAGGAGATAGCTTCATTATCTTGTACGACACCTTTATTTTCATATTTCAGTTTTATTGAAAGGAACGTATAGCGATCGTTGATAATACATATATATTATTTAATTAAACATTTTATTGATTTGTTAGTTTATTTAAACTCTTTTTTTATAAAACTTTACGAAAAACGGGTTAAATATGTTATTTATAAATGTCACGGGCTTCTATCCCCAGGTTATGTGATTGCAACGTTTCACCTCTGAACAGTGATGTGGTCAATATTTATAGAGGTACCTTTTACAAACGTCAAAATTTCATTTCTTTTATTATATTATATTTTATAAATATATAAACAGAAGTAATAAAATTTTTCTTTCAATCTTTCAAACTAATTGTATATCGTTCTAAAATAAAAGGAAATGTTGTCTCAGGACTTAAAATTGTTGTTTGAATATTATTCATTTTTATATATTTAAGCTGTACCTACTAGTAGCAAATTCTTTTAGACTGTCTATTTTTTTATTAAATTAAGAGAAAATAAATCAAGAATTTTATCTGAAAACTCAATTTCGATAAACTTATTGAGTTGACTTGATTTGAAATGAAAGTTATTTAAGCTGAATATTAATTATAATAAAAGATAAACATTTTATTTTTACAACTGTACAAATTTCAATTTCATAAAATTAATGTTATTGAGTGAATGGTAAATGGAAGTGTTCGCTAGCGTTTTGATTTCATTCATAGTCAATGCAATTCATAAGAGCAAATAGCTTAAAATAGCTTGTGGTCGTACGCCATCTGTGCTTTTTTTACTTTATTGCCTTTTATATGTTCATGTGTTCTATTGTCATACTTAAAAGACCCTACATTATATATACTTATAAGTTATCCTGTTATCATAGTAGAGACCTACACTTTATTCGTTTCATTGAAAGTTATCATCATATTTCAAGGCTAAAATTATTGTCTGTAATCTCAGACTACACCTTGAAAAAATTGTTATTTTTCAATTATCAGTGGTCGCCTATTTATCCAGCCTCGTCTCGTAATAAAATGGAACCTAATAGCTTTATTATTATAAGTTCCCGTTCAGATTTTAATAATACGCTATATTTTTAATAAAAATATGTATTTAATATTTTAATTTTTCCTATTGGGATAATAATCTGAGGTTATTTAGTATTGTAGATATTTCTTTACTCACATTCGACATCCACAATAATCCTCTTGGACACAGAAGGCGGCACTGCGTTGGTCGCTATACAGAGGTAGGCGCCCATCTCCGTGCGGCTGATGCGCTGCAGGCTGAGCGAGTCGCCCTCATACACTGTCACTGAAACAACATAACATTAGGAAGACTGCGCATCGGGCCTTTCTTCAAATCTTCTGATGATACGTTGATCTAAGTCGGCGGAGGACTCATAGCCTTTCTTTATTTATTATTTATAAAATAAAATACATATTTATAATATTTTTTTTTTCTGTTTTATTAGGTACTTATCTAAGTTATCGAGTCTTATATATATATATGTACTGTATATATATGTACTTTTATAGTCGTATGTATGACTATGAAAGTACATATATTTTATCGTTGAAGCTCTATGAAACTCAGGCCTTCTACGTTGCAATATTTAATATGGTATAATAGATAAGCATACATTTCAATTTACTTTTGCCAAAGCATTCATGTTGGTTACTGATTGACATGTTAATATTTTTGATAATTAACCATGAAACTTTATTGGTATTTATAATATTTAAACAACAATACATGTCGAAAATCATTACTAAAAAAAGGCGTTTGGTGTAATTACAAAAAAACTGCTAACAGTTATATAAAGATAAAATATGATAATAAGGTATTCAATTATTAAACGAAATATACTACCTTATAATTTCGCTTTACGGGAGTATAGAAGTAAGTCTCAATTAAGAAGTTCGGTGTCGAGGTACATACATACACAGAGCAATTATATTCTACTTACAAAGCGAAAATATACGAGGGTGAGATTAGGAAAACAATTTAAGCATTTCAGAGATTAGTCGCAACAGATACCGCATACAAGTAATTAGGGACTGAATGTTAATGATCATGCGATAATTACAGAGATTTAATGGAAAATAATCCTGAAATGTTTTTTGAATAACCGTGCACGTAATATTTCTATGAAAGTCAGTTTACTTATTTTTTGGTGTTTTGATAAGTAGGTCCGTATTTTTAATTAATAATTCATGATAAAAATATTTTTTACAATATTTTTATAAGTTTGTTTGATATAGATATGAGTTAACATATAATATAAGTAATATAAAAAACGAGAGACATCTTTTATATATATAACTTTTTAAAATAATTTGTCTGTAAATAAATTTTAATCTACTCTGCAAAACAGGCGAAGTCCAGGACGACGTGTTCTTTATTACCGTCTTAATTCTTTATCAAATCAATGAACTAAGTTTAAAAAGTCATAAGGAATCAAAATTCCGAGCACATCTCTTGTCCGCTAGTAAGTGGCCAAATGAGTCTGTATTTACAATTACGTAGCTCGGTAACCGCGATGAATGTAATGAGCGGCGTGCGTCGCCTGAATATATTAAGCAATTATACTTAGAATTGCATATCATTTTAGAGTTAGTCCGTCCCATACCATTATGGTCGCTTTCACACATATACATATTATTATATTATATAGTTGTGCATAATAAAAATAAACCGTAGCATATATTAATTGTTGTATAAAGTTAAAATAACATATAAATTACAAACTGACGAACAGACAACCCTAATTGTTGAAGAGCCCTATTTCCATATTCCAATTTCATTATTAAATTTTCCAGTGATATTTTTACTTGTCAGGATCAGGTTCGATTTGAATAAAATTAATGAAGAAATACCGATTTGTACGGTCTCATTTGACAACCATTAATTTTACGAAATTGATAATGAATGAAAAACCTGAAAATAGATTATTATTATTTAGTTTAATATTGTTTGATGTAAAGCTTCCATATAAAATTTTACTTGTTTTAAAGATTTTATGCTGATGAAAATAAGAATGGAATGAATAAAAGAACTCTGGCGTGTTTTGGCTTCTCTAATTTCTTATAATAATACTTGGCTTGCGATAGATTGCGTCACTGGAAGCATTAAAATAAAAAATACAATGCCACAAAAAAATTAATAACAAATCAAAAAACCTTTCACTTATAAATATAATTTCACTTATATATAAAGAGTTATTACGAGTACTAGCAAGATATCTTTGGGGATGAAATTGTAAAACCACGTAATGAATAGGCTCTTAAAATGCCTCGAGCGGGAAAATGGAGTCAAACGTTCCGTTTCAGTCTTAAATCGCAAACGCTTTCATCCACTTTGAACGAACTCTTTCCATTAACGCGTGCAATAAAAACCAGATCGTATTAATCCAAACAAAGGATTAACACGTATGGAATTGAATACGAGAACAGTTTTGGGCGCGTAATTAAAACATCGGTGATGTCCGCAAATAATCGCGTCAGATGGGTCTGACACGTCGGGAGGGCCGCACGCAATTAGTGACGAGTACCATTCACACCTTAATACAAACACTCAAAAATCTTCAATTTGAACCACATTTTTTAGGATGAATGAAAAAGGGTGAATACATCCAGAGGCTTATTTACTTGACTCAGCTTTTTCAATAATTATCCTAATACTCATTTCCTGGTCTCAATGCCCCGGGTTGAATGGATTTAAATGACTTAATTATCGCGCCAACAACAGCTGCATTTTATAAAATATTCATATAATGCTTTCAGTAACAGCTAGGAATTATGTTAAGAATAAATAGGAAAATATTATAATAGTGGTTTTCAAGTTATATCGTCTAAGATTAATAACAAAGTGGACTTCAAATAGGATAAAACTTTAAAAAATATTTTATGTAAGTATCTGGTAAATCAGAATTTGTTAATATCTGTATTCGTTACATTTCTGTAAACGGTAGAATATAATTAATATATTGTAGTGAACATATACGTTTACCTTATATATACCTTTACCTTTCTTTCTTCTGTCTACAGATATAGGCTGTCCGTCTTCCCTTCGCCACATAATTTTGGGTGTTGGAAAGCCGTCTGCTTTGCAGACGAGGCTTATGTTCTGGTTCTCTCGAACGGCCACAGCCGACTGCGTGCTTTCTTCGTCCAATATATTTGGAGGTACTGTTGATGACGTAACGACATATTTTGATTTTTTTTAATCAATACCAATTTAATTTACTGATTTGTGTTTGTTTTCTTATGTAAGTTTACTTAAAGATATGTGTTGGTATGTGTGACAATAAAAAACTCAAAAAAGCATGAAATCTTATTTATTTTATTATAATGGCTATTATTTATTATTAAAAGCCAATAAAGTACTAAGCATCTTTGTCATCTATGCTGCTTCAAATAGACGTTAAGTTACTTTACTTAATAATACATCAATTACTGGACGAGTTACATAATATCTATTATCTATTACATTTATGTGTATCGTATTGTTATGACTTCACAAAAAACAATCCAAGTAAAGTTTAAAATGAAATATTTCTTTGCTATAGACAGAACTGAGTTGTTGTATTAAATAATTTTGGCGCACTGCAGAAGTTTATATTACCAATTTACAATAATTACAAGTTTTAAACTTGAACGGAAAATATATATTTATTCTAATAAAATGCTTATAAATCTTATTAAATATTATTCAACTAAATTACTTGTGTTGGAGCTTCAAAGAGAATAAAATCGGTTTCAGCAGTTAAATTCACGTTTGATATAGTTCCGGCAAGAACTCAGAACAGGTTATAAGATTTTAAAAATTTCAGAGTTGATAAAATTTTGCCTTTATTCCCTTTACATCGCTACTTAAAGTTTCACGGATGAAAATCTCAAAAACTTTAAATTCCAGTGGGACGTGATATTTCAGCAGTTACTGTACAATCGAGCAAGTTCGCGTTACGGGAATTTTTAAAGAATACGTGGATTTAGGACTGCCTCGTACGCGAATACTTCTTCAAATAAATATCATTACAAATACACTATTGATATTGATAATGATGCATCTGCATTGTATGATGTCCAATTAGTTATTTATAGTCTGAATATCAACAAAAACAGTCATAATAAAAAGGGGTTAAGAATATTTAATATTGATGTTGTACTATTTGTTATTCTATATATGTAATGTAATATTGATAAACTAGAATTGTTTGAATTGTTAACTAGAATTCTGATTTTATATCTTGTCGACTTTGAGGGCAATCAAACAGAAGTAAAAACGTCTGCAACGTGTTCTGGGTTCGAAGTGACACAAAACCCTCCATTTTATTTCCACTTAAAAGTTTGTGCGAAATTGTGGTCGTATAAAAAGACTAAGCGTACCCCAATCGGTGGTTTGGGAATCGCATGGCTACGTTCTCAAAATGAAATTATACACTTATCGAATAAGTGTGCTTTTTAAACTGTTAATAAGATAAAAACTGTTAATAAGAAATAAAAAAAAAACTTTAAAAAAACTTTAAAAAAACTTTAAAAAAACTTTAGATAGTAAATTTATGATGTTTTTGTATTGATTTAATATTTATTAATTGAAGATTTTAAAGCATTATAATTATTTAAATATTAGCGTCACAAGATCAATAGTTTTTACTTACCCACAACTTGGAGGTATCCAACTTGACTGATCATTGGATTCGTATTAACTTGGCACATGTAATACCCACGGTCCTCCTGCTGAACTTGGCTGACGTGCAACAGCCAAGTCATAGCGTTGTCGTGTGACACGCTAAACCTTGCGAGCCGCGTGATTACGTGACGATGGATTGTCAGTATCATTTGACGATCAATGTGGATCCACGCCACCTATGAAAGCAACACAAATTAGTTTCATTAAATTATTAAATTATTTATTTATTATCAATGTATTTATTATGTACAGCTCTTATGTACGTACTTTTATTTTATTATATTAGATAAAAACAATCCTAAAGATAAATTATTGTTAGACAGGGAATTGGCTTTATAACTCATGTTATCCAAGGAATAAACCAAACCATAGTAAATTTAGCTCTAACTCGATAGGAAATTGAATTTAAACCACATACTGTGGCGTCCTATTATGTATTATAGGCAGTGCTATCGATTTTATATTCACAATACATTTTGCTTCAAGTCCAGGTGAAATTAAATTCTAATTCTAATTCTAATAATTTTATTGGATCTCAATTTAATTAACATTTGGTAAAACAGAATAATAATTATTTACAAATACTGAAATTCTTTATTTTATATAAATTATACACATTAAAACTTAATAATACATTAAATTGATGTCAATAGTTCTAATTTTTTGTTTGTTTGGTAACGGTCATTTTGGACCTTTCAACTAATTGGTAGACATTGAAATTAATGATTTAATGTTTATTTCATTTTGTTTGTTTCGCTTTCGTTTAGTTCAACTTAAAGTCATCATGTTAAATAGTCTTTGAAAAGAAATAAAAAAACACTAACGATGTTTTTAAAGATAAATAAACATAAATAGTTATTTAAAAAAAAAAATAAACCAATAGTCTTATATTAAAAAAGTTTTGTACACCAGGTTAAAAAAATAGTAAAATAAGAGTTATTATATGTTATATGAGTATCGTGACGTCATTATAAATCGTAAACTAAGATATTCAATAATCCAACAAACGTGAAAAGAAAAATATTCAAATCCCAGTAAACAGTCCTAAGTCCGCATAAGTTACGATATAGCGATCCGAATCAAACAATACCGGATCAAAATCTCGAAACCGAAAGACAAACAATTGTACATTAAGCTCGGGTACTAGAAAGTCAAGCGAGCACGCATCGTTGTTTACTTTGGAGTCACAGCCGTTAAATTCAGCCGGGTTACCGCAGACGCGGTATCGTGCCGCACTGCGCACCAGTCAATAGGTTGCATATTTTATGAGTTCTCAACTTAATACCGTCTACTTTTGTAGCGGTATCCATGGATCTGCAACTATACGTGATCGATCTTATTGTTCGAGCAAGTATTGCTTTGGGGATTTAAGTCAATATTGAGAAATGAAACCACTAATACAATAGGATCGAAACAAAATCTGATGTAGTTTTGTAAATTTGTTATGTACTTTGTAATACTAAGTTTAATAGTTCGTAATGAAATAAAATTAAAAATATAATTCAAAGTATCTTTATTCAAGTAGGCATCTACACGCACTTTTGAATCGTCAATTATTACAATAAAAAAGGTCAGTGTAGTCAGTCCGTGAATAAGCTACTCTGCTACTGAATTCTGCACTGCTGTGAAGTCAGCCCGATACTCAACAGTTGCTCTTTATCAACCACGACTTTCGGGATAAAGAGATGCGAGTGCTGGTTTATTAATATTTTTCTATTACGCTAAATAATTTTTTACGCCATCTTATTTTGTGTTTTAAATATATCTTTATTAATAAAATATAAAACTGAAAATATTTTTAATAGTTAATATTAAACAAAAATGTATACCATTATTTTTGTTGTTAATTTTGTTAACGACCATCATTTACCATAAATTCAACCTACTCTTCCAAATCACTATATGCCTATCTATACTTTGCCACTCCTATCAAAGATTTAGAGGCCTGTGTACATAAACAAACCTCCTCTCATATTTTAACCTACTCAGTACTACAATCTTCATCATTTGATGCAATCGCGCAATTGAACAAAAACGTTAGAGTTAATAATAAATGTTTTGTTTTTAAAGCTGTTTCATAAAATTAAAATATTAAAACATTTAGAACCTTAAATCCGAAGTAAACCAGTAATCTCTGGGCGTATCCCAGTTAATTTATATAGCACTATTATAAGTGATATTGCCCCATTTGTTGAAAATAAGGGATATTTTCAATTATTTTCAACAAATGTATTGAAACCGGTATATTCCCAGATTTAATGAAAAACAGTGAAGTAGTTCCTTTGTTTAAAAATGGCGATAGACTTGAACCCGAAAAATATACTCGGTTTTACCAACCTTAAGTAAGATCTTCGTGAAAATTATTCTAAATCAGGAGACAGAGTTTGTGTATAGCAATGGGATCATGCATAGCGAACAATATGGTTTCACCATTGGCAAATCAACGACTGATGCAGGTGCAGCGCTTCTTAAGCACATTTACGCATTGGAGATGTCGCAGACTGTAGTCGGGGTGTTTTGATATGCATATAAAGCCATTGACCACGTGGACCATCAAACATTGCTGTCCTAACTTAATGACTATGGTGTACGTAGCGCTGCGCTTGATCTTATTGTCACTTGCCTGAATCAAAGAGTCCTGAGAGTTTACATAAATAATTCTAAATCGTCTGGTTTTCATCTAGGGATAGGTGTTCCATAAGGATCTTTTCTTGGCCCCTTTATAGTGAACAAAATGTATAGAGTTTACACTTCCTAATGTAAACAGTAAAATTTTAGCTAGCTACTTAAGTGAAATGTTAGAGCTGATTGATTTAACAAATTTCTTAGATAAAAACTTTAAATAAAAAGCTCCAGTGGAACTCCCATCTATCGACACACGCAGGCAAACTCAGCTCGGCCGTCCTGCAAGGACATTAGAAAAGTTAGACAATTAACGGAAATACGGCTTATTAATAAAGTTAATAAGGCTCGACTTTTTTATTTTAGTTATTTTCATATTTTATTATGCGGCAGTGCTGACGAAATTAATTTATTTTACAAAAAAGAGCTGTGTGCGATATTTATAACTTATAAGCTAGAGATTCCCTGAGAGATGTTTTTAAAGAAATTCTTAGAGCATTCTTAACGTCGCTTCTCAATACCTATTTTATAAAATATTATTACAATTAAAATTGTTATATAAATAAACAGTAACAGACACGCGGTAAATGCGAGAAATAAAAACGAACTGGGTTTCGTGCCCGTCACAGCACCAGTACTGCTCTAATTAAAGTAACTGGTGATATTCGATTTGGCATGGATGAAAAAAATTAATATTCTTGGTGTTGGTAGACTCTTTAAATGATTTAACTCGGTTGAACATGTAATCCTTATCGTTATTGTATCACTACTTAATTTCAGCCCGCTAATTATTAAATAATTTTCATTCTATCTTCGAAGTCGCCGACAGTTAGTTCGCTCGGTAGACGCATTTTCCAAACAGGCTAATAACGAAACTGTTGTACCACAAGGTGTTAAACTTTCTTCCATTTTATTATCTTTATTTGTATACACAATCGTTTGCCGATGACCTCGAGCTCTATGTTTAATCCAGGATGGATGTTATTTCAGATACCATCTCTACTATTAATAAAAATCTAATTATATTAAGTGAATAGTCATATAAATTTGTTGTACCAGTCAACCCGATAAGTGTCAATATATGGTCATTGGAAGGTTACTTAAACTAAACTCCTAGCGAGGATGGATTTGACAGAGACGAGACGAAGCTCGTCAGCAATCCATGGATTCACCGTGCGGGTGCCGGGCCCATCGCGTTGCAAGAAGAGGAGCGCAAACAATGCCTGGGACTTGCGACCCAGATATAGGTTTAAGGGGCCCCTTTACTATGCGCATACATGCTCACCTTCACTGTTTACGCTCCTCTCCCTACCTAACCAAATATCGTAAGAACCTACTAAAGCCGCCTTTGAAATACGTTCGGAAATGAACTGATGATCGTTCTAGAAAGGCCGAGATCCTTAAATAAGTTGTAGAGAGATTTTGCTGTTATACATTTCGCTCCTACTTCTACAGCGTACAAATTAACTATAAATTTATTCCTGATCAGTTCGTTACATAGTTCGTAATACTTGTTAAACTTAAATGTATGATCTTTGGGTATGTTTGTTTCTCAGGGTACAGTAAGCTCCAAAAGTATAACGCGCCTTAGTTGTTTTGAGTACAGGAATAAGTCTGGCCTAGATGACGAAACACAAACATCCCCGGGGATTTTGTATTGCCTTTCATACGTGTCCATCGTGAGAGTCCAATCAGGAGACGCGTCCAAGATGGAATAAGGTTTTAGTTTACATTTTTTGGACGAACCTGCCTTTACAAACTCTACTGATATTTTGGTGGTTGTTATACCCTTCTGCGCTCTTGCTACAGAGGGACTAACCGCTTCTCGTACGATTTCTAATACTTTATCGTGGCGACGCGAGTATTTACCTCTATTTAGAAGTACCCTACACCCTACTAGCAAGTGTTTCGCGGTTCCTACTGCCTCCCCACAGATGTTACAAGATTTTTCGGTGGCTTTGCCCCATCTCACTAAGTTACTTTGATCTGCTTTATTTGTTTGAGCACCTATCATAAATTGTTTATGGAATTGAAGTCGTGACTTCAGCTCTGCGGCAATGTTATCTTTTGGGAGAGATGTTACAGTATCATCATTCGACTTTGAGATGATATGTCTTTTGGTCACTCTTAGGTGTTTATAGAGTTCCGATGGTTTCTTTAATTTTAACCCAAAATTGTGTCGGTCTCTAAATAAGGTAGAAGAGTCCGCTGGATGCGCTAACCCGAGCCATGACTTCAATGTCCTTACGACGCTTGCATCTAACTTTAACAAAAGGGTCTTATTAATATCGTAAACGAGGAAAGGCCAATTTAAAAGTGATGTTAAATAATTATCGTATATCCAAGCCGTTTTGATGTTACTTATTGGCTGATTGTCTACCTTTTTAAGATGATACAAAAAGCTATCGACTATTATATCTAACGATGGAGTGCGCCCTTGGTAATCGATTTTTTTTGCCTAAGAATTTGAACGGAGCTACGTCGGTAATAGTAGTAACGCACTTACCGCCTAGTATAAGACCCGGATCGTAAGAGGTATATCTGGTGTTCCACCTACCCAGACATAGACTGTAGCATTTATTGGGTTTTGTCCTCAATCCGTCCGTCCAAGCACAGAAGTCCTCCACAACATTTAAAAGCAGCTGACATTGTTTTGGATTACGTGTCAGTATCGCGAGATCGTCTGCGAATGCTAGTATGGATTCCGTGTATTTATTGTTAAACTTAAACCGATAGCCCCATTTCTTTTCGTTTTTAATTAATTTATCTATTAAAATATTGATCACTATATTAAATATAATTGGAGAAATACAACAATCTTGAAATAAACCTATGTTGTAATTTAATGGTTTGGAATGATTTTCATTTGTGATTATGGAAAATTTTAATTTTGAATAATATGATGCAATCATGTCACTTACTAACGTTGGAAAGTTATACTACTTTAGCGCGAACATCATCAGTTCATGTCGTACCGACCCGAAAGCGTTCTCTAAGTCTATCCAACATACCGTTATTTGTCTTTCACTAGTTCTGGCATCTTTAAGGCTTTCCGATAGTAACGTGTTATGTTCGAGGCATCCAGAAATGCCAGGCAAAAACCCTTTCTGGTGATAAGGCCCGAAATATTTATTATTTATCATGAATTGCGTCATTTTTAATTGTAAAAAAGAAAAAATATTTTTGATATTGTATTTGTTAGAGCTATCGGTCTAGTGTCCCTAGGATCCGAGACATTGTCGCTTTTGGGAATGAGGACAAAAAGAGCATTTCCGAATGTTGCCGGTGTTTGTCCTCTTGACCAGATTTTACCGAATATATTCAATAGATGTTTATGAATCGACGGACATTTTTTATAAACTATATAAGGGATACCATCCGGACCTGGTGCTGACTTAAATGGTTTCTTTTTAATTATTTTATTGATTTCCTCCAAAGTTGGTGGGTTGGCATGAAAATCTATGGAAGGACTCTCAGGTTTTCGATCGTTGGGATCCCCATAAAGCCTTTGATTTTTAGGGACTTCGTATGTGCTTTTATAATAATCAAAAATTTGCTCGTTGGTCAAGAGGAGTTTACATTTTTCGTCTTTGAAAATGTTTTTAGAGTACTTAAAAGGATTTTTATCAAAGTCTACTTCGTGTTTGGCCCAGTCAAAGCTATCACGGTTTTTCGTTATTTGTTGTGATATGCCTTGTATTAATTTAAAAATTGACCTTAATGCCCTAGACAGTTGGTGACTAAGTTGGTTGTCGCCCATGGCTTTGGCTCTACCTCTTTTTTCTTTCTCATTTTCAATTTAAAACTGTTTTCTTTATACTATTATATAGTGCCCATTGAAGTAGTCAAAAATAGTATTTTGTAGAGTCTCTACTTGCGTGTCGAGTACCTGGTTTGAGCCCGGATGCTCTAACAAGTCCGCTATATTTTGGTCGTGTATTTTCCATGTCGATTGTTTAATAGTGGGAATGCTAAGACGCGTCCGGATGGTCATGAACTCCTGGGGATTAGCATTCAATGGTTCACCATGGGATATATTAGGGTAAACTCTATCCGAAGTGAAAACTGATGGTATTACCGGCGATTGCCGCGCTTCAGCACCATCGTGTGTTTTGAGATGTTTAATAAACCAGGCTCGTCTTTTGTAAATTTTACCGCACGTAAGGCATTTCAATTCCGTTTTCGCGCCGTTTTCGCCGTTTATAGCAACTGATGGACAATTCTTCCGCCCCCCCCCCCCCCCTCGTACAATCTATACAATATAATGGTTACGCAATATCTTTTTCCAAGACCGTAATGAATCTGGGGTTATTGAGGTTATACGTGGATAAAACATTAAGTAAGCACCAGCAGATAAAACAGTTGTCGCGTAAAGTTACCGGCACACTTAGGTCTCTTTATCTTTTAGAACATTTTTTCCCATTTAAAACCAAGTTAATGAAAATGGTAATATAATATATATATCATAGATATGATTGTCAATTGTCCTTTATTTTATTATTTTTGATTATTTTCTATATATACGCCTTCCACAATTTTTCACCATAAATACATAGATTAACTGGTAGAGAAATGCATTAGGCATTGGACTTGATGCCTAATAGAATTTAGTAAAAGACAATAAAGGTTAAATATAAAAATAAATATTAACGAATATATTATTATTAAATGACGATCGCTGAATTTGAACGTCCGGAACTCCAGACGGTATTAATGGCTTTACCTCGTCCATTATACACCCATTAGTATCATCTGGACCTGCACTAATATCAAGATTTTAAGCACTGACGTTTATTTACTCAATCTAGACTGTCACTGCCATATGTTCAAATATAAAAAAATTATATTTCGTTCCTTTTATTATTATTTTTTTTACTTTTCTTTTATTTTATACTTGGAAGTCTTCATTTCAAAGAGAACGACAAGTGACATAAATTATTAATCACATACTCAATTCTTTATAATAAAATAGTGTTTGTTTCTAAAAGAACATACAAAATTTTATTATTCAAATGTAGCATCAAAACATTGGCGCCCAACATGGGCTCGCACAAGAGCTACAGGCGGGCGTGTGCTGTAATTGCTTTACGCTCAAAAACTTAAACGTGCAGAATGCAAAATAATGAAAATTTTGCACAAACCCTGCTGTTATATTTGTTCCTTTCGTAACTAGAATAATTTTCAATGTAGGAATAATATCTTCAATATATTTGTTACAGTTGCAACTAACATTTTAGTTCAAACAATATAGTATTGCCTAATTATTACTATTATTATGTTAAATATTATAATATTATATTAAGTAATTTCCGTTCAGTACTTTCTATAAATCATTTAATCAGGTTTGTAAATATCCAAACAAACATAAGGAGTCGGAACTCCAACTTGTCTCTCTCGTAAAGCCACTAAGCCTCTTTACCCCTCCCCACCACCACATACTTAACGCCAATTTCAAGTAACCTACGCGTTATCTCGCGAATTACCTCAACTTTGCCCTAACTTTGTTTATGCTTGCGATTGTTATGCTTAGAATTTGTTGTCGCTTTGGGAAATTTAATTTTGTATGTTGTATGCAAATATGGCTGTACAAAATACTTCAAAGAGTATTCTTAAAACGTTAATATTTAATAAAAAAGTATTTTAAATGAAAGTATCAAATCACAATTATAGTATGAAATTAAAGTTTGTGAAGTAAGTGAAATTTTATGTTCCGAGTCACTATGTTTTTGTATTTTTTCTTACTACACCAAAAATATCTAGCATAATAGAATGGATTGGGTAAAAGTTAAGGTATATTTGATTAGGGTCTCACGGCTCCACGTGTGCTCATATTTATTTGCCCTTTTTATTAAATGGATCTCTAAATGACTTTGGAATAATCGTGACTCCGTTTTAATCAAAGAATTGTTTTTCATTACATTGAAAATAAATTTCTTATATTTTATAGAAAATATTACATAATTTAAAATAAAGTATTTTTTACGTAATCTTAAAACCTTGTGTCTTGAAAGTGTTTCTTTGCAGGTATTTATTTAATAATCTTTGTACAGAAATCCAACGCGACATAAAAATAAATGAACTAACTTAACAACCCGTCCAATTACTTTAAAATTCTAAGGCACTCCATTGCTGCTTAAGTATTTACGAGGAGGCAGTATCACGATAATAGGTCTCGTAAAATAAAATAAATAATTAGAGCCGTGGCAAATTCATGAATTAGTAATTCTGGGTACAAGATACTGTATGAAGGAAGAGCTACACTTTATCGTAAGTCGTTTCAAATATGTTATGATTATTATATATTATTTTTAAAATGTTCTAGTTGAAAAATTTTATATAAAATATCTACTTTAAAGCCTTTTCGTAAAGTTTACTAAAAGTTTTATATAATTTTGATATATACACTTTCAAGTCTTGAAACAAGAACAATAAGAATAAAAATAACTTAAGAGACCGGCCATTTTAAGGGACCTTTTAAACTAAACAAAATAAAATAGAAAGGAAAAAGTCGATAATCCTGTTAGAATTGGCATGTACCTATTTGATCAAGCAGAATGAAACGCAAATAAATATGACTGGTTAATTGCTCTTAGCGTCTGGTCTGTCTGTGAACAATGATTACATATGGTCGTTTACGTATGTTCTGGATATTCAATATACGATTCCTAAATTTAAAAAAAAACATTTATTTCAGCTTTCATTCAACAGAATAATATTCTATGCTCCTTTTAAATTAACGAGCTATATTTAATGAGCTGAGGAACGGAAAAGATTAAAATTAATCATAATTTCAATAATATTACGGAAATAACTAATGTTAAATATTTTACTTCTTTTGTAATAGTGTTAATGATCTTAAAATTCAAAAAGGTGGTTGTAAAAAAAGTATACAAATAAAATTAGTTAAAGTGTATATTCTCCCCATGTTCAACCGCCTCTGTTTAATTACCGCGCGGGTGAATTTTGACACCCAGTTTATTCACAGCGCCTGAACTTATCGCGGCTGGCATGAGAGTTTACAATTCAGGACTCTAATCAAGAACGTCTAGAATTTGTAAAATTATTTCCTCTCTGGGGATATCTGAAGACCGACGCTAAGCTCTAATGAGTTATTTTTCTGTTTTTAACTTGTCTCAACGTTTTTACCCTAAACTTATCGTGTTGTTATTTACTTAAAGAAAAAATAATTTTCAGACTATAATTTAGTTTATAAAAATTTATTTCCGATATTGAGTAGAAATGCTTATTTAAAAGTAATAAATTTTTTATCTTTTTATATTCCTTTATTTAAATTTGTCACCACTATTTTAAAAGCCATATCTCACTGAGGTTAAAACACCTTACCATTGAGGTTCAGCACAAAAGATAATTAAAAATAAAAACTATCTCGATTCTCGTTTAATTCAACACCATTGTGCGGTTTCTCTCATCAAGACAGCTTGGTTATTTTTTTTTTTGGAAATAGCAGGATATTACCCGGCATTGTCTTAGATATTTAAAGTGTATTTTTAAGTAATTTTAAGTGATTTGCTATAACATATCCCCTGGCTCCAATATAATACCTTTTTTTAAATACATATAACATTTTAAATATGAAACACCACCAAAATTATAAATTCGGTACTCTAATTTACAAATTACACAAAACTATCGGCCCTAGTTATTTAATTTCTCAGTTCGATTGGCATAAAAATAGAAACGAAAATGTTACATATCGAACATTGCGGAATCTAATCGTCCCTAGACCGAATTAACTCATTTCAGGGGTAGCATTCGTTTTGCAACTTCAATCTTTTGGAATGACATATCTTCTTCCATAAAAATATCAAAGCTTACAAGATTTATTCGTTATGTAAAGACTGGGCTTCGGAATGTTAAAAATCAACTTCATAATAACTGCACTACGAGTATCTTAAATTTGTTTTTTACGATAATAAATTGTCGTTTATAATTTATTCTTAAATTCAAATTAATAAATATTACTTAAAAACGACAGCTAACTTTCTTAACTTGCCGTAAATATTGATAGATCATACATTTATTGTGTTTTTGTTGTAAGCCTTTGTTTTTGTTTCTTTAATCTTAAAAATTTCAGCTTTAAATTATTGTTTCCATGCTGTTGCAGAACTAGCACAAGATATGATCTGAAAAACAGCTCTAAACTGAGTTCATTTTTTTTTCATGATATAAGTTACTTTTTGTTAATGTTAACCTACTTATGTGCTTCTTGAATAAAGTTATTATAATAATAATTATTGTTATGGAGTAAACTCAATACAATCCTGAGATTTTATCACCAGCATAATGCTGACATTATGCTGATGATAAAAATAACCGACAATTTGGAATAAGCATTGATGATAACCTACTTCTTTCAATGAAATGTAAAGTGATTTTGGAATGACGCTGTAGTTAACAGTATTATTGGAACAGTTTGAACTATCTGTTGATATCACATTTTTCGTATTTCGTCGATAAGTGGAATGAATTTTGTATTTTTTAACATATTTATTTCGTATATTATCACTATTTGGTAAAGCAATATCTATAGGCTTCCCGGAAGTCTATACCATAAAAAACCACTAACAAAACTCCTTTATTCGTATCGTCGCTCTTCGAGAGGACTCCTCTCAATGTCCCGCCAAGTATTAGAATACTGAGCCTCGACATTTCAAGCGGCTGTCGGTTTAGGAGGAGGACAAGTCCAAATTCACTTTGATGAAATGCGGAGTGATCCATAGAGTGAGGTATTCTTTCAGGCTTGGCCAAAGACGCGGTCTTTAAAGCGCAAACCCGGTCCCACATGGTGTATTGACTATTGGGGACCCGGTGCTCTATTAACATCCAGCCATCGGCAGTGCGTAGTGACCTGGGTTCTTTGTGCATCTTTTAGCACATTTATAAAAGGGTGTGATACCAAGAGCTATTTGATCTGATACCTGCCGCTGAAATTCATCACCACGCACGTCATCGCCTGCAATACCATACGTATCGCTTGGATTTATGGCAGTCTTCCTGTGCGGTTTTCAGCTTTTAAGGAATTTCTTCCACATACCTTCGGAAAATTTGTATAGGTACTCCCACCTCCAAGTCCGGCAACGCTCTGGCGATTTCCCGGATTTTGCAAGAATTCGTGGGCGGCAGTCATCATTTGTTATCAAGTCGCACGTTCGTTTGTTGTTCTTTCTTAAAAAATAACAATATAAAATAAGGCGGCGAACGAAGATTGTGGCAATTGTTATTTTCAATTCTGTAGCATGTACTGAACGCGTAACCATTACTTGTTTAAAAGTGAAGATTTTATTCTAAATATACTAACTTTCAAAAGTGACTTATCTCTCGTCGTGTAAGTTTCTTGATTTTAGCCCGAAATATTTGATTCCTAGATTTTGAACCCGGCATGTCGTATAAAGAGCCCTGACCCGCGGAGCTAGCAATTCTTTGTTCAACAGTATTAATTTTTTGTCAAAAAAAAACATTCTCCCAAATTACGTAATACATTTTATTGAAATTTTTATTTAATTGATATAAATAGAGTTGGTGTATTCTTGTAAATATGTCAAAAGAGTCGAAAAATACCACCCTTGGATGAAATCAAAAAATATAATGACGTCTGAAAAAAAATCTATAGCTTAGTAACATTGTTAAAACAAAAATAATAAAGACTCATTAATTTTCGATATTCCCAGCTTAAAGCTTTAGATCATTGTTATACAACTCTTTACTTTAAAATTGCATTAACGCAATAAGTTATCTAAACATTTTAAATAAATATTATTTTATAATCTTTATATTCTTTAAATAACGTTCAAACTTAAAACAAATATTTGAAATATTTTAAAATGTTAAACCAATTAAATATGTAAATACTTTCTTAATTTATTAATAAAAATTAATATAAAATATTTTATCCTCCAAAGACAAAAAGAATCAGCATACAGAGCGTCAAGGTAACTATTGTTATAAAATGTAAATCATGGAATAATCTTTGTTAGAAACTTTAAAAGAAAGAGATATATTTAAACAAACTTAAATAATATTATAAATTTATTAAACAGCGGCGGGAGTAAAATTATAACGCCGAGATAAGCACGGAATCTCTAATTATTATCTAAACGACAACACACGGCCGCCTCATGAATAATTTAATTGGTCCGCTGCAGTCCAAATGGGGGTTAACTGGTTCACATCACATACTCATTTTCTAAAAGCCTGAGGGTTGATATTACTCATGCTGTCCCAAGATTGAGTGGAACTCTATTAGGTAATGAGCCGTTTGGTGAAGGACAGTTTTGACTAAAGAGTATTTTTAGTCATATTATTAATGGTATACAATAAATCTTTTACTGTTTTATTAAAACATTCATATAAAATAAACCATTCTCTTATAAGTAAACACATGAAGCACATTTTAATAAAAGCTTTTTAAATAAACTAGCACCATTTAGAAATGTTTCCAGCGATCTTCTACCAATTGCCGTGAAGCGCGTCCCCGGGGAAATCTTCAGCGTCTGTAGTGAAACAGCGCGTTTTGAAATGTGAATGACTTTTCATTTGACAAAGCTATGAGTTTAATGAATACTATGTGGCAAAGTTATTCAAAATTAAGCTTGTAATGGGTTAGAGAAAAATTCTCAGCACTGTAACAATTTATAAGAACGATTGCCATTGGTTGTTTGACAATTTCCATAATGGCTTTATAAATTAATTTGTTTATATATTATTTATTTAATGAAGCCGTCAGTGAAATCTAAAAAGAAATCGGACGCGGTGAAAAATCATCGCAAAACACAAAAGACTACTATAAATTGATAAACTCTTTTATATTTTGGGAAGTCGATTAAAAGTTGATTACGTAAAAATCATTCTACGTAAAAAATAAATATCAAAATCAAATTAATGATCAAAACAATAAATAAAATAATAAATGAGAAATACAGAGCATAATCCTAAACCCAAAAAAAAAAACATTTTAATACTACGTACATTTCAAGCTTTTCATAATAATTACAAAGTACTACCAACAAATATATCAAACAAATTTTGTTTTGTGAGCTTATTTTAAACTTCATATTTAATGTTTAATGTGGGTATTGAAAGTTGGATCTAGTATAATTAAACTAAAATATTCACGCTTTTAACCTTATTGACACTTAAATTTATAATGCGCTAAACAATAGCTATAATTGTATTTATATTTATATATATTATTACATACAAACGAATCCGTAGTTTATAACATTACATTAACATAAAATATATCTTTCATAAATATAACGTTCAGTTCAGCCAAAATCCATAGCTTTTTTATTATATCCAATAAATAGCACTTTCCAGCTAACGCTCTCCCTTTCATAAATTTAGTATAGAAATGGCACTCCATTTTCAGAACACTCGTAACTTAGACCGAAATACTCGTTCGAGATTAGATACACAGGGTACAGAAATTTTATATTTTGTGGAGGAAATTTGCAGCTCGATAGCGATATAGTATGGTTGTCTGGGTTTTTTCGGATAATAGAGTAACTTTCAGCTAGTGTAAAACGCGTATGTTGAAAATGGAACTAAAAGAAGCGTAAAGAATGGTGTTTTATATGGAAATTTTTGTTCAGTTCTAAAATAAATAATGCTTCGAACATTTGAATATTAGACTAATATTTGCGATTCGTTAGCATTGAATAGAGGTAGGAAAATGTTTTCGTATTTTCTAGTGGTTATCTGTAGGCGAGCTCTAAACAGTTGTGAAATATTAAAAAATGTAGGTTGCACAACTTTAACATGTTTCAAAACAGGAGTACAAATAGATACATATATGGGGTAGTTTGTAAAAGATCTTTCTTTTTTTTAAGTGAACCATCTTTTAGAAGTAAGCAACTCGTACTATTTACTGACAATAGTAGAAATGTGAAAGTATTTAAACAAGGTATTAAAATTTGTAACCATTTTATAAATATATCATAACATTTATAATACCTTATATGTACCGAGATGTTCGACGACGCACGGCAGGCTGGCATCTCTACCGAGCGCCACCGTCACGTTGGGTATTGGTTCCGCAAAACGTGGCTCTTCAGTCAACACTGTAAACAATAACGATAATTTATCTCTTTATTTAAAGAACTAAATCTGATTGAATATTATATATAACTTACAATAACAAAGTATAAATACATATGTACAAATACATCAACAATTTTAGTATATTGTTTATAATACGTATAACGGTTACCCGAGAAACAGTATGGAAATGTAAGACACGTGATTAGATTTACATAAAAAATAACCGCTTTTATTCGATCATCCCTAAGAGAGCAAGAAATAACACAATATTCTGCATAAACGGGTTTATATCTTATATTCATTATATTATAATGAAATTAGAGTGACTTATAAAAATAAGTGTAAACTCAAAACGGGCAACCACTTTTTGTAAACGCTTCTCTATACCACTACGTCAGAATAAAAAAAGTATACTCTAAATAGTATTTTCGTATATTTTATATAACGTAAATAAAGTAGTAAATAAATAATAAATAAATACTTTTAATTTTTTTATTTAATAGTGTCAAATTATAAACGTATCATAATTAAGTACTGCATAGACCACTAAAAGGCTACAAAATAAATTTTTTTCCGAAATACTCGGGGTGTCGCATGGTAAGTAATAAATAATAAAAATAATTTACAAAATAATATATTCATAATAATTAATGAACAGCTATAACGTAAAATGTACAATATTTTAATACCTGGAGATATTCTGAAAATATTCTACGGAAAGTTCATTTAAATTTGATTATATATATTCAGTACATTTTAATAAAAAAGGTTGAAGGCTCTACATTTTTAATCACAAATGAAACTCGACGTTGACAGGCGAGACATTGTTTATTAACTTCTTGAGCTGATAATGCCTTTGTAAGAGATATCGTTAATGATGCTAGAGAAATTTTCACAGTACGGAAATTAAACAATGAGGGATTACGGCTAAACTGGAACCCCTTGGGCCCCAAACCAATCTTGAATGCTTCAAGGGAATGGGATTGGTGTTTTGTACGGTTTTTTTTTTATTTCGATTTTTTTTTGTGTCATTCTCAACTTTGATTATTTAGAATATTTAAGAATATATACATATATAAAATATATTAATATTCAAAAATTCAATTTAACACACGAAGACTTTCCTTTATCCTTATAATGTAATGTTTCTTTAAATAAAAAGAAAATAAATTATACCAATGAATACAGACAAAAACATGTTAATCCAAAAATAACTATATAATAGTGAAAAGATTTCATTTTGCCTTCACGCAGTAGCGCCTATTGAGTTTAATTGGATAGCAGAGAGGTTGTTAAAACATTTTAACATAGTTTGTTATAATTTTGGATAATAGAAGTTCTAATTAATGTTACATGACAAAGCATTCCTCTATCGGCAGGGCACTGACGCAGGTAATATATCCTATATTATAAGTGATATGAAATTATTCTCAAACGATTATAATTTCGGTTATTTTAGTAGCCTTTGTAAGCAGTTTTAGTTTTGTGTTACCGGTATAAAAATACATAGCTTATCGTATAGTAAATTGAATTAAAGTCATTTTATTACTTACTCAAATAAAATTTTCATATATTTATTTTTACTTATTTATTTATTTATATCTCTTCCACTTTGAATCAATATCGGTGATCACTTGTGTACATCAAATGGGAGTGACAAGACGTTCTATTTTGATCATACATATCGAAATAAGTCCTTCTGTAAATATACTCTTCAACTTAAAATAAGGCTACAATTTTTCTAAATGTTCTGAGAAGGTTTAGGTAAAGGTTTGAGAAGAACTATAAGAAACCCAGAGCTTATTACTTTTGTGATCACTGTTTCATAAACGTCAATGTATTTAGGGAACGAACAACTAGAACCACCGCTATCCATTCGACAAGCTGTCCGAATTATTAGTTACTAACATAAATTAGAATTCCGTAACTAGCAAGACAGCCAGTCACCGCAAGCAGTAACCATTCACGAGCAGAACGCGAGGGTAAGTCATCACCCCTTTCGCCATAATTGAAGCAAGACCCGTTCCTCACCGCTACCGGTGTAAATACTTCTAAGGGAGCAGTGTCATGCAGCCTGTAGATCTTATAAGAGTAGCAAACAGCGTTAGAAAAAAATTGCGTAGGTTACTAGATAATCCTTAAAATACAATTAATTCCCAGCCCATGCTGTTGTTAACCTTCACGCTATAATAACTTTTTTCTATGAAATACCTTTTAATTAATATTTTCAAATTGAATATTGACAAATTTAAGACTTTACTGGGGAGTTAGTTGTAAAAATCTATACGATTAACGCTAAAAGTATTACGTATTTTATGGAGTCTAGTGATGGGCATAGCAAGTTTATTTTTATACCTAATATTAATTATGTGTACATCACTTTTTTTATTGAATGTTTAATGTATATCTATGGGAACATAAATTGATAATTTAATTTATTGATTTTACACAGTCACACATAATTTTTAATTCTTTAAATTTATTTTTAACGACTCTCAAAATCTCATGTTGGAAATTAATCGAAGAGCCCTCTTCTGAGGTACAAAGGAAGTATCTATATTTCATAAGTTACCCCATAATGGAATGTCGTATGACATGACACTATGAAAGTAGCTAAAGTAAATTATACTAGCTGTTTCAACGTTTGTTAATCGGCGTATTCTTTGAACCGCGTATGCTGAAGAACTAATTCTGTTTTACAAATACGATGGCCTTATTAAAGCAATAATAAAATTGCATTTAAGTTTATGCTAAGAAAAACAGTAGCTTTTACTGACTCCAGTTCCTCACTATTAATTTATACATTGGTTTTAACTTTTTTCAAATTGGGTAAGGCAAATTTAATACAAAATGATTTTTTCGTTTAGTAATAGATTCTTGGTATTAAAACATTATACAACATCAGAAAGAGCCTTGTTTACAATGCCCATTACTCATTGCTGTCAATTAATTTTGATTGTTAGAGAAGTATCATCAGCAAACAACACTATCCCAAGTTTTTTTCCTTCAAGTTAAGACCATTTATGTTAATGAGCAACAAAAAAGGTCCTAATGTCGAGCCGAGTGGCACGCCCATTTTGACAAATTAACAAGGAGAAGGCTTTCTATTTACATCAACTTTTTTAATTCTCTCATTAAGATATGATTTTATCAAATCGAGGGCCTTATTCTTAATTCCATAATCATGTTATTTTCTAGTTAAAGTTTCATGCTGTAAACAATCGAATGCATTCGAAAATGCCAAGCGTATCCTGTGATTTCCAGGCTTCAAAAATATTCAGTAATAAATCAACACCATACAACTATTGTTGAGCGTCCAGGAATGAAACCAAATTGTTAAAATGTGTATTGTAAAATGTGTTTAAATTTTAACAATTTGGTTTAGGTGAATGATTTTTTTTTCAAAGACCTACTAAATGTTGGTAATACTGAAATAGGTTTATAGTTAGTTGGATCTAATGTACCGCCGAATTCAAATAATGGTGTTATCTTACTAGGTTTCATTAGATCAGGAAATATACCACAATCAATACAGTTCTAGAGAATAAGTGCTAATTTTTGTGTAACAATGTCTATTAGTGTCCCAAGTATATTAACATATATTCACTAAAGATTACTTGTCTTGTCTTATTTTTTTAAGTTAAGTTTTTTTAAATTTCTTCACTTGGATTTACATTGTTCCCAAGTGATGTCAATGCTGTAGCGGTAGAGGAGTTTAAAAATTTAGTAATGGTGACAGGTATATCTGTAACCAAGGTTATAATATTTATTGCTTATAATTAACTTGCTTCTCTAGGATTTAGCTTTTCCAGTTTCCTCATTAAATATTTTACAAGTTGTTTTTATTTTATTATCGCTTTTTGGTATTTTCCTACTTACGTATAAAGATTCAGCAACTTTACATACTTTTTTAAAAGATTTGAAAAATAATTTACTCAATTTTTAAACTCTTTAGTATTAAATTGCTTATCCACATATACAATTATTTACCACAATGGTCAGAATGTAGTGTAATAATTAAACATTTGAAAGTGGAAGTAATATTATTAAATATATTATCAATAAAGGTGGCGCTATAAGAAGGGACTCTAGCGAGCTCCATAAACATGTGTGGTAGATTAAGGAGGTTTGGTAAGCATAAATCATGAAAAAAATGGAAAAAAAAATTATTGGATTTTCTAATCCCCTTTGAAGATGATGAGGACCCAGACCAACCATCCTATGGTGCTGGGATGCACTAATGTAGTTTATTCAGGTATTTATTCAGTTGGATAAAGTTTTTTGTATTTTTCCGAAACCAATATTTTTTTACATAAACCCGTTTTCTTAAAAACTACTAAACATACTACTAAAAGCCCATGCTTTAAACTTTTAACTCTTACTTCTGTAATGGTTATCAAAACATTAACACAATAATTTTTAAATGGTTGCCTTAATTAATTTTTTTCACAACAAAATGTATAAAAAAATATTTTTCTCTCAAACTATTTGTAAAATAAATTGGGAAAAAATGAATGGAAGTAGATGAGAGTAAAAGCTCATGTCCAAGTGTTAAATACAAGTTAAAGATAATGTGTACAAAAATTCAGTAAGATAGCTTAACTAGTTTCTAAGGAAACGGGTTTCAAATATAGTAAATTTAACATGGGTTTAATAGGGCCTACCGAACTCCCTTAAATGAAGAATATAAATTTAAAAACTCAACACTTATTGAATTATTTTCTAAGATATGAATATTGAAATCGCCACAAATAATTAGCTGTTTATTATATTTTATATTTTTAGTAAAAATTTTTATAGATAGAAGACGGTGACTTATCAACGCTTACAATGATGAATTGTTCTACTCGTAATACTATTGAGACTAGTTTAATCGTTCAACAGAGAGGCTTACTATGTCTTTCCGTTCTTTGAATTTTACCTGTTTATTTATTTAATTATTATGATTTTAGTTTAACTATTATGATTTGAATATTTTAATTGATATAGTTATCAACGTGTTATCAGAGAATGTTAATTAATGTAGTAAAGTGTAAATAATATTTTTGACGACTGATTTGGGACGCCTTAACCGGCAAATTTATATTTTTGGAAATAGTTTTAAGAACATTGTAAACCAAAAATATTACCAAATAAATATGAATATGAATATGAAAAAAAAAAAATTAAGGAGTCACAACGTATATAATTAACTCTGTTGCACTACCAACCTGCTAGTTATTAAACATTAGCTTTTTACTTTCAAGCCAGTGTTCAGTTATACAAAAAGTATTAACATGCAATTTTTCATAAATAACTCTATTTCTACCTCTTTATTTGTCATACACTGAATATTCTGATGCACCAGGTTGATATAGTTAACATTATTATGCTAACATTCCCCATTAACATTCCACATGAATATATATTTTTTTATTTGGCTAGAATATATCACTTCTCTCTCAAAATCTTGTTTAAACTAATATGGTTTGGAATAACTTCCAAACCTGTCTTACTTACATCTATGGACCGCTCAATAGAAGCAGTGTGTGTAGCCAAGTGATTGACAATCATGGTTAAAAAATTTAATAGCGAGCTAGTTACCTATCAAATCTTAATATATGAGGATAGATGTTATCCTAACATGAGTCAGATTATAATATTTACTAACATTAGTATTACTGTCTATGGCATGAAACTTTTTATTTTATAATCATAGGTTATATATCAATAAATTAATCTTATATCTAAATTTTGTTTTCAGGCTAATTTGCACACAGGCAATTTTTTTTATAAGGTCATGTAATCCTTATATTTGTATCCTTATATGCTCATAGTAAAGGGGCCCCTTAAATCTACACCTGGGTCGCAAGTCCCAGGCATTATTTGCGCTCCTCTTCTTGCAACGCGATGGGCCCGGCACTCACACGGTGAATCCTTGGAATGCAAAGAAGCTTCGTCTCTCTTTATTAACATTTAATTTACTTATATTACAAAACACTTTTTAAACTCTAAATGATTCACATTACCTCTATTTTGTACAAAGTTATTAAATTTTATGAATTGTTAAAATGTTAATGTTGATTTCCCAATTGGGTAGTAATATTTATCAAGTTACAGTCAGGAAAACAGGTGCTAAATACCCTTTGTCTATCCAAAATAAGATTTCAACACTGGGCCCATTCCCTTTGCAATATTAACACAATAGATGTCATACATAATAATTGGTTTTAAGGAACTATATTTATTTGGGATATCAAGGCTATCCACAATTTTTTTGCCGAAATATTAGATGATTTTTTATTAGACTGAGCCACTTTTTATTATTACAGTTACATGAACAGTTATTTATGAGTGAGTCAGCACATTCCATATTGCACTGTGATGTTTGTATTAATTCATCCATTTTGAGTTTCTGCTCGCTAAACATATGTTGTGTGCTCTCATACTTATTTGTAATACTTCTTAATGAAGTGTAGACGGTCTATGTGTGATTCTAAATTTGTGACACTTTCATATAGCCTATTTCTATTTACTAATTCTATATTATTAAATGTATTTTTTTTATAAAATATTCTTATTATTAATAGACTTCGTAAAATATTTAAACTTTTTGGTCAATTTTTGGCTTTTCTTATAGTTTTCATAATTTTTTAGGTATATTTTTAAATTGTTATTGCTACAACTGACCAAACTCTAAATTTTCATTAGTTAGATTAATTGTGCCATAAGGGTTTTGATTTGCAACAGTAACTAACTGACGGGTATTGTCAACTAACTCTTCAAACAGGCTATAAGTGTGGTTGTATTGTGAGCTGTCTTCTCCAGCTCAGAGAATTGTTGCTGGGTATCCCACAGCGCTAACTTCAGGGTTGTGATACACAGAAGGGCCTGCTCTTACTTAATACTGCACTCATCAAACCTATCCACTAATAGGTATCCCATTATGATCATTGGCATCCCGTTCGTTATTCAGTTGGGCACACAAATACCTGCTTAGATTTAATTATTATAATACCAGTTGGAGATTCTTCTCCTCTTAGCGTGAATAATTAGTAAATAATAAAGGACCTCTGTGAGAAAACAAAGAAACTTTATATTTACAATAACTGAGATTAAAAAGTCAATAGAGAACTTCAGTCACCAGTTAAAATTATTGTGGAATCATTTATACAGTTACACTTAACAGGAATAAGACTGATAAAACATTAATTATAAAATTTAAAGTTAGTACATAACCGATCAATATTGACACAGAGTTAAAAAAAAATATTTACAAATTACGACACTACGTTTACAAATTATTAAATTTGTAAATATAGTGAAATAATAAAAATAGTTTACCAAAAATTCTGTAATATAAAACATTGAATATAACAATCTTTTTAATTAATAATAAACAAAAATAAATACTTCAAGTTTCAAAATTAAATTAAATATGTGAGCCTATTTTTATGTTTATTGCAATTTTTACTATAAACAAATATTTCTTATTTTCTATTAATAAACATAAGATATAAAATTTTTGCCTATCAAACCTACTTCAGTTATTCTTGTCCTATCTGTCTCATATCATGATTTCTCCAATAGTAAAAATGTATTATTTTTGTATAAAAAAATGTATCAATATAATTTATTGAATTTGGATTATTATTTATGGATTTTTTTTATTAATCGTAACGATAATAGCAACTCTCATTAAATTACAAAATTCACATTGTAAATTTTAATCGAGAATAAGTGATGCATGTAGCAAAGTTTTCAACTAACCCGAAAACCAAGTCATAGTTAAATTGATTGACACCGCATCTCATACTGAGACTGATTTTCAAAGACACGAGATATGAGAAGCCAGATTTAATTACAGAAGTTGGGAACCCTTCAAAATATTGTCTTCATTAAGACTCTACGCCCTTTGAGCTCGTTTTATTTGAAAAGTTTCGGTGTAATTTCGAAAAGTTAGTTAGCCTATTAACAGTTTCATTTATGATCATCTCACGTTTGAGTCGCCTGGGAATGTCTGTCTCTGAAATATTTACATACATGTAAAGTTTTATTGAATTAATAATATACGCACTCTTGTAATATAATACATTGTTTCATTTTTATTATTTTATTATTCTCAAAATAAATAATTATTCCATGGGTATTTATTATTGAAATCCTTCTAGCTGGCTGGAGCGATTTTACTTTTTTTTACGTGTTTTAGTAGGAGATGCTGTTCCAGTCATATTCTAGATTTTTTTTATAGGTGGTAGAATTTGAAGGATAATTATTTATCAACGTGTGTTAAGATAGAAAAAATAGAGCATTTTCATGCCTTTTTTGTACGTTGTAGTGTATTACCTTCCACCGATTATAGGACAATTTAGATTGACTATTGAACACTTTGGATACCATTGAGATCAAATAAAAGGATTGTGGAGCGTGCAATTGAAATATCGGGAGCTACTCGTAGTTCAAATCGACAAAAACGTTGAACATACTATAGATAAGTGTTATTATGATAAAAATAAATATTGTTTTCACAGACACAATAGTACCTAGAAGGGTGTACTAACTGATGAAATGAAAAAAAAACGATGTAAATTAAAAAAAATAATTATGACTACTTTATAAAAAAATATATAAAAAAAATGTAATCTGTAAAATCACTATGTAAAACGTTAGAGGGAGTCAAAGTAAGTTTTGTTTGAAAGACAATATTGACCTTGGCATATTATAGTGATGATCTGTATGATGCTGATAGCGAAACTCCTGAACGGTCCTCGTCTTCCAGACATGGCGGCATCAGGTAATTACCAGTTCTTAGAAACACTTCGCAGCTTCTTCATCTTGTTTTATTCTCTGCAAAAATAACAAAACTTTATTGTAACGACTTTAAGTGAAGAACAAAACTTGTTTAATCATAATGGTGTGGAATTTACATAAATAAAGAACTTAATTTCTCCCAATCTTATAGATTCTCAAAAATCCAAGGTATTGATTTGAATTCTTTATTCGAAAGAAGACATTATATTCTTACTATCGTGTAATATACGGCTGCTTTGTTTTACTTGGTTTAAATATAATATTTTTGTTATCTACAGATTTTATGATTGCGGCAACAAATCCATTGGTTCATTCTAATCTGTATCGTTGTCTAATGAAAGCAATAAAAAATATAAAACAGTCAATCCATTCAGCTGTATATGGATTTGATTTAGTTAATATCATGGTAAACGGTTACGAAAACGGTTGTAGTTTACAAAATATTAAACCAAACTAAGTTTTAAACTTTTAAGTTTAGAGATATTCACCAACACAGACATAACTAAATTGTCTCTAATTCAGTCAATGAAGTATTCCAATCGATAACAGACTTACATTAACTTGAACCGATATTGTTTTATTAGGGAAGTGTATGTCATTTATTTCTCACTTTTATTAAGTTTGAAGCAACTGTGTTTTATAATATTATGTCTCCAAATTTGAATTATTATTGACGTGTTTGATATTTTTTATTAATAGTAAAACAATGAATATTTTAAAATTTTATTAAGTAATAAACTTAAGTAAGTGGCATATAGTAAAATTTTGGCAGTCAATTTGGGACTCCGATTGGTCTTTAACCGACAGAAGTCAGTACAAAGACTTAAGTAGCCCAAACCATTGATCTGAAACTGCGGTCTGAGAGACAAAGGAGTGAGTGTGGAGTCTAAGTTGTGAGAAAATTGGCGTTATAAAAATATTATCTGTTAAAAATTATCGTCAAGCCCATTTGCAGAATAGGTCTAAACAACTTCCGGGCGTGCTTTGAATGTAACTGAAAATTTATAATGGATGTAAAAAACTACTCATTTGAATATCAGAGAAAATATGTATGTATGAAAACATATATATATATTCTTTAGCTTGTAATACGATTATCTATATATATATATATATAGTTTTGTACGTTCAAAATATTTAAATTATTCTTATATTTATCATTAAAATCAAAATGTATGTAGTAAACAAACGCCACCGCTCGCGATCCACAGTGAGACATCACCGGAAGGCAACCCCGTTCCGTGCCCCGAAACCTGATTTACTCGAAGATCAAATTCAATTGTGTCAAACGAGAAATTGACTAAAAATTCAACTGTCGCCGTCTATATAACGTTTTTATGAATTTGAATCGTCTGGCGTTTTGCAGTCGAGGCATACTTCTTTGATTTATACTTTGTAATTTGATCTTCGATATCGGACTACTAAGCTATGAGTCTTTGCAGGCGTTATCCGGTTATGGTGATTTATTGAAATAAATTATTCGAGGCGTAGTACGATCTTTATTTCATGTAAGAACTACCCATATTTTAAAAAGACCAGATATTTAGTTATCATTTTTATATTCAAATATAATACATGAGAATAAAATTCAAATATCAACTATTTTAGAATTCAAAAAAACAAAAACAACAGATAAAGTACATTTTGTGTTTTTGTTCATAAAAAATTTAATTATTGTACAGCGATAATAAAGTTATCAAAACAATAATGCTGTTTTAGCATCGATTTTAAGCGTAGTCCATGTTGTCTACTTAGCTTACAAACTCCTGAAAAAGGTCTCCGGTTAAACATAACGATGAATTACATCTGGACAGTAACCGCTTCCGGCATTCAACTTTGGTGTTCAATTCGCAATCCTATTATTTAGGCTACAAGTTTCTTTTTTCCTTATATATATTAAATCGAATATTTTGACAAAATATTTGCGAAAACATTTTTATTGTCCGCGATATCGATGTTTGCAGAAGTTGGAATTATATTATATTTGATGTCGCATATTCATATTTTCTTTTCTTCCAATATACAATAATTAAAATGATTAATCTTTACAACCCTTAATTAAACAATGCGACCATTTAAGCAGCTAATTCAATTATCAAACTCCTCAATAAGAAACGGAAATCAACATCACTTTTATACGTCATTAATGCTTGTAAGTCCTTTTACCGGTTATAGTAGCTAATAATTCCGAGCTACCATTGAATTAACTTTTATCGATTCGTACGAGCTTTTCTCTTAAACAATGTACTTATATATTCTGGACAATGGTTTAATGTTTGTGAAATTTTTACGTACGGTACTAAAAAACAAATAGTGAAACGCATGTTACTTCTTCCTCATTTTACTCTTTTAAGGTATTTGTAAAACCTGATTAGTGATAATTATTGCGAAAAATATATTTTCTACAAGAAAGAAAATAAAGATCGATCGTTTAGATTAAAATGAAGTTTTTTTTAAATCATGCAAAACTATTCTTACATACATACATTATTTAGCTTTTATTCTCTACTCCGAGACGCCGCAGGACATGAGTGCTTTTACGCTTAACTTGTAGAGCACTCACCCTGACTTGTAAGAAACAACTTGCATTTCACATTTTTACTTCGTTCAGACTTTATACCTATGTTTAAAAAAGAATCCGGTTTAGGTTGGAATATTGTGATATAAATATCACATATTTTTAATTCCAACATTTCAACTATGTAATGAGAATATAAAGAAGTATAAGTAGTAAGGTAAAGTCTTATTTTGTTCTGTTGTATGTACTCGTAGAAGATCGCGACGTGCGATTCTATTACCCCAAGAGAGCTCGACTATTGGAGGAGCTTTTTTAATTTTTTGTGCAAAGATATGAATATTTCCAAGGGTTATAATGCTATTAGAGAGAAAATCTCAAACCCGGAGGGTAATAAGGACCGTGACTAGGAACAATTTCACCTCATCTTGCTATATTAAACGTTTAACGTAAAACCTCAAATGAGGGAGATATTATACGGGAAAATTGGAAATGAATTTAATAATCCCTTTCAATGATTTTAAAATATGTATTAAATTATAATAATTATAGGATAGCTTTTTAATGTTTTGTTTCATTTCAAAAGTGCAGTGAGTTATATCTAACATCAAATATGTTGATGTAATGTTATTTTAAAATGTTCTATTTAGAAACTAAAATAAAAAGAATAGGATTAAAGCAACAGCAAAACATTTTAAAAAGCATCATAATTTACCGCAATAACTAAATAATTAAAAAATAAATTGATGGACGAAAGAAACAACTGACAACAACAGAATAAACCCTGAATTTTCATATGTCGTGAGACAATATATTGTAAAGTTTTATTATCACGGGATGTAGGTCTTTTCGATGACGTCACTCATCACGGGCCACGTATTTCGCATTATTTTCAACATTTAAACTTTCATTCCGAGTGTCAGAGGCAGCAGAAGTTCAGAAATGAAAGGAAAATACAAATGATATATACGAGGTTGTCCTCAACTCGACGCGTTTTTATTGCTACTATGTGTAAAGCTTGGAGAAAAATTACTTGCGACTTACTTGCGTCTTTTATTTGTGACGGGATCGTGTGGGAGGGGGCGATAATTTTTTATCTCCTCCCCATCGAATTGCGGAGAATGTCTCTATTTGTAGCGTAATTGTGGACTGTATTCATTCACTAGTGTACCTTATTTATCTTCATTATAATTATTATTCTCTTATGGTATTGAGGAAATTGTGTGTTGCCAATGTATAATGGAGAAGATTATAAAATTTAAAACAGATAAAAATTATGTAAGGTTTATCGTTGTTATAAATTAATTTTATTTGATTATATATTTGACTTTTTACTTATTTTGAAAAAAGTAAATTAAGTTTTACACCTATTAAAGTAATTTTTATAATTTCAATATATTTCTCACGTTACTGTGCGTTGAAAATTTTGGTCTCGAATTTAGATTACAATATAAGCCTTATCTTGTTACATCGTTAAATTACATTAGCAATTCTGTGTGAATAAGTAGCTGACTAGGGCTGCGGTTCTGAAATTTGATACGTATGTCTATTTCTCAGAATGCCCAAAAGTCTAAGTAATATAGGAGAGTCAAATTTGCGTACAAATTTTTATATTTACTAAATAAGCTTAAAGATTTAAGAATGGTTGAAATTATTTCAAGAATGATTTCCATCAATGATAATTATAATTTTTGAAATATTGTTCAAATTAACCATGTCGCTATTAAAGTTCTTAATTTACCCGTAATCGGCGTAATGGACGACGCCACGCGGGAGCTTTAATTACACTATTGTACCAGTCTTTTTCTGTTGGTACTAAAAGGACAGATATAAGAAAGATGGATAAAAAAGGATAAATTTACTATATTTATTAATTATTACAACTATTTTGCTTTTTACTTTTATAAAACATTCAATGTTTACTTCAATTTAAATTGATAAATAAATTACTTAAACTTCAGTCATCACAACTTGTGCTAAAACTCGCCCAGTGTACGGAAACTTAAGCAATAAATAGCAAAAGATAACAAAGCCTTGAGCACTAAAAGATAAAATGTCTGCAATTTTAGAACATTACAAAAATGCTTTTATGAGCTCGAAAGCTAGACATGGCCAATAATAATTGCTCATTTTGAAGCCAGTCAACTGTCCTTTTGAAATATAAAACGGGTTTCTGGATTGAGACGATATTTCATTTTTGTTATTTTTCGATATTAAAGAATTTGTAACAATTTTGGACAAGACAGTAAGGAGCAATGCTTAAAAGGTATGCTAGTACCAACTAGCATACCT
Organism: Melinaea menophilus ssp. n. AW-2005; assembly: GCA_918358695.1. Lineage (NCBI taxonomy): Eukaryota > Metazoa > Arthropoda > Insecta > Lepidoptera > Nymphalidae > Melinaea > Melinaea menophilus. The sequence continues at coordinate 6,577,709 of OU911057.1, read as the reverse complement.
CAAGTGTAAAAACTTTTGCAGTTTTTACACTTATTTTAGTCTTATAGAAAAAAATATATTATTATTGATTTTTAAAACTAATGAAGAACTTGCTATAAATTTTCAACAGTACTATGGTTAAATTAAGGGTATGTTGACAAAAAATAATTGTGCGGACGAGGGACCCCTGTCAGGAACGAAGTTCCTTATGTTTTTTCTACAACTCCGAATATAATACGAAATGAAATCTGTATATTTCAATTTTTTATATAATTTTTTCAAGGCAAATAATCTAAAGGAATGAATTATATCAGAAACGGAATTGTTTGTTAGCGTTGAGTATTGGTTTTCGGCATTTTATTTGCACTCTGACGTTTGCGCTTTCCATATCTACTCTTTTGGTCACTGTATACACGATTGCACTATTATCTCAATATAATTGAAAAAGCATACACTCAAATGTGGTACTTGTGGTACTTACAATAAACGAATGAAATAATACATAATAATAACCTTAAACAAGTTTTACAGTTTTATTTTTTTTTTCATAACTTAATTGTAATAATCAAACAATATCCACGTAAGATATAAAATCCACGTATTACAATATTTTTACCGGTCTGTACAACCCTGTGTTGAGGTTATATGATGAAAAAGACAGGAGAAAAAACAGAAAGAGAGAGAATTGCGCACACGCTACGCATACACACACACAGTATACAGCATTTGGTTACGTGACGATTTTTAGTAATTCACAGTACCCGCGAGTTGCGTTAAGGAACCTGGTTCCAAAAAAATACCTGTTGTTAAATGCGAAATCTATATATTTATTAAAAAAATGATTTATACTAAGTTTAAAACCTTGCAGCAAAGCATTTCAAAGCATAGACTGCATTCGAAAGGAGTGAAGTGAGTGTTAAGAACTTTCATAAATTTGAAACAAAAGCATAAAACATGGTAGGTAATATTTCAAACACAAATTTTAAGAAATAGGTTATTTGAACTATAATTAAGAATGAAGACCTTCGTCTAAAATCTTAATGATATTAAAGTTTGGACTGCGAGTCGCTACACAATTTTCTGACATAAAATATACAGTCTCTGAAAGTGCCGGCTATTCTGCTTCGTGTCAACGATATTTCATTTCACCCACTAGTCTCCTCGTTTTATTAGATTTTCATTGAAGTTTTTTTTCACTTTCCAACTCATTTTGGAATAATGGAATATTTCTTATATTATTTACTGAAGAGTTATTTAGAATTTTTATTCATGTTTAGTTATGACTCATTATTTATTATTCATATATTTATATATAAATGCGTATGTAATTATCAATATTTCTAATCAAGAAATGATTAATTTATAATAATTAATATAATTAACGTACAAATTTTTTAAACACACACACACACAACACACACAGACTTTGTAATTTAAAGTCATATTGCCACAACAAGGTGCATACCTAAATATATATTTTTGTGACAAATCAGTTATAGTGTTCCTCTATGTAACTAATATAATTTTGTAATGAAATCTACCAACAACAAATTCAATCAAAATCTGTGAAGTTAATTTTGCGTAATGCGCAAACAGATTAACAGATAACTTTTCAAATATTATTGTTTAAAGGTTTTGCGTCCTATATCTTTTCCAAAAAAATATTTTATACTTCGGATAAATATTTCACCCCGTTTTTATTTGGGATCTTTATTGCATATAAAGGTTTTCTTAGTGATTAAAGTTACAAAATGCTGTTACAAAATTAAGTAATGGAATTATTGTAATATTAAATGATCTACTATCAAGACGTTTGTGTCGTTTAGCCTTATGTGTATGTTTAACCATACCTTTATCTAAGTTGTTACTTAGTTAATAATATTGAATTTCCAATTGAAGACCGATATACCAATTGTGAAATCATGCATAACATATGAAGCAATAATTATTATATACTACTACAATAATGTAATTATCTAAGCGATAATAATTATAATAATAATATCTAATTTTCTTAGTACTTAACTATCTAGCCAAATTGAATTTTCATGTTAAATTATAAGTCACGGAATATAGAATTATTTTCATGCTATATTTATCAAAACTCGATCAAGTATCGTGTGAGGTATGAACAAATATAGTAGGAAAGAATGCAAAAGATTTAAGTAACGTTCTGGAGAACTGGTTCAAAATATTCATTTATTTGACATAATTCATAATAGACTGACTTTATATTTGATACCTGTAGTACTTTTAAAATGTTATGGCTGTTATAATAAGTATTTTGATACAAGCGAAGAGTTCATATTAAAAACAATCCCACTTGTAGTACGTCAAATTATTTGTAAACAGGTAGAAATCAGTTTGTGGACATTTACACCGTGACGCGAATACATACACTAAATAAATGATCTATGTGTTTACTTGTTTAGTCAGTTCGTACGTGCTTTAGTAATGAATTTATATTGATTATTGCTTCTATGTATTTCAGAATGAATAATATATATTTATGCAGTCCTACCTTATATTTTAAATAAATGAAGTAATCAAAATATTAATGATAAAGTTTTTTTAGATGTTACATAAAATTACAAAACTCTCATACTATACAAGAAAAGTAAAAGTAGAGCCTAGCTGCAGTTATTTGACTGCATCTCAGTCAGTGAGAAAATCCGGAAACCCAACCCAAAGACGGTATCAGTTTTGATAAAGCCGAAGAATCACTCCCCGAGCAAAATCGGTATCGTATCTGGGGCGGGCAAAGCATCGCGTTTTGTTTTTGCTTAAGACAAACGACGAGTGAACATAGCGGCATCATCCTCTAAAAATGTGGACTTTTGCAACATCCGGAAATATCATTCTAACCAAAACGCCGTCCTATATTATTTAGAGATGGCGCAGCCGGCCTTGTTGTTTTTGACGAAGACAGACAGATGTCTTAGTGAGACAGCGTACCTATCATACTCTGAATATAAAATCGATCATCATTTTATACCACAAGCCGGGGTATCTGTATGCGTAAGGAAGCATATCTGCTACTGTTGTCTTCAGAATTTTGAAGATCGGACATTGTTGGCACTCTGTGGGTAGAGTCTACGCCTGCCTCTACAAGTCCCATAGTGGTAATGCCTAAACCGAACTCGTGAACCATATTCAAGCGAAGATTGAGGTCCTCCTTCCACAAAGTTCTGCCGCCGAAGTCGTAGTTCTTGGCCGGGACTTCAATGCACACAATACCGATTGGCTAGAAACACATGCCACCGAATAAGCGGGGCGTTCTTTGTTAAAATTTAATCTTGCAAACGGGTTGTCCCTGCTGGGAAGTTCAAGCATGTCGTCAAAATTGGGGTTTAGCTGGCAATGTACCCACCTGTCAAGCGCAAGTTCTTGGCGCTTTCCAATGCCACTCTTGGAATCATTCCAGCCGTCCCTACTGCCAATGTATACCTTGCCCACAAGGCAAAAGTGAAAACCGATCTCTTGGGCACTGTTTTTGCTTCAAACTTAAATTTGGACGACTAAAGAGAGACACTGCCTACCGTCCCCTCAAACTCAAAGCTCAATGACGGAAATAGTTTTTTAGAAAAAAATCATCGGAAAGTAGACTTTCCTTGGACGTTTATAAGTCGAGTGGGCCGGTTGGCATGACATTCCCAACGTTGCTACGAATATGTGCTCCTGAGTTGACTCCAGCGCTAACACATTTATTTCGGTTCTCCTACCTTAAAGGCATAGTCCCGGTGTCATGAAAGTGTGATCTCCATCCGATCCCTCAATAAAGAGACAGTTTGGACCCAGCTAACTACAAACCTATCGCCATTACCTCTCTTCTCTCCAAAGTAATGGAGAACATCATCAATTAACAGCTTCTAACGGACCTCGATGATTATCATTTAATCAATAACCGGCAATAGACTTTCGCCATGTTCGATTCAATTATATTATTGTTCTAGACGGTTTTTGCACGAATCCTAAGCCCGTGAAACCTAGTGTATCTTAAGGCTGTGTGCTATCCCTCATTTAGTTGTTGATATTTTTGATATTACCAATATACATGGTTATGTGGCTGACAGCACTGGGGATGCGTATATATTCTTTCGGAATTACTTCGTCGAGTGCCGAAAGAAACTTGCGTATTCTTTAGAGATCTCTCTGGGGATGGTCTTAGAATGGGGTGAACTAAACCTCGTTCAGCTTTAGCCCCACTTGTCATATTGCAGCTCATCGAGAACACACCTCTCGATTCTTTGCCAAGTGCCAATGAATAAACCGAGCCTCGTGATACGAACAATTTTCAGTTTCGTGGTCATCCGGTGAGCAAGACCAAGTTGGTCTCAATGAAAATGGGAGTGATTCATAGAGCGGGGCAATATTTCAGGTCATCGTTTCAATACCATCCGTACCACCAACATGCGTGGCGATCTACTGTGCGGTGTTCAAGGACCTTTCTTCTACGTACCACTAAGGTGTGGATGGAATACTTTGCCGTAATGCCCAGATCGATACGACGACATGTGTACCTTCAAAAAAGTGTTGTACTCAAAGGCCGGCAGTGATCTTGCGATTCTTTATTATGTTGCAAGAGTTCGTGGATGATAGCAATCACGTATCATCTGTTACCGGCACACTCGTTCGCCGTCCTCTAATAAAAACTTGTAAAATATATTACACATATATTATTAGCATTTTAAAAATAACATCCATTTCATTTGTGTAAACAATATCTAAGGAACTCTTTTTCTGCATTTTAGATATTTGCATTATATTTAATATGAAATATTACAAAGGAAATTTATTTTTTCTTAAGGAATTATTTTAAAAAGATTCGTTTTGTATTTTTGTTCACAGTTTATTTAAATTGCCTCAAAACCATCGGATACTAAAAGCAACTATAAATCAGAACTTGGAAAATCTTTTAAATGTTATTCTATTTTACGGAAATAAATATATTCTCTGTGCTTTAAAAACAAAGTTCTCTGAATTCAAAGTGTAAGTTTTCTGTTAATACCTATCAAGGTGTAAGATACCAGCGAGTTACACTTTAATATTAATAAGTACTAACTATATTTATATAATGTTTTATTTCATTTTTTACACATTTTATTTTACATTTAAATTTTTTGTTATTAGTGAATTACCTATAATAATGACGATTTTTTTTTTATACGAACATTGATATCTATATTCACAATTTTACTTAATTTATCTCTCGAAAAAAGTGTAAAAGTGTGTACAAACCAAATATTTATTCAAAATTAATAAAAATAAACGCTAGTTTTCTGTGCTTTGACATCAATGTCCGCCGCTCTGTCTACATCGCCGAGGGAGATACATTTCATTACATTTCATAACAATACCTAATTTGGTAGCTTAATTACTATCCGGGAAATGCTTTTCATCACTTTTTAAATATTCATGTACTTGCTTTTAAGTTAACAGTTATACTTTTGTCTTCTCTTCTACGTTCACGATTGTTTACTTTGAGGTAAATTATTATCTATACTCGTTATTTTATTTGAATAAAATAATTTTCTTTAAAATATATATTTTTTAATACTATCTAGTTTTAATCACGACACAATCAAAGACGTAATAACAGTTGGTATTAATACAATAATAATGCATTTTGGTATACATATCCATCACAAATTACATATCAAATCACTAAATCTAATTTCTAATTACGAATAGAACTAGTTTAGAACATCATACTCGTAGTAAGTTCATCAGAAACTAAGAGGCGCTGCCTCTCATGTGATTAATAGGATCGACGAATAAAAATGGAAAAGTCGCTATACAAGTAATATTTTTTTTTTTTAATATAATAAATATGGTACATACTCGTAGCATTGTAATTATGTCAAATAATATTCAAAAGAGCAGATTGTATTTATGTGACCAAATTTTATTACAAATACTAAGAACTTAAATAAAGTGTAATAAGTAAAAGTGTGTTTTCAAACCAACTAAAAGTACCAGTCGCTTTAGAAAATTTTTTTTTTTCTTACTTTACATGATATCTAGCTACGATACAAATTATATATTTTTTTTTTAAATACTTGTATCTTTCTTATCACTATTTTTGACTTTATCATGTTCACCGACTGTGTCGACGGCATAATAAAATACAGGTTGTATTATAATTACGGCTCAATTTAATATCTATCTCTTTAAACTCCAGTGCAGGAGTTTATTATCATTTTACTAAGATAACTAAATCTTTTAAGGTATAAAAAAATTATACAGTCATCAATAGTATAAATCGATTTATATATTTATCTTACTCTATAAAAAAAAAACAAGTTGTTACAAAAAAAATCTAAGATGTAATAACAAATACCAGAATAGATTTAGACCCGATTCTTCTTTCTAATACTATTTCTAATAATATTATTATGATGGTATTTTTTTAACCTTATTTATAATCATTATTATAAACGTTCATTACAATCTCATTCAACTCGTAATAATTAAGTTATCATAATCACAAAAAAGAACATTTAAAAAAACATAAAATTACAGTTTTACAGTTATACATTTTTAAGCGAATTTAATTTTATAATTATGATATATTTTATATAATAATAATAATAATAATAATAATAATAATAATAATAATAATAATAATAATAATAATAATAATAATAATAATACAGAACTGATATCAGATTAAAGGCGATCTATCTTTAAATTTACGACAATACTGACAGTCGGTATTCTAAATATATATTATAAAAAAATAATCTTTTCATTTTAAAAATATACAGATTCCGCGTCACCCTTCAAATACGTTTATATTAAAATCCAAAATTCATCTGCTAATATGTAAAGAAATATGTGTATTACAATATTTTTATGTTGTCTGTAATAATTTTATCTATAAAAAAATCAAGTTGGCAATTTAAAACAAATATTTTATATTTTACTACTTACTACACTTTCAATCCTTCAGGATAATATTTGTAACAAAAATATATGACTTTACCAATAAAAAACATTTTATAGTTTAAAAGAAATTAAGAAATTAAAAATACCAAATTTTTTCATAGATAGAAAACAATAAGTTGCCTTTTGTTAAATAATTTATGTTTTGTATATGCAAATTATTTAATTACAGTTTGTTAGTATTTATTATCGATTAATATTTTTTTAGTTAATATAAAGCACTTAATATAAATATAATAATATAATGACATACAACACTCTAACCTACCTAATAGTTAGCACTTATTTATTTATTTTAACATGCACTAGATAACTCAATAGTAAATAAGTGTTTCTTACTCAGATATAAAAATTTTTGAAAGTTAGAATAAATAATGCTAGTTTAGATTTAGGTGCAAGCAGCATTTTTTGACAATCAGTAAGTTATAGTTTTAACATACAGCGAATATATATTCCTACTGATATAAATAAAACTATCTCACTGATTCCGGTTACTTTTTAATCCGTGTATTTAAATATGTGACGATATTGCATCGATCGTATTAAAAAAATTAGTTATAGGTAGGTGTTTGTTAAGTAGACAATTAACGTCCGACTCTAGCTCTTTTGGAATTAGTTAAATTAAAACTTAACCTACAACGTTGCTTAACTTCGGATGGTAAGGTAAAATATTTATGTGGCATAACTCGTCAAAGTTAAGAAACTATTCTTTTTAAATAAAACTTCGTTTTATCCTTATCTCTTTTGTCCGTATTTTTATGTCTTCTTAAGAGGTCGGATTACAGGTTGTTTAATTATAAAAAGGGTAAACGAATGGATTAACTAAGTTTCCTGATAAATCTAGATATGACTTAAGAAAACAATAGAAAGGCTATAAAAGACTTTCAAGTGCTTTACAACTGTTTAAAAAGGGTCAGTTTAGGATAATAAAAAATACTTGGCAAATCAAGCCCCTTGTGAGTAAATAGGTAGAACTCCTTCCCTCGGGAGCGACCCACGAAGTTAGGATAAACGTGAGCTCTCAGACTGCAAGACTTGTGTCTTGTATTGAAAATTTAACTTGTAAACTTACGTTTTATCAATGCACTATAAAAGGTTACTGAACCGAAATAATTTAACTTATTGAATTCTCCTTGTGCAAGTTTAGTTTCTTTCCTCTATTCTATTGACATATAACGTTTCGCTTGGATAAGAAAATTGAAATGTTGTCTGTGTTTTTCATTAATGCTGTAAGAATTCAAAAAAATATTTTGTATTGCCATCTTTTAGTTATTTTATACATAGACATAGACATAGAGATGGTCTTTAAGAATGATTTGTATAGAATCAATTTGTCCACAGAACCGACCCATGATGTATGTATAATAATTGTTACAAAATATGACTTATTAAATTCTTTTTAAATATTTTAGTTTTAAATAAAACGCTGATTGCTATCATTATTCCATTTTAACGATATTTGAATATATTTTTAATCTTCTCGCGAGAGTATCATCGTTGTGTTAATTGTTTATTGAGAGTGTTAAAATAATTTGTTTATTAAAATGACTTGAGATTGGGTAAAAAAAAAATCTTAATATAACTTGAGATTTCATTAATGAAATGAATTATTTCATTTAATTAATTAATTATATTATCTTTTCTTGTCAAGTTAATTTCTGAATATAATATGGAAATATGGTTTTAATTTCTAACAAGACTGAAAATTGCAATGCCGAAGACGAGCAAATTGGCGGTCTGCAAACTAAGCAGTCGTTATTTCATGAAACCGTCTTTATGAAGATAAAACTAATTCCATTTGTATTAAGATCCAAATTCAACGAGAAGAAGAACATAATTTGAATTTTATGATTTGTTGCTGGTCTTCTTATATCAACTTAATTAATATCTTCAGTACCTAATATAAATATTGGGTAGCGCATTCTGTGAACTAATGCCGTTGCTTAATTTGCTCCGCTTCATAATCTCCCTGTAAGGCATCCTCCAATGAGAGGATTGGACCAAACTCCTATATGATTAGTTCAGCTGACTTCTGACTTGTCCTCAAATTAAAACTGATTTCTAATTTCCTTTATCAATCGTTTGTATTCATAAATTATATAAAAAACAAGCAATCGTCATTTGCTTACTAGCTTTTAATGCCTCGTCTCAAATCATTTTTAACAGAGTTAAATTCAGACCGATCCTGGCTCAAGCCCATCTTATATTTGTGCACTAGAAATCATGACATTATACTAAAAACAGAAAGGATTATGGTCTAAACTGAACACATCACTAAAACCATACTACTAAATACTAATCGGTTCTGTATTTCAATCAATCTCGCATAAGATAACATCTGTGCCCATTACACGAGTGCTATTGTTGCTATTTGTACCATCCGTGCTCTCCATTCTACATAACTTTCACTTATAATAGCTATTTTAGACATGTTTCTATAACATTGTAGTAAAGATTTGTTTAAAAATATTTAAAGTTAATAAAATGAGCTATTGTCACACAATGAAGAAAATTTATTAACTTTATAAATAATTTTTAGTAATTAATTTCAATCTCATATTAATTAATTTTAATTATTAAAGTCGTATAAATTATAAAAACGGCTTGGAATGTTTATTTATATATGTGTTTCCTCTTCATACACAATACTAATGTAACGTAGTGCCACTTAGCGTTACTAATTGCAGATCCCACGAGGAGTCGCAGAATGCATTCTGCTTATTTAAAATTTTGATTACTAATCATTTTATATTTTACTTTACCACTTCTGTCTCAGCTCCAGTTAAGATTCCTTCATATTCAAATTATAAGTTTTTAAAACCTTTTACTTATCTTCTAAACATAAATCTATTTATTCCTTTTTTATCTTGAAATATGGTTAGTCGGGAGAATTTTATTGTGTGGAATATTGGCGTGTTAATATAAGAACCAGAAAAAATGTTACTTTTTAAAGAAGTATTTGAATAAATAATAATACTACTTAATTATATATTTTTAAAAGTCTTACATTTATTTTACGCATTAAAATAAGGATAAAGGGTAATTCTTCCGTCGCCTGTTGGATTTTCCATAATTTATTCTCGCAATAGTTACCGTATAAATATATAAAATGAAGACCTTAGTAAGAGTATATTTGAGTGTTATTTTAAATACATAACCAATTTAACCACATTAAGCTACATTACAATTTATTATTAAAGAGACACTTAAATTTTGTAGTAACTATAGTTATATATTTTCAAAGCCGCTTTTATTCCTATATTGCAATTTTAATTATTTATTTATTATAATTATATACAGGCGTTATTATATATTTTTTTTGTCATTATGTTAATATGTTTTGGCATTTAAAAAAAAAAATAATTAAATAATTACATGGTTATAATAAAAAAGCCAGCGATCTAGCAACATGAAAATCAAAGTATTTATAATGTACCAATTTTCAAAAAACAACAGTATTAAAATTTATATTGTTGGTGTGATCATGAATTTTGTAATAGAAAAATGCATAAATTAGTTAATTATGAAATCTTTAATCATTTTACACACGCATTAATAGAGTTATTACAAAAATCTTTCAATTTACTTATGCCTGTTTCAGTGATAACAAGATAAACAGCATTGTTTGTAATTCACAAAAAGTAGTGCTTAATAACATACCTTGAAAGAAAACACATTCCAATAATCCACGCACTAACAACCACGAAATATTCAAGAAACCATACACGTAAAGTTTTCAAACTTTATCGAACGTATTGATAAGGGCGGCTGGCAAACGTCCGCAGCCTCCAACGAACGGAGAGCTACTGAATCTACCCTTACACAAACTACGTAAACAGCACCCTCAAAAGGGTTCAGTTCGTTACATAGTAAGATCGAAATTTGATCGCAGTTAGAACGGGCGAGTAGCAAGACAGGTCGTTGGCTATTTAGCCTGGATACATCGAGAGCGCATGCGCCAGAGCTTCCAACTTGCAACCTGCATTACTTAGCTTTTGGGTGCTTTCGTATAATTCGGTGTCATTCATACTTGTGTTCTTCATTCGGGTTTGGTCAAGGTTTTTAGTTGTCATAGCGTTTCTATATTCTGTGGCTTTTAGAACATTTTTTAAATATGTAAAGCAAATGTTTTGGTAAAATGTAATTGGTAAAATTTTAGGACCCTTCTGTACACTGTATATATATATATATATATATATATATATATATATATATATTTTACTATTACTTTCAATGAATTTTGTATCTTCAAAAACACTTGGAAAATATTTATATTTTAATAGGTCTCTTTATACAACTAATGTAATCTAGATAACATGGTAAATTATACTTATAGTAAAAATAGGAATGTGGTTATGGCCATATAGATATGTCTATACACTATTATTGCGTTGCACAAAACCGAAAACAAGTCTTTTATTTTTGGTATCAATTTGTATGCTAGATTTTTTGGTTCTTCGCGAATCACAAAAAACTACACGCAGATATTTTTATAATTTGGTTTTGTTACTTATTTTTGTCTTAGTGAATGTACATAATACGTTTTACTCCGTAAAAGTTTTCATACTTCACGAAAAAACACAAAATCTAATTAGCGACATTTATAACGCAAGATCAATACTGGAAGGATTTTCATGACATTTGATGGCGTTTTATATTATATCTTCATTTCTAGAGCACGATTTATATCTGATAACATATCAAACGGAGAACCCACAGACATGGTTTAGAATATTAAAGTTTCATGGGTTCTTCTATATTCTTTCAGTGATGATGTAAATTATTTGTATCGTGAGTGTAAAACTACTAGTTTGTAATATGAATAAAGAATTATATTACGTATTCCGTTTACAATCTGTTGGCTGTCAATTGGTAATAACATAATTACCTTACATTGTTCTATGTTAATGAATTTCTCTTCTCCCGCGGCCATATATTCAGGTTCTCTGCTAGGGTTGACACTTTTTAATTTTAATACATATTTATATATATCATTCTATGATTATTTCACTATTTATATAAAATGATGTAAGCAACATGGTCAGCACGAGACTTTTACATACGAGTATAACTATTAAGGAGCTCTAAACTTAGGTATGTAGTAAGTATTTAAATAAAGCAAGAGAATTGATAACAATAAATCATGACTACTTACTTGTACACATAATTGGTTATAATTATAAATAATAATGAAGACAAGATTAAAAAGGTTTCACTTTATCATACTTTAGACATTTGCTAATGTTTATTAAAACACTCCAAAATAGATCAAATAAAGAAATTGAAATCTGTTTTCTAGAATTATTGTTATTATGATATGTTTTATCATAGCCAAATTAAATAGATTATGGTTTACTATATGTTTTTTCAACTAATTATCTTACCTACTAAAAAACTACTCTTTTAATATAATATTTAGACAGATAATATTAGTACATTTATTAAACAAAGGGTTCTATGCAGAAATACTGATCCATATATAGGTATTATAATTGGTAGTCTGTAGAAGAAAAAAATAATATATTTTTTTAATTAATACAAGTTTCTTAAATATGGTACCTTTTACTAAGAAAAACAACAGATAAAATAAATATTTGTCAGCTGAGAATCAAAATCGCAAATCGTGAATGTAATATGAAAAATAATAAGAGTGTATTAAAAGTAAAAAATAACAATTTATTCCATAAAAACCATAAAAACTTATTGTAACTTTAAAATATTGAAAATCTAATTCATGAAAAAAAATGTAATACTATAAAAAACGCAGATTTAATTATAATATTCAAAATGAGTTAAAACTCAAAACAAAAGTCACTAATCAAATAAACAACTTCTTAAGACAGAAATATGTTATTTCAAATTTAATTTATGAAATTAAAATTTAATTAAAAGTATCGAAGTCATTTGAGATAAAATCGTCTCCATATTTGAAAATAATTAATATTCATTTCATGTATTTTTTTAAATATTCTATTAATCTATTGTTTTAAAAATGGTACTTACTTCAGATAGGGTTGAAAATATCCAAACTCGCCGTTACATATCAAATGAAGGAGTTCTAGTATCCGAATACTAATCACATTATTATTAATACTGTTCCAAATTAAATAAGAGTGTTTGAAGCCTTTATTTTGAGAGCGGCAATGCTTTTTTGGTTTCTCTTGTAATCACTGAATAACCACCATATTTTTTTATTTTTCTTTCACCTATATTATACACAAAAATGTTGAAGTAGTTATTTAACATACCACACCATCTAAGAATTGGAAAGTTTGTATCAAGTTCTTATATTTACGTCATTTGAAATTAATTATATAATCGAATAGTAAAGGGGTCCCTTAAACCTACACATGAGTCGCAAGTCTCAGGCATTGTTTGCGCTCCTCTTCTTGCAACACGATGGTCCCGGCACCCGCACGGTGAATCCATGGAATGCTAAGAAGTTTCGTCTCTGAATATTAAAAAAATTAGTACTTGTCTAAAGAATTTATGAATAGTAGAATACATTAATGTAGTCAGAGATTATTGAAGCTGCTAATGATTATCGGATTGAATTTCAACTGATCATTACGAATTTAATTATGAGATGCAATTATTGCCAGCGAAATTTGTGTGCACAATAGAATGTATAGTGACGTGGTGGGGTCGTAATTGCGATTCAGTGTCAAAGGCTACTATTAAATCATTGATGTAATATTTTCATATTAATTTACTAATATTTTCTTCATTTAAAAAATATGCAAAGAACAATAAGAATATCTATGATATACAGACTTAGTACATTTCTTAAAACCACAAAACTATATCTCAGTAATGATAAACAAAGTAGAATATAGTAGTTGTCTGAAGTTAAATAACTAACAACAAATAAAACTTAAAACAAAACTACGCAATAAGTTTATATTCGCGCCTTTGTTATGAGTATGCCCAGGAACAATTAAAGTTTTTGTTAAAAATCAAACAACAAAGGATTTAAATAAAATAATGTAATAACACAAACCCAATTACATCCTTAAGTCAATAGGTTCATTAGAGTCATAAGTTATATCTACAATAATCGAAAATTTTAATACATAAATAGTTTATCAGACATCCTATGTTGGGAAGTCTATTTGTACAGATTGTTGATATATAGTGTGTGTATAAGCATAATCTATTTACTTGCCTGGAGCTGATAAGTAGGCTTCAGTGCACATCAATTGATGGGAACGTCCCTATAGTGACTCTATACCCCTTTCATAGATCTCCAAGCCTTGAAAGGACATCCATCCTATTCAGATATTTAGGAGATATTTATCCTATGGTAACTTTTACTTTGAGTTTTGATAGCACCTGAGCAACTTACATAAAATGAAAGGAGTATTACTTTCAACATTTCTTGTTATTGATACAAGTTGGTGAATATATTTCCATAAATATTTATTGAACTTTATGACAAGCGACGATTGTTAAAGGAGTTGCAAATGCTCGCAGAGTTCATTAGAATTCGATTCTTAAGTCAACTAGATTCTATCTCAATAAAAACAAATACAAGCAAAATGCAACATAATGTCGGATGGAGGGTGAACTCTGTAAACCCTTCCGACACTGTGATGGGAGAAATTCATGGAATTTATAGAAATCGCATTTAAACGTAAACCCTATTCTAATGTTAAGAGGATACAATTTCTATTGTGCTCCAAGTTCCAAACATTTCACACGTCCCTACATAAAGAAAAATAAACAACCGCATAGTTTACGTCGTATAGCCATTAAAATAAGGTGTATTTTTGTTTGGCAAATAGACTCGGGTAGCATCCACCGGATTGCAAAGTTCTTGCTTCGTACACTTTTGTTTCGCTGATAGCGGATAAATATTATTCGAAACTAGCTTCGGCCAGTTGATTTCAGTTTCAAGCGTTGGATTTTGATTAAAAGTCAGCTTCAGCCGGAACTCGTGTACTGTAACATAAAATATGGTTTTTAGCTAAACTTGCTCAGATTACAAATTAGAATTCCCTTTGTGGCGTCAATCGTAGCGTTATAAAATGTAAATCAGTTTTTAGTAGCCAAGTGCTTTTTAACGTGTAAAGTTAGAGCATGTCTGCACTTGTTATATTAAAGTCCCGTAACATGTATGCTGTCAAATTTAATATGTAGCTAAAAATGCTGTTATGTTTAAAAAATATTTAATACTTACAATATTTACATAAATATTTATATAAACCATTTAAGTTCAAGGACACTTACAATAAAACATAGTTTAAGAGATTATAAATCATGTATACTACTAATTAAGCTTGTTTAATGACGTGTGGAGTAATTAAGGGGCAATCGTTCTATGGCGGAATTGCCGCGTTCATAATCGTGCTGCATTACTGCAACTTGTGCCGCATCGCGGGTCTCAAGGGGATTTTATTGTATAATATTGCTCTCCCTGCCCTCTCATATAAAATGGGATTTTTTTTTATATCATGTAATAGAATTTTGAAGTGGACAATATTATAGCATGTAAATCCCATCTCTTTTTATACTCGTACTCATAGACATATTTATAATATAATTGATTTTATATTTACTTAAAAAGATAATTAATTTTTTTTCGCTTTATTGTCTGTAATGTTTTGGAAGTATATAAGATACTTTGTGTATAATATAATCATAAATAAATATTAAAACGTAAGAAACCGCCCAATCTAATATTTCTATCATATTATAATGATTTTCCTGTGTTTTGACGAATAGCACTTTGAATACAAACATGATTGCACTGATGGGTATTCAATAAAAATACACCGTTTTCATATAAACTAGTTTGCAGAGGCTATGAAATTCAATAGCGAGGCAAAATGAATTATTTTATCACCAATCGTCGGTTTAGGACACGGCCGATGGAATTGGCGATTTCAGTGTAGCAATTGAATGCTTTTGTACTAATATAACCCTTTTTGCGCGTGCCATAAGAGTGTTTGATATTAACAGTTTGAAGATTATTATTGACTTTGTTTTAGATTTTAGTGGTTTTAGACTGTAGTTTATAGTTAATATGACTTTTATTTGTATTTTTCGACGATAACCGTGAAGTTATGTATAATTTATAATATTGTTAATACAAGAAATTACTTTGAAGTACCACCAATAAAATTTACCTCATATAATGTGACTTCGTTTTTCTCAATGCCATTACCACCTGATCCTTTTAGTTTCAGTACAGCCAATTTCAGATAAGATAGTGTTTAGACACTTCACACACAAGGATCCTTAACCGGGTATTTAGCTGGTTTAGGATCAGTATCTAATATCCCTTTAGGCTGTAGCGTTAGATGACAAGTTAAAATAACACCGATAGATGGAATCGAATGAGACGACTCACGATTGATTTATCTCAAATCGTCAGATTGATTTCGCATGAACTAATCTTAATTACACCGTAAATAACATTAACACGTGAAAGTGTGGATATTCTACGATTACAGTAGACAGTAAATCTAAATTTTCTTATATAAATTAAATTATAATATAGAGTAATAATGACATTGATAATATATAATACCACCTAGCATCTCCAGAAGTTTTTATAATAGATATAATATGTTCTAGTTTCACGAAATTTATTATTATTACCAACATTTATATTCTTCAATAACATATATAAGAATTTGGAGTATTTGAAATTGCTTTATTATTATACTGATATGTGGCGCATCCAAAATATAATTTGAATTTTACAGCATTGTCTAAATTCAATCAACTACAGCTAGGAGCTCAAATATTAAATATTTATAGGAAATGTTGTTGAGATAGTTAATGTACACATTTGAAATTATAATTATCTTGCGAATATTAACATTATTTTGTTTATGTACCGTAACATTACAAGAGAGGAAGGTACTTATACAATTAGAAAAGTACAAAGCTTACAGAAACAATCTAAACATATTTTTATAAATTAATCTTCAACGAAAAGTTTAATATAAGTATATTTGGTGTGTCAATAAAAAAACATAAATTAAAAAAATGGATATAAATAAGTAAGTTATTTTATTGTAGACTTTCTATAAATTTATCTATATTTATACATAATAATTTACATAGTAATGATAAGGGGGTGGAAGTGCTGTTTCTTTCTGAAAGAGTTAATAATTGAATATCCATTATAAATATTTTCAGGATAGTTTTATTAATGTCTGATTATCTTAGATCTGTCTGAGACAATGTGTATAAAATTTATATAAAATAAAAGACGTAGGTAAAAAAAAATAAAAACAACTGTTAAAATAACGTTTCATTATCAATTTTACTAATAATTTTATTTTATCCCGTAACAAATATTATTGCATCACACCGTTCTAGAACGTTATTCATGACAATAAAACGTGCAAATTATTATAATTTCCAAAATTGTTTTATGTTATGTTATGAATTTCCATTTAACATCAAATTAAAAATGCATTTATCGGGCTTAAGGTTTAAAATTTCATTTTTAATTATTTCTCCACGTTTCCAATACTTTGAAGCAATTTTCTCTCTCGGTTATTTGAACATAATACTTTTATGTAACTGTGTGAGTCATGGAAACAATTAGTATATATTTTTAAATATAATAAAATACTATTTGCTGTTCTTTCGATTTGTTATTCTTCCTCATTCCTCCTATCATCACTAAAACTATATGCAAAACCCTTATGATTCTGTTTTATTGTAATTATAATTTAAAACAGTTTTTGTTTTTCGTATTTGTAGGATTAGAGCAACCTATGACTTGATTGACAGTAAGCTAACACCACAATAGTTAATGTTAAGCAATACCGTAGTTTTGTGATATTGCAATTAAATTAAAAATTCTTTCTGGAACTTAGTCGTGAGAATGATAATAAGATCAAATTCAAAACCTTTATTGGGATCCGAAAAAATAAAATTAAAACAAAAAATGTTTCATTATCAAAACAACCTAGTAATAGTTGTTGGCCACAGACATGGTAACATTTTCTTATAATTTTTAATATAATACTTAAAGACCAAATTACATTTATAATAAATCTTAAAGTAGCGAACGCTTCATAACCATGCTCTAAATATTTTGAAATACTGTAGTAACCTTTAGCATACAAAACAAACAAACATGTACAAACTGTACGGCATGTAATAACGCCTGATATCAAACGGTTGGGTATTGATGAGTTGAGCTCAACGCCAGCGTCCGCCGCGCTATGAATCACCGGCATTAACTCACTCCTATTATATCACACCTTATGCAACCATCAATTTACCTATCGACTCGTCCATTGATCGCTATCGAAGCGAAATCGATTTCAGGCCTCTTTATAACACGTAATGTATGGTAAAAGTTTAATATTGTCAACAGGTGGTCAGAATAACATTGAATATACCAAATGTTGCCATAGTGCAAGCCAAATGTCATATATTTTGAAAGGTATATATATGGAACTGCAAGTTTAATATTTAATGAGTCTGATTGACGCCCACGGTCTTTATTTATGGGCATGACGTGATTTTGTAAACGTGAAAATCATTTTGGTGAATGCTATTGAAAACTGTTGTCGCTTTATTATGGGCAGCTTTAACGCTTGTATGAAATATAAATGTAAGCAAGCACTTTCATGAAAATTATATAAAATATTTTTTTTTTCTTTTATGAATCCTATCTGTTTGTATTGGATAATTAATTCATAAATATAACTTAAGTTTATTTCCAACAACAATTTAGTTGCAGAAACTTAAGTGTTACTGGAACTTCTTCAAGAAACTTGCAGACCATCCAACTCATCCAGCCAACTTGGAAGATAAACTAAGTTTATGATGATGCGAGCTATAGACCAGTAATTCTATCGACACCCATTGCATTATGCATGTCTGCACTTACACTTCACCTACTTGAGTGAAGTATCACCAAACTCACAAACCATTTGACGCGTAGTTTGTAATATTGCAACGTACATTGCTGAATTTTATTTCCTATTTTGCCATGTCCCCGGAGTGAAAGCGCAATGAATGGTAATAATTTAAAAATGTAATAATATTGTTAAGGTGGGACGAAAGTAGGTATAGGCCAGGAGGTCGCTCGTTTCGAAAGCAATAACTGAAGTGCGCACTGACGAACGCGTTTCAAGTGCTGGCCCCTTGACTAAGATCGTTTTGAATGCTTTTTTTGTAGTTACATTGCGTTACTGTTATCGCATCTTGAATGTCTAATCTTATGTTAGAAACGGTTTGACACCTGCATGTACATTGTCATTTTTCAAAACACAATTAAATTATTTATACTTGATAATTAATCGAAATTCGAAAAATATAAAACTTTATATATTGCGTTACAACTTTATAAAACTTTTTAAACATGTTACGCGGAAGGGGAACGTAATTTCGGCTATAATTTAGATGAATTATAAAAATGTTTTATAATTCATAAATTAATTATTATCTTAAAGATTTATTATTCATGTTCACTTTGTCAACGTCAAAGATATATTGGTTTAAAGTCAAATAGTGGTATAAAAATGAAAGAGAAAATATTCAAATGTGTATGTAAGAATAAAAGAGGTGTACTTTGTGCAAACCCTCCTAAACATACATATTAAAACTATGGTAGAAATTTGACCACGTCGCGACCACTGATATTGTATATTTAGGTACGTGTTTTTGGCAATTTCGGTATATCAAATCAGTAAAATGCAATAAAGTTGGAAAAAATAATGTAAAAAAACTAAAGCAAAATAATAAAACAAATACATAAAAATTATATGATATACATTTTGATAAGATTTACATTATGTACACAAGTCATATGCTATCTCCAAATTGCTTTGCTCAGTAAACAGTGTTATTTCGCGAAATTTAGTTAGGTTTAATAATGCGGCTTCGAAAGCATTACTAGCCAATTATGGTTTTAATTGGGTAAATTTTCCTATCAGACAACGAGAATAAATAAATGTTCATTACTTTGTGATAATATGTGGTACGGAAAGTAATCACAAAAACAATACACAAATTTTATACAAAAGTTATAATTTTGTTTTATTTAACTTGAAATTGTCTTTAACCAAAGCAAGAAACGAACATTTTGTCAATGTCCAACATTAAAAGAAAACTATGTATTCTATAAAAAAATATATATTGAATATGTTCTAATTGCGTAAGTATGTAACAAATCTTAATAGTAGAATGTCTTAACATTAATTTATATAGATTAACATTTATTGATATTAAATTATATTTGAAGTCAAAACCTTCTGATTTGGTACTTCTTCAGAAAACCATAAATTATATAAAATCAAAACATTATCATTTAAAACATTTAAAAGAACTATTGACAGTCCTTTCACACATATACATTTTTGCTTATCTCAGATAAGCCATTACTTTATAAAATTTCGTTATATCATAAAATATCATAATACGTTAAACGCCATCAAATAAATAACCGATGGCACAACAATGACGTTGTTACGTCGTCGTTTTTTTATTTACTGTTATGGCTTGATAACTATCTACTTAAGATAATTATATTTGGATTAAAAGTATTGTTAAACTTTAGTATTACCTAGAAGTAACAATAGAAATCGTTTTATAATTTGAATCGACTATAATACGTCCTATCTAGCTTGTTAAACAGTGCGAATGGTGTATGTGTCGGAGTAACGATTTGATGTTTTGTACCAGGCTCAATATCTGAATATTGAGCGTCTATTTAGGCAAGAGTCGTTATTGTAGTTATGGATATCCAATATTGTATTGTTATCCCTTAGATCCGTAGATATCATATAAAATGTTTAAGAAAACAAATAAAAATATAAATTATAACTGTTCTCTTTTTTTATTATTTTTAATTTAACTTTTTCCTCTAAAAGTTTTTTTATTGTATGTTTAATGTTTGTTGATACGTGGGTATACTTTCAAGAGTTTAAAAATTCGGCATTATTTTAACGAGGAAAGTGTAAGATTTGACTTTCAAAAGGTACGTCGGGATTAAATCATAATAATGAACGATCTAGTGCCTCGACTTCTGCGAGCTTTTGTCAGGTGATAGAGCCTAGCTGTAGTTATCTGACTGCAGCTTGTATTGGGCTGGCTCGACCGGGGAAGGAAAACCCTCTCACAGAAGACCGGCGCGTAGTAACCAAATTCATTCGGTTATGTTCCGTTGGTGAGTAAGAGAATCCGGAAGCCCAACCCCCCGCCCCCTCCCCCCGCCAAACATAAAAGCGATGCCCAAAAGAAAAATACCCCAGGAGGGTACTGGCATTGATGAAGCCGGGGACAATCGGCAAAATCGGGGGAATGATTCTCGGATTTTGCTCGGGCTGTCCGTCTCTAGGGCGTGCAAAGTATCGCCTTTTGTATTTTTAGAGGGCAAACGACGAGTCAACGCAGCGGCACCCCAACCCACTCTAAATGTGGACTTTTGCAACATCCGGGGACTTCATTCCAACTTGAACGCCGTCCACTATCATTTAGAGACGGTGCAGCCGGCCTTGTTGTTTCTGACGTAGGCGCAGATATCTCAACCTAGCGACAAGGCGTACCTGTCATACCCCGGGGTATAAACTAGAACACCATTTTATACCACACGCCGGGGTATCTGTGTTAGTAAGGGAGGATATCTTCTACCGTCGCCTTCAGGTTTTTGAAGGTCGGGACCTATCTGTACTCTGGCTGCGCGTGGACATGGACGACCATGTCAGAGTCTACGTGTGCCTCTACCGGTCCCAAAGTGGTAATGCAGAAACGGATCAACTCTTGGGCCATGTTCAGGCGAAGATTGACAATCTGCTTTCACAAACTCCCTCCGCCGAAGTCGTAGTCCTCGGGGACTTCAATGCGCACCATGCCGATTGGCTAGGGTCACTTGCCACCGACTACGCGGGGAAATCTGTGTTTGACTTTGCTCTGGCAAATGGTCTGTCCCAATTGGTCAAGACGCACACACGTCTACCGGACGTGGACAGCCATATGCCCTCTTTGTTGGATCTTCTGCTGGTCACTGTCGAGCCTGTCGGCTCTGTTAGGGTCCTCTGATCATTGTCTGGAACGGAGTGTAGAGCCCATTCAACGTTCGGCTCGCACAACACCTGCGACTCGACGCGTTTGGCACTACAAGTCAGCGGATTGGGATGGAATGCGGTCCTTTTTTGCATCCTACCCATGGGGGCCGATTTGTTTCCCTTCCGATGATCCTAGTGACTGCGCTGCGGCTGTAGCTGATGTGATACTACAGGGCATGAAACTATTTGTACCAAGCTCTGTGGTACCACTGGGTAGCAGATCGCGGCCTTGGTTTAGTGCGTCTGTCAGGGCTGCAGCAGCTGGCAAACGGCAGGCTTATCAAGCTTGGGCCAATGCGTTAGTCACTAAGGATCCGAACTCTAGAGTTCTAAAGAGGAAATATAATCGTGCCTCCAGATTTTCAAACGGCAAATCGCTAGAGCAAAGTTCAAGTATGTCGTCAAAATTGGGGATCAGCTGGCAAAGTACCCGCCTGGCACGTGCAAATTCTGGGCGCTTTCAAAGGCCACTCTGGGCAACTTAAGCCATCCGTCCCTATCGCCGTTGCACATGGGGAATGACTCTCTGGCCCACACGGCAAAAGAGAAAGCCGATCTCTTGGGCACTCTTTTCGCCTCCAACTCGACTTTGGACGACCAGGGGAAGACACCGCCTATCATCCCGCGGTGTCAGAGCTCAATGCCGGAAATAGTTTGTCGGCAGAAAACTATTAGGCAGTCTCTATTTTCCTTGGACGTTCATAAGTCGAGTGGGCCGGATGGCATTTCTCCATTGGTGCTACGAACGTGTGCCCCTGAGTTGACTCGTGCTAATGCGTCTATTTCGGTACTCCTCCCTTAAAGGCGTAGTCCCGGTTTCATGGAAGCGTGCCCTTTTCCATCCGATCCCTAAAAAGGTGATAGCTCGGACCCAGCTAACTACAGACCTATCGCCATTACCTCTCTGCTCTCCAGAGTAATGGCGAGCATTATCAATAAACAGCTCCTAACCTACCTCGAGGATCACCAGTTGATCAATGACCGGCAGTATGGCTTTCGCCATGGTCGATCGGCTGGTGATCTTCTGTTATATCTTGCGCACCGTTGGGCAGCTGTTATTGAAAGCAAGGGAGAGGGTTAGTCTGGATATGGCGAAAGCCTTCGATCGTGTATGGCACAGGGGGCTTCTTTCGAAGCTACCTTCCTATGGGCTTCCCGAGAGTTTATGCAAGTGGATCACCAGTTTTCTCACTGGGCGGAGCATACAGGTCGTTTTCGACGGTTTTTGCTCGGACCCCAAGCCCGTGAACGCTGGTATAGCCCAAGGTTGCGTGCTATTCCCAACTCTGTTCCTCCTGCACATCAATGATATGTTGGATATATCCAACATATCATTGTTATGCGGATGACAGCACTGGCAATGCGGTATATTCCAGTCGTGCAGGTCTCTGTCGGGAAAACGTCGACGAGTGCCGAAAGAATCTTGTGCCTTCTAGTGTATAGAGACTTCCTTGGGGATGGTCTCTGAGTGGGGTGAACTGAACCATGTTCAATTCAATCCCGAAAAGAATCAAGTTTGCGTGTTTACCACTAAGAAACCCTCACTTGTCGTATCACCGCTCTTCGAGAGCACTCCCCTCATTGCTTCGCCAAGTAACAGAATACTGGGTCTCGACATTTCGAGCGATTGTCAGTTTCGTGGTCATCTGGAGAGCAAGGCCAAGTTGGCCTCGAATAAATTCGGAGTGATCTATAGAGCGAGGCAGTACTTCAAACCTGGCCAAAAACTTGCTCTCTATAAGGCGCAGGTCCGGC
The DNA here is from genome assembly GCA_918358695.1 of Melinaea menophilus ssp. n. AW-2005. NCBI lineage: Eukaryota > Metazoa > Arthropoda > Insecta > Lepidoptera > Nymphalidae > Melinaea > Melinaea menophilus. The sequence continues at coordinate 6,553,989 of OU911057.1, read as the reverse complement.
CACACATGGAGTACTGTTCTCATCTCTGGCCCGGATCACCCCAATATCAGCTTCTACTATTTGACCGCGTACAACGGAGAGCCGTTCGAATTGTCGGGGACCCGGTGCTTTGCGAACGGCTGGACTCGTTGGCATTGCGTAGAGACGTGGCTTCTTTGTGCGTCTTCTACCGCATTTACAACGGGGAGTGTTCCGTAGAATTATTCGATCTGATGCCTGCCGCTGAATTTCATCACCGCACAGCGCGCCATCGCCTCCAATACCATCCTTACCACCTGGATGCGTGGCGATCCTCCACTGTGCGGTTCTCAAGGACATTTTTTCCACGTTCCACTCGCTTGTGGAACGAATTCCCTTCGGCGGCATTTCCAGATCGGTACGACATGGGTACCTTCAAAAAAGGCGTTTATTCCTACCTACAAGGCCGGCAACACTCTTGTAAATCCTCGGATGTTGCAAGAGTTCATGGGCGGCGGTGATCACATCTATCTGTGATCCGCCAGCTCGTTTGCCCTCCTCTTACATAAAAAAAAAAGAGCTAACGGCTGAATCTGTGTTCTTTTAAAAATCCTTTTTCAAGGTTTTTCTTTCAATTCAGTATTTAAAAAACTGAAGCCCTAATTTCATATATTACTTTCTTAATATATAAATATGATACTTTAGAAGCCATAAACCATACATATATAATTAATAAATCTTATCATTCAAATAATACAATTTGTAGGATAATATAATTCATTAATAATAACTTTAATTTGAAAATATTTATTGAAGTTTGAATTCTTAAAGCAGCATTGATAAACAGCTACCTCTCTGCCTGTCCACAAAACTAATAGTTGTTGTTAGTAAAAGAGCACAAATTGAAAACAATATGTCACGTCCCGCTGCAGAAACAACTTGAGGTTGTGATAATTTACTGCACACTATTACGTTATTGCCTGACAAAAGACGAAAAAATCTTAAAGAATTTTTATAAAAATATATTGTATAGTACCGAAATTCTATATTTATGATATGTTGTTTGTTATATATTTTAATCAATTTAAATAAAATCAATTTATTTTTTAAATTCTATTTGTAGCATAGCCGTGTGTGTATAAGCAGCATTCAGAATTGAGATACGTGTTCTAAACCACGAAAGGTACATTGTTAGCTTAAATCCGAGCTCTCGAATACTATTGTCTTTTGAATTTAGCATTTTAGTATTCCATTGTCATATATCATATGATTTTAATTTTTAAGTTAATTTACAACTCTCTTTTAATATTTTACAATAAAGAATTTGTAGAACTATTTCTTTTTAAATATATGAAGAATATAACTAAATTTCAAAGTTATCATCACGTATTCTTAAATGTGTTCGCCCGCTAAACCTATTCGACCGTGGCCGAACCATTGGTCGAACAAATGGAGCAATCCAAGCAGAGACTGCCAACATGCTACGTGTGACGTATTGCCGTCTATTAACACTTTGTCACAGTAATCACGGAATTTTGTAGATTTAGATATTGTATTATAAGAAAATATTAACTGTGATAATAAAATAAAAAATCCGTGCCCGCAGGGGGACACGCGTGGGTAGACCTCGTGTGTAACTCGTTTAAAATATAACTCACTACCTAAGAATAATACATGATGCCGTTGTTTACATCAAAAATTTTCAAGCAAAAAGCGGTTTTAATTTTTTTTCTCGGAAAAGGTATCTTTTTTGGAAATTAAATTTAGAGTAAAAAATAACCTTTCTATTAAAAATATTTGCGAGGAGGGAATGTTTACCAGAAAAAAGTTGCCGTGGTTTTACCTACCTAACATTTAAAAGCTAAAAGTGGTTTTAATTTTTTTTCTTTGAAACGGTACATTTTACGGAAAAACTTTTGGTACTTAAATTTAGAGTAAAAAATAACATTTCTATTAAAAACACTTGTGATGCAAGAGTGTTTACCAGAAAAAAGTTATGATTTTTTTTCCAAAAATTTTCGGTTTTTTTACCCCCACCCCTAAGTTATTGAAGTTAGGTTTTCGGTTTATCTACATTAGTTATAGGTATTTATCAAAGACATCATATAGTATGAACGCGATTGATCTCCTTTGTATAGGGACAAAGTTATGGTCGAAAAACTGAAATCAGAAAAAGTGAGGCCCTAGCGCCCCCTATGACCGGATTTCTCTGGTTAACGAACTTGACCTTTATTTTTGGATGGTTGATTTTTGTGCAAAGCTTGAAAGCGATCCGAGCGAAACTGCGGCCGCTATCGTGCTGACAAAAGTCGAATCTGGACGCACGCACGCATATATATATATATATATATAAACTTTTTGACCAATGGTCATTTCGGACTCAGGCGGTCATAAGAAGACCTCCTGTGAAGAAATTTTTCCAAAATTCGAAAGTAGGGGACAAATGAATGGGCAGACCGAATTCTTCGAGGTCTACCCAAAACATGCGTGCGTACAAAGTACACATGTCAGAAGTGAAACTTCTTTGGCGAACTAATTTATAAATCTTCTTTATATTTATACAAATCTAAAACTTTAAATTTCCAACATTAAGAGCAAGGGAAAAAGGAAGATAGGTTAGGAATTTAATTGTCATTAAAATAAAATTAACTAGTAAACGAATACACAACCAATAGTAATACGACGTTCGCTCTGTCTCACTTTTTCTCTCAATCTTTCTCACTCGCTTGCTCCCTACTTTCACTCCACGGCTAGTTGCTCATGCTACGTTCGCCCTGTCTTACTCTCTCTCAATCGGTCTCGATCACTCTCTCTCTCTTTTCCGACACTTCCGTTGCATACCGGCGTGACGTTTCATCTGTAAAAATTTTACCCTCATGCGCCTAAAGAAGTTTCACTTAAAAAAAAATGCAATCTTCTTTTATATTATTATAAAGAACATCGATTTTATGAAACTAAAGAATATTATAATATTTTAAATTGAGATAATTAAATCAATTATAGTATTTTTAAAGATTTCTTCGCTTAATAATTTCAAGATTTATCTAGTTAACTCACTCATTATACGCATCAAGAGCTGCTAGTAGGTATAGCCGCTTCACTTAGCACAATCATATTTTAACCCACTTTTTGAACTTTTTGCGGCAATTGTATACATGGGAAAACGAGATATAGGCATCACATCTTCTTGTTAAATTATTGCAATTATTATGGTTCATTTTCAAACTAATTAATGTTTAATAAAACATAAATCCAGCACGTGACGCAGTGTTTTACTAGAAGACGCACAAAATTGTTATCTAGGATTTACTCCTGTTCCAGTGTAAATAGGTCAAATAGTTTCTGTCCTTTTCGTTTGTGTTCTTGTTAGAATGAGTAGAAAGACTGTTGAAGAGAAAATTCATTGGGTGGTACAAAGTATCTTCAAGGGACATTAATCGACTCTTAGCTACTAATTTGTTGTTCAGTCACGGCTCGGCGTGAAGTTTACTCCTCCTTAGGTGAGAACGGTTCTTTTTCCATTACTCCCTCGACTTATTATTGATTATATTTACTGCAACTACATAAATTGAGTATAGGCTAACATTTAAAATATTCCTATCATTTTAAGATATTCATATATTATAAAAAAAGTAATTTTTAGTGATAATTTAAAAAGACTCACCCTGGCATACGACTGTACTGATTTGAAAGCTGTACCATTATTAACTGCAACAATACTTAGTAAATGTGCCAAGAATAAAATAAAAAGGTTTAAATTTATAATATAATAGACTAATTATTTTCTTTACTTCCACTGGTGAACAAATATACAAAAATTTTTGGGCTTAGAATATGTACAATTCACCCAAAATATATTTTACAAAGAATATTAATAAATAATACGTTAATTTTTTACTAAAATCTGATGGAGGTGAGAAAGATTGAGAAGATATTGGTGATAAATTGAAGGTATTTGGAATTATCTGGTGGCATAAACGACGTATGTAATTTATAAAAGTTACTGACTAAAAACCAAAAGTTGCCCACATCGCCTCATTGGGACAAAACGACAAGACGGGACGTGAGCTTTCCGAGTCATCAGTTTATACTCTCAATTATATAATTGAGAGTATAAACTGATGACTCGGAAAGCTCACAAAGCTCGGAAACTATATAGTTTATACTATCAGTGTATAGCTCAGTTTATCATTCAACTGAGCACGAGATGCACTAACGAAGCAGAGATCTTGTTCAGCCGTCGACTACAATAACAATTATCAAAGTTACCGGTAACTTAAACAAAAAAATTGTATATACATTTATATACAATCATATATTAGGAAATCTATTGAAGAAAACTGGTGTGAGTGCAAACTGTATTATTATTACATTGTTGAATAGTAAAAAACTATACAAAATGGCAAAAGTAAAATTTAAATATTCAATAATGAACGTGAAGCTACTGTTTGAAGAATGAATTGCTCATCAAAATTGTTTAACATTAATTTAGTGGTGGTCGGGGAACTAGGTCGCTCATTGCTCCGTTTTAGATTCCAGTTCTTTAAACAAAACATAAATAAGAATTAAGTCGAAATAAATTATAAACTTTAATGAATTGTTGTAAAGTATGGTGAAATGTTATGAATAAAAAATATTTCATTAGTTTGATTTTATTTAATAGTTGCAAATACTATTTGTAAAATATAGTTTAACCAAATAAAGTAACGAATAAAAGTAAGACTAAAAATTGAATATGAAAACATGATTCGTTAATATATTGTATGTTGTCGTCATGTACATCATCCAAAATATACAAAATAATAGTATCAAAATAGAAGTTATGTAATAGTGAGAGTACAAAGAAAAAGATGAATGATACACGTATGTGGTTTTATCGCTTTAAAGCGATTTCTTCCAGACAGCCTTAGATATGTATGTATATTAGGAACTTCAGACAATTGTTTTTACAGGATGACTTAAGATTAAAAAAAAACACAGCATAGAAGAGTGAGCATATACATATTATGGCGAAATCGGATTGGTAATTACCTTAGTTGTAAGCAAAAATGAGAAATATGGTCGAATTTGCATAATCCAAATATAAACATTATTGTTTTTTTTTTAATTATATCAAGTTTGTTAAGTTGGTCACTGTTAAGACTGGTATAGCCTACGTCCGTATAATCCAAATTATGTGTCCTAGATAATGTAAGTCCATAGGAAACATTCCAATCGTAAATGTAATCAAGATCCTTTTTGGAAACAATTATTGCAATTCCCAGGTTTTCAATTATGCAATGTGTGTATATATTTGTAAATTGTCTGCATTAATATCATAGAGAGAATATATTTTATGAGTTACAGAGTTATGGAACAGTAAAGGAGACAACACATCACCCTGAAGTACTCCGGTACAAACCTCGCTCCATGACGATAAAATCTCGTTGCAACGAATTCGCTGCCGACGACCTATGATATAACTACGAAGCCAATCAATCAAATATTTTTAGATAACTGAATTGGATTGAACAATAAATTGTTAGAAATGTAATAGCATATCTACTGTGGTATATTTATTAATTTAGATACACAAGTTTGAGTTTCAGGGATTTTAAATTTTTCACCTGGATAAATCATAGTTGTTTTGATTTAACAGATAGTTAATTCATTTTTATTAATATGAATATATCCGGTACTCTGAAACAAGATCAACGAATTTTGTCATTATATTCTTTTATTATTTCCGTTATCAATATTTTATCTTTTCTTCTTATTATAGTTTTGTGATAAAAAAAACTCCAGTAAAATAACTCTAACTGTACCGGTGTATGCGAATTTAATTAACTAATTACATAAATTTATTATTATTAGTAGTAATATTGATTATTGAAAAATATATATATATATATATTTTTCAACAACAACTTTCTTCAAACTCAGATCAAATATTTTGTTAAATATTTTTCATAATTTTTTTTGCGTGCATTTTTGCTTGTCTTATCTATTTCTTTGTTCTCTAAGAATATATATTTCTTATAGCATTAAATAAATTGAACGAAAGCTCTCAAAGATAGTATTACTATTTAATATAAATTTCAAGCCATTATGTTCAAGTCAAGGTAATGAATGAAGTCTCTGTTTATTGTCTATATATTAATTAGGTATCTATTGTTGGCAATACCGTTATTGTTTATTGTTAATATTGGAAATGCCGTATTCACATGAACCATTTGTTACGTCCACTGACTATTGCTTCATCCGTTCAACCAAATTTCCCAAAACGTCTGCCTAAGACTAGCAGATCAGTAACCTTCAAGCTATTTATACTACATTTGTTTTATTATATTGTTATCACCAGCGGAGTTTAATTGTACCGATGTTGGATTAGATGTTATGTCAAGTTTGGTGATTTGTAAGAAACATCGTAATAATAAGTTCCATATAAAATTTTTAACTTCTAATATCGAAATCTGTCCAGAGTAAATTCAGTCGTTTGTCGTTCCGGTCACGTATCGTCTTTACAACCGACTCAGCTGCGGGTAACCAATTCGGAAAAATGCGTTCAGTTTCATAATTTTACAACTGTCCTTATTCGTGATGGAGTTCATTTCAAATTCGGTTTCACCTAAACAAAGGAATAAATCGGTCATATCAGTAAATAATTATTTATAACTTTACAAAGATATTAATACTATTAGTATAGTAAACGATAGGTTAGTATTAGCAAATACATGGTTTAGTACTGTAAATACATATAGAAAAACAAAAGAACGGATATAAAATTGTTATTTTTAATTGCAATGATACAAAACAGAAACGAATAATATGTATATTTTTAAAAGTAATCTAATTCCAAAATTGTGGCTCAAGCGATCATGAAAATAGTTCTATAGAAGTACACCAAAGAGAAATTAAGTGACGAGCGAAACTGAAAAGAAACAAACAAGAAGTGAGCTGAATGCCAGCGCTTAAAGAATATCCATTACTGAGCGCCGATTGAGAATGGCGTTTTGGCAAAGAATGAAAAACATTTCACTAAATAATTAATAGTCGATTTAAAATTAGCTATAAATATTTTTGTTGTAGCTAGCGAATTTAGTTTATTTTTTAATTTTAATTCAAAACTTATTACTCTTTTTTGTTAAAAAAAAATAGCACCCAGGTCTAACACTGGTCAGCAATAATTAACTCATAAACTAATTTAAATTGCTAAACCTGATATATTAATAAAAAATGTATAAAATAGTCCAAGTTAAATGTGCAATGTATGCTTAAAAAAATAATATATATTTACAAAAATAGCTATCGGATCAAATTGTAAACCTTCCAAGGGAACCACAATAAACAGACTAAAACAAAATATAAAAAAATGTCCTTGTGCTTGTCCTAAAGAGTTCAGTAAGAAACATATACATAAACAAATATGATACATAAAAATATTATTAAATGCAGTGGAACATTAATAAAATTACAGTCGTATAGTCCATATGTCGTGTAAAACTGAGAGACCTAAATTTATTACGGAGTGCTAGAACCATATGTATAAGATATTCCTATAGTTTATAAAAAAAAACAGAAACAAAGGGATTTACAGTTTTTTTTATATTTTATTTTGATTTTAATTACTTTATTTTAAATTTATTTAAAATTTAAACTTAAAAAAATATTAGCAGTTCCTTGCAACTCCTCCTTGTGAGAGTGTTCTGAAGCTTTAAAACTCTCCAACCTTATTATGTTTAGTTTAAATTTATAGTTACGTTGATGGATATATTTTTATAATTAAATATTGTAATTACAAATAAATCATGCTATTTCTGATTACCTGATGTTTTAAGAAATAAGCTTAACTATCTAAATGATTTTTTTATTATTCCACTTATTGTATAAGATATAAGTCTTTATAATATTATACATTTTAGATTGAGGTATAATATACAGAAAAAATGATTTCTATAAGTAAATAAGATGCTTCAATAAAAAATATGAAAATAAGTTTCACAGTAATTTAATACGCGAATATATAAAAACCTGTCATTTCATATCTAAGACAAAGAGCAGCGTTCGCTACAGATTTACGCTTGCCTTCCCTTCCCTCTCCACTCAATTGTCTCTTACATTTTACATTTCTGCATCATATTCGGTCGATGCAATGAAAAGTAAAAACAAAACGGAATCCAGAAGTCGTATTCGAAACTGTACACTCTGTTTTTGTCATAGAATTGAAAAAGAATTGCTTCTGTGATTTAGTAAATTGCTATGCAGAGAAAGACTTAAGTGGATGAATTGAGGTAGAAGCTAAAATGAAGAATAAAAGCGACGAACAAAAGTGAAAATAAATAACTTTGATTATAAAATAACAGCCTTTTTTGCCGGTTTTTCATTTTGCTTATGAATAAAGTACTTGTATAATTAATGGAAAATAATTAACAAATAAAATATGTATTGAAGGATTGGTAGATAAATTTATTCTTCATTGAAAGATTTTTAGAAGTATCATTATCTAGAGAGAGGATAGTTGAAATATATATATTTTGCAACTATCCTCTAATAAATTATAATAAATATAAAGTGCTCACATCCCATTCTTAAATTTATTTACTTACATATATATTATAGGTTATTGTATTTAGTTTGTTTCATTTAACATTTGACCATTCGTTTTTATAATATATATAAAGTGCTTATTACATCCCATTTTTAAATTTATTTACTTACATAAATATTATAGGTTGTTGTCGTTACTTTCTTTCATTTAACATACGACCTTCCATTTTTGAAACAGGTTTCTCTGTCTCAACTTTCAAAAGAATACGATTTTTAATCTTTCTTTCTATTATTTAAAAAAAAGATCCTGTTTTATAATGTCTACAACGTCTGGTTATTCTTTATTCTTATGAAGATCTAAATCTGTGATGTGCATCAAACATTTTTAATTACTTACTTGTAGGTTTGAAAATAATTTAGAAAAAATCATTTATTAAAAAAAGGCGCATATTAATGAGTAATAAGTTTTTTTTACTTCTACTCATCACTCATATATGTATCATAATTTCTTGAGAATAAAGTACATTGACGTTCTGGTCACGTATCCTTTTTACAACCGACTCAGCTGCGGGTTCACAATTCTTAAAAATGTGTTCTGTTTCATTATTTTACAACTTTTCATCGATGGAGTTATTATAAATTCAGTTGCTACAATATTGAATAATAAATATTATTCATAATTATTCTGTTAGGTTAGCGCAGTAGTGTATTCAGCAGCAGAACGGTTATCGAACGACTGTTACCCGACTATATTGTGTTTGCGCGTGACCTATTAGAGATACGTGTGCCTTGGTTATAAATAACCCGACGTACATATATTTTCATGTGAGTATTGTAATAAGTATATTAAAGGTATTTTGTATAAAACTGAATATAGTTTTTTTATGTATTTTTTAAAATATCTTTTTTCGGAGTGAGGCCAAATGTGGAAGTACCTGGCAACATTGATTACGGTGCCATTTTTAAGAATAAACATTAAGAAACCAACGGTTACTGTCATCGCATGAGTATGACGCCACGGGACAGCTTTCGCAATAGCTTTTACAACAGCTCTTTCCCCGCTTTCGTATGGATTTATTTACATTAAGTTATTCTTTTGTGTTATTACTGTATAATCGGTCAGTAATCATATTTTATAATAGATCGTAATTTGAATATATTTATGAGTAATAATAATTATTGCTTTTTTTAAGTTATGAATAACTTTTATATAACGTTAATTGTTTTAAGATAATTAACATGTTTTCTTATAACGATTTATGTATAAAAAGTTATGAAATCCAATCAATAAACCAAGTTGGTTAATTCAGTATATATAATTAATATAGTTGATACCTTGTTAGTTTAATTAAAATATTTTATTTTCACTACATCGGTATTACCTTTTTTAAGACTATTAATATTATAAATGCAATAGAAACTTTACGAGTATATAGTTATTCCTTCCTACCTAAACCACCGAACGAATATTGATGCAATTTTATAGAGATATTTTATATAGGATAGAAATTAAATTATGTTGCTTGTTACAAAGAAGTTACAGAAAATGGTCTAAATCGCTTAGAGACAAGGATAGTACGGCCGTGCGATTTTGCTCGATTTGGCGAGGGCACTTCCGTGTCCCAGATTTGAATATGAAAGCGGCTTCCCGTAAGTAAAATAAAAATATTCAAGGTAAGAATACTTTTATTTATTTATTTATTTACTTATAAAAACGTACTTTTATCAAAAAGAACAAAGGAAATCTATTTAAGAAATTAATAGCTCATCGAATTCCTTTTTTTAGGTCCGTGGCATCACTAATATTAACAGCTGATTTGAAATGTTCCGACAATTTCTTTTGACAAATTTAAAAAAATGTGTCTTTTTAAAGCCGTTTGTTTAACTTGTGTAAATAGTGGATTTAATAATAAGTAAAGTGTTCAAGTTGTTTATATTACTTTAGTCTTCAATAAAAAAGTACCTACATTAGATTTTCGAGTAGTTATTTTAGTAATTATGTATTTTATTAGTCTTATTTTTGTTAACTACAACTGTCTGAAATAATCCTAAACAATTAGAAGTAATGTTTGTGACTGCAATTCTCTGTTGAACTGTTTTAACGCATTTATTTCAGACACTAAAGAAGTTTTTGCTCGGTTTGTTGGATTCGGTGTCAACGATACTTCATTTTATTTTAAAATGATGACTTTATTTTATTTTAAAACGATAAGGAGATCAAAATACAACTGGCATTACAAAAATTTAAGGTGACCAAGGATTTGTGTGCCCGAAATAACAACGAACGGGATGCTAACTATTAGAGGTTTTAAAGGACAAATCTCTGCTATCTATGACAGCTATTTATCATGCAGTGAATATAATAATATAAAGGTGGAGCGTTATAGGCTACATCTATTAGTAGATAAGTTTGATGAATGTAGCATTGAGTATGAGCAGGCCCTTCGGCTTACCACTACGGCGGACACTAAGAGATGCCAAGATGCCTAGGGTTGTGAAATGTAATGTAAATGTTTCTGTAAAAGTAATAAACAAAAAGGTTACAGTCCAATAAAAAGATCATCTGCCCCTGCAGCAAAACAAATTGTGTGATAAGCTAAGATATTCCTGTTTTAAAAAATAATAGTTCCTTCAATGTTGTATTAATTTTAAATTTAAAAATAGGTAATTCCCAAAAGTAATAAATGTTTTAAATTAAATAGTGTCAACTATGGGAAATATCTCATAATATACTTGGGCCACTAATAGACATTTTTGCGCCGAAAATTAGCCATACTTTTTAAGAACTATATAGACTGAGGTATATTTCCTGATCTAATGGAACAGTAAAATAAAACCATGAATTAAATCCGGCAGTAAATTATACTATTCGGCAGTATTAGTATTGAGTTGTTGCAGAATATTTTGGCAGCCTGGAGAAATCACAAGATGCGCTTGGTTTTTTGGATTTGATTGTGTACAACATGAAACTCTAATAAGTAAATTCCATCATTGTAGAATAAAAAATAAGGCCACTGGTTAATTTAGTTTATAATTTAATGAAAGAATTCAAAAAGTAGATGTAAATGGAAAGCGTATTCTTGGTACATTCGTCAAAACGGGCATGCCATAAGGTTCTATATGGGGACCTTTCTTGTTTCTCATTTACATAAATGAATTGCCTAACTATGTAATAGACAGACAGCTATGAATACTTGATAACACTCTCTCAGATGTTGTACAGTGGATTAACCCCAATAATTTGTTACTAAACGAAAAAAAACTAAATGTATGTAATTTACCTTACCAAACGACCAAAAAAATCAAAACCAATGTTTATTAAATAATGAGGAACTAGATTTACTGAGTTCTAATTTGTTTTTGGACACTACCATAGATGCAAAATTGTGATAAGATATATATATATTAGGGTGATTCAAAAATGCATGTGATTTTTTTTTTTTGGGGCCATCCTGTCATTTTGTTCTATTGGTTAAAAGACATCCACCAAAATTTTTTTAGTTTTTTAAAAGAGGTTTTAGGGGTCGCTACCAGGGATGAAAAGTGTTGGGTTTTATGAACAGGTAAAAATAAGTAATAATTTATTAAATAACTACAACAAAAATTTAAGGATAACTACTATTATAACTAAGACTAGTAACTTAAGATGTTAATGTAGATTTGTTACAATCGGGGAATTTTCGCCTAAAGTCTTTGACTGCCAACAATAGGTACTGTTTCTGGTCTTCGTCTGTCGTATGAAGGCGATTGTACACTTCAATCAACGATACTTCCCTCTCAGCTGTATCGTTGATAACTTTTAGACCCTTTACAACAGTCACACATTTTTTAAACTTACAACCGTCCTTCCAGGCCTGCACGTCCTTTTTTAAAAAATCGCAGGAGATGGAGATACTTTTAAAAAACGTTAATGTGGGAGAAGATACGAAGTCCTCCAGGTTTTTGTTGCAATAAGGTTTTGATCCAGGATGGCTCGCTATAGAGAATCTTCTGACCCTTCTATTTGAAGAGCAGCAACCATCTTTCGCTTAGTTTCCAAAGAAACTTGGTCGTCAGAGAAGGCCAAAGCTACAAGTTTTTCTGATAGGTACCAAAGGTGCCCCAACGCTTGATTCATAGCAACTTAGCTTCACTACAGCTAAGCTAGCCAGCGCTCTTGAGAGTCGATGTTAATACCACAGCAGATTTTCGATCGCTTAACTTAGCAACATCAAGACTTACAGCCAAACGGTCATCGATTAATTCTTTCCTCCCTTGTTTTCGCTGTGGCTTCGAGGTAAACGGTCCTTGCAATGGAGGCCGACTGTCTAAAGAGGTCGAAGACGACGACATTAAAAAAGGTTGGCTATTTTACTACTTACTTTAAGACTAGCTTAAGCTTAGCTTAGCTTAGCTTAGCTTGAAGACGTTAAAAAACGTGGATAGAGGATATGTACTAGGTACCTAACGTACCTTGTTTACGCTCAGGTACAAAAATACACAAAGGCACCGCCATTTTGGTTCCCTAGGGCTGTAACCCCATTGCCGTATGTAACGCATTTTTCAAAAACTTTAATGGATGGTAGCGACTTCTAAAGTTGACTTAAATTAAAAAAAAAAACATATGGGTATGTTTTTTTTTCATATTGGAACCATATAAGACGGTGCCCCTATAAAAATTTAAAATTAGGATTTTTTGAATCACCCTAATATATATGTGTGTGATTTATTGAACCGACTTAGTTCTATCGCATACGTGATTATAAGGAAACGTCGGTTGACAAACATTGAAACAGCTAGAATAGTTTACTTTAGTTGATAAAATTGGAAATTCCTTTAGGGTTAATTGTATAAGTTTTTACAATAAACTCCACGAATAGCCCTAAATGTGACACTAAATAAAAGCAGATTATTTATTAAAAGGAATTTGTTTAAAAAAAGATAATGTAGTGTAAAATGTTATATCTATGGCATTATGGCCTAGTAACCTAGACTTTTTCTTTTACGCTATATGTTACTCTTTTAAGATTGACTGGATGCATCACTCCGCTCCCTTAGAAGTCATTACTGAACATAGCGGTGAGGGCCGGGTTGTCTCGTGCTCTCAAATAATGAGAAGAGGATGATAGCTGATCCTTGCCTTATGATCGTGAACGGGTGCTACTTGCGGTGACTGGTCATCTTGCATGCCACGGAATTTCTTTTTGACGTTTGTGAAACAGTAATCACAATAAAACACCAGCTGGGTTTGTTATGTAGTTCTTCTCAGACATTTGTCCATGCCTTTCATTATGATTTTAAAACAATTTTGCCATTATTTCCATTGTGATGGTAACTTCGCAGGAAATTGTACACCTGCACATTTTTTATAAATAGCTACGCAAATCTATGTTAATCAATAATAAATAAACATTGAATAATATGATAGATAAAAACAATAATCTAGAAAGATCCATCCAGGTAGGATACGATACAGTATCACAATTGACAGAACGATAGGACGATATCCCAGTCGATGTTTGATTTGATGTCGGTAAGTTTTTCATTGTTTTGAGAATTATATTTTAATATTGGTGGTGGTAGAATTAATGATCATATATATTCTATCTACCTACTTGTTATTTCATAAACTGTAACTTTTTTACACACATGTCGTATTTTGAAGTTTTATTATTTCCTATAATAAAATCCTAGTTTATGTTGTCTTTTAAGATTTTTAAGTCTAGACACATTTTATGTACACACTTTAAATAGAGTTGCGGCACCAAAAAAATAAAGTTACTAGTGAAACTGGAAAGATATAAACAAGAAGTGAGCTGAATGCCAGCGTTTGAAAAATATACATTGCGGTGCGCCGATTGAGAATGACGTTTACAGAAATAAAAAGAAAACATTTACTATAAAATATGAAAAGTCAAACGGACGTTAAAATATTAACGTCCCTTTGGCTTACATATGCATTGTTTGAAATATTGTAATTATACTAAAGTGAAAATTATGTGCCTCGCAAAAGGTCATTAAACAAAGATTGTCACTTATAAAAATAAATTTTATAAAAAGTATATCTCATTATATACTTTAATATTTGTATTATTAATTTAGAACCGATACTCTATCACTAAGTTTTAATTATAAAACTCCTGCCAATTGAAAGAAACATTTTAATATTTCATCTGTCTCCTTCATTCAATCCATCTGGTATATTTGTAATTCAAGTCAAGTCTTTTTCCAAAATTGATCTTACTAACTTTAAGATAACATTAAAAGGGTGAAATATGCAGATGGTTGTATGGGGAATAGACGATTTTTTATGTTTTAATAAAAATTTTTATGCATCAAAATGATTGAATTTGACCAGAATGAGAATGGCTGAATGGAATAGGATACTCAATTTTTGAGTAACTGTGAGTGACGACGTAGAAATATAAGTTATTAAAGACGTTTCTGAATGTAAGTAATGTAGGAAGTAATGTATGTAATATCATGTATCTTAGTTAATATGATAATATATAATTTTTTTCAACAAGTTTTTTTATACTTATTTTCACTATATCTACGTACTTTAGGAATACAGGAGCTGATTCATAAACGTCATTATGTATTATAAAAGTATAAGAATCAAACAAAAAAATAGGTAGTGATAAGTATCGCTACTATCATCTTCTACAGTCACACGGCGCTTTATCTCCGAAGACAGGTCGTCACATTCTATTCATAGTGTAATGTTTAGTAAAATGAAGAAAGCTCTAAATTATAAATTATTATTTTTATACAGTTAGTTCACTGCAGCTGTGGTGGCTCTAAAAACAATACGTGACTGAAATCTCACTACATTTATTGATTTTTATATTGGACATTCTTATATCTTTTAAATATAAGTATATCATTGTCGTTCCCGACAACGAACATTAAATTATCAGCTCGAATCTTACAAAAAATATGTTTTTAATCAGAATTTTAAAAAGATGGGAAATAAGACATATATTAGTTGACGAATGCTGAGCGTAGCGAAGCGTAGGTCCGAAGGACTACGTTCCCAGTAGAAAGGCCCATTCTGCTATTTTTCCGTTTGTATGTATTGCAGTATGTTTGTTCCG
This sequence comes from Melinaea menophilus ssp. n. AW-2005, assembly GCA_918358695.1. NCBI lineage: Eukaryota > Metazoa > Arthropoda > Insecta > Lepidoptera > Nymphalidae > Melinaea > Melinaea menophilus. Next base: position 6,538,429 of record OU911057.1, on the reverse strand, counting down.
GCGTATTTTTCATCCTATCGTCATGAAAATTGGCAGGCGTGTTCTTTGAATTATTTGAATTTTTATGTCGAGCTGTTTTTTTGATTGGGCGTAAAAATCCAAAATGGCGGCATTTTTAGTTTCGTTTTTGGCGAAGCATCAGCAATTTTCATCCAATCGCCACAAAAATTGGTGATCATGTTCTTTGAGTTAATAATTTTTTTTTGTCCGGCCGTTTTTCTTACTGGCAGGAAAAATCCAAAATGGCGGTGATTTGAGTTTTTGTTTTGGCGTTTTGTATTTTTCATGCAATCGTCACCAAAATTGGTAGGTGTGTCCTTCGAATTATTTAAATTTTTATGTCGGGCCTTTTTTTTGCTTGGGCCAAATATTTCAAAATGGCGGTTTTCTGATCCGTACCACAAAAACGGACTTTGCGGCAGCTAGCGAGCTGAAATTTCCTCTAAGTATTCTTTGTCGAAATCTAAGGTGTTTTTTTTGTTATTTCAAAATCCAAAATGGCGGCCATAGCGAATAAGGTATTACCTCCTGGGTGCAGGCACTCATACTTTACTCCAGCGACATTCCTAGGCCGCGTTTTAAAGTAGAATTAGCAATGTTCGCGAATGACACCGCAATTTACACATCCTCAAGAGATCCTTATGAGATCTCTCAACGCCTCCAATCCGCAGCCGACTCCCTCGGGAACTGGTTTCGGAAATGGAGGATTGAGGTGAACCCGGAGAAGACTACAGCGGTACTCTTTGAACGATCACGATCCACAAGGGGCCCGGAGATTAAACTCTTTGAGAAACCGATTCCTTGGAAAAACAAGGCCAAGTACCTAGGAGTGCCGCTGGACAAACAGCTAGTATCCACTTCTCATATCGAGGACGTTAGCAAAAGAGCGGCTTTTATCCTAGGGCGACTTTATCCCCTATTAGGCAAGCGGAGTAAAATGTCCCTTAGAAATAAGTTCACACTTTACAAAGCCTGCATACGTTCCGTCATGTCCTATGCAAGCGTTGCCTTCGTTCACGTGAACCTGAAGCCCCTTCTGGTGCTTCAGAACAGATTGATGCGGATCGCCACTGGGGCACTGTGGTTTATGCGTAATATCGACTTGCACAGAGACTTAGACTTACCGACGACCGCACATTATTTCAAGGGGCTGTCCAAAAGCTACTTTGACAATGCTGTGGGACACCCAAACCCGCCGGGGGTTAGGGCCACAGGATACACGGCCCGTAAGACTCCTAAAGTCAAAAAGAGAAGACCAAAGTCAGTACTTTTCGATCCGGACGATGCGATTACGTTAGGGAACGCTACATAAAAGCGGCAAAGCGAACTTAAATACTACACATACACACACACAGTGTCTTCGCCGGCGAAGACGAGGCCCCCACCCAAGCACGTTGTGGCGTTCTGAGCCGTGGTCCGAGCCTCACAGGAGGCGTCCTAAGGATGCGAGTTCCCTTAGGGCCCTTCAGGCCCCCCATTTTCAAGGGCGGGTCTCTGCACCCGTTCATTCCACCGGTGACGCTGTCATGGCCAGTAGGGCTAACAGCAGAAACACCCAAAAAAAAAAAAAGGCGCTCATACTTGGCTCATACATCACGGGTGAAATACCGTAACCATTGCACCTCCTAAAATCCACTATAAATAATTTCCCAACCTTGTCTCATCCCCTAACGTACTGAGTTCTACTGTTGACAGAACGACTAGTAAGATTTTTTTGGTTTTAGGACCAACTATCCTAACTAGCTTGTATTTAAACAATTTTCACTTAATAAGCATCAGTAGGTACTTATTATTTCACGTCCGCGGTATACATTACATTAATTTTCCTAAATAGTGCTTCAGAAATGATATGAAGTATTTGAAATGTTTTAAATTTCATAGCGGTGACTGGTATATATACACAGAAATATACAATTCATAGAAAAATAAGTGAGAAACAAAGAGCATCAGACTTGATAACTTTTTATATCCTATATAACAAATATAATCAAATATCCCGGCAAACTAGTATTCTTCTATTTCTTATAAAAAACATTTACAATTAGAAATTCATTTAAATTTATGCAGTGTAAAGTAGAATTTTTAATATAAATATCAAACGACTACTATATTATTTGAAAAGAACATTCTTGAGCTTTGTCTTAATAATAGTAAATTGTTGTTCCACTCCAGTAATATAACGGGACAGACGTTTTGTAATATTCAAATATGAAGCGAGAATTCAGTTTAAATATTAAAGCGTGATGTTTAAATGTAAAGTCAGGTCACGGAGCACAAGAATATTGTGAGCAAGTTCCGTAGTGTCCGGGGAATCGTAAATCTTCAACATCAAGTCTCCTTGTGGCATTCTCGATACGTCTATTCCCTAAAAACCAATAGGCTTTGACACAATGATAGTATCCAGAAACTCATTGTTATACAACCTTATGGTTGCAACAAATTCTTGTGCTTAATACAATATAAAACATATATATTTTAATAATACTGTTTTTTCCTATACGGAATTCTAACTTTATGTTAGTATTATACACCTAAGATAATAGAAACAAAAAAGCGGTGATGAATAAGGCGCGATGAGTCGATTAATGTCCTATGAAGATCGGCGGCGCCAGCCACTGAATATTCGCCTTAACGACCGTATCTCTCTCGCTCTCTCTCCAACAAATTACAATGGATGGGAAAGAAATCATTCTAACTATTAACACTAGATCAAGAGAATGTACGCTAAAATATTTTACAATACGGTTAAATAATTTGTTATACTAATATTATGGTAGCCTCTTTAACAGACATTTTAAAAGTCTATATTAGTAAACTAACTAACGAACTTGAATTTATTACTTTATAATATAAAATATATTTAACAATGTAGTGCAGAATACGGTAATATTTTATGATATTTTGAAAAAAAAACATAGCTGTTCGAGGTCTCTATAGCTTTCAGCTATTAAAGATATATGTATAATATATTACACACCTTAAATATTAGTAGCGTTTGTGTATTTTATATGCTGTTATAATATTTACAGAGATATAAATGTCAGTGGTCAAGCGTTCCATTGAACGCTACTATAAATACATTCGAAATAAATAACAATTTTGAGTAGGAAAAGACTTTGTTTATAGCTTGGTGTTATTTAAAATAAAATATTAATTAAATATTATCGTGAGCCATTTACCGTGTTTTTTATTCACCGGAGCCGAAAACAAACATACTCTAGAATTAATTAATCTTGATCGTTCCATGAAGGTATTAAACAAACTCACGGGTAACATATTTCGACTGCATCAAAGTGACCGATAAGCTGGGATCCAATATAGTGCCAAACAAAGGTTTACAAGAGTTTAGGACACGCCTACCTTACTGCATATTCAACGCGGGACCAAAGTCAATATAAGACAGGGACGAACTGTTTTCTTTGAAACTACATTATTTTATTGATGTTGAATAAACTATGTATGAGAAATAAAGAAATATGGTCAGTTCAATAGATGTCTGTTCACTAATATGGTGTAATAAAAAATTGTATTAGTTTTGATTTGATCATATATACGACAAGATAAAAAACGGGCAGCCAGTTTACTTGAATGGTAATTGGTTATCATCGCTCACGGACATGTCCAAATAATGGTAATAGCAGATACGTTCAGATACCACCGGAAGAACAAAGAAGAATTAAAATAAGTAATTGGGTCAATAGGAGATCAAACTGTTGGTTTTCTTACTGATGGTACAAAAGACGCAGTAATACAGACAATGGCCTGTTTATCAATGTTATGTGTTCACTTTTATAGTTACAAAAGAGACATTACTTGATAAAGTCGCATTTTTAAATTAAAAGTAATTTTGAAATAAAATACAATCCCTATTAAACAGATATTTTTTGAATTGCCGTCCGTTCCCCGAGGCACGCGTCACGGACCACTGACCAACATGCGACGCTACACATCCACCGCGCTTTTCATTCAATCTTCATCGCTTTTCAATAATATCGCTATAAAGGCAATTACTTTTATGTTTACTTTTTCAGGTAAATAATCTTTTGTGACAATCATACTGATTAATTATTGTTACTGATAATTTTAATTGAAATTGAAATAATGGAGGTATCCAGTATAAATGAAAATATAACTGTGTATTTTTTAATCTTAAAAAAAATCCCTTTGTGTAATCCAATCATTTGGATATCTCCTTCGGAAAATAAAAAAATGTGATCAGTGAGAAATAACACAAAACACAGAAGTGTTTTGTGATATGGTTGTGTTATTGTCATTGTACATTACTAGTCGCCTAACATACATATTTTTATCACAGATTATGAATAATGTTTTTTTTTAATCCAATTATCAACAGATAATATTTTTCAATAATATTTTTATACTTTAATGTTAAAGACTAATTAATATAAGGATTTAATGTTTAATGATGCGCAGTACTTCCTCTTAAATGTCTAATGTCCGACAACATGTAATAGAATAGGTCATCAACACCACTGACAACTTATTTTATAATAATCAAAGCCACAAAATTTAAGTGAGGGTAAGTTACAATATTATAACCAACATACAGATCGCGCCAGTTTTACTTTATACTCGTAAGAATATCTAATAGTTAATAAAAGATTAAATATTATGTTAAATCATATAACGCATCTAATTTCTAAAATATTTAAGGGTAATATAAAAATATGAGTCTATCCTGAAACTGAACTGCTTATTCTTATAAATTAATACTTACTTTAGATTTAAATTACCCTAAACAAATATTACTAACACTAAATACTAATACTAAATCAGAATAATGTAAAAGTATAGTAAAAACTCTAACCCTAACAAGATTCCTGTGCTATGGCTTACGCTTGTTAGCAAACAATATTACGCTTAAACACTCCTGATTCAATAATAAAAATCTCTTTGGATTATCACTATACAAAGAAATTCAAGAAATTTGTCGCTGGAATATAGTTATGATATAAATTCACTCCTTACTTAATTTTGAATATAGAATATTGTTTTAAATAAGCCTATCAAAGTTCGGAGAAATGTTTTATTAAACATTGAGCTTACTTGAAATATTACTAATAAATATTTAAATACCGTTACATACTTACAAATTAACGAGGGTTACATTAATAAGTGCCATAAATTGATTTAAACGTGGACCGCACGTTAAAATTACTTTTACAAAACAATCAATGCTATCTCTATTCACTCTTTTTATTATCGAATCATATCTTACATGTGTCAGCGTTATAGATAAAATTGGACAGACGTTTACATTTGACATTTCAATAGAGATTTCACATTTTTGAACGATGACTATATATCATGAAATTTTTAAAGCAAATACATATCAAAGTATGAATCTTTTTTATCCCATTCTTTCCATCTATTCCTTATATGGAATTACCTACCACACTTAAATAGATTTTAATGCTTATTTCTTAAGGTTTTTGATAAGTTAGACGAATTACTATTTAAGACGTCTGGTGTTGAAAGGTTCCAAACTTCTGCTTACGATTGTTATTATGTGAGACGGATACGCTTTCATTTGTCATCGCTGTAGTTCATTGCTTTTGTAATATAAAACACAAAGAATATAAATTTTGATACTTACAAATAAAATTTTAAAAATTTATTTAAGTTACAGGTACCTAATATAGACATAAGTTTTTAAAGATATCGAGATTCGAATATAGTAATTTTAAAGGGCGAGAAACAAGCATTTTCGTTTTATAAACTACTCGTAAAGCGATAATGTTTTTTTTAAATATAATTGAATTAGTTCAAGGTTTCTCAAATAAATAGTTTATTGATAACCGAATATTTATTATGTTTAATAAAATATGTTAAAATCGCAAAATCGTCATTTTGGCTATTTTTTTGGCTCTGTGTGATATGTATTTTATAGTTTCACTGGCTACTTGGTAACAGTATACAAATAAACTCTAAATATATTAGTAAGAAAAAGGTAGAGTTCCTAGAGGAGTAAATGAAGACTTGTTATTACCATTGCTAAACAAATATTAGTTGTAAAAACTATAAGTATTTTTCGTAGTAAAATCGTGCAACACTGAACGATGATGTAATTTTTCTTTTTAGATTGACCGGTTAGTTGTAACTGAGCCAGTTTGTGTCTTTTGTAATTTGTACTTTTTGCTTAAAAAGCGAATCAAAATCTATCAATTATTTTTATATATATTTATCAACAACACATTAACGGCAATTGAGATATGATATATTACAATGGTTATCATATGATTGTAGATGAACTGTAAAGCCTCAAACAATGTTTGCTTTGCTGTGTAACCAATATTATATTACGTTGTTTCTTCCAGTATTGTAAATACTGTGTAAATAAAAAAATCTTCATAACCAAAACAATATGGCTAAATACATATTTTTGTATTAAAAATAAATAATTAACTATTCATACTGTATAAGTCATTATTTTATTTAAATAAATATATACAATTAGAATATATAATAATCAACTTCTCTTCCAATAAAAAAGAAGTGTTGTTTAGTTTGAATATACATTGTACTTCAGGTTATTTATGAATTAAATTCATACAAATATTTGAATGAGATAGTTCAATCCTTCTCCCCTCTCGCTTTTTAATTTGATGTTAGTGAAAGTAAATCCAACTCCACCCGATGTTAGTGATGCTGTGCCTTTTGTTTTCTCCAAATCTATTACATTTATTCCCTGTAAAATAATTATTATATTTAAACGACTAAAAATCGTCAATGTTACACACAAAAAATTTAAACTATTCCTATTTCAATTTTTTCTAAAAAAAAATTATGTTTCGTAATTATATATAACCTTTATATCATTTTTAAATATTATGGAATGCAAAACTCGTCAACATGGACAGGACTTAAAAATATAATTACTTACCTTTATAGTTTGGTTTCCATTGTAAAATACATTTTTATTTCGTGTCCTTAAAGGTATGCTCGATAACTTGATATTTTCCGTGAAAATAAGTTGACCATTAATGACACCTAAGCTCAATCCCTCTGATGTGCTGTATTGTATATTTATAAGAACAACTAATAGTACGGCTAACTTTATAGCAGCGCCCATGATTACTTATTCAGTGAAGTGTTTGAGATGTGAGTTGAGTCGCGCTAATATACTGTCAAAAGTATTCCATATTTTTTATCACTTAGCTTAAGATCTTGAAATTTATCTCTAGATAGTGTTTGATGAATCAGTTTTTATAAGATAATAATAAGAAAAATAAGTAAATTTAGTTATGGTGATACTATTGTTTTTAAACAAGGAAAATACTGGACAAGGAGTTTTGTGTGATTCTATAAGTATTGGAATAATATTTTAATGATTATAAATATTAAATTTTATAAAAAGAAAAAACAATTCATAAATAAACTCAGAGTTTACCTAGAGCCGAGTCCAAGAAGATTGGGATGAATTATAGCGAAATCATATAAATAAGGATTTAGAGCCTCAAAATAAATTCTCGGAGGCCGCTCGCGAAGCCCACCGTATTATTTTACGTGCAATTTGTTTGTTTTTATTGCGTTTTCGAGCCTCAGGCTGCATTAATATTACAAAGGTTTGCCTGGAACTCGATATTTTTTGTATAAAAGTTTTACGTGTTTTTACATGAAAGCTTATTAATGCTTGAATGCAAGTTGACTTTAAATATTTGTTTAAAAGTTACTTATTTGTGAAAATATTTACGGTTAAAACTTAATAAGAAAATTAAAACATGTTTTCTATATTCATTTATTTATTTTATGTAGTAGTATTATCAAGGTTTCAAAAAATGATTTTGCAATATAATCAAGGATAATGTAAAGACAATAAAATCGGTATACAAAAATTATAATGAAGTAGACAATATAGGCTAACTTTTTTCACAATGCCAAGCTAAACATTTAAAGAACCCTAATATCGTATATCTTAATTCAAGTAGGTTATAAAAAGAACCTTTTTGTTTTCTCTTTCGAACGGCCCGAATTCGAATAAGAGTAAAGAGGAGACGCGTTACACAGTTGTTATCGGGATTTTAATATGACAATTTATTGTGATAGGGAATAATAACAAAAACATGGGGTACGCTTCCCCTTCCGATGCAAAGTTCCGCATAATTAAATAGTGATTACAGCGAGGGTGAAGGGGAGTGTACACAAATTGTTCTCTTGGGTTTATGTTTATATTAGGAATGAGATTAATATTAACAACTGTATCCGAGATCCTCACCAAATATAATATCATGAAAGTAAAAGTACAGCTGACTATACGATATTGTCCAGTTTCTAAATTACAACATTATATCCCAAATACATTTAGCTAAACACTTGAACTCTAATTTTAGGTGAAAAGAAAAAGATATTTAATTGCATAGTTAAAATATTATATAACATTTATAATGTTGTATAATTTTAAGGATATCTTATCAATATATATATTAATATAATATATGTAAATTATCAGACCAAGATCACTGAACGCCTGGGATATTTCTGGTATAATCCCTATCAACGCATTAGATGAGGTGACGTCGCATTACCTGGCATTAAGATCAATTAATTAGACAAGACCTTCTGATAATGTTCAACTGACAACTGACATGCAATTAAACCTCAAACAACATCGAAATACCAACTGATCCTTTAAACGCCTTGTACTGTGTCAGCATCCTTCTCTTTATATTTATTTCTATTTCTATTCTACGTTCTACACATAATATTTAGATTTTTTTTAATTCTACGATTTATTTTATTTTTGTTTATAATATGGTTAATTTTATTTAGCATATAAAAAAGTCAAACAATCGTAACTCAAATATCTAATAAATAACCAAGGATCTGTTGACAAAACATAAAACGATCCATAGAAGAGGCTTTAAGAGCTCTTATGAAATGCTCTTTAACTAGGATAATACATATTAATAAGAGAATTTTGAATCCAATAAATTATAATAAATTATGACATGAATATATGTCATTTTGTGATATAAAAATAGGGAAGGAAATAAATCATTATATTCTGTTATTATAGAATATATGTATTCACATAACTTTTTAAATCTAAATCAAAATGTTCTACAAAATTTTGATGTACTGTAAAATACCATTTTCCATAATTAAAAACATTGATGGATTAAACAAAATACAATAAAAAGTAAGTGCATTGACTCATGCATTGTAATGTCAGGGCAATGAAGAGCTCTGTGACATGAGCACTCTCACGTCGAGGGCTCGCCTGTTCTAGATACTCTGTAAACAAACAAGCTATTAAAACGAATGTTTGATGAAGACATTCTAGTTTTCTCAAAATGATATTGTAATTTTATATTTTTGTACATTTAGATATAAGTCGTTATTTTTTTATTCCATTTTTGGAGTTATTTCAAGTAATATTAGTGTGATTGTCGATGGTTAATTTTTTTAAATGAAGAAAACTTTACTCATTCACTGTTGAACTTACTGAAATAATAATTTATACATCTTAAAAATTAAATTTCCTATTAGGTAATAAGAGCAGAAGAATATAAATTTTAAAAAATAAACTTATATAATATATTAGAGTAGTTCTAAAATATTATTAAACAAAAAGTGAATACCAAAATGTTTTGAAAATTAAAACAAAATACCCTTAAGCGTATGTAAATGTATTGACTAAACACGGTTATGGCAGCGCTGCCAATAAAGGGCTCCGAGCAAGGGCACTTGTGTGGAGAGCCTCGCTTCCCCTCGGGTATCTCGAGGCTAAACAACTAGACTTACCCGATAATTGAATACTTATTATTGGTTTCCTATCGTTTTATTGTCATAAATATTATATTTTACAGTTTTCTATTTAATGAATGAGTAACAAATTAATTATTTTTATATTACAATATATTTGCTTTGTAGTTGTTTGCTTAAACAATTTGCTTTTAAATACCGAAAGTGTCAATCCAATTAATTTTCCGCCATGTATTAAGGTCAGATTATGCTATAGTTCACGAATAAACAGTTTTCAATCAATCAATTTTCTACTCCTCCGTCTTGTATTAGTAAATTCATCTCAAGAACCACTGAACCAATTCAAATATACCTTCACTATTAGAAAGCTACAAACTCTGGATCACATTATATTAAAAGTAACGTAATAAATAAAAATTCAACAAGTAGTGGTTAAGTTTTTAGAGAAACACTATTGACATTAACATCATGACACATTATTGTTATCGAAAACCAAAACGAATATTTTAGACTGCAAAGCAAAATAACGACAACTAAAATATTATTAGGTGAATAAATATATTAAAACATTGTAAAGATTATTCAAAACATAAAAAAACTGTCCAATCAGACTCTTTATCTTACACCTTGACTAGTATCTTAAAGGCTTCATAGATATTTCTATAAAGATAAAATGATGAAACTGAAGACTTATAAAAAGCGGATGACATCAGGTAAACGAGTAAATTTCAGATAAGTATCTTGTTAGAGACAAAGGAAGTTGCCAACAAAAGCGGGCGTATCGTTGTTTTTCATCCAGAAAGAGCGCAAAGGCTTGCTCTATGGGCTAAGTGACAAACATTTTAAATTTTTTTGTAAATGTTGGAAATGTCTTTATTTTTTACAAAATATACCATTATGAATGACTGAATGGTGAGTTTCATTATGAGCTAACGTTATGATCACTTAATAAAAATATCAACATTATAGGTAAAATCCTATACGATTTGTGCTTAAGATATTCAATACGCGGTGCTAAGTGGTGGAATTATAGCCAGGCTTATTAGTTATGAACAAAGCGTACGTGAGAGATATCAAGATAGATAATATGATAACAAAGTACGTCTATTGCTTGTACCACAAATACCGAAGTCTTCAGTGTGTACGCATCTCAAGTCCACAATAGGTGGCACTGTCAGGGACAGTCACTGCTCTTTACAAATTTAAACAATAATACCCTCCAACTGCAGGTTTAATTGAACTTCCGTAAGTGCGTTGATACACTGTGAATTGTTCCATACAGAATTATTGTTCAACTTTCTAGAGCTTTGTCCGGAATAGAAAAAGTAAACAGTTTTGTTTTATTATGCCAAAGCAGGTGTCCAACATCTGTCCCAGAAATAAAGCAACAAGCATTTAATAAAACAAGATATAAAAAATTTGATTTGTTATCATTTTGAATATTTATTCATTACATATTTTAGTATTTGCAAAATTACTGAAATGCTAACTTAATATAAATTTAAGCTAAACTACTAGTAGTACTACACTTTTTTGATGGTAATCTTTTTGTATACAATACAAAATCACACCTATTTTTTAAATTATTTGCAATGTTCTAAATCAATTATTATTATTATAATTACTATTATAATAAATATACGAATTACTATTAATATATATACTAATTATTATTACAATAATTAATGTAATGTATGTACTTTGTTTGTACGAATCAAGGAGGAATTTAACAAGGTACAATTTTTATTCACTCAAACTTTTTTATACTACTTTTTTTAATTGATATTCTTCGTTCTTTGTCACTTCCTTTGTACTGAGTACCAAAATATATGTCTGAAACTTCATTTTCCCCGTTGTATTCCGTACCAACAAAACTGACATAGCCTTAGAATATAACAAAAGTGTAAAAACATTGTAACATCCGAGTTGGTTGTCAATCAGCTTCACAAAACAGCCGGCGCGAACAAACGCTGAGCGGAAATAGGTATTGGATTTGTCTCGTCATTCTCTGATTTTTTTAACTCTGCCACGAAGTCCTGACACATTGTTTTGGAAAATATAAATAACTGAATAAATTACCTGATTGTTTTTATTTTATATACTATTTTAATAATATTGTTATGTTTATACATTATATATCATAAGTGTTTATATAGTATATATTTTTTTTCTTTATATAAAATTTCACGCTTTTGTGTAAAATTACTTTATTTTTTGGCCGTTCTACAGGTTGCACTTAACCTTTTGTATATTTACAAGCAACTAAGCGTGCAACTACGGACTACAGAGTTATAATATATATTTCATTCAAATCTCACCATAATTATTAAGCTGATAAGGTTCATAATCATGTGAAAATTTCTTTTCATATTTATTCAACCGCACCCTTTATGGAGGAGCACTTACTAATTAGACGTGGCTCAGTCAAGAGTAATTCTGTACGGTCTTATTTTGTTCTAATTCAGCCGTGTGTTCATTAAAATTTATGAATCGTATCTGTTATGTTACGAATAAGAAAATGTAATGCTACTTGCATAAAATAACATCAGAGCAGTATGAGCCAAAGTAAATCCCTTTATATTTTTAATTACTGAGTAATTTTATCTACTTTATACATTAATTAAGATTACTACAACTTCATTGTATCATTCATGAGTTTTACGTATCGTAAAGATTTAAATAAAACGATGTTTATTGCGATCAATTAGCTTTAACTTTGGATTTTATCTATATTCTCAAGCCCCAATGCTTTGCAGTCATCATGTTTCTTGGAAGATACAGTATTTGAAGTGTTGACTAGTTATAGACAACTACCGTCAAAGACTTTGTAATTGCCAGTAACAACATATGAAATTACCAAATAAAAGTGAAAATGGCCATCTTAAATTTAATTAAGTAATCCACACACATCCAGCTTTTCAGCTTTTTTAAATTATTCTTACTGGATGAAAAAACAACGAATGAAGTGTCAACAATCGAAACGCGAAAATAGGTATTGGATTTGTTTGTCAGCTCTCTGATTTGTTGGACAACTGTGACAGCTAACTTAACGCAAATATTAAACCACGAAATAACACGAAAATAAATGATTTATTTAAATATTTAATAGTTTTATAATTTGGCCATGATGTCTAAATCTAAAAGTAAATCTAATTAAAATTACGTTAAAGTAAACATTTGAGATAGAAAAAGAATTAGTCATTTGTCACTGAATTCTAAATCAGAGCCGTCATAGATTATATAAATGACTTCAGAGTGTAATCATAATAGACAGTGTCCTTATGGCTTGATTGTGGTTACCCTAAATTGTGGTTACAGTTATTGTACAGATGTATGTCGCGTTGAGACAGTCGTCACCGAATGGGAAAGCCGGTGTAATTTCCATTTTCTGATTGGAACACTCTAGTCACACCTGAGCCAGTTTGTCAAAGTGACAAATATTCCTCCCCACCCTCTTTTTGCAAACATTAAATATGTAACAAATTTGTGGCGGCTTTTAAAGCTTTATGGTTACGACAGTTTGTATTTTACAAGTTATGCTTTTGTACGTCTTATCGTAATTAATAGCTCTAAAGATAATTTTAAATAACAGTCTGTTATATAACTTTTGATAAAAGAAAAACTATTTTGTTTATAAAGGCTACAAGTAAAAATTCAATTATGACTTACCTACTAATGGAAACAATATATCTACATATTGTATTTTTAAATATGTAATTAATGTTTCATTTCTGTCAATATTTAAAACAGTGACATTTGGGAGACTGTTTTGCATATGTATCCAACGCTACTTTAGTGACCACAGTATTATAACATATTTGATACTAAAGATAGTTAATGTTATAAAGACGACTTTAAAATATATCACAGCCATAGTCTGAATACATAAAAAACTAGATTCATAATAGTAACAATGAATGACCCTTAAAATTAATAATAAAAAAGTCTTAATTATTTACATAATATTATACCTATGTACATATATATGTACATATATACAAATAAAAAAAAATTGTTTTTTTTCGTCTGTTGCGAAAACAAACCTACTAGTTCAAAATTACCGTGAGAACAATACAACAATAAGAAAAAAATAAATAAAATGGTGTTATAATATTATATTTAATATCAGCAGATAAGCACACGGTCCACCTGAAGGCAAATAGTTGCCAATGCCAATGTACATCTACAAACATGATACGGCATACGGGTCTCTCTAGCCCACGCGGACAAACTAAGCTATAATATATACAATAATTATTGTTAAATAAATTATACAATGGGCAACAATTTTCATATAAGAGTATATGAAAATTGTTGCCCATTTTTCTCTATGAATTGATTTTTTACATTGATATGGAACAAAAATCTGTCGTTGTAAAGGTAGTTCTTTTCGATCAACGTTACACAAGACGGCAAGCGATTTTTCAACCTTCTGTCGTAGATATTACCGTAATCACATAAGACTTCGTTTTTTTTTTATTGTACGCATAGTTAAACCAGGAATCTCTAAAACCACAATAAAAAGACTTCTTCTAGACAAATGCCTCCCATCTTAGGCAACATCTTTACCTACCACCATATGTAACCGAGATGAAATGTATGTCCATAATGAATAAGTAAAATAAATTCATAAAGTTCAGGTTTTGACTATAAGCGAAATTATTAAAATCGTTGATGTTTGCGCGTCTGTAATTGGTGCAGTTAGCGTGAGTTTCTGTTTTACGGCGTCGCACCGTGAATACGTAATGAAATTGCGAAGAGCCAAGTTTTAAATACCGTTTTTATATTCAACATTTTGCTTAATACTTTATTTATGTTAAACTAAAATAATACAATCATTATTATAATTTTGGAATAAATTGGTTTCGATAAACATTTTATTTATTAGTTATAATTTTATTAAGCATCCAGAATCTCTATGTTAGAATCTATCTGGATATATAAATAAATGACATCCAACTCGGATACAATAAATCATACATTTTATCAAAAATAACGAAACTATAATAGGTATCTACAAAATAAGACAAGATTTATAAAAATACCTTTTATCGGTTTTCTTTTTAACAATTGTTGCATCGAGACGGTTCGTGTGCGCCAAATATTTTCGCATTACTGGTTACTCGGTGTATTTTACACAACTCCACCAACCTATTTCCTAGGACCGAGGTAATCCTCTCAATAATAAATGAGACTACCTAACTTTGCGCCAGCACCGACACTCTGGCTTTCACACTTAAAAACTTTGGAATGATCCCATCTTACAGAGCTCCACAAGCAAAAATATACATTCCTTGTTTGAATTTAGGTTCATTTTCAAATGTTTCATTATTAAAGGGTTAGCGAGTAGATTGCACACGTGCTTCTGAATTAGGCATGTGTTAAAAGCTTAATGCACTAAATAGGTTATATACTTGATCTTTTGATTACTTTCTATGTATATTAATATAATAATATAAAAGAATTCAATCAAAAACATAATTTATTTTTAGTAAATTTTTAACGTTTAAATGGCTACGGTGGTTGTTACATAAAGAATATGTACTTATACATACAGTGAATTAGAGAATTAAAGTTCACAAGTCAGACCCTGCCATTCTTGAGAAATACTATCTAGTATTACTTATTTCGTCTAAAATGTCATTTTATTTGTGATTAGGGGGAAAATGAGCAAAAAGTTCAACTAATAGTGACGCCATCCACTAAAGAAATTTGCACATTTAAAAAGTTGTAAATGAAGCTTTTGAGAGTGGGGAGAGATGCTGGAGACTAGGATTCACGGAAGGGAGGGCAGAAGTATTCTACTCGCTTATCTCACTCACCCTACAAAACTAATCGATCGTCGAAATAAGTATTATATTAATAGTGTCTTTATAACTCCTTACAGGATGATATCCACACCAGTGGAATTAAAAACTTACATATGAGCTAAACTCTAATAATTGCAATTGCTTCCATAATAATACAAAAAAATAAAAAGCTCTTCGATTTATTATACGTATATATAGATATCTATAATACATTGAGTATATAATATATACATATAGTTGTATAATATAAAGAGATAGCTACATCCTCACGTGTCTCAAATAAATACCTTGAATATACAAATTATATAAGCCGAACCCGACTATATCGGTTATGTAATGTAAGGGTTAGTGATGTTTTGGAATTATTATTAATGTTCGGGATATATGTCTCATTCCCCATATAATTTTAATCATCATGTTTATGTAGACGATATTTAAAAATGTTTAACTGCTTTATAATTCTCTTTCAATATAAGATATTCGCTAAAGATTTAAGGGACGTTAAGTCAATATCTTCCGTTACTGTTAACATTTGCAAGTTAAATGAAATCAGAGTGCAAATAATCACAAACGATTTTAACTTAATTAATAATATCTGAAATGACTTCATTATTACAATTGACCATTTAACATCTCTTCAACATTAAAATGTCGAAGAGATAATGGTACAACGTTTAACATGGAGGAAGATTTTCAGTCTCGGAAACAGACTCAAATTAAACTATTTCTCGTAATTTATAACTTGAATTCATCTCGGACTAAATTCACTGGATTCCATCACCATCGCTCATCGACAAGTTTCATTAGCGATGCCATATTTTTAACTCAGGTGTTCTCACTGATCAAGTAAGTGAGAAATTGAAGTTGAAATTAGAATCCCGATTGCACCATTAATATCATTTGATTATGTATTGATGATACTAACTCAGAGATATAAGATAATGCAAGTGCAAGACGAAATATATTACAATATAAATTATGATATTGTTATCATTATAACTTAGAACTACTCTATATTTAATTATAAACATTTTTGAAAACAATCAAAAATATAGTCAGATATACAATAATAAAAGTATGTAAATAATATCGAACCAAAGAAGCATGCCCTCATTACTAACGTCGAATAAACAGAGAATTAAATGTGAACACCAAACACACAAATTCAAAGCGTTTGTTCACAAGATCATTACCATCGTTATTTGCTTTATAAAGCAAGCAACTGATTCACCAATAATTCTAAATTATCGCCAATGTTGGACCTGTTAGGCAGCCAAATTGCCTTAAGCCCGGCTCTTGACAAAGCAGGGGCTCAACTGTATAATTACACCGATTTTGCTGTGACAGTAATAATGTTTTGCAAATGGTTACAGATGTTTCCCCGATTGGTTAATGTGGAGTCTAATTTATGCGATGCTTTAAGCGTTAAGTTGATTATAAAATATTATTTTTTAATTTAAAGACTTTTATCATAATTTGTTTACAACAAAATGATAGGCCAGCCATAAGAACACAAAAATGAGGTAACTGGGTTGGGTTATTGTTTATTATGCAATGTTTATCATAGATTAAAAAAATAATTAAATAATAAATATAAATAGATAGGATAAATAACAAAGAATAAAATGTACATACTTAATATAATCTATCTACCCATATCCATCAGCAGTAATTATTAAAACATTATATTATTACACATGACATTGTTTACTTGGAAGAACTAATATTATATTGTACCGCAAGCTATTTGTTAATATTAATACATACATCATAAGTATATTGAAGATAACACCCACACACACTTCAATATTTATTTTTCATTTAGTACGTTACTAGAAAAGCCTCTTTTATAATATAAATTTTTTTAATTATATACTTTTCTGTTTGTGGGTTTTATTAAGGTTTAGGATTTAGATGGTGGCTATATCGGTAACGTTAAATATTATTTCGAAAATACAATTAACACAATAAATTAAGATTGTTTATAATAGACACATTGTTGATTGTTTATAATAGGAGTTTTAATTAATTTTACCGCGGATTTCAAAGGTGCAAAAGTTTCGAATACGCTAAACCGCAGGTTACCTCTTACACTGAAGCATAACTTTTCTAAGAGCTATAAATCCATTCACATTATATAGTTTGTTATATATTTTTAGGTACTGTAAAACATAATATCAAGAACTTGATATTCTTTATTTCATTTTATTACAACATAGTCTAAAAATGACAATATGAATACAATCCTAGACGCGTCCAATAAACATTTCTAAAAATTAATTTTGAATTAGTTTGTTAATATGTAATCTGCAAACAATTATTTTAAAAATATTACCAAAAATCACTTAAAATTCCTAACCATTCTATTATATTCCATGAAGTACAACATGATTTTTTAACGTTAAGGACTTTTAGACTTGTCTGAAGCATCATCTAGAACTATGAGAATAATACATTCAATTCAAAATGCAAGCTTATTTCATAGTTCCTTGATGAATACTTAATGAACGCTGTACTTTGCATAACTGTTTATTAAACTGATCTCTATAAATACCATCTCAAACGAGAATGGATCCTACGAGCCTTTATATTAATTATGTAAGGTTTTCTATTTATTCTACAAGCTTAATAGAAAATATGTTAATAAATATATTATTATCTTCTGTATATTAAAAAAAAGCATATTAAATTCTGTAAAACTATTAAACACCTAAAAAGTAAACATTAGTAATATAAGTATAATTCTGTATCGAGTATAAATTATTTGTCTTAATCTATGGTTATTTTAATAACCAATAATAGGTGTCCAATATAGTTTATAATTACATAATGTCCAGTCCATAGCATCTAATAGATCATTCGTATCATGCCAGCATCAAAGGACTCGAGGGAGATCGCTTGTCAAAATTAATAACAAACTTATCAAATAGACCGCTTAATAAGATTGACTGGCCAATTTGTTTTGATACAATTCTTCGATAAAAATATAATGATTTTATACTCTCTTTTATTATAAGCAGTAAAATAAAATTTATAATTTTCTCACGCTGTTAGAAGTCAATTAAGACCATTTTATTTATCCTTAACTAATAAAAGTTTATGAATTTTTAATCAATGTTCATTTTCGTATTTTAATTATTTAGATTATTAGTTTAACTGAGTTTATGAATATAATATCTATATTCAATTCAAATAAATAAATATAAAAGAAAGCTTGAAATATTTTTATAATTTAGATAAGATATTGTTATTTCAGTTCTTGTTAAATTATAAATCAAATCACATTATTACAGTAATTTTACTGACATATCTTAATATCACCTATGATAATTTAAAATTCGTGAGTGAGATAACAAAACAACATGAATCTCCGAGGTGGGTATCTTAAGTTTTCTCATTACTTAGAACTTTGTGAAAATAAATTATAGTGCGCGGTTTCTTTATTACATTATCCGATAACAAATTATAACAACTAATTTATTAAAAAGTGGTTTGAGATATTCTCGTGTAGTATATTAAAACTTTTACCAAAAATAAAAGACATAAATATGAATTATGTAATATGATAAAATAATATAACATAAAATTCAAATTGTGATATCTTATAAATTTAATAATTAGAAGAACGTAAGTGAATTTGTAGTTAAATATATAGTTTCGTGCTTACAATGTGGTTACGATTAGTATGACACATCCACACTTACCGTACCTCCTGTTGTTTACGTTTCATATCTGAGTCATTGACAATCATTGACAAATAATTTATCAATCACATGGCACCAAACTAAAAATAAAACAAATAAAATTAAACAATAAATTTTATTTTACGGCTAATTAGTCAGTATTTTACACAATTCAAACCTATTCAAATTGACACCTAAGCATCGCCCTAAAAACATTATATGTTACACAATGAAGACCTGTTACACAAATCGACACCTAAACATCGTCTTTAAAACATTGTATGTTATACAATGAAGACCTGTTACGTATATCGGCACCTAAGCATTGCCTTAGAAACATTATATGTTGCACAATGAAGACATGTTGCACAAATCGACTCCTCAGTATCACCTTAGAAACATTATATGTTACACAATGAAGACCTGTTACACAAATCGACATCTAAACATCGTCTTTAAAACATTGTATGTTATACAATGAAGACCTGTTACGTATATCGGCACCTAAGCATTGCCTTAGAAACATTATTTGTTGCACAATGAAGACCTGTTACGTAAATCGGCGCTTAAGCATAAGAACTTTGTTTAGAATTTTAAAGGAATTAACCGACTAATAAAATTATAAAGTAATACTGTTACAAAAATGTTTTTTTGCTACACGTACTTCTTAGAGTTCTGTAAGCCACAAGAAACCCTTTCGTTATATCTTCCTGTCCGTCGCCGTTCTGTTCGCAGCGTTGCTCAGAGACTTACTAGAAAGCTATAATTCACCATAAATATATATGTAATTAATTATATATATATATTATTATGTTTTGGAGTAGCTCCTTGAGATGTCTAGTAGGCATGTATTTTATATCTTTAGATAGGTCTTTAATAAAATCCAAAAATAAGATTATTTATTAAATTATAATGGTCTTTTTACTTTCTATACAACACATAGTTTGAATACTTTATTACAAAATTGGAATTGGAATGGGATATTATATTTCAGTTTTAAGAATAATTTACAAGTTCTAAAATACATTTTAAAAATTCGTTACGAATACACAACAGACAAAAAATCCTAACTGTGACTATAAGTTCTAAGCTCAGTTAAGCATGAAATAATAAAAAAATATATTATGAAGAGTTTATTACTGATTTAAAATAAAAGGGTCCTGCAGTTCTGTTTTTATGTGTTACCGTCTAGACAACACTTTTCAAAACTGCCACATTCCAGTACTATGTCGAAGGGAATAAACGCCTTTAATTTTGTTATGCAGTTAATTTAAAGCTAAGAACAGCCTATTACTTACTTTTTTATGATAAAATCCTTCTGGTTATATATTTTAAGTCCAATATTTCCTTTCTCGTCTTAATTATTAGTCGTAGGTGGTATATTAATCACAGTGACATAGCCTCCCACTCTATGATATATTAGTTAAAATTACAAGTCTGTTTTCAACCTCTCTTCTCTTTTTATAATGTTGAAATATATGTATTCAATTGAGTAGTGGAAATAATTTTATATTAGGTATATTAAATAAAATAAAGAAAAAAAATAATAAATACCCGTAAATCCATCTGCAAATATTTTGATTAGGTTCTCTTGCTAAAATTTTATCACTTCATAATTGTTTGAAACGTTAAGTAGAAAATTTATTTCTGTAGTAATTTAAATACTTAGTAACACATTAAATTTTTTGTTTTTTATCTGTTATGATTATGTTTATTAATTATGTAACTTAACTTAGCTTCACGCCATATCCCTTGCGGGGTAGCCAGAGACGACGGAGCGCCAAACGCTACGGTCTCTGCATACCTCTTTCGCCTCGGCCACAGACATCAACCTCTTCATACATGCCCTCCGGGGGGTCCTCATGCCTTTTACGTGACCTTTTTCCAGTATCGTAGATACAGTGTTTTCGAAGGTCACTCGAGGTCTCCCCTTTTGTCTCTTACCGCTTATTTTTCCTGTATAAATCTTTTTTACCAATCTTTCATCACTCATTCGTTCGACATGCCCAAACCACCTGAGCACGTTCTTCTTCATTCTCACCGTGACATCTTCGCTAGTACCTGCCATTCTGTAGATCTCTTCATTGCGGATTCGGTCAGCTAGACTGACTGCGCATATTCTGCGAAGAGATCGCATCTCCACAGCATTCATCTTTCTTACATTCTTCTTCTGTGTTACCCACGTTTGGCTGCCGTATAACAGCGTCGGTAGCAAAACCGCATTGTGTACAGCCAAACGTGCAGCCATGCTGACGTTTCGCCGTCTCAACAATGCAGCCAGAGCACAGTTGACTCTGTTACCGGCAGCAATACGCTTTTCCACATCCATTTCGTATCTACCGTCTCTGCTAAACATACTTCTCAAATATAACACTTCATTCACTTGTTCTATTACCTTACCATTCACGTTGATCTTACATTCTGTTCTTTCTTCATTTCTTTCAAATATCAGAACCTTCGTCTTATCTGCATTCAGGTTTAGACTATTATTTTCACACCCATCTTTTAGAGTAGTGACCATTGCCTGCTATTAATTATGTGTTAACAGGAAATTCAAATGGCTTTAATAGTCTGTGATATTTCGTATTATTTTTGAAATTATTGCCAGCTTGTAAGGATTTGAAATGTCATACTTTGTAATTATTTAGATGCAGTGTTATTTTTATGCCATAAACTACATAGCATAGCATATTGATAGCATACTTCTATACATTTTAAAAAATTTACTGTCAGTCGTTTCAGATGTTTAGATGCTGTCTACATTGTCATATTGATATATTTAGTTTATATTAGAAAGTTGTAAGTTAATAATGCTTATTTGTTTCTAAAGACATTCAATTCTTTAGTTTAAAATTACTAAATTTAATTATTTTCGTTTCTAACTAAGAATCTACCCACATTTAATTTGTCATTCTGCGTGGGGTAACACAAGTTTTTTAAAATTTATGACTTTCATGACCTGTTTAGTTCTTCCATCGGAAGCACGTCCGATATAATTTTTTAGCTTGCCTCCGGTGAGTGTGGTTGAAATTATTGTTCTTAATAACGCTTTTAATGCCTTGATACTTTTAATTATACAAGTGTAATATTATAAAATAACCAAAATTCGTATTGTCTTCATTCCACGGTCAATTTAAAGTTTATTAGAAGAACATATGGTAAATAATTTCAATTTTCATTATAATTTAGGAGAGGTTAAGTTTCATAACTTTCTTAAATACTTTACGTTGCATAATTTCAGTATCTGTCCTGTTTTGACAATCGGGGTCGACATAGGTTATAGTATTACTTGTGAGATCTTTTCCTCAATAAGGTATTATAATTTGATATAATTTAAATAGATTAGGGCGTGATTAGTGCTATTTCGTAGTTTAACCTGTATATTTTTATCACAGAAATGTTTTTTTAAATTTTTATATCAAATCTTTACCTATATAATTATTCTAAACTATAAATATTTGAAGAATAAGTATTTGACTGCAGTCTTCTTGTACGGACAAACAAGGAGGCTATGTTTATGTTTTCACTTGTCCATTGTCAGTGGGGGCTAGGAATTTTATTTAAAATATTAATATTAAGGATATTATTTAATATAAGTACTTGACCTTTTATGTTTACCTCAATTGTGTCACCGCTGAGTCTAGTTGGCTTATTATCTATTATATTCATTTAATTTTAATTATTAATTAATTAATGCCGAAATGTTAAATTGGATATCTGACTTAAAGCGACCCAACGGTTACACTAACACTAAATTGGGAAGGTTATAATAATGACCAACTTCTCTATCTACCTTCTAGAAATAAATACAAAAAAATACTTTTTTCTTACCATTTCTTAAATTTTATTATTTTTTACAAATGTATGAGTATAAAGAAATGAATATTGAGAAATGCCTTACCTTTTTCGATTTTTTGATGTATCAAATTGTATGTATTTCAACAAAGGTTAAAAACAAAAATAAAACACTACTAGTTTCATAATAAGACTATAATATTTTAATCTATTGCAGTTTTCCTGTATTTGTCATAGATACCTCTCCAAAACCGATAAGAATCTGGGTTCGGCATCGAGCCCATTTTTAACACACTATCAATGTATAAAAAAATCATATTTTCTTTCGTGCTAGGCATCCACTTCACCTTAAAATTATTCAATTCAGGTGTAGGATCTCTGAAAATTCAATAATAATTAAACAAATTATTGATGGGACTTATTTTTTGTTTAAATATTACAATATTACTAACTCACCCATATCTTGCAAAATTTGTCCATAATGTTGTTATACGATCAACCATTTTTTTATCTTCTCTACTAAATATTGGAGGCAGAAGAGTCCCACTAAATAAATAAAAGATATCATCTGCGTGACTTGCTCCTGACTCACTATAATAACCACTTCGTAATTTCATATAATTTCTTTGACCAGAATAATTGAAAATGTAGTTATAAACTTTTGAAGTGGTGTTATTTAAAAGACATTCACTTTCAAATATGGCTGGTATTTCGAAATATAAGTGAGTGTAAAATTCCGACACTTTTAATATTTGATTCATATTTATTGCATTTTCACCAAAATAGAACTTTTCCACTTCTTTAGATACTAAAAATCCTTCATCATCAGATGAAAAGCTCAAATCAGATGCAAATAAATAACGCCCATGTCTTTCTGATAGAGTTTCATTTGTATCACCAGCTATTAACAGAAAACCTTCCTTACTTGCTGTTCCATAAATAACATCTATTTCTTTAGGTTTATTTTTATATATATTAAAAGGCAGATCGGTAATAACTGGTTCTACTCCTGGGATATTATACTCAACACACGGCAAGTGTAGTAATTGGGTGTCAAAAAATAGACCCAATGGCTTCTTTGCTCTTAAGGTAGTTAGTTCGTGGTAAGTCATTGTTGAAAATATTTCATA
Source organism: Melinaea menophilus ssp. n. AW-2005 (assembly GCA_918358695.1). Lineage (NCBI taxonomy): Eukaryota > Metazoa > Arthropoda > Insecta > Lepidoptera > Nymphalidae > Melinaea > Melinaea menophilus. Next base: position 6,514,285 of record OU911057.1, on the reverse strand, counting down.
TAATTCTTTCGGATCTTTTGTATCATAACCAGCTGATTTTGCTAAGAGACTGGCAACCCAAATAGGATTTCTATTAATCGACCAATTAGAAACAGATGTGCCACTTTGAATTATCGCTTTCTTAAAAAGGCCAGTTGTAGATTCACTTATTAATAGAAGGGAAGCTGATGTAGCCCCAGCACTTTCTCCAAAAATAGTAATATTTTCGGGATCACCCCCAAATGCTGCTATATTTTTTTTTATCCACCTCAAAGCTGCTATCTGGTCTTTAATTCCAGCATTTCCTGGTGCTTCCTTTATTCTCAAACACAAGAAACCGAGGACACCAATTCGATAATTAAATGTGACTAGAATAACGCCTTTTTCCACTAAATAATCTGGACCATAAATAAGTTTACCACCGCTCCCCATTACAAATGCTCCTCCGTGAATATAAACTAAAACCGGAAGAGGTGTTTTGAAAGTAGAAGGTACGTAAATATTAATCTTTAAACAATCTTCGGTTCCAATTACTCCAAAAAGGGAATTTTGAGGACATGAGAAGGTTTCATCGACGGCTTTATAAGTTCCTGTCCACGCAGGTGGAGGTCCAGGAGCCTAAAAATGTATAGTTTGTATTTTGTAGATATTTAAAAAAGATATTAAAATATTTAAATACGATATTTTTACACTTTTATATTAGCAATTGTAATAACCGTTTTTATCTTATACTAGCTGTGCCCCCGACTTCGTTTATTCGGAATATGTTTTTTTTTTTTAAACTTTAAGTTACTTCCTGTAATATCACCTATCCGCCAGTGTAAAACCTGTTAAAATCGGTCCAGGGGCTTCAGAGATAAGCCGGAACAAACAGACAGACAAGTAGAAAAAAATACTTTTTTATCTAAGTACGAGTACAATATATATGACGGTTAATTTATATCAAGATAAGATATTATCAGTAAACCATAGATTATGTAATACAAAATCGTCTAATTTACATAATTTTTTACCTCAATTATCTTACCCTAAACCGCGAGCTACTATTTGAGGTTGCATAAGGTATTCCAAGGTATTGAAAAATAGACCCATCTCTGTTGGTTTTACCGATCAAAATTCCTTGTTCGATTTTTACTTCTGGAGCCGGTTCGTCTACTAAATTGATAGCTATAAAAGTTATCAAAAACAACTTATTCTTAAACTTATCTGATTTAAAACTTGTCATCTCGTATATTTAAATTTATAATCACATTATTTTAACAATGATAAAAACCTAGTCAACATTGATTTTAAAATATAAGACTAACCAAAAGTTATAAACACGTCGAGCGCGCATGCGCGTTTGCGACTGACTGACGTAGTTGTGTATAATAGATGCTCAAGGATAGTGTTATGTCACATTTGTAGTAATTTATTATAATTATATGATAAGTTATATCATTGATTCTCATGATTTACTAATAATTTAATATAAACAAGAGTAATTGTCACAATTTTAATGCTTCTATTTACTGAATTGAAGATCCTTGACTCCACGCGGTACATCACTTTGTTTGATTCACAGATTATTATTTAAATCCGTACGTTACTTTGCGTATATTATGAAAATTATCGTTAGGGTAAAAAAGTATTATATTTAAAATCTAAGTAAAATGTTCTCTTAAAATTTCTTTATTACTATTTTATGTAAAAGAATATATAAGTGACCCATCGTGAACATGAAAGAGACTTAGATAATTGTAAAGTCGTCCTACCCATTAGGCTAATATAAAATGCTACCCTTGGCTCCTCGGGAACTAAACAAGCCGTTTTATCGTGGCGTCGCATGTCCAAAATTTACTTGAATAAATTACGCAAAAGGCGCAAACTGTTGAATTTTAACCCGACGCCGCGCGTGACCGGCCCCAAACCGACCCGCACTGAATTTTAAATATTTTATTCATTTCACATACATTTTGAGTTCGGTTACAAAATTTCAAATTATAGGTTTTCAGATGTTAGTGTCACTATATTACTTTAAAAACTTATATTTTAGTGATTTATTATATTATACGTAGGTATAGTTGGGCGAATTAAATTTACATTAACATACTCTATTTATTTTAAATGTTTACCGACTTAGTATATTATTTATATTGTTGTATATCAATGATAATTTAGTGTATTTAAGAAAAGATAAAAATTCTTATCATTATTTACACGCGTTAAGTTATCAATAGATAAACGGCTGACCGGTTATAGGAATATGACCCCTGGTAATGTCAAATTTTGTAAGATTAAAAAGAAATTAAAAAAAAATAATTAGAAAATCTACTTTTAACTTAAAATTGCAAGAAAATGTAAACCGTACCTAATAATTTTAATGAAATATATATTATTTATTACACTAGTCGTAATAGATAACGTCTCAATCAGTGTCGAAGTTCGCGTGGTCAGTGACGCGGAGCGATGAGAGCCATTGATTCGCAGCTGGACATTTGCATCTGAGACGGAAATGCAAACTCAGTAACTAGTACATTTAGTAATGAGTTTTGCAATGTGTAATTATATATTTTTAAAAGTTTATTAGGCATTACCTTATAAGAGTTTCCATGACTTCTCTATAAGGAAGATATAAAGATTGGTGTTAAAATATTTCTAAATGTAACTAATTCAGGTAAGTCTCGCCCATTATGTCTTTGATATAATTTTTTAACACTTTCTTCTATAATATAGACAATTCAACACAAATATAAGAATTAAGTAACCCACAGCATCAAGTAACCCACTATTATAAATAATTATCTACGGACTGTTAAATTAATGTACGATACTTAACGTCAATTTATATTATTTCTCCTCTCATCCTGAAATGCAAATACATTTAGCAGATGTTTTGAAATGTGGTACAACTTAAATTACATTTATTTTTATATACAGTTATTTTATTAAATTATTACAAAATATACAAGTTTCTTAAAGTTTTATATATTTTTTTCTTTATTATAATCTTTAATTACCTTTGGTTTTAGCTTTTGATAATAATTTAATTTATGTTTTGTAGGTATAAACAATTAAAATAATCTTACAAACAACATTGTTTAAACAATAAATAATAACCGTAGCGATAAACTCAAGTCTTTAACGGGTTGGCACTTGTTTTGAACCGACAAGAAAGTAATTAATTATTTAATTAATGTTATTAAATTATAAATCAGATTCCAAACAAGCCAATTATAGGTCAGCGAATAATAGATGTTGGCTCGAAATTGCATATATGAAATTGTTAGTACAAAACACTAGTGGAGCATTCAGCCCACTTTAGCACGTACGTGTTCACTTTGTGTTTTTTAAAAACACCCAAAACTCGTTTCATTTCGACGTTTCGCTCGAACATGAGGGTTAATATTGGTGCAATTATGTTCTCTTTAATGAGAAAACGTAAGCTTATGCAAGTAGAGGGAATGAGTTTTGTTTCTAGCCGACAGATATGTTTCATTTCGAAAGTTTTGCTCTAATTAATATTATTGGTTAGGGCTAAAATAACAATTTTAGCCCAACGATATATTAATATGATTTATATATATATATATATATATATATATATATATATATATATATTATAATGCTTTGTCATTATATAAAATAGGTTTCCATTTTGTATCAATACAGTTTATACTCTTATTTCAAATATGATCCCAGCAAAACGTATTCCATAAACAAAATCGACGTTAAATATTCCCTTCTAGCATCATGTTTCAGTATACATAACAAATTCTATCGTAGTACGCCGTATCAATACATGTAAAGAAACGACGTCTGCATATAAAATGATCACATTTTCACCCGCTTAATAAATCACCGTGTAAAAACTCTACACTTCAGTTCACTTAAGACAATAATAAATTTAATGTTAGCGACACGTTGTCATTTTATCTGAGACGTTGATTGATCATTGCCAAGTCTTTTACATTTCATTCATTTATAACTTTAAGCTCCGCGACCTCTTTAGCTTGGATATTCTCTGTTATAATATTATTATATATAAATGTTGATATATTATAGCGTAAGCTCTATGTCATTGTCGAGTGAAGGTTAATCTCCCTTTATGTAATATGAAACAGGCATTTTCTCAGAGGTTAAGAGGTTGTCAAGTCCGAAATAGGTTATTAAATTGTTAATAAACTAATTACGGTCATATGGTACTTAAAGCTTCTCTACAATATATGAGCTGACATAAACGTTTCTAAAAGAGAATAAATGACAGCTAGTAAAAGTGATTGCGGGCCAAAAGGAGCATAAAATAATCGAGTTAAGTATGTGGTAATGCGGGGGATCATAAATCTAGGATATTACAAAATGAAGTTCTATAACGATATGACGTTGAAGGATAGCTCTGACAATATTGTATTAAGCTGTGGGAAGTTATTTTTTCGGGGCTTATTGAAGATGACAGTATTCTGATATAAAGTTTAATTTGTCTTAAGGAATAGACGTATTTATTCAAAATGTTAAAAGTCTTTATTTTATGAACCTATTTGTTTTTTACATAATTTGCTTTGTGACTTTGCAACTTTCGGTGACAGATTCAAATCACCGTACACTGATTTTGAAATCCATCAGACTTTAAAAAGCCAACATTATCCTATCGCTAAGTGCTCGGGAACTTTAAATTTATTCCGATAGATACCACAGAGATGCAGCGAGCAGAATAATTCAGGCTTCTACTTGCTGCTCAATTGAGATGCGAAGGTCGATTCCTCTAAAATATCTAACATGTAAGGATCTGTGGTGAATATAAAAATATGTTTAACCTATTTTATTTAAGACCTGTGACTGACAATGTAGAATTTAAAATATTTGGTCTTCTGTAACCGTTTTACTATGGAATAAAAAATAAAGATGACTGTTTAAACTTATTGACATTATTATACAGACGGTAATATTAATAAGAAGAATATATATGTATTCATTGATGTCTTATTATCGTGTATATTATATATTAAATTATTTATTATAAAAATAAGATAACGGATATGTCAATATGAATTAAACAAATAGGAAAATTATAATATATATATATATATATATATACTATACATATATATATATATATATATATATATATATATATATATAATAAAAATTATAACAATTATAATACATTCTACCGCGAAATATGTTAAAATGGTAAAATGGTATATAAAATACATTGGTTCTGGATAACTGCTTGACCTACCGTATTCAACTAAAAAAAAAAACTATTCAAGTACATCAGTACAAAAAAATATTAATAACATTATCAAGATCCTTTTGGAGAATTACGAGCAAGGGGGACTTCGGTATTTTATACATAATGATATATACTGTACAATTATTTAAAAGAATTTATGAATTGCTATATTTATATTTTTAGCTACCATATGGCCATACATTATAGAGATAGTCACAACGACTACAATAGTCTATTAAGCCTCCTTTGTTCCCCGACAATGCTAACGACTAAAGGAAATTTGAAGTTACACAACATCATGTTGCTTTATAGTGAATGTTTCTGAAGTCAACTTGTCTTATAGGTTATAGCAAATTATCCAAAATATTTACGGTTTTATTTAAGTATTTGTATCGGCTAAGCGCAATATTAGTCCTATAGACAAATATCACCATCAATAAAAAAATAATTAATAAAATTTCAGTGCATATCCACTGTAATCTTTTCTTAAACATTCCCAATTTGGGAATTAATTGAATATATAGAACCCAAAAGGGTATTATAATAACATAATAATCTGCTTATTTCATAACTAATAAAAACTAACAACACTAAAATTACCCAACTCTTGAAAAATAAACTGACATAAATGCAGACTTAAAATTTCCACGGGGACCTCTCAAGGAAACCTCCCTTTTCCAACATTTACTTATGGTACAATTTATAAGAAATAAGCAAAATAATGATATATAGGTTAATTTAAGATTTAAAACTAAATTCTATTGTACAGTACGCAACAATCTAACCGATTTTGTAATACATCACTTTATTCAGTTAAGCACACAATTGGTTTCTTAGGACTCTTACACTAATTTAAGCACATTTTTATATTACTCTAAATTTAAACCTCATATATTCATAAAAATAGTAATAATACTATACAGAAAATAAATATATGAAATCAGCTTCATTTTTTTATTACCACACGCCATACACGAGAGCTTCGCACTCACAACTCCGTTGGATCGCAGCGAAACATTCACGACTAGTACCCTTAAGGTGTGGTAATTAAGAGTTATTTTCGCGTGACGTATCATAAGGCTTTGAAACTTTCCATGCACTGCTGGATTGAGACGTTCTTACGCTGCAAATGTTTTAGCTTTGAAAGTTGTCCGCGAAATTAAACTGCAAAAGAGAATTATTCAAAATTTACATTTATTTATTGAAATTTTTAACGGATGCTTAAGAGGCCATAATTCAATGTTTGATATTATATTTCAATGAGTATTTGATATTACTTCAAAGACTAAACCTAAATAAAAATAACGTAATACATGTCCTATACTTTTCCAAACCATTCTGTTTTAGAGATAAAATATTAAATTTTTAAGTACGTGTATATTAAAATTTTATTAAAATTATGAAATATACTGAATTAAGTAAAATTACACTCTTATTAAAATTTTTCTTTTATTTTATTTTCTGCGGTAACGATGATAAGTGTCTACTTCAAACTAAAGTATATTGTATTTCAAGGTGATCACACCAAAACACTGAGCCGGATATTTTTTTAATGGTTACTACTCGTACCTCATAATATGACGTCATTTTTAAATAACTGGCTAATCTTAATTTAATCACCTTAATAACCACAGCAGTTGAATTTTATTTTATTATAATATCAATAATGTACATTATAAAACAAAATTTAAAAAATTAAGATTATTAGTAAACTTATTAACAAGCAATTTTAAGAGGTTATTATAATAAATTTTAATGAACTTTGAAAGATTTAGAAACTTTACAGGCACTAGCCTGTAAATTTACTAAATAAGCTTATTCTTACTACTTATATTATATATTTTTATTTATTTAATACTTTATTGCACTGCATAAAATAAAAAGCTTGTTATCTTTTTTTAATAGAAAATAAAACAAAAACAGAAATAAAAATCGTGCAAAGGCGGTCTTTTCGCTTAAAGCGATCTCTTACAGACAACCTTGAACAATAAGAGATCAGAAAAGGAATAGTGCAAATTGTAATACATATTTACATTCAAAGATAATAATAATTATTATACTGGAACAATATATACTTATATACTTACATATTTTATTACATGTATATATACTATACACAAATAGATAATGTTACTTCAAACGATTTTTTAAAACAGTTTAAGCATTCCAGAGTCTTACGGACTTTACAGAGAAAGAGTTGCAATAATTGAGTGTGTCATATGTCGATAATTTCAAGTCATAAAAAGTACGGAATTGAACTGAACCAAAGTAGGTAACGCGCTCTTTAAGATAAGAAAGAGTTAGAGGGTGAAACAGGACGGTACATAAAACGCACGGACGATGCATATTTCGTCGTTCTCTTATGGATAACCACCCTTGCTGATTACGGTGTTGTGATATGTGGTCAAGTTTCATTAAATTAAAGATAAAAATTATGCAGATATTTTGTGAGCGTACAACTGGAGCGCTCAAGCAATATCTCAGAAAGGTCTGGGTAAGATGTATCTGCGTAGTCGATGATAGGAAGAAGAATGGTATTAGGTATGGCGATTGCAGTTTTTATAAGTAAGAGATGTTTCCAACTTCGTAGAGAACAATATTAGTATAGATTTTGAGGCTGATATTTTAAATCTGTGATTTGAATATAAATGATAGGCTTCTGTCAATTAATAATCCGAGCTTATTTATGACGCTAGAAAAAGATAACACGGATTTATCCCAGGCAACAGGGGTTAAAATGTACAAGTTAATTTTAAAAATTTGTTTAGGATGGGTATTAACAATGTGACCAACAACGTCCATTCAAAGATTTTATTAAGATTTTGATTTAAGAAATTTAATGTATTGTCAATATGTTTTTGTATATATTTCTTAATCATCAGCTTAGATATGGTAAGAGGACGAAAGAAGAACTGGGACGGTATAAATAAATATAGAAAAGAGAAGCGGAAAAAGCACACCACTTTGTGGGACGTCGGTAGTAAGAAACAAATATTGTGAATTTTTTTTATTGAACTTTGGGTATTACTAATATACTGGCAGTCGCTTTTTTATAAAAATTTTGTATAATTTGTGGTACATAAATAACATTATCAGAAATATATTCTACTATCCAGTAGCATTACACAGTAACCTTCCTTATATACAACTCTGGAAAACTTCTTGTGATTTGCAACTCAGTAGATATATAGAACAATATAATGAGAGCGTCCTATTGTCTATTGACTAGATGCAAATTGAATGCATCATATATAACCATACATAGGGCCGGGATTATGGAATACGAGAATATCCTTAGAAATATCAACTTTAACTACATGCTTATAAGTGCGGTTTTCCATCGAAATTTTAAGTATGAAGTTTAGTTGCATAATTAGCTATAAAGTCTGTATGTCGTTAAGAATTATATTGAAGGGAAGCGTATATGTCTGTATACTTGGCATACATGTTATCTAGTTATCATTTTATAATACCTATCAATTATTATCAATCGTTACCCTAGGCGCAGACAGCGCAGGTAAAGGTCAAGCATGCAATTATTTACACATACAAATTTTTCTTCTTGTTTTAATACATTTCTACATTAAAAATAGCCTGTCAAGTCTTAACAGAGTCCCTTAAAAGCTGAGATGTGAGCATGATTTCCCTCTGAAAATAAAAAAAGATGGTGTAGCTCCTGTGACGGTTTTCAATGTCCTACCTGACATATTGAGTAGGAACCATCAGAATTAACGTGTATAACATAGCTATCAATTCTGAAGTTATTACATACAAATAACAACAACTAATGTTTCTAATCTGTATAAAATGTACAACTTTACGGAATTGAGTAAATATGTTATCTGAAATTTTTATAGCTATCATGACAGTAACTCGTAAAAAATTCAATAAGCATGTTAAAAATACAGATATAAACTGTTTCAGACAACACTCCTCAACATTATTCATTTTTTACGAGCGGACGCCCTCTTATCGAAGTTACGTGCTATTTGCATCGCACCAAAATTCTATAGAGATATCGCCATTATATTTTTAATACTTTCCGTTCTCAAGCAAAATAACAAAAATATTTTTTTTTTATAGAATCTTCAATACTTAATGGTAGGGGAGAAATAATTATAATTGTTGAAGCGCTAGTCTAATGAGGTTAGGTTATCTGTATAACAAACTAACGCGTTCAAAAAAGCAAAATAAATAAATACACGATATACAGTCAAATTATTATTTTTTTTTTTAAAAAAAAAGCTTCCTTGTTTTAAAATACTCTATATTATTATTTACTTTGTACTACTTGTTATAACATTAGACTAAAATCATATTTAATATCTTTGTGTGATAGCAATACTCTTTAGAGGAACTAATTTTCTATTTTAAGACAGGTTTTCTTAGCAAGAGATTATATTTTATTTTCGCAGAAAGATATTTTATCATAAAATATTAATGTTCGATGCATTATTTACTTTACAGAAGTAGATATTATTCACGGTAGTTATTAAATTGTCATTTTAAGAAATTTCGAAATCAATTCTATTATTTTTTTAATAATAAATAACATTCTTTTGCGAGAATATAAAATGAATGGCAGAAATTGTACCTAATGCATCAAAGATTGAATTTTGAAAATTGATGTGATATCTAATCAAGAACCGACTTTATTGTTTTGAATAACGAATCTGTTCGGACTGTTCCTCCTCTCTGCCAACCTATCAGTTTTAATAACAACTCTGTCCGTATGTCTATAAACATGATTGTTAAAGCATTTGTGCATAATTATTACGATAAAACCTAAGACAGCTTCTACCCACGTTTTAGCTATGAAGTGTGCTATTCCCAAAAGGAATGTCAAGTAACGTACAGTATCCGAAATAGAGTTATGACGGGATATCTTGCAGCCAGCAGCAATAAAGTGAATTATGCAGACAACTGCAGCGATACTTTGTTCCCAGCCCTCAAGATTGGTGAGTGTTTTTATTGGATAGTTTACGGCGTTTTAATAATGCTTTAAATATATCCGTATATACTTATGGTAATAAAACTAAGTTGTTATTTGTCTTGGTTTGATTTGTTTAAAAAAAAGAAATGGTACACCCATTCAATTATAAAATTCAAGAAAAGATATAATCTTTTCTAGTATAAATAAGATATAGCATGAAAGTTCGTATTCCTTATTTTTTTCAAATATGGACGAATTGCAATTGCATTTTCAATATAACATTATGCATAGAAAAAAGTCTACAGTAAAAAATTACAATGTTTAGAAATGTCATAAAAAGTGCTTAAAAACCACAAAAAAAATACGTACCTACTCTATTCTCTCATTTAAAAATTGGAGCTTCCGCTGGTTCTTTTGACGTCTTTTAACACCCGCTATCGACTACATTGTGTAATCTGAGCTTTATATTCTTCTTCCCAAGAGACTCCTAATCCAGACTTACACCGAAGCGCAGTGTACGTTCAATTTTAACTTTAATATGCAGCCCACTGCACCACCAAATTGGAAATAATGATCAGTACTCTCAATTTTATACTTTTTCCGGCTTGTGGGTGAGTGTAAAATATTATTGCGTATCTTGCTTATAGGAAATTTTAACAATATCTTAAGAGACCTGAAGTCAGTACTTCTGTTTAACCATTAGAGTTTTGTATTGCTTAAAAATATAACGGTTAATAGTTGACATGTATTCTTTTGTATAAAGTAATCCCAACCAATCTGTTTATTATAATTGTACGCCAAATTTTCAGATGGTAAATTACACACATTAAAAATATTTCTCAAGAATCTTTAATATACGTGAAGCGCACGTTTCAAGATAACTACGATACAACCATATATTGTATGTGGCATATAATCGCATCACAAAGGACGAGCTAGCTTTGTGTGCTCGGTGCTAATTAGGTAATTTCATAGGCTTCCTTCATATCTTGCATTCAAAAATGGGTTTAAATTGACCTCTTTTGAGTAATTTCGTGGCTTTTAGTAGGTACAACCGACAAAAGAGTTACTACAGTTAGTTAGGTTTTTTTAAATCTAAAATAGATTAAAAATGTAATTTTATAATTTCAATATTAATAATTCGAAAACAACAATTTAAAAATAACAAATCAAAATCTATTAACATTAAAAGAAAAAATACATAGATAGTCGTATCGGAAACATATTTGAATTACCTTTGTTCCCGTTTGGTTTACTCGAATGTGGAGACAGGGGTAGAGGGGTTATTTATTTTACGAGTATGGTGTGTGTTTGTATGTTTGTTTGTAATATTCTTTATGATCTCATATCTTCCAACCACTGAACAGATTCATATAATTAAGGTTACGTGTTTATAGTTCAAGTATTCTTAAATATGTGACGTCACACAATCTAATATGGAACCCTCTCGAGGCAATTACATCGTGAATAAAAACAAAAAATCTTTGAAGGGTAAGGGTGTGAGGTATCAAAAGGAAGGAACTTAATTGGCATATTTCGAGTATATAATATGTTTATTTCGAGTATATATATATATACAGTCTAAACACCTCCACAAAAGAAATACGAGTACGTCGTAGGTGCCGTGCGTGTATTCGTAACAGAGGAGCTGTACTCGAACAGGATTTGAAATAAAAATAATTTTGATTAATTTTTGTTGTTTGTATTTTTGTTGGTACCTCATTTATTGAACAAGCCGATAAGTATTATAGCATTTTTTATGTCGTTGTAATAAGTGATAAATGGAGAACTTTTTAAATGCATGCTACCTCCAGAATCGCTAGTGGTTTTTTTTTAAACCATTGTGAAAGTTGAACGTAGATGTCAAGCTTAAACTTATTTTTTCACTTTATGAGTTCTACATCAGTTAGGTAGTTCAGATTGTATCTAATTTTGCTTTTCGTGGCTTAAGCATGAATTTGAGACTAAAATTTCATGAAAACATCCGGTCTAAAATGGATTTTAGAAATGTTATTTAAGTGATTAGGTACAATTTCGATGAAAAACGAAAAAATTACAAAAAAAAATCTTTAAAAAAAATAGGTCAGGGATTTTTTTTGGCCAACTTGTATTCTCTAAATATGTACCTGAACACGCTTAATTTTTTTGTCGGACCCTCTACAAAACACCCTGTATATATACCTCTTCGAATTGTCAAAATAAAAAACGATCAATTTTTAGTCAATTATACTGCTCTTTCTAGAAGAGTAAACAAAAATATGAAAATATTATTTCAATTAATAAAATTCACTCCTGGTTAAATTTTAAAGAAATTGACAGCGACACTAGTTTTGTTTATTACGAAAGTTTTCGATTATGAACTATATATAATAGATAAGACAATTAACGATTACACATTATGTTAAATACAAATAAAGAAATTGAGAAGAGCCAAATTATAAATTTAACAAATAAATTTGTGTTGATATAATTGCAAGATGTAAAAGTTCGATTACATGTATTAAGTGCTATTAGGCAAAGTTAATAAAAAAAAAATATGTGAAATTACCTATATTATGAGATTCAGTGCTGATGACACAGATGAAGCAGATCATAGCAGACTTAACAACTTATTATTAATTTTCCTAGGAACAATCAGCGTTACTAACACAAACTAACTGCTCATTGGACAAGATGTTAGGTCGAAAGAAATGATTAAAAGTTATGAGCAATCTGATTATCGCTTATATTGCAAAACATAACTTTATGACTTAATATGGGTCAGTATAGTGAGTTATCAGCGTCAACTACGCAGATGATTACAGCTCACAATAATTACAAGATTATGACAAAAGAACATGGGTTATGAGCGTGCAGTGCAGAAAGCGAATTTGATATCGCACAGATGTCATCATAACGGACAATGTGATTTTGTGATTGGGAATAATGATTTACTGTTAATAAATAATTAGACTAATATTTGAGTAAATATGAAAGTTATAATTAAAAACTATGTGTAAGATATTAAGTGAAATAAAATATTGATTAAGTGTGTTTATAAAAATTAATAATGTATAAATTATTTTAGCTGCTTCAATGTAGATTAAAATTTGGTGTGAGGACCCACCTCAATAAGGATGGCCGAGCTGTAAGATAATTACTTTATCATATGATTTATAATATTTAATATTATAGTACATTATTTAAATATTTTATTATTGTGATATTTTTATGTGTCATAAAATTAATTATTGTGTGTGATAACAGGCATTGGATTGTGGAACCTGGTGGTTTTTGAAAAAATGTAAAGGCAGTGCAATTGTTTCATTAATGATTACTTCGTTGAATAGTAAATACTAATAAAAGTGAATAAATTAGTAAATAGTGTAGAATACAATAAATAGCTAATTTTTGCTTTGTGTTATTGCTGAGTACGACCTGAGTTGATTTATTAGTTATAACTAATTTCTTGGATATTGAGTAAATCCATATTTTAAACTTCTTTAATTTACCACAAGTAAAGATCGGTGACGAAACACTTAAAAACAATAAGTTAGTAGAAAACTATCCCTTTCTTTTGAAACATTTGATTTCAAGCACAAACTTGAATGATTTTGTCTATTTGTTGTGTGCTTGTTACAAGTTTCCATATTTTTGTCGAAACATGCTTGATTGCGTCTTTACGTAACAACTTTCATTAATTTGTTACCAATGACCCTATAGGGTCCCCTATAGGATACCCGAAATAAATAATTTTATAGTGAATGCTTTTGTAAATGTTTTATTATTTATTTAAGCCATAATAATAGGATAAATATTTTTCATTTAAATAAAGGTATTTCCTAAAGCCTCTAATTTTCCTATGGATCCGCTACCGCTTCGCAGTATCGCCCCCATTGACGATAATATCGTAATCATATTTTACTCTTACTAAAGCTATCTATGAGTACAATAGTTTCTCATGTGAATATAGGGTTCTTATATTTTGTATTGATATTTAAAATTCTTGCAAACATATTGTTAAAATTGTGAATAACAGATATTTTCTTTAGAAATCTCTCTGTAGAAAACATTAAAGAAAAGTGTATTTAAAAGTAAAAGTTATTGATTGTAAAGAAAGAAAAAGATTACTTTTATCAGTTTTTTTATATAATAATAAAAACAAAGTGAAATTGTGTCTGACTATGAATATGATGCAATGAGTTATACTTAAAAAATAAATTTAGTTTAACTAGTCATGTAGCTCGTATTGTGAAGACAGGTGGTCATTAAAGTTACTACATTGAAGGCTAGGCAAACGTCGCGTAGGGTGACTACAAAAGACGGAATAAGGACAATAGGAAAAAACAGTAGGTAAAATAAGAAAAAACCGTGGCAGAATCTGAAAAAATATTTAAATTAATTTAATGATAGAATGGATTCACATATGTAAGTAAATAAAATGTAAATAAAATCAATGATAGACAATAACATATTTTGTTTCTATATATATTCTTAATTACAGAAAGGAATACGTCTTTTTAGTTATTTTACTTTGAGATAGCTAAGGTAATTTGCATCTCTGATCCTTCCCTCTGCTCAATCATGAATGACGTAATATATAAATATATTTTTCTTATGTTATAAATTGTATTATACTAATGCAACTATATGAGTTAAATGTAACAATGTAACAATGTAGCAAGTTTTTCAAAGTAAATTAGGAACGCGTCCTTTCCGGTACATACCAGGGCCATGTGACCAGAAGCACATTATACATTTTTTGGACACATTAATCTTAGCAATATTTTATTCTAAGATTTTTATTCACTATGTTCTCGTCACTATTTAAATATCAAACATGCGATGTCATTAAAATATATAGTAAAAGTACGACGGTGCACTCTTGTAATATAATATAATTGATGCCGTTAAGAACTGTAACAATAAAAGCTGACTTAGAATAACCTAAAATTGTAACGTTGCGAATAATATTATATAGCTGAAAATAGTTACGCATGATATTATATAGTTGAGCAATTTAATATTTAATAATTAAGATTCTTTCATATACACTAACATATAACAAATTTTATACATAAGAAAATATCATTATTCCATTCATATTGCGAAATTTGTGAAACAAAAATATTACTGATTAAAATGTACTATTACTCAAATCGTCTGCACAATTAAAACAGCCTGCTTATATTCAAGTACAAATAGTCGCTTATATATAGTTTTCACATACACTGCACGAAATAAGGGTAGAATTATTAAAATGCGACTATGCCTTTTGTAGAAAATACTAAATCGTGTACAAAGAACATTATAAGATTGTCTACGAACGTAGCGCGGGACGATTGGAAATGGTTTCAAATAGTTCAAAGTGAGTTTTGTGCCTACACTGTGCGTGGTTACCGATAGTTAACGGAATACACGTCACATTACTACTTGGTATATCGTTAGTGCTTTGATTTAAAAAGATTTTTTTTTGTAATATAAGAATATTTTTGCTAATGTTTTCATAGGTAATTTTAAATATAACATGCATGTATATACATATGACGTAAAAGGTGGCCTGATAGTAAATAATTAACGCAAGCCATGCTTTCTTGCGACACCAAGATTTAACAGTCTTTTAAAGAAAATGCCCCATTCCTTTGTTCTTAACCTTGTTGTGGAATTAATTCTCCTTGAGAACGTAAGGTATTATGGATGTACGTAACTCATCCTGTTGGTAAGAATATCTACTTCAGTCTGTTGTGTACATGTAATAAAGTGGTTCCAGGGATAAAACAGACCCATTTTTTCTTCACATAATAACAATAATGGCTATATTAAACATTGTAATTTATCAGAGATTAATGCACTATGGCAGTATTTCAAAAATAAATACAGGTTATCATATCGTGTAGTTTAATAATATTTAAAACAATATTTGTAAATCTTTAGTCATTTCAGGACTGCAGCGTTTAAAATCGATTACTTTAGCTTATGTTTTCACTGTATATGTAGGTAGTTGCAATTCGCGCCACGGGAAGCTCGTAAAATGTTTGCACTGGCGTCGTGCAGATGGTGCTGTACGCGAATACGCTTATAACATTATGCACTGATACCCTACAATAAAAAATGTTCAGAGTTTAATTTTTAAGCCATAAAACCTGTTTTATATAGATTTGATCTATTTATATATTGGGTAATATATTTATAATATATATTTTTTTACATGACATCCAATTTAACCAGCATGATCATAGAGTAAGCAGTACAAAAATAACCATAAATTAATATCAATAACTAAAATGTAAAAGGATATGTTTTATAAAAATATAATTAACGATTTATTTGTAGTTTTTTTTAAGTAGGTACATCTGGTTATAAAGGACAAATTATTAAATTAGAAATTCATTAATTTGAATAATTGAATAATATTTTAAATTAAAAAATAAAAGAAAACTTTTTATTTTAAAATACAAAACTCTTATATTGTTTGCTGGGATACAATCCCGCAGAGTAAGTGTCCCGACTTCGGTTTTGGGCGTGCGTGTTATATATTAAAGAAGGCAATTTTCTTGCGGTTACTAATTTGAAGGTTGTAAGAATGCTTTATCATCTGTTACTGTGCTTATTCATTGTTTCGATTGTAAAAGAATCAAAGGCGACCTTATAATAATTGGAAATATTCTAAGGTTATTTACAATTGTACTTAAAGATAATATTATATAAAATACATTTAATTAAAATGATATACGCTAAAGCGAGCGACAGACTCTCGTTACCAATTATCCTATCTCTGTCTCTAACTGAATAAAACTCGTCGTCTTTTCTTCATTTTCGCGGCAGACTTTTAGTTAGTTTTTGTACGAACTGATTTACGACCTACCTCCAACCCTCGCTGTAATAAAGGACTTCAGAATAAAATACTAAAATTATTTTCGCTGTGAGATTCCTATGAAAGTTATACGCTACAAAATATTGTTGACGGATTTACATTTAAGTTTTGAATAATATTTGGCGCCAATTTTCTACTAGAAAAAAAGAGATGATTTTTTTTAATGCATTTGTATTAAATTTTAAAAACATTATGCCTAAAATAATATTTTATTTCTATTTAATCACTGAAAGTATGAATACATTGTAATCTCGATTAATATTCTTTGTAAATTATCTATGTAACTATATATATCTAATTATATTTAAGATATATTAAAATGTTAACAATTTCGTCGATAAGTTATAATATCAGCATTTCAAAATAATATACAAATTATAATAATATATCAATATTTGAATTGAACGACCGACCAATAGTTTTTTATAACAATATACTCGTATGTAAATATATAAAGGAGTAGTACGTTGCATTAAAGTGCAGTAAAAATGGTGTCACCTCTGGTGTTTGAATATTTTAATATACTTGAGCCTTGCACCACGTTTGCCAGAATTTACAAGCTTTATAGCTGGCTATGCAGTAAGGTGCATATTTACTAACTTTTTCTTAGCATAACGGGATCAAACCGATGTTAATAGGAAGAAAGAAATAAATGTCTATATGATCAATAACAAATAATAAATATATAGTACTAACTTAGTATTTAATAAGTAATTTAGTTTTACTTACGAAAAAATATCATAGTCTATTACTCTAAACAGACGAGATTATGTCATATATACATTACATTGATTAATAATAATTCAATAAAAGCTACCAGTGCTGAGAGGGAAAAGATTGTTACGTTACTGAATAAATACCTATACATATATTTTTGTTTCAAATTTTCTATAAACAAATTAGGTGTGTTAAAATTTTAAATAATATATGATAATAAATATATAAATACGTGTACGATTGCAATACTCTTGATTGTGTATAAATATATTTTATAAACATTCACTTTTTGTATAGCTGACTTCACTACCACTAGAATAATAATATCATATAAATAAAGTTTGAATTTTTCGTGATATTCATCATCCATCCATCCGTGTTTTAGTTCGTTATCACGTTTACATAATCTCTTACCTGCCGACGAGCTTTTGCTTTTTAATTCCAAACTGCAACTTAATTAAGCAGAATATTCACCTTATTGGAAGTTATGGGTTAAATTAATGAAGATATGGCAACTTTTAATACTATTTACGATGTAGTTAACCTATTTATTATATGGCTATAGTTAAGGTACCTACATACTTATACATATAGGTAGGTATTTTTAGGAAGTAAACCATATTGTAACTAACATATTACTTACAATTATATTTAAAGTATTTAGTATTGCCCTACGTTATAAAATATAAGACCTACATGTATGTTTATAGATGGTACTTATTCGTACAATCCATAAATTTTGTAAATAGTTCGGAATAAATTCCAAAAGCATAAAACACTGCCAATCAAGCGTAACAACTTTTGTACATATCACTATAATATAAGACGCCCATCGAAAAAACACGTCAATATATTATATTTCTGATCACGACTTAATCGTAAATATGAAGGGTTGGGTACCGTACCTTCTGCTACCTATTGCAAAAAGAGTGCGCTCTCTCCATAAAATATGTCTGAGGGGGTTAAACTACTTATTCTGGACCCACAGTAAGAATATCCTCCCAAAAAGCGTATCCATCTCGCTCTGAACAACCTTGAAAAAAAGAGATGCTTCCAATTCCATTCAAAAGTATAACACAGTCGGTACGCAATACGTATGTGTGTATTACTTATTTATATATGAGATAGCCTTTTCTTCGCATATGTTTCTAGCTGTTTTATTCGCGTGAATAAAGTACGCTCGAGGGATATTTTTTTCTTATTCTCGGAGACTTTTTGCGGATTAATTAGATGGCTGCCATAAGCCTCGAGACAACTGTGACTGGATGAATAAGATAGTAGAGAAGGGATGTTCATTGTTAAAAATGTTAATAAGCCGCCATATTTTTATGTAATTAAGATTGTTACTTGGAAGTGTTTTGATTTTTCGTGCTGTACGATGAAACAATGACTTTGTTTTAACGTATTTACACTTTTTTAAGTATTTATTTATTATTTTATACAATTATGATATTATGTTGATTATTTGTGCCCTTGATTATTTTATTATTGTTGTTATTTTATTTCAGAGCTGAGTCGGGTAGAAATAATAAGGTCTTACTGGTATATTACTGAAGACGTAAAAATATAAATATCGTGGAATAGTATTGTGATTTTTTTTTTCTTGCATAACTTATTTTTTAGTTAGTGGACTAAAAATGTCTGAAAAAATACTATACAGCTATTTGTGTCAACTATTTCAATAACATTTAGCAAATTTCAAAAGTCAAACCGACGTCCTCCAATTAAGGCTTGTTGTGAAGAAATAATCACAAAGCTCGTCAGAACGATAAATTCACCGCCAGACACAATGGTGACTTTCCTTAACTTTTCGCCCGCGAATAACGAGTTTTTAACTTTGTGGCAAAGCGAAAAATGTCTCTATCTCGGTTACGCATTTTCATAAGACATAAACTTTAGCGAGAGCAATTTTATTTAGACCAAAAATACAAGAATTTAGAAATAGCAACTCTAATTAGAGATTTAGTCTTATTGTTTATTTTTGTATTAGTAGAGAATGTATTTTAAGTATAATCACACTTATGTACTCAATCATATTCTTCTCTACTGCTCCCATCTAGGGTTCTACTATTTGACTGCCAACATTAAAAAGCCATGCGGACGTCGGGAATTCTCTGGTTCTGTAATTTTTTTTTAAATTTTCTAGGGAAGTCACATCTTTTAGCGTCCTCTACCACATTTATAACGAAGAGTGTTCCAAAACTAATTCATTTATATCCCGCCTCTGATATGCTTTATCCACATACACGCCACTGGCTACAATTCCATCTTTACTCTTATGATGTTTTTAACACAATTATTTTCAAAGGAATTTTCTCCACGAATCACTAAAATATGGCTTGAACTTCATTCAGTGGTTTGTCTAGATTAATACCATAACATAAAGTACTTAATGGCTGACAACGCTTTTAGAATTCCTGTATTATCCAAGAGTCCAAAAACTCGTTTTGCGACGGTGTTCATTTAGTATATGGGTACCCTTTGCCTTCTTAAATAATAAAGAGGGCAATCTATAGAAAAAAGTAACAAATAACTCCTCAGATGCTCTTTTGAGCGATTTTACAATTTAAAATATTTACAATGTCGATTATAATTATTAAAGCACTAAATGCTTTCAACAAAATGTAAACACTACAAATTAACATGTACAAAGGTAAATAAAATAAATAGTTGTAATTATCTAATACTGTTAAACAAGTCCGTTTAATACATTTATAAAATTAATATTAATCAAAATTATATAAACGTGCCGTAGTAACGTAACGCTAGATCCATAGGCTAAAATTAATTAAAATGAACTTTGCTTCAAAATTTTACATTGAGGTGTTTTTTTTTTTGTTATGACAAATTAGTGTTATTATTTGTAACTTACTTAAACATCTGACTTTGTAAAATTAAAATAAAAAATACATTTATTACTATTTATTTTAAATGTTTCAAAATATTTAATATGCATATAAAAATTAAAATTTCTATTTAATTTGATTATAGTTAATGAAATTTGAATGTAATATAATCTTTTATGAATTGGCCCACAAGTAAGAGAGACCCGAGGAAATTACAGAAGGAAAACGGCCCTACTTTCAATAAAACTGTCGTCTTTATTTAACAGGGTAAAAGTTATCGTGGGTGCTATTCTTCTGTTATTCGACAATGAGATGACCCTTCTATTAGATTTTAATCTCTATAAGGAAAACTGCAACAAGTAACGTTAATTCATAATAATAGTAAACAGATTTTTCTATTCATCATTCTTTATGAAAATAAGACTATTATTTTATCCCTTTTTTGTACGCAATTGTATTGCTTGTGTGTGTAAGTTTAATGTTAAAAATAGATTCAGAAGACGAAAACTAAAAAATATTTTTATTGTCATATAACCAGTAATTAAAATAGATCAAATTTATATTTTCCATTTTTATCTCATAAATCAATCAATCAAAATGCTTTAATTGTAAAACACATTAATAACTATTTAGATAATTATAAGTATTGTTTAACATGTTATAAAATAAATTATTCCGTTTTCAGGTCTTTTTCAGCAATTATATCTTGTAAAACTTGTAAGTTTTTTGAAAAGCAATCATTTTCACATTAACAACATAAGTTTTTTCTGTTTGTAGTTTCAGAGTTTAAAGTTCAAATACACCAATGATTTTGCGACAACAATATGTTTTTTTATCTTGCAATTGATTGTACGATTGCATTTCTTTTTACACTGCAGAGGTTCTATTTAAAACTATGAAAATTTTTACGATTGATTGATGAGTAATTTAATGTATTACGTTGTTGTAATATTTCCTATTTATTGATTTTTTATGATATGATAATTTAATATGTGGGTAAAGTAATATTACTATTAAGTCATTTACTTAATTCCATATTAAGTATGTACAACTTAATTTTTGTGTTATTTAGATTTAAGAGTGTATAATTCATTATACATAACATATTATGTTCAAATGGTAAAGTTATTGATTTGACAAATTAGCCGAAGCCATCTTTACGATATTAAAGTATAATATTTGGGTAACTAAAAGGTGTTAAACATAAATGTGGTGAATGTGCTGTAATGTCACAAATACATTTAAGAATTTAGTATCCTTCAAAATAACTATTTTGTTATTATTAAAATTTTGAGATATGTAAAGTTATGATTATGATAAAATGCCATAAATAGCCGCTGGTGTCTCTCACTGTTAAAGTGGTACAAATACGGCTACGAGCCTTCATTTGGGCTTATTAAATCCCTACTAGAGAGATCTATAGTAGAGATGTAATTTCTAGCAAGCTACGTTCTTTTATACTTTATTTGTTTTTATTATTTTTATTTCGCTAGTGCTTATTTACATGCAATCTTCACATGATAATGAAATTTATGACGTAAAAGAAAGAGTTAGGTTTTCATCTCTCTCACATGGCTCATCGTATTACACGCAGCGATATTTTTATGCATCTCCATAATTTTAGGACATCTATAATATAGTTATACTACTCTTAAAGATGCTATCGAGTTTATACATTATTTTGTTCATCAATGCAAGGATTAGGATCTTTTAATTGATTCAAAGTTTCGAACTCCCCTCGGCGGTCTTTCCAGATCGATACGACGTTGGCACCTTTAAAAAAGGCGTATACCCTCACCTCCAAAGCCGGAAAGGTTCTTGCAAATCCTCGGAGGTTGCAATGCTATTTGCAGTTATCGATTTAATATGTAATAATATAAAAAAAATGATTTAGATGGGGTACTCCAGTAACTTCCCCTCTTTTAAGAAGTTAAGAGGTAGATAAATGTCATGGTATTCATTTTGGACCCTAAAAACAGCAGGCAATCGCCGAGAAGAGTAAAGTAGATATAAATAATAAAGTACTAAATACGTTTAAAAAGTCAAGAGATAGATAAATATCATAACATTCGTTTTGGACCCTGAACACAACAGGTAATCGCCGAAAAGAATTTGTTTTTTTTTCTCAAATTTTGTTTCTTAACGATACTATAAAATAATTATGCTCGTCATTCAGGTTATAAATTTAATAATGTCGGTAAAAAAGTTTTTTCTTCGTCGTAAATCTTTCTCTCTTGGGATTAAGCGTAGCATTTAGTTCTGCTCGTATATTTTGAGAGCAAACGACCCATATAAATTCACTTCTGTGAGGTTACTGCAGCTTTGAATTTAGTAATACAAATGAATATGTATAGTTTAATGAGTGAGATTTGTAAATAATAATATATTATTAAACACAAGTAACCCAAATTGTATAAGGAGGTAATAATGGTCATTATAATTTAAAAACGGTAAATGAATTTAGTAACAATTATAACGCTAGCACCAAAATACTAGACTATTAACATTATAACTTTATATGTCTGTTTTTTTTTAATTTTTCACACCTAAACCACAGAATAGATTTTAATGAAATTTAGTACTTAATAGAGATATTTTAATATTCAAAGAAAGACATAGGATACTTTTATTCTGAAATTAAATTATACCAGGTGCGTTTGCCAAGTCAATCAAAGATATAAAAAGGTGAAATAATATATAAATTAATAAATATATCCTTTTTACAATAAAATGGTATTATTAAGCTAACAAGATATCAACTATGACACAGTGGTTTGATAGCTGCTCTCATAGATAGACAGGTAAACTGCATTAACTAACTTGGTTTAGTTTAGTGATAGGATTTCATAATTTTTTTATCACGTTGCGAGACTTGGTAATTTTTTAACATGTTATGTTTTTGATTTTATCTTATTTCTTTTTGTTAGTAGTCCTAGTTTATTTTTAATGGAATTATACTTGAATTTCGTCCTTCAGCTGCGGACTAACTACTACTATACAACAGCTTAGTTAAATCTAAAATTGAATATTTAATAGAAGTATGGGGATCTGCCGCCAAGACAAACTTAATAACCTTACAAAGAATACAAAATAAGGTTATTAAAGTGCTATTCCACTACCCTTATCTCACCTCAACCAATAAATTGTATCAAGAAACAAAATTACTAAATATCACTCAACTATACACCTATTACACCTGCATACTGATAAAAAACATTATCACCAACTCAATTCACTCTAACATTAAAAATGACAAAAAAATAAATATGCTAAATGGTGTGCGCACTAAGAGTGGCAAGAAAACAATACTGTTTGAGGGAGTGCAACTATATAATAACTTACCGAATGATCTTAAAGGTGAGAAGAGCATGAATGTATTTAAAGTTAACTTAAAGAAATATGTATATAAAATCTAATCAAGGCTGTTAAATAAGTTTTAAAAAAAGTTTGTTATAATTTTTACAAATGTTTGAATTGTCGCTCCAGAGGCAAATTATTGTTATACTATTTTTTTAGAAAATTTATTTTATCTCATTTTAAGTAAACTTAATGTTTTATGAGAATAAAGTTCTTTAAACCTACTTACTCAAAGCCCTGTCGAGTCGGGGTTTCCTTATAGGTTTTAAAAATTTGACAAACCAGTTTCGAGTTTTATAATAATTAATTGACATGTATTTATCACAAAATTTAAAACCCTTAGTATGTAGTAAACTTCAAGTCATTCGTCATTATATATATTTTTTATGTTACTTAAGAACATGCTTTTCCGTTTCTCTGCTTGTTAGGCTGTGCTCTGGGGTTTTACATCAAGTACTCCATATTTTTTATATCACTGGGTAGTGCTCATAAGACCGAATATGTTTTAATATGGCGATATTTTTGTATCTTTGATAGTTCAGTTTTGCTATAAACCACATGAAGTATTTTTATAGTGTTTCGGTCATCAGTGACAAAATAAAGGAACTTTGATTTGCAATAATTCCCAAGCAACTGTTTCAAATTGAATGTATTTTGAAAATATATGTAGCTACATACCCTTTTGGTTACTGAAAGATTGAACTTTATACATTTATTTTACAAAGAAGTTACATAAGTTTGATAATGACTCGAAGAGTTTCGACAAAATAATAGTACGGCCGTACCTTTTTGCTCGACTTGACAGGGCCCTGCCGTGCCTCCAGATTGTTAATGATAGTGAAAACAAATTGATATGAATTATATATATGCACAGTACACGGAATGCATGACACGGAAACTTAAGCTGGTTTATTATATTAATGATAATTAACGTATCGATTTAATAAGAAATAAAATCATCGGCTGATTTTATGTGTGTGATTCTTCTCACGCCAGAGTGGTGGTCACTCGCATACACAAGTGATCACTGGTATAGTTGAAAAAAATATAAATTGCCAAAAAATATTATACCTTATAAAGTAAGAACCGTAGGGTCAGCGACCAATCTAAATAATATCTTGAATATATTTTAAAGATATTAGTATCCGTTACACAATCATTTTTATGTCGGACATTTGATTTGTTTGTTTCCGATTGAAAATAATCGTCATAGTTCTTAATTAAGAATCTTATTATATTAAAAACAATTATGTCAGATAATAATATATTTCATGACGATGATAATAATAATAACTATAACATTATCTGGAAGCCTGGTAAGGCATACTTAACCATTACTATGTTACAGTTATTGTTCAGTTACTGAGACTGTTGTCCACATAATGTACTGCATCTCCCTAGCATACTATATACATTAAAATACTAACGAATCTTTTTCCTGACCTTCTTCATTACTTTAGAAAAAATAAATGACATGCAAATTTCAAAAGGCTGTTTCGCATAACCAATTACTTCCGCTGTTACCTGCATTATACAAGAGTAGAGCACTCCAACTAACCGGGTCACCGCGATGGACGCTTTGAAAATTATCACACTTTCATGATGTTTATAATATTAACAATTTACTTGGAAGGTCTTAAATATAATATAGAGTAATTATTTTTTTTAGCTTAAGCCATTTTTATTGATAATATTTATTCAGAGTAAGAGTTAAAATATTTTGTTTTTTTATTACAAATAACAAAGTATTATGAGAATTTAAATTATATCAGGAATGTTTTGTTAAAAGAGATATTATAAATAACAGCTTAGCCAGCTATGTTCATGAAAAAATATTATTCATATTATTTCCATTTATAACTTAATTTTCTTATTTATATTTATAATAAATTTATTTAACATTATTCTTAAACTATCGTATTTTTACCTTTATCGAAGAAAATTTAAAGCAATGCTTTTTATTTTTAAAATTCTTTGAGCACTCTTCTCTTAGCCAAGGCGTAACTATGTCATCGGGCTAAGTGACGCGCCAGATTTCTTAGGAAATAATCTCACTTTTTCTCAAGTACCACTCATTTAATTTTAGATGCAAAACTAGATTACATATTTTTCGGTAAAATTAGGTCATAATTTAAACCTCAAAGGAAATAAATACATATTTAGGAACTTTAAATACTTACATACTAACGAACATAAAATTCAATTTAAATTATGGAAAAGTACGTAACAGTTTTTCCAATATAAAATTTTTATCCAAAATAACACAACAACAAACAACACAATAATATAATAATAAAAGCAAAACTTTGTCTTTATTTTCTTATACAAATATTTTGTAAGTATATCATTAAACATACTTGTATTATTTTATTTATAAAAAATTCGATGCTCTATGCGCGCCGCCGCCAACTTCTCACGGGTCACTTCTCTCATTGCAACTTTATCGGGCGCACGTCGCTTTATGCAATAAAACTTTTATATGACACGAATAAAATGTAAATTACATTCAATTTATCCATTTAACTTTATGGTATTTCGAACGATATATTATTAATAGTAAGTAAATTTGTCTGCTTCTTTGTTAAGCTAACGGAAAAAAATAAGTTTTTCCTTACAGTTATAAATTATAATTATTCTGTGTTAATTCCAATGTGTTTTAAAATGTTTATGTACATTTAAAAAGTAAATTTAAATGTAAGAAAATACTTACAAATGATATTCTTAAATGGGTTTTATTGAGATTTACTTGGAAAAATTATAGGTATCGTAATGATTTGATGATAAATAATGTGTGTGTGTGTGTAAATATCGTAATAATTATAACAGAAATTACAATAAAGTAAATATAATTAAAATATTTTCTTTTTCTAATATATTAAATGACACATTGTGGAATAATACCATTGTTTACTTATTGCCTTAAAGAATATGTAGTTTAAAAAAAAGTGTGTGTTCGATTCACACATGGTAGAAGTGAAACTTTTAAATAATATGATAAATGTAAGGTTTTTTATTTTTAACCCAGCTTAAAATTATTTAATAACACTTTTATACCTACTATCTATGTCTCAGATATACAAGGGGAAAAAGCGTTTGAACAAACAACTACACGTTTTCCTCAAATTTCAATTGTATTGACTTTCCATAATTACAAGTTATGATGAAGACCTATTACAAGTATACATTAAATTACGGAAGTAATCTAAGAACTTATCATATAAAAGAATGTATTTTTATACAGCGCTACTTGTATTATGTTAAAAAACTTATCTCGAATAACAATTTTACAAAATATCAATGCCATCTATCGTGAGTTTTAAGAAATAACAACTTCAATATATGCCTTTAAAACACTTTAGTTTAGAGATTGAGCAAAAGATGGCATCTTGGCAGTTTGTCTTTGTCTCGTATCAAATAAAGTGATATTAATTAATATATACCTAAGTCTGTTTTTACACGGTCTTTTTTTACACGGTTTTGATATAACACAGTTTGAAAATAAAATATTTTTAATTTTTTTACACGATTTTATTACATTTAGCACGATTAAAATTTTTTTGGGCTTAATTTTTTTTTGTCAATAAAATTTTTGCGAAGTATGTTCATATCACAAATTTAGGGGAATTTCCTTTTTGTGCATACAAGCAAATTTACTTACTGGTCAGAGCAATTGAAATGTGTTAATATTTTGTGACTGATCTTTTTTATCTTTAATAACTATGCTTGTAAAAATAAACATTGTATATGTGATTTAATTAAATAAACATGAATACTTGTTCTTAAAAAATCCTTGTTTTTCACTAATTTTAGAGATTAGGAACCAATCACCTATTTTTGCATACGATCAATGTCTTTTTTTCTCGGTTTTTTTTACACGGTGTTTTCTGGAACCAATCTACCGTGTAAAAACAGACTTAGGTGTATTAATTTATTTAAAATTATTATTGCATAACAAATAAGATACAAATGGCGGACTTAATGCTTAACTTTTACTACTAGTCAACTAAGCTTTTCTACTAACTAGACTTAAGCTTTTCTACTAGTCAACCGATATTATACACAGAGAGAACAAAACAATTAAATTTATATAGAATATTAAACTACTTAATAACACCATATTGCGAACTTATAAAATAATTACTGTCATATATATGTATTTATAATTATAATTTGATATATATCAACCATGAAACAAAATAACGGATATCAATAAAATATATACATATTTATATAATATATACACTTTCGTGATTCTTGAGAGTGGAGACAGTAAGCTCCTTACAGCTACAAGAACTTTAGAGAGACATGATAATATTGAAATAGGAGGAAATTCATTACAAATTGTGGGTTAGGAAAGTTCCCAAAAACTTCCCCATAACTACCGTAGAAGAATTTAATAATTGATTATGCAATTATCGGCGTTTAGCCGCTCTTACCAACTGATTGCAACAATTATCAACAATCTTACTGTGGCACCAGTTACCTTTACTAAGATTAAGCTTAAATTTACGAAAGAAACGACCGCGCCTACGTATAGCCGCCTTAACTTCTTCAGTGACCCATGGAGCCGATCTATGTTTTAATTTGATAGCTTTAATTGTTGAATGTCTATTATAGAGACACAATATTTTATTGTAGAAAAACAAAGTCATCTCTTCTTTATGCATTATACTCCTAACGTCACTTCAATTTATAAATGAAGCATAATTCAAAAAGCAGTCAATATTTAATTTTGAAAAGTTATGCCAGTTTAGTACCGAAGGCTTAGGTGTGAGAGGGTTAATTTTAAAGAAAATAAATACTAATACGTATCTGGAGAAATTGGGAGCTAATAACTTAGACCATTTTCAAAAGAAGCGAGAAGAATTATTAAGTTAAGTCAGGTATCAGAAACATCAAGGTTAAGATGACTAGGGTTAAAAAAAAGGATATTTAAATTGACGTAACTGAGAATAGATTTCAATTTCTGGGAAGCTGGGGAATCCAATATAAGGTTTGTGTTAAGATCATCCATAACTATTTGATGTAAGCACTCTGAGCTAATACTTTCAAGAGCAGACTCTAAGTCAGAAAAGTAATAAATGGAAGAAGCACAGTATACGACTCCAAGAATGACTTAAAAACCTTTGATATTAAGTTTCAAAAATAGAAATTCAGGGGAAGCAGAACAGGAAGATTGCGAACTGTTAAAAAATTACGCAATTTCGCTTTTTAAATATATTGCTACTCCACTGCCTCGTTTACCTATTCAATCACAACGAATTAATTTGAATCCAGGCAAAGAGTAGGCAGTAGGACATAAATTAAGCTTAAGTCAACTTTCGAATATAAAAATTGCGTTTTAGTTGCTATCATAGAATGTGTTCAACATTTCTGTGTGATGTTACTAAATGCTTTGCGCATTCAGTTGACAACAATGAAAACAATTTTGTTGAAGTGACAATATTGAAGATAGCTCATTGCCAAGACAGTTACTCATTTTAAAAGAAATTATACAATCTTAGATAATGTATATTATAATATCAACCCTGCAAATGAGTCAACAACCTAAGTTTCACATATTTCGATTCTCTAAAACCTCTTGAATGTTATAATAAGATTTATTTATTAATACACTTGATTTAAGATTTAAAAGTAAGAAAAGGAAGATCTAAGATATCTTGTGCAACTTTATATATATGCGTATTGAGACTCAAACCCATGAAGGATTTGTTAACTTGTAATAAATGGATTTTAAAATATTTATACATATGTGTGTGTGTATATATATAATACAATGCAATGCAATAGTGCAGTGTAGCGTAATGTAATATAATAACATAAAAAATTTAAACGATAGAAGAAACATTATATTACAAAAGTAAACTAATAATCGATGCCTACACCACCTGCCATCCAAATTAATACATTAACAATAAATTTAAAAGAAAAAAAACAGAAAATGGTATTGGCTATATTGAGTAGTAAAACAGTATTGCAGGAGAGGGCTTATCGAGCAATCTAC
This sequence comes from Melinaea menophilus ssp. n. AW-2005, assembly GCA_918358695.1. Taxonomy (NCBI): domain Eukaryota; kingdom Metazoa; phylum Arthropoda; class Insecta; order Lepidoptera; family Nymphalidae; genus Melinaea; species Melinaea menophilus. Next base: position 6,484,384 of record OU911057.1, on the reverse strand, counting down.
AACATGAGGCTTCGAGAGTCGTAAAAAAAAGTATTTAAAATTATGACTGTGTATAATCCTTTAGGGTGAACTGTATACGTTTTTACAATGAAAAGTATACAATTCCCCAGTAAAGCCTTAAATTTGTTATTATTAATAAATTCAAAATATTCATTAAAAGGAATTTGATAAAAAAACAATTATTATAGTGTAAAGATTTACATTAACGACGGTATGGCCTAGAAATAAATTGTATTTTAGCAATTAACATACGTATTTTTTTCTGACGCTGTTTATTACACTCGTCAGTTCTTCTGGCTGCATCACACCGCTCCATTTGACGTACACAAGTAATCACTGGTATGGATACAAAACGGAAAAGATATAAGTAAATAAACATGAGTAGGTAAAAAAATAAAAGACAAAAATATATATTGGCAAAAAATGCTATCTTGAATGTAAAAAATATAACTAAAAATAATAAGCTGATGCCCCATACAAAGTTTAATAAGCCAATTTTTTTATATTTATAATAATAATAATAAAAAAATAATGAAAGTTATTAATACTTGACAAAAGGTGGACATTATAATAACAGCTTCAAATCAAAACTCAAAAATCAAAAATCTTTATTGAAAATAAGTTTCATACAAAACATTTTTTCATTGTCAAAGCTACCACCAGCTCGGAAAATAATTTCCACAGACCTGAGAAGAGCTGGCGACAGAAACTCAGCGGGATTGTCATGATTTGTTTTTTTTTTTTCTTTTTTCTTATATTCTAATTAACATAAATACATTACACAATACTAAATAAATAATCTTGAAGCAGCCTGGCAGCGATCGCTTCATACCCACGGTGCATTATACTCTAAGTATTCAGATACGTTGTAGTATCCTTTTGCACACAAACGTTCCTTAGCTATTCTCTTAAATTTGTTAAATGGTAATACTTGAACGTTTGCTGGGACTTTGTTGTAAAACTGTATACATTGCCCCATGAAAGATTTACTCAGTTTTTTAAGTCGAGTAACAGGTAGCGCGAGCTTGTGTTTGTTCCTGGTATTTATAGTGTGTATATCACTATGCTTAATAAAATTATCAGTATTTTTATGTACATGTTTAAGATTTTAAAAAATATACTGACTGGCGACCGTAAGTACATTAATTTGCTTAAACTTATTTCTTAAAGAATCTCTAGGGCCCAGATTGTAAATTGCACGGACAGCTCTTTTTTGTATAACGAAAATGGTATTTATATCAGTAGCACTACCCCACAGTAGGATACCATAAGACATTATGCTATGAAAATAACTATAATACACCAACTTAGCAGTAGTCTCGTCAGTTAGGGATCTAATTTTTTAACAGCGTACGCGGCAGAGCTAAGTTTACTAGCTAATCCAGCTATATGAGAACAGCAAAGTCTTAAAACGGCTAAAAAGAAGTATAAAAAGTAAAATAAAATAAAAAGCTTCCATATAGCAAGCAACACGGTCAATTATTGTGCAACAGACATATCATAGATTTCAAGCTGTCAAGTGTCAACTCTATAATAAATGTCTACAATAGAATGTTATGAATTGTTTGTTAACAATTGAGTAAATTGAATTTAGTATAAAAAAAGAAGTAAAACATAAAGTACAATCAACAATATTACTTATAATTTAAAGTAAAATATAAATTAATGTGATCAACAAAGTTATTTCAACCAGCAGAAATAAGTTCATATTGTATGAAACTGTAAAGGCGAAACTAAGTAAATCTGCATTGAACTCTAATTATAAATCTATAACTTAATATAAAGAAAATACATCATTAAATATCAAATTATTAAAATGATGTGCATAAATATTTAAAATATAATTAAAAGTATTTAAAAACATCAGAAAAGAGTAATATAATTATTTATATTAATTTAAGGAATCAAAGCAGCAAAATAAGCAATACGTTATTAATTTCTTAACACGACCTGACTTAGCTTCAGATGCAGATTTAAATGTTTGGAGCAGCATTGGGAGGTGACTTAATTAATCCCTTAACAGCATTTTGAATTTCCACCAACACAGCATCTCACTCATGGTCATTATAAACCCTCTTCAAAATACCAGATGGCAGCTTCAGAAAAATCTGACCATTATGAGCCCAGACAATCCTCATGCTGAGAATTTTGCGGACTGATAGAAACAGTGTGTATATCTATACTTGGTCAGGCACTCACTCAACCTATATGAGGAGCCTTTTAAAGAGACTCTTACTCCATACAGTTGTCTTTATGATGATAAGATAGGTCGGCATCTATTTTTAGAAGCTTCTTAGTCTGAGCGATTAAAAGTAGTCATGGAGCAAGATGTGATGTTACTAGTACTTAATAATTATTCACAAAATATTACTAGTAGTTAATTTTTCACAAAATATTGAAATACTGTACTATTTTGAAAATATCCTCTAGATTTTCTGGAACACCAGACAGTAAAAGATATTTATTGCGGTGTCTTGTCTGCGATATATCAGTGAATTTTATAATTGCTTCTACTTGACTTTATAATAGAGGCAAGATGATACTTGCTCCTTGAAATTTTAAAACTCTGACTGCTTTTCAAAATCATACAACTCTTTGAGTTCATGACACATCATTGTGCTTCAGTAATTGATTGGACGGTTGCCATGATTTAAAATAGTGAATTTCATAAGATTTGATTTTTAGTTTTTATTTTTCTTTCTTTTTGAGAGATTATGTCACAGGCAGTGTAGTACAGTTTTATGAAGTAAAACTTTTGATTATTATTTACACCTTTAATAATATACATAACCAAAAGAAATTAACACAAGACTTAAAAAACATTAATTATAGCCAATTTAAAGCACTAGCTACCCCCAAAAAAGCAAAAAAAAAATAATATATCGGATATAAACAATATTTTTTAATCTATACCATTCAAAAAAAAGATTAATTCACTTCAATAAAATGTACTAATTTTATTTTAAAAACCATAGAAAGGTTTTTAAAAATCTTTTTGTTTGGTTTTGATCAAAATTGGATTCATCATATTCTACTTAAATATCTTTAATTTTCATTCGAAAATACAAAAACTTTTATGGGTTACACTTGTAATATATAATTGTACTGTAACACATCAAAAGTCTTACACAAATTTTGTTGAAATCTGATGTAATGGTAGATTATTATGTGAGTCAGGTAATTGAATGTTTTTATTCTGTAAAATTTTAACGTGTAAAAACAATTTTTTTTTTGAGCTACCTAAACTTACATTGAAAATGTAAAGATGGTATTCATGAATATTAATGACCGAAAGCTTGCCTCATCATTAGTATGGTCCATAATGGCATAGCATTCGAAATAATACGGGGATCGTGGAAGACACGTTTATATTGCGTAAAAAGCGAATTCAATACTACTAATAACTACTACGATGTACACGAATCGGACGAACTGTGGAATCGACCAGAATATTCAGAATCTTAATTATCAATATATTTTAACTAACTGGTTCACTATCAATACAATAAATAATGTCCGTTGCCATGCGACCGACTTCGCCCAAACATGCTACTTGACGTTTCCATTTATAACTACTCACTATACGGCGCTGAGAAGCAAAGTTGGGCAAAATTTATTCGAATGGCGAGTAATGAATGAATAGATTGTTTCTATACTTATTGGCGAATAATAGATAATTTAATTTATTCAAAGGAAAACTATATTTTTTTTATTCGTTTTAACTGTCCTGCTTATTGTTCTTCGGCGAATGTCACTTTTTGAGCGAAGCAAGCAGAGCGAGCTGAGCGTTCTACATGAAACCTTTTCACATTCTTTGCCTTGAATAGGGTCGAAAACTACTCGACGGCAAATGAAATTTTGCAATCAAAAAGACACACATTAGGTAATGGTTATAAAAAAAAAATTTTGAAAAATCTTATGTCGTTGAGGAATAATTATCAAAAAACTGATATCCCATTGAAGTCAATGGAAAACAATGAGTCATTACACTGGGCTCGCTTCGCTCAATATGCAAACGGCACCTGAGATTTCGCGAGCGCAGTGAGTCGAAATTGAGGTGCTATTAACGCCCTTAGTACTTAGTAGTTTTTTAATCAAATTATTCAACAATGTTATAAAGTAAGGGTCATTAACTGCATTCAGGAGGATCATAGCATTGATGAAAAATAGCTCCAAATCATTTTTAAAGTTTATTTGGAAAATTGTGGCTGATCCTGAAATGGAAGAATCGTTGCTCCTATTTGTATACACACCTTCACGTCTCATTTGTTTTACCCCCTTGGCATATTCGTGGTATTCTGCAATGGCTTAATTCCCATATTTTCTTTTTAAATGGTTCAAAAAGTTTAATGACGATTTTGGTCAACCTTTAATTTTTACAACTTTAGGGTCACAATTCACACAAGTCATCAGAATGCTTTTTACATTAGAAGATGAACAGTCATACTTAAAATATTTGGAATCTGTTTTTCCACTGTCTTGATTCACCGATAAATAATATAATCATTGGGACTTAAAATTAGTTGAAATTATCTGAGTCCAATGTCTCCATAACGACACAAACTTTTGAAATCCAAAAACAGCACAATATTACATATACTAATTAGAAAGCGATGCCGGTGGGCATCATCATCATCAACAAATTCGAAATGACTAGAGAAGGTGCCCAATAAATTTTGCAACTTACAAAAAAAAGATTCTTTTGCATCCACAGATGATAAGAAAGTATGCTTTCTCACTCTCTTAAATACAAATATATAATATAATAAGTTTCAGTTACTCGTACTGTAAACAATATCTTGTTTGCGCTGCCCGCTACCATTCATCAGATTCAAGTAATCAAGTAGATAGGAGCTATAAAATTAATTGTACCAAATCGCCTTATCCCTTTTTCTATCATATACGTACTATAGAATAAAAGATCCGCAAAACACGTGTCTCCAAATACTGGTAGTGTGGTATAAATAATAAAATCACGAACAAATTACTCGTAGGCAAATTAGTTAGAATACATACTTCACGAATATATTATTCGTGAATAATTATAATGCTAATATAATTTTATTCCAATAATTATTCAGATAACAATTTAATCGAACAATGCCCAACTCTGCTGCGAAAAATATATTAAGCTGTTTACTTGTTATAAGAAAACTGATGTATTTCATCTTAGTCATGTAAATGTCCTTTTTTGAGATTACATTTTAAAAGCGATACATAACCCATACTAGTCGCGAATCCGATATACCATTTATGAATTTGCCGTAAAATCTGTATGCTTGTATACATAAAGTGGAGGATAAAACGACACTTTCACAATAACAGCAATTTACGTCGATGTTTATGTCCCTCTTCCTACAAGATAAGAACCATTGAAATGCCGCGTGAATACAATCTTTAGTGCCGTAGACCTTTATTCTGTAACTGTTGAAAAATATGTTACTTTAAGTGTTTTTTCTTTCATTTTCATTGAAGTATGTGCATTTAAACTTATAATTAATTAATTAATATTATTGAAATTACTTATCTCTAAGTTCGACAGAATACAACGTACAAGAAACAGTCGCGACTTAGAATATATCAAAAACCTTGTATAATATACAATTACTTCAATCTTACATTTAAATAAATAAATGTTTTCGTGCTGTATTTTATATATATATTTTATTTATAATTAAATTAGGTTTTGGGTCGACGTAAATAAAAATTGTTAATTCAACGATGTCAATATAATTGATTTTAACTCACTCAAAGTGTTAATAGTAAACAGTTTTTAATATTATTTACTCATATGAAACACATCTTTAAACTGTTTCACAATATTTTATCAACAATATATAAAAACTATGTAGTTTTTTGAGTAATAGGTAGAATCGATTTTACTTATAATTAATTACCTAGCGGTTCTAAAGTATTAATTATTGTTACACTTCAAAGAGTATTCAAACATTGTATTCAGAACAAACCCTACTCAATATTAAGACAAAAAAAACTATATATATAGTTTGTGTTTTAACCTTATTGTATACAAAAATAGGGTAACAATTACTTTATGAACATCAAGCGGTCTATTACACAAAATATTTTAAATGCTTGTAGTTTTATTGGTATTGGATAACATTGCAACGAACTGAATATTTTGATCGTCATAACATATAGCTTATACATTATTCATTTTACAAAATATAAATTTAACACTACAGCTCAGCGGGTATAGCAAGGTATTTATATCTTTGCTTCGTATTTTTTAATTATTAATTATATAATTTTTGTCTTTAGTTGTAAGTATGTACAGTGAAAGTCAAATATAATCACATATGCTTATTGTTATCTTTGATACGATTTTCATACTTAATTAAAACATTTAGTCAAAAAAGTTTTAAAGAAATTCATGTAACCTGAAATGAGAATAAAAGTTATGGTAGATACTGCTTTAACGTCGCGTTTCAAGCACAGAATCCGCCAGGTGTTATTTATCAAGACGCAAACAAAACGCTTTTATTGCTATACTATAAGAATCTACTTTTAGTAGCGAGTTTATGGAGAATATTCCGTGTTTACAGATAACGTTGAATGCTCACCTTCAGAATTGTTTGAGATGTTGGTTATCTATGCTTTATGGCTGATTTATTGCATAATAATATTTTTAAAGACCTGATTTACTTATCTTTATACAAAAAGTATTTTATACTAATGGGATAAAATACTAAGATATAACGTTTTTGTTGTGTTTCAATTACCAGATAATGACATCATTTATTGTAAACGTCATTTGTTGTATTCGGTTTTTAAGCTGTAATGAAACGAATAAAAACAAATTATTTGAAAAATAATATGAACAAACATTGCAAGCTATAATTATTATGAGATATTTTATTTCTTGTCAGAAAATGAAACATCAATAAAGGTGTATGACTTTTATATAAATAATAGCTAACTCTGTACCTGGATCTAATTTAGGATTCAATAAATCGTTTACCATAAAATAACCTCCTGTAAAAAGTATGAAATAAATTTAAACCATGCTTTTAGGTAACAAGTCACGTCTCTAATATTGGGATTGCTTTCGTATAGCGATCAATTCAGATTTAATTATTCAAAGCCCGTCGGTATGTGATGAGCGGCGCGTGGTCAAATTCTTTGATTTGATGGCATTTCCATTAATAGATTTATTGATTTTAGGTAATATTTTAGGAATACTTGTCTCGATTACGACGTTTGATTATGTTAAATATAAGTTTGACTTCTGAAACCGAATAAAAAAATCAGATCGGAATTTATAATGTGATTATTGTTTTGTATTATTTATGCTTACCTTAGTGGAATTAATATGTTACATCATATTCCAATGTTTGTTGTAAGAAATCAAGGATATAATTATACTGAATTAATTTAGGTCATTGTATATAGTTCTGATTAATATAATTAAACCCCTAAATGTAATTTAACATAACTAGAGCAACCGCTCGTACAGCGACCATAATTGTATTGCCCGATAATGTATATTGGATATATATATATATTACTTTCTTTTTAAGATGAGATGAAGACGTATTCCAAAACCAAAGACATTATTTAGAACTTATGATTTCTAGAACCTGTTAAGAGTGAATCATTTAAGCTAGATTATACAGTAATCTACTACCTAAGAACTACATTAACAACTGTTAACGAATCTTATTGATATTACTTGGCAAATCCCTAAAGGAGCGTTATATTCTAAAATACCTACTGTGTAGGGACAATGACATTAGTCATACAAATATCCAAATAACGCATTATTTTTTATAATAATATGTTCAGTAATATTTGGTATACCAAATACATCATTCAAATCTTCTCCAATTCTGAAAACATATTATCTCTTTTATGTCGATCGTGAAAATTTTATATTCTCACGATTACTACATAAAATTTATTGTGACTTATGTGTAGCCGACGACCATCACTTTATATATTGTATAATATATTTATACTTAGCGGATCTCTTTTTTCCCTCTCTAAGGAAAGCAAGTTATATACTACATAATTGTAATCTTTTATGTTCAGACGTTATAATTTTGTCTAATAATAGACAGACACAATATAATAGTAGTCCTTACTGAACAGAGGTTCCTGTTGTACCCCTTTATAAGGAATTAAACAACAATAATCACTTTTTTAAAATATTTCTGATAAGCAAGTTTTATAATTGTTTATAAAAATTATTTTATACATACACCATCTCTTGACCGTCTGTGGAACTACAATGGTTTTAGTATTCATGGAATATAAATACTTTCATAGTTACCGTTTAAACTTGGTAGTTACGGAAAACGACAATAGGTGTCACCTTTTTAGAAGCATCGACCATCTATTATTATATGAATAGCGTAAAAAACACCCCTGGTGTATTATTGATGTTTACTATAGATAAAGGCATTTGTGAAGTAAAAACTTCGACCTTAAAAAAACTATATAATATTCCATATAATTATTTCATTAAAGAAAGAAAGATGAAATAATGTTGCATCTATAGTGATCATGAAGTAAGTATGAGTAAAAGCTACTACTACTGCTAATAAATAATTTTGTAAAGTATTTTAAGACAGGAAATCTATTATATACAGATATATCTCACTAATGTCATAAACCTGGAAGTCGATTTGTTGACAGATTTATTTGTCTATTCAAAGTGTCATTTTTCAAAAAAATATAAATTACCTCCAACAGGTTAAGGCCACCTTAACACAAAAGTTCGACTCGAAATAACCAAAATCATTTGGTAATATTCCGTCGGTGAATGAGAGAATTTGGAAGCCAACCATGCCCCCCCAGCCAAACATCAGAGCAACACATCAAAAAATATACACCAGGGCGTACGGGCTTTAACGATGCCGGAGAGTTCCTCGCCCAGCAAAATTGAGGGAATGATTAATTTTACTCGAGTCACTCTTCTTATTTGAGGTGGGCAAAGTTTTGTGTTTACTGAAGAGAAACCACGAAACATGTAAACTTTTACAAAATTCGGGAATTTCTTTCTAATCTAAATTCGTCTGTTATCACCTAAAGATAGTGCAACCGGCCTTATTGATTTTAACGGAGACAAATATTTCAACCTACCGTCCCTATTATACCCCTGTTATCTTACCACATGAAGGGATATCTCTGTTCGTAAGGGAAAATCCTATCCGATCTAACCTGTCAGTACTCTGGATGCGCGTAGACCTGAACGATCATGTTAGAGTCTACGCGTGCCTTTATAGATCCCTTTCTGGTAATGCAAAAACGGGTCCACTCTTGGGCCATGTTCAAGAAAAGATTGACAACCTGTTTTCACATACTCCCTAAGCGAAAATCATAGTTCTCGCGGACTTTAATGCGCACAATGGTTCGGGTACCGTGCTGCCGACTATGGAGAGAGATCTTTCTTTAATTTTGCACTTACAAATTGTCTGACCCCGTTGGTTAGCACGCATACACGTCTACCAGTCCTAGATAGCCACATTCCGTCTTTGTTAGATCTTACTACACATCCTGGAAACTAGTAGGTCACTTTGGTGGCCCCCTAGAGACCTCTGATACTTGATTATCACGGAGTGTAGTGCCCACTCAACGTCTGGCTTGACATGCCCCCCGAAGGGTTAAGCGCTACAAATTAGCGGATTGGAATGAATTACGGTCCTCTTTTGCAACATACCCATGGAAGCCAGTATATTATTTTTATAAGTATATACTAAGAAAAAACACCATCTACCATCACGCAGTATCAGAGATTAATGTCTTTAATAATTTTTAAGCAAAAAGCCATAGGATATTCTTTTCTTGGATGTTAGTAAATCGAATGGGCCGAAGGGCATTTCACCAATAATGTTACTAATATGTGCCCCTAAATTGACTCTAATACTAACGCGTCTATTTCGGCACTCCCGGTTTGAATGCGTAGTCCCGGTCTTATGGAAGCGTGCCCTTGTCCCTCTGATCCTTAAAAAAGGTAACAGCTTCAATCCAGCTAAATACACACTTATATTCACATCGTGCAGGGTTATCATAAGAAAACGTCGACGAGTGCCGAAAGAACCCTTTGGCTTCTACAGTGGCCTTCCTGAGGATGTTCTCATGATGATGGGAACTCGATCTGATTCAGTTTCAGCTTCTACAATTTTACCGCGTACAACGTAGAGGCGTTCGGTGCTGCTGCTCAGTGAACAGCTAGACTTTTTGGCATTACGTAGTTTTTTTTTGCGTCTTCTTTCTATATTTACGGTGGGCAAGGTTTCGAAGAGCTATTTGATCTAATATTTGCATCCAAGTTTCAAAATCGCACAGCACATCATCGCTCCCCTGCAGTACTACCTACGGGTAAAACGCATTCCGGTGGTACGCCACCTGAATGCATTTTAACCTTCTACTATGCGGTTTTAGTCACCTGTCTGTTAGTAAGTATCAGTAACCCTCACTGACCCTGATACAGAGGGCAAAAGAGATTATGAATAATATTATCATCTCCTTTACAACATATAAGTCCTCCAGAAACAGATCTTCAGAATACATCATTTTAACGAGTATATCTCTTATTTGTGTCTAGCAGTTACTCATACGATTTATATGTTTACTTAGTATAATTTATTTCAGAGTTATACGGGTCATTACAAAAGACTATGCCTGTGAAGTGAAAATTTATAATATTAAGTACCACAATCTATTACTGTTACTTTAGCAAGGGGACTGTACACATGTAATTGTATCTTTGTTTTACCACGTTATGGTCATGTATATATACAAATTATATTATGAAAAAATAATAAGAATCTTACAATATTATTCATAAGTATTCGTTTTCTTGCTACAAGTAGTAAACAACTAGATTTCATTGACCGCGGTTGTACCTATTACCTTTTCCTTGAATGTATCGGTACAATGTACTCTCGGGAACGTGATTGATATATGGGTTTAAAGCTTTATTATATTGTATAAAGGACTTTATTTTGTTGTTAAAACATAGTAAATTAATTAAAATCTAAATCTGTGGAATCGGGAAATTTTACTTCAGTAACAATTTCCATATTTATGTTTATACATTCACAATTTTATAATATTTGTCGATCATGACGTCTGAAGATATTCATTAATTACACAGGCACACAAAAAAAAAAAAACGTCATGAACCAGAGGGGAGACCCCATTATTCCTAGGTTTTTGGGATCGCTGAAACCGAATATGGCAATAAAAACTAATTTTAAATGCCAGTTTTCCCGCTAGCACCCCCTTACTACCTCTTAAGGGGTGAAAATTGAAATTGTTGTAAAAAATCAAGATAGAGGTGTCTTTCTACGTTTTTTGGGATGCTGAAACCGAAAATGATAACTAAAAATAAATTCATGACCACTATCACCCCCTACCATCCCTTACAGGGGGTGAAAATTTCATTTTTTTTTATAAAATCAAGACAGATGTGTATTTCTACGTTTCTTGGGATGCTGAAACCGAAAATGATAACTAAAAATAAATTTATGACCACTATCACCCCCTAATACCCCTTACAGGGGGTGAAAATTTCAATTTTTCCATAAAATCAAGATAGATGTATATTTCTACGTTTTTTGGGATGCTGGAACCGAAAATGATAACTAAAAATAAATTCATGACCTCTATCACCCCCTTACTACCCCTTAAAGGGGGTGAAAATTTAAATTTTTCTATAAAATCAAGATAGATGTGTATTTCTACGTTTTTTAGGATGCTGGAACCGAAAATATGTGAATTTCTATGTTTTTCAAGATGCTGAGAGAAAAAATGATTATAAAGTATATGGTAACCTTATTGTATGCATATATTTGTTATTATGATACTAAGACTGAATCATGATTTTTGTCCTATTCTTAACAAGTTGTTTCATTTTTTGTTTTTTTTTGCTTTCTATTAAATTCTGTTTATACTGTTATCCATCCGGCAGTCTTGTAAAACGCTTAAAAGATGCTGAACCTAATTCTATGCCTCCGAAATAGAAAGGTTACTATTTTTCGGCCAATTTAGGAGACTATAGTGAGGAGCAAGGTGAAAGGTTCCATCAGACAGGATCTTAAGACAATGGAACAGCGATATCAGGGTAAATGGGATGTCAATATGTTAGCAGACTACTGTTGGAATTTAAAAAGAGATTTGCCAGAACAGAAAAGAACCAATAAAAGGCAACCACTTAGAAGAACTTTTGACAACAAGAGAGTTCGTTATCGTAGAAACAGGTAGACGCTGAATAGTGAGAGGCAAGGGGACTCACTTTAATCCAGCACTCCAAAAGGGAACAGAAATCTACTACGTCCACGCCGTTGTTCCCGGGTTACGCTAAGAATAGAATTAAATCATGAATATATATCAGATACTTCTGATCGTTAAAGCATTTGAATTTCTAATATAAGAGCTAAGAGTAACTTCAAACTAGTTTGATAAACATGTCATTTACTGTAAATCGTCAAAATTTCTTCATACATCTTGATTTTATACAAAATTGAAACTACCCCCCACCCCCTCCCCCCCGTTAGGGGTAGTTAGGGGGTGGTATTGAGTAAAAGAGCTATCAAATTCACTTTTGGTTGTCATTTTCGGTTTCATTATACCAAAAAACGTAGAAATACACATCTGTCTTGATTTTATAGAAAAAAATGAAATTTTCACCCCCTGTAAGGGATGGTAGGGGGTGATAGTGGTCATTAATTTATTTTTAGTTATCATTTTCGGTTTCAGCATCCCAAAAAACGTAGAAAGACACATCTATCTTGATTTTTTACAACAATTTCAATTTTCACCCCTTAAGAGGTAGTAAGGGGGTGCTAGCGGGAAAACTGGCATTTAAAATTAGTTTTTATTGTCATATTCGGTTTCAGCGATCCCAAAAACCTAGGAATAATGGGGTCTCCCCTCTGGTTCATGACGTTTTTTTTTTTTTGTGTGCCTGTGTTATCTGTTGGAAGCAAGTTACAGAGTCTGTAGCTTCCTTATCCGTTTTGCGTTTTTATCAATCATTTTTAAAAATTGGAGTAGATTTATATTTAGTGATTTAAGGTTTTTGTTACAGTACCCGCAACTTCGTAGCAGCCTATGCCAGCGGTACTACGCTAATGCTGCACAATTTCATTTCTAGACAATAATTTGCAAACAGTACTAGTTGCCAATAAACTAAAGTTTTGTTCATTCTTTTCTTAATTAAATGTACAACAGACCAACTTCATCCATAATCAGTATGGAAGTCCGAAAGCCGCATCAGAGACTAGTCACTAGGGCTCAATATACTGCGGAGCGTCCTGTTTTCACATAGATATTTAGTAATGTCTTATTTTAAATGAAATAAATATTCAATTAATATATATCTGATCTTCATTCGCACATTGACGTTTGTGAAACAGTGATCACAATAAAATTAGAAACCCGCTGAGTTTGTTGTGTGGTTCTTGTCAGACCAGGGCACGTTTGGAACCCTCACGGCTTTATTTTAACTTGGAGAGTATCTTTACAGAAAGGTTCAATAAGTATAGTATCAAAATATGTCCTCCTGATTACTGATGTTGGATTCAAAGTGGATAAGATACAATTAATATAATATACATTACATATTATACATAGTTCTATTTGTAGAATGATTGTCATTGCTGCGACAAAGTGCGATAACACACTTTTTTATTATTATTATAAAAGGTTTCCCAATCTCTTAGATATAGTTCCCATTTTATCGTTGTACTCGGTATTTATTATTGTCAGTGATATTCATTGAGGCTGATATATCATACGCACTGCTTTTGGACATCTCGGAAAATGATTCCATCAACGTAAAATGACACCGTTATTTTGTAACCCTCTTATGAAAACGGCCACCTCTATGTATCCTTTATATCAAAAGTTACGGATGAAATATATTTTTAGCGCGGTCTTCTTGTATTGACAAGCAATAGGGTTGTCAATATAAGCGTAATTGTATAAGTCTTCGCTTTGAAGTAAAATTATTGGAGGAATTTAACTCGTATATATTTGTTATACTTAAATGTTAATTAGGCGTTTAAATGCTTCACAACAATCGGAGGAATCGTGTTCTGGAGTCCTCCTGAACACGATTCTTCCGTCCGGTAGAGGAAGATGGACGTGTCTGTCAGTAAGTCAAATAATTTGATTTATTTAAATATGCCATTAGCGAAAATCTTAGAAAATATATGTCTTCACTTCTCCATTGTTAGTGGGGCCTATCATTTAAGTATATAAGATTATATACTATTATAATAAGGATCTTATTTGATATAAGAATTTGAGTGCTTACCCCGAGTGGCCGCTTAGTCTACTGGATAAATTTATTGTATTTATTAAAAACTCTTTTAATAAATTAGTTCATCCGTAATACGATATTTCATTAGAAGCGATCCACATACTTTTATTACGTAATAATACATAACCTATACTTTGTATATAAAGATGTTACATATTCTAAGCATTACTATAATGTACAATAATTATAATATCCGGGAATCTTCTACACAAATTTTCTAAGGATTAAAAGGTTTTAAACAAACAAGACACACTCCTCAGCTTCATAAAATTTTAATTTAACATATTATTGTTACGTACTATTGAGTAAAAGTTATCGAAAAGATTAAACCATATTTTAAACAATTTATACTAGTAATTATGATATACTAACATTACTGGTTAAGAATTAAACCAGTAATGAAAATAGAACATTGTTTCACCTTCTAGATAAAGTGTCTACAGACAATGAAAGTTTTTAACAATAGCTCCTAATTGACATTGTTCTAAAACAATATACTAGTAAAATAAGTATAGGAAAATATAAATTTATATAAATTTTTATTAAACATTTTTTAAACACATTTCTATTCCTTCAAAATATATTTTAATTAAAATAAGGATATTCGCTTTTAATTTTGTTTCGAAACTTGATATTTTTTGGTTTATTTCTTTTCCGTTGACGACCTATTAGGATAAACAAAAGCTCCAGTAAAAACCACAACAACTCAATTATACTCACAATAGAGCCTCCGAAGCATAAACCGAATATTCCACCAAGGTTTGCTGGAAAAGATATAATGAATTATAAACAATTATCAGAATTCATTAATTTTTAAGAATGCTGAAAGCGCTATTCTCAAAGATTTTCACGAGAACTACACATACAAATAAAAATATGTTACAGATAAAAGTCGCGTATTGGATTACATTTCTGAAAGTCATCTTAAATGCTTTGCAACATCTTTCGTGTCACGAAGTCTCTCTCGTTTTACAATAAAAAATTATCAATATAAATAAATAAACTTCGTTTTAAATAGTTTTATAAAATCGATTGTATTGAACTACTGAACATGTATGTTACTCTCATATCCAATGATTTATTTTATTTATCTTATATATCTGGAACAGTCTATTATGTATAATACAATGTATATTTTTATGAGATCATACACACCGAGCATTTGATCCCAGGTGTAGAGCACCTCCCGTCTGTATTTGATGCAAGTGCTGTCTGCGAAGTGCACTGTCACGCGACTCTCACCACGATTGCTGCACGAAAGTTACAATTATAATTCAATTTAATTTATTATTCCTTTTTTTTATTATTAAAAAGTTTGTTGATTTATAATAAAATTAATAAGATTTTTTTTCACATGTTAAATGTTAGTATGTTTTGACTTATACCAAACGACTAAATATCTTCTATCATATATTGTTTAATTATATATATTATAATAATATTTAGTTAAAGAAAAAGGTGTGATCCTAAATTTTAAAACTATGTATTATCTAAACAGCAACTTCACGTTAAGTAAATAATGTAAATCTGGAGATATGTTTTCCTTATGTGACTTTTTATCAATTATATTATCTCTTATAAGTAGAATGTAATCTTACTCGATCTGCCCGTCTGTATTTACATAACTACTCTTGGTCTCATACTGTACATAGTCGCACTTCTGATAGCATTCGTTCTCCGATATTACGTACCGGATTTGACTTAGTACTTGATCTGTAAATATAGAAACTAGTTTTATATATTTTGTACACAATTTTCACCTATTATTTTTATTCATATTTGTATAGTATTAGCGTATAAAATACACCTATCGTTCTTTTGTTCTCGTCTCCATTTATGGTACTAGAAGAATAAGAAAATCACGTGAGTTTAAAATTTTATGGCAGATAAAAACTTATGGTAAAAAACACGTACTTCTCCTTATTTTAGCAGTAAGAAGTACATACCTAGTATATTATAGATACATTTCATTTTCTCCCACGTACACACTGGAAAATCTTCAACATCTAGTTCTGAAGCTGTAATTTTTTTGACAACTTAAAACTAAACATAAAACTAACAAACAAAGAATAAGTGTGTGTCTTTATTTTAATACATACATATTAAATACTTTTAAAATAACCCACTTTTGTACTTACATTCATAATTAAAAGGCATACAGCGACACTGCGAGACAACCTTATGCATTATGTATAGTGTTATGCATCCTTGATAAGAATCCGCGTCTTTCTTGGTTTCCTTAAATGTAATAAATAAATTATAACGTAGAAGGGAATGCTATCATTATACTTAGTAATATAAAATATTTTGCCGATTATTTTGTTTTAATTTGCTGATAAAACACCCATCTCATGACAAGTTCAAGACAAGTAGTTGTGAACAAGAAGTGGCTTAATGTCTTGTATAATATTTTTTTTAAAGTGATATGTCTTGTTGTGAACACATACTTTACTTAAAAAGCAATTTCGATTCTTCAAAGAAAGACTCTTCACATCCTCAGAGGAATCGATGGCCCACACTGCGACTGTAACATCAAAGAAAGCGGTGCCGGTGAGAGTTATGGAGCTGTCCAGAAGAGTCAATTTGTTTTGAGGGTCAGAAACGTAAAGCTAAAACAATAATAATATATATTTATTATATAAGCTTAAGATAAATTATTATTATACCGTAAAACATTGCACATTTCATTATAATATTTTATAGTTGTCTTATATAACGTACATATAAAAAACTGTTAACAAAACTTCCATTTGCTATTCTTATCCGAGTGTTGACATTTATATCTAAGGCCTCCGATACCTCCTCACCCGCCTCAAATTTTGTATTTTCATCTGCATGCGCTCTAAAAAATAACATTTTGTTTAGACTGTTATTACATTTGAACTTTGAATTTGAAACTATTTATCTGTAAATAATAATTATTGGTCTTTGAAGTAAGATTTAAAAGTAAATATGTTTAATATTATGTACAATTTCAAAATCTGTCTTTCGATCATATTGGTGCTCAATTAAATTCATGCAATTCTTATCTCTGAGACGTTCCTAAAACCTATCTGCTTCCACGTCTTACACGCTGCTAGGGTTTGATCTATTTGTTTAAGTCCTTTTTGGTACTTGTATTTAGTGTATTCTATAGTCTCTCTCTAAACAGCGATTACGTTAATACGTTCGAAGAATTATTACCAAAAAATGTCCCAAGCATAGATCACACTGCAATAATGGGGGATTTTAATACGTTTTTAATGAAAACAAATTCGTCCGCGGATTATTCAGGATCTGTCATTGGTACTGTAAATTTTAACATCCTACAACAACACACTTTTGTCCTCACTCTCTACCATCTTTGTCGGACTTACGCATTGTGTATTCTTTTGACTTTTGTTGTTGCACATAGGTAACTGAATGCCTTCTGAGTATGATTACCTTATTTATGTATCGTACAAAATTCGACCACCCAAAATTAAACCGACAATGGTGATGCGAAAAAGTTTCAAAAACTTCAACTTTACTTATATCGGCACCAGTTCTTCTCTTTCTACGACCCTTCGCTCATAAAATGACAACTTGTTAGAAATTCTCCTTTGCCATAGGCACTGCTACAGTGAATCTTTTACTGTTAAAACAGTGAAACTATGGAATGCTCTTCTGTGTGAGATTGGATGCTCTGTGATTATATACATATATTAAAAAGCCATTTTAAAAACCACTTTTTATCACTTTAGTATTTTTATATTAATAATAAAATATTTATGGCTGATATAGCTATGATATTTATGTATTATATACTATAAGTATATAATATACAATGTACAATGTACAAGTTTATAACAGACATAATATAAAATGAGTATTTGTAAAATTAGTATGTATATGTATTATTGTATAACATATATAGTATGTAGGTATTTACTTGTACGTATGTTGCTTGTGAGAAATCACTCTTAGTGAGTGATAAGACCGTAAGTAAGAAATAAAGTGTTATAAGTAAATAAATAAATAAATACATTATAAATTGTGAAATATTTTACTTTTATTTATTTATATTATAATCGCAATATAATGTTTTGCTTCCAAAACATGTTTCGTACCTGAAGTAAGTAATGTCAAATTGGCAGCAGTATCCCATTACTGTGAAAACTTTTCTAAACATCCTGGAGCATTCGACCGCTTTTGATCTCCACATACATTTCCGAATTAAAATGTGACATGGAGTACTGAGCTAAAAATAAAATAAATAAAATCAGTGAAAATGTCACTGCTTTGAAATAATAAAATTTGAAGATTTCGTTTTGTCAACTGAAAAATAAAAAGTAGTATTCCATATTACGTAGGTAATAAGCAATTTAAATTATAGTGATTTTCAAGTTATAAAAAGAATGAAAACCGCATTTTTAATATTAAATTGTCAGACGTTCTTCTCCTAGTTGATTTATATTAAGTTGAGGCGCTGTCCAGTGATTTTAAATTAGTTCGCTAGGAATGGAAAAATATATTATTTTTTTAAAATAAATTTAACATTATAGGAATCTGTAAATGTTTAAAAATCTAAATCTACTAAAATACTTAAAAATACCAATATATAATATTTAATTTTCAGTCAGGTAATGGTAAATTTATAGGAAATGTGTCGCACAGTAAATTTATACTGTAATTAAAAAACGGCCAAGTAGGGTTCCATAGTTGTCCATGATGGTCAGGTAAACACCTTTGTCAGCGTTGCTAATATGTTTGTTATGTAGTCTATAAACTAGAAAACTGTAATTCAGTACGAACTAGTTAAAACTAAGTGTCTCTGATCTAGGCTGCGAACAAAAGTACGGACTGATATAACGAAACTAAAAGGATTATAATGGACTATAAAACTTTATAAGTATGCATAAAAATAATAGTATTTGATAAACCTGGTCTAAGAGAATGTCGTGCGAATATCCTAAATGTTCGAGTATCATATGCATTTTCTTTATATAATTTTCTGGTACATAATTATTAATTTTGACGTCGTCGAAGCTGCTAAAGAAATTATTTATTTTTTCTCGGTCATAACCACGATGAGTCCTATAATTATAAAAGTATTATATTATTTCAAACTACCGAATAAATAGTAATAGTAATAACAATTCCAAACAATCTGAATAAAAATCAAGAAAGTTGTTTCTAAATTGATTATGTAGTGGAACTAATCTATTGAGCTCTTTTATTTTCTTTCTTACTTTTATTTACATTTATAACGATTGGACACGTTTTTGTCATTCATAAAAACTCAAGTTATCAATTTTGTTAAACATTCTCTTATAGTAACGAATATTCATACTTACAAGATCCAGCTTAAATTATCCGTCTTCGGGATATATACTATTTTTGAGTTACAAATAGTGACAGCGGGAAAAGAAATAAAGTCGATGGAGTAGTATGTTGATTCTACCTGTAATATGATGTATATATTTACGAGTAGCTTTCAGATTTTATTCAAAGTAGTCAAAATTCCAAGAAAATAAAAACATAAGTCAATACTATCCTCTGGCTCTAATAGCACAAGATTTATCTTCAGAGGTAAGTTACCTGCGTATCTTAGGTTATTTAATTTTTACACATACAACAGTGCCTATTTCATAAAATTTACAATTTTAGGTGTCCTTCTCTAAAAATTTAAATATTTTTCCAATTTGATTATGACATATTGGTATTTTAAAGACACCTACTAAAATAATTCTACGCTTGTATGCTATATATTACATACATAACTGAACCAACTGAAGTCAAAGATCAAAAACAATGGGCAGATACTTGTAGCGACCACTTTTATTCAAATAAACAAGTTTCATCATAAATGTTTGTAAATAAAATATATTGAAAACATAGGTGTTACTATCAATATCCATAAACCAAAGCAATAGCTATACTTACCACAGTAAAAGTAGGATTATTATTAAACTTCAACCAGATCATATGGCTAAGATACGCAAAAAGACACAAACTAGAACCAATGATGATAATCCAGATACCATGCAGCCAAGAGGAGGTGTTTCGGTAGAAGTAGTATGCGCCATGTAAAGTGCAATGTTCGCAGAACTGCTTAAACTTAAAAACGACGGCTTGACGCCGCGTACTTGTCATCTAAAAATGTAATCGCATTAATAAAATGTACAGTAAATATTCTCATACAATTTGATCGAAGGGAGTAAATTCAAACTTAATACTTTAGAGTCGAAGAAAGTATAAACACGTATACATTTACAAACATATTTACAAATAAGAAACAGGATGTAATAGCTTCGTTACAAATGTCAAAATGAATCAAAATGTGAAAACGCCATCCTGCTGTTTTAAAGTTTAAAAAAGTAATTCCAAGTTATATAAATAAAATATTTATTTTCTACAAATTCTAACTCAATTTTTTTTCCTATTGTCACTGAGTCATTATTTCGATGATATATGAAATTTAATTAAAATTATAATAAATTTTAATATTCATAGATTTGATTACAAGATGCTCTTATGTGATCTATCTAAGGCATTTAATTAATTGTGTTCAGCGTGACACATTGGTCAGGAAATAAACGCTACCAATGTTAAAATTTTTGTGTTTAATAAATTTTAAAAAGTTGTTAAGGTACGTTTGTTTGCTAACGGACACTGCAGTATTTCCGAATATTTAGAACGTGATGCATTCTGACTAGGAAGCGCTCACTGTTAGGCGAATTTAGGTTTTAGTATGGTTTTGAAAAAAGAAACAAGAAGAGCCTACTGAGTTTTTATCACAGCTCTTCTCAGGTCAGTGACAAATAACTTTCCGAGCTGGTGATAGCTTTGACAATGAAAAAATGTTTTATATAAAATTGACTTAATTTAGATTTAATAAAGATTTTAAAAGATTCTGAATTTAGAATCAAATCAATTATGCTACGTTTATGTTATAGTTAAAAGTATCTGAAGTAAATTCTTACCTTAACGGAGTTTCACAATATTATGATGAAGCGTAAATATTAAATCATTAAATTTAACTACTTTTTTATTGTAATCCTAATGATATTTGAATGTGAAGACGTTTCATAATTTTCGAATTCAATCTGTTTTTTACTTAGAGTTGTATAATTATTCTATTTTGTTTTAATTGTAGATGGAAGTTTAAACATAAGTTATTGTGTCCTTCGCAAAGTTTACCAAAGTAATATAAAGTTTCATAGACATCTAGTACATTTGAGTAAAGAACGTCTACCACTTTATAGTAATTACAATCCAGTAATTAGTATTTTAATTGTATCAATTAAAAGCCACTTTACACAATGTTGTTCATTTAAAAACAATCGAATTCTATTATTTTACTATTTGCTTTTTCAATCATCTAACACTTTGAATATAATTTGAACAAAAATAAAAAGAAAAGCAATTATTATAAATAAAAAATATATACATTGTATGGACCTGATTAATACGATATTATGATATTCT
Organism: Melinaea menophilus ssp. n. AW-2005; assembly: GCA_918358695.1. Taxonomy (NCBI): domain Eukaryota; kingdom Metazoa; phylum Arthropoda; class Insecta; order Lepidoptera; family Nymphalidae; genus Melinaea; species Melinaea menophilus. The sequence goes on along the minus strand of OU911057.1, from coordinate 6,462,645 downwards.
GCATTTTAATTAAGTCACCTTAAAATTATATGATAATTACAAAAAAAATCTGTTTTTTTTTCTCAATTTTATCTAACATATATATAATGATCTTCTCACGATTTAGATAGGTAGATAGATAGAGTTGTGGTTATATTGTTACAATAGGTTTTTTGAGGACGGAGCTGCGACTAACATCTTGTGTTATACGAATTATACGAATGATAAGTTAACACAAATATTCACCCACTTATCATCAATACTTTTTTCCCATATTTTCAGGGAACCGAAACGACGTTTATTCCTTCAAAAATGTACGTTCTCAAGATATAGAAAAATAACTATTAGGCAGAATTACCTTAATATAACGTAAAACATAATTTATAACGTTGCCAATACACAAAACTCTTACAGATTTTAGTTGCAATTCACAATTTACTAAATAAGTGAAAAGTTTTACGAATGGGGAAGTAAACAGAGCCCTCAAAGTATTAAGTTTCCTATAGAAATAGTAATTCACTAGTGTTTTCTCTAACGTACACACTTTTTTCTGTTAAAGTCTGATATAAAAGAACATTTTGTATATAATTCGCAATATAACTTTACAATTACAAATACGAGAAAATTATGTGCACAAAATGATCTCTGACACTTGTGTACTAAAAACACTCTCATCCCTTTCAAGAGAGATTGAGCCTTCTAACTGTCCCAGAGGTCTTTAGTAATGTATTTATTCCGTACGCTACACTATTATTTTAGTTTCTTCATGGTGTAGATTTTTTTTATATACCATATAAAGCAGGTAAAAATAAAATACTGATAGAGTTTTGTGTTGCACAGTTTATTTACTGTATTTTAGGTAATAGAATAAATTATAAGACTAATAGAAAAGGTGAAAGATTCTTGTTAATATATTTAGATAAAAAAGGATAAAATAATTCGTTAACCAATGAACCGCTCAATAAAAAGTGTACGTTAATTATATTACCATTATTGAAATAATTGGAGTAAAAAATGAATACACAATAAAGTTTTACCATTTCCGATCTAAATGTCTATTAAAAGTAATACTTTTGCTATGCTAAAATTAAAACACTTATACTCTGTATAATATTAGTTAAGAACAATACCTAATCCAGGGAAATACTTCCCTGGATTAAAAATTGTTTAACTGTTTCAAAACAGTAAAAATTTCACACATGCAGCATAATTTAATTCAAATTCAAATTCGAAATTACCGTATGTGTGTACCGTAAGGTGTGAGTGATGATCATGATGACCTTTTTATAAGATTATATATTGTAAAAGATATTCCAAACCTTTCATCTCAACAATAAAATAAAACAAGAACTACATAAGTGTTTCCTGATAAAATCCGAACGATTTGTAACTAGGACAAAGACATAAAAATACATTTTAAATAATGAATTTCGTATTAGAATTTTAAAAAGTCATTAATTTATAATGGATTTCTCCAAACGGCCTTTTCAATAATTAAAGACCACCGATACAATAAGCTAAGATTTAGTAGAAATCGTTTTACAATAATATATATATAATATAATATAATTCATTTTAAAAGCAAATTTCTATCTTATAAAAATCCAATTACAAATTAGATTATAATATATATTTGTAAAAACCAAAGCATATAACACCATAAAAGTATGTTGTATGTTTGTTTAAGCTTTTTCAAAGGACACAAGTCTAGCTAAAGGTCACACGCCCGACCGTAATTCGATTAATTCAAGGCCTGAACAAAAAAGTTCACCGGTCAAGCTTAAAATATATCAAAGGTATATTTAATTTTTTTTTATGAAACTTATATAACAATGTATCGTACTTTTGGTCTGAAAAAAGGATTGATTTATATCAAAATGTTTGTATTTTTATGAGCTTTATAAGATAACCTATTTTTACACCCTTAAAAGTTTTAAGGGTTTTAAAAAAGGGTAATCAGTTTACTTAGTAACCTTTAAAATATGTCTTACGTGTTCTAAGAAGAATATTGTATTAAAAACATAGAATTAAGTTTAGTATCCGGTAACAAAGATGGCTCTGGTTAAGCTCTAATTAGTATCATCTTTAGATACATGAACTATAAACACTAAAGATAACTTGAAACTTAAGTATAATTTAATTTTCAATATCTTTTTTCCTTTTAGTTGACTATTTGGGGTTGAATTCAAAACACAATATACAATGTCTTTGAAATTTTACTTCTCGTTGCTTTATAACATATATCAGTTTTGAAAAGTCGCTGATATCTTTATTAAGCAATAATGTCAACATCGAAATGTTAAACGAAGTATACATAATATATATTATTATTTTACCTTACTCGTGTTTTCAGAGGGTTTTAATATTATAATTATATTCCATAACTGAAATAAATTGATGATATTATCAAAAATAATAAAATTAAACTAATAAAACCAGGCACAATGTCTACATTACTTTATGGTAGAAGTAATTACGACCTGTTCATTTTATTTGCAGCTTTAAAACAATATTTTTAAAATTTTAGGACTTGTGTTTTGAGAATCACAAAATTTATCAGATGAATTTAAGATAAATATATATGACGCTTTTAATCTATTAAATTCTCTAATTCTTAGAGGCAAACGCTTCAAATCACTTTGTATAAAAACGGTAAAAATAAGGCTTACAAGGTTTTGATACATTTTAAGTGATAATTGATGGCTTTAATAATTTATCGGGAAAGGGGGAGAGCAGATCAAGGCTGATAAGATTTATGATGGAGACTGTTCATTTGGTATAGGTTAAATAGAAAGGGGCGGCGAGGCATGCCTTAATAATATTTGTTAAAACTTAATTACTTAGGAATTTAAATATTCCGACATGTTACTAGTTATAGCTCAGTCATTAAATAAATATTTACAGATAAGTTTCATTTTATGTAATAATCAATTAATTTGCATAGATATTGTAGTTGTTTGTACAAGAAACCAGAAACAGGTATTTATTCTAAGCCTGAGCTAATGTTTTTTATAAGATTTCACTCAAATATATTATGATCATTCGGTAGTTTATTTATTTGGATTAATCTTCAAAGTCACCAAAAGATCTTTGACCTTCTCAAAATATTCTAAGCACATGACACTTATAGTTATAAAAGACTATTATAAATTTCCCTTAATATATTTAATTAATAGCAGAATTAATAATTTTAAAGACATCATAGTATGTTCACTTTATTTTTATATATGATTTGATTTGAGGTTACTAGGTTTGTGAAAGCTCAGTCTTTACAAATGCAATACTATTATTTTTAACTTCACTTTACGCTTCGCTGAGCAACAGTGTTAGTAGATACTAGATAATAATTTTTCAAGAGCAAGTCAAATATAGTTTCTAGAATGCCTACTGTAGCATATTTATTAGTGTTAAAGTTTTTGAATTCCGTTTAAACCTAATCTTCCACTTACTAAAATATTTCATAAAAATTCTGGCTCGTAAATTTATGACATACCAGTTTACTGCTTACTACGCGGTCCAAATCTAATATTTTTTTAAAATAGTTATAGCAATTAAATAAAATGAATAATAAATAGGATATATATTATTTTAAAACACTTTATAAAATAATATACGAAAGTGTTAATCGTCTAAAATAAACTAATAAATACTCTCGTCAAATCGTTATCGCTGATTTAGGAGGTAGAATGATCATACAACACAGAATATTAGAAAAAATATATATTTGTATAAATTCACATTACTGATAACTCACTTTTGAATGATACCATCGATATCAGTCTACTGTAAATCAAATTTTTATACTATTACGTATGTTTGCCGGGGATATTCCACCCAGATATTTTATTATCAAGAATAGAGTATTAATTTGAAATGTTTTCCGTCCTATGTATTTTACTCCTCATCAAAATGTCAAACACTTGTCGGCCGAACAGCACGTTCAATTTGCCCATCCCACCTTTTTAATCATACTCACACCCGCTTGAAACAGATTATATTTTCAACATATTTTTATATTTTATATTTTGCCTATCAGTGTATAAGATTTTTTTTAATAATGTTCTTATTTTAATTTTATTTTTTATGTAAGAAGAGCTAACAAACTAAACAAACAAACTAACTAACTAACTAAACAAACGAGCTAATATCCGAGGATTCACAAGAGCGCTGCCGGCCTTGGAGGTTTTTTGAAGGTACTCATTTCGTACCGACCTGGAAATACCGCCGAAAGGACTCCGTTTTACATTCGAGTAGTACACGCAAAGAAAGGTCCTTGAGAACCCCACAGGGGAAGATCTCGACGCATCCAGGTGGTACGGATGGTATTGGAGATGATGAGGCGCTGTGCGGTGATTAGATTCAGCTGCAGACATCAGATCGAATAGCTTATCGGAACACTCCCCTCGGTAAATGCGATAGAAGACGCACATAGTGCTTCTATGTGCGTCCTTTTAGTAAGTACTTTTAGACGCAATGCCATACTCTCTCTCTCTCTCTTGACTCTCCGTTGTACGCGGTCAAACGGTAAACGCTAATATTGGGGTGATCCGGACCAGAGATGAGCACAGTACTTCATGTGTGGCCGGACCTGTGCCTTATAGAGCGCAAGTCTTTGTCCAGGCCTAAAATACTGACTTGCTCTATTGATCACTCCCAATTTCATCGAGGCCAACTTGGCTTTGCTCTCCAGATGACCTCGAAACTGACAATCGCTCAAAATATCGAGACCCAGTATTCTGATATTTGGCAAAGCATTGAGAGGATTGCTCTCAAAGAGCGCAAACTTGTGTCTTTAAGGGATTGAATTAAACGTGGTTCAGTTCACACCACTCAAAGAACATTCTCCGGGAGGTCTCTCTAGAAGACACAAGCTTCTTTCGGCAAACATCGACGTTTTCCTGAGAGAGACCTGCATGGCCGGAATATGTCATATCCCCACTGCTGTCATTCGCATAACTATGTATTTTGTAAATATCTAACATATCGTTGATGTGCAGGAGAAACAAAGTTGGGGATAGCACGCAACCTTGGGGTACACCAGCATTCACGGGCTTGAGGTACTATCAAAAACCGTCGATAATGATCTGTATGTTCCGCCCAGTGAGAGAGCTGATGACTTTGCTATATCCAAACTAACTGCCAGACTCTCTCCCTTGCTTTCAATAACCGCTGCCCAACGGTGCGTAATATATAATAGAAGATCATCAGCTGATCGGCCATGGCGAGAGCCATATGGACGGTCGTTATCAAGTGACGATCCTCGAGGTACGTTAGGAGCTCTAATGATATTTTCCATTATTTTGGAGAGAAGATAGGTAATAGCCATAGCACTGGTGTCAACTCAGGTGTATTTATCCGTAGCAGCAATGGAGAAATGCCGTCCGGCCCACTCGACTTAAGAGTATTGGGAAGGTAGACGATGTCTTTCCTTAGTGGCCCAAAGTTGAGTTTGAGGCAAAAAGAGTGTCCAAGACATCCACTTTCTCTTTTGACGTGTGGGCCAGAGAGTCATTCCCCATGTGTAATGGCGGTAGGGACGGCTGACAAAAGTTGCCCATAGTGGTTTTAGTGGTGGAGAAAGCGTTACCTGGTGTTGGGTTTTTGAAATAAACATAAATTGTTATTAATAACTTTTAACCAATTATCAAGATATTAAAAGTTTTTATTTCACGTTTTATACCTGGAACTTTTATTTTTATACGGTCTTTAAAAAAATGAATAACCTAATAAATAGTAATAATATATATTACAGTTAATATCGAAATACTGTTTATATTTACATATATATATAATAAAAAATATATAACATTAATATTTATTAAAAATAATCAAACAAAATAATATTATGCAGTATTACATTTCACCATGTTCGATCGACTGGTGATCATCTGTTATATTTTACGCAGTGGTTATGGACTTCCCAAGATCTTGTGCAAATTGGTCACCAGTTTTTCAACTGGGCGGTGCATATAGATCGTTTAAAATGTTTTTTTTTTGGATCCCAAGCCCATGAACTCTGATGTATCCAAAGGCCCCGTGCTATCTTGTAGATACTTGTCTTGCATAGGAGGTTGGTTGCCTTAAAATTGGCAACGCTCTTACGTTTCCCTGGATGTTTGCAAGAGTTCGTGGGCGGCGGTGTAGGTATATTATATTTTAAGCTAAAATATAATGTAAATGGGTTTGGAAGAATTAAGTTATTAGAAAACAGTTTATTTATTATTTGATATTTATATATATTTTTGCACCACCCTACCATATTTGATACAAGTACTCCATTCTCAAAGGTTGTATTTGGCTAGCGATAAGACCGCCTTTTTGTACTCTCCCTCCGTATGTTTTTTCAATATCATTTTATGATGTTATGATTTTTTGTTTTTTTTCTGTGTGGTGTACAAAAAAGTATATTCTATCTATATATCTAAAACAAACACTGGGAAGTTGTTATGGAATATTTTTTGAAACAATTATTATTAAATAATGATCTTATTATTTTTTTATAAGTTTCTTCATGTAAGTTTATTTGTTCAATAGCATCGTAAAGCGATTCCGGTGATTTAAGATATAAAAACCTTGTGGAAAACTGATTTGAAAGTTGATGCCGACTTGGCCCGAAACTTCACAGGATAGGTTTGACAAACAAGATACATATGTCTTGAATACTTTCCTTACAGAGAATTTTTGGAAAGCTTTGACATAAAAGAAGCAAAACAGAAAGTTTTGTGGAAGGTAAATAATTTATAGTTGTTTTTTAGAAATATAGAAAATTGTATATTTTCGTTTTTATGCATATTCAAGTTTATAATAATTAACTTTATATTTATAATATATTTAAAATACAGATTAAGGAAAATGTTGGTTTTACATAAGATAATGTGTAACATGTGGATGTGTTTATAATTTACTTATAATAGTGTATTTTTTAGCACCCACATCATAATATGTAAAATAGGTCACAATCCGTAAGAATGACCGTCTGGGATATATACTCGTATTATATATACTCGAGGGAACAAAAATAAATGATTTTTGAACAACTTCTTAAAGTTGATGTTATGACTTGAGCACAGCGAGAAAGCAAGTTAGTAAGTCAGAACACCTGCGAATTAACTAAGTGTTAGTCAAGAAAAATTGTGCCAACATAGTTTTGATAGAAATAAACTAAAATATAAAAAAATAGTATCGAGCCCATAGCATACTTTATTTTTGGTAGGACTATATATAATAAGATTTTGTTTAATTGAGCTGAGCGTAAGCGAAGCTCTTAACCGTATGGGAGACCGTTTTTATGTTTAGTTGTCTCAAGAATGCGACGAGATAGTTAGCTAAAAATTTTCTCATGTTTGTTTGAGCCGAACGCGGATGTTATAGCGAAACCAGATTGAAAAAATGTTTAGCCATTCAAAAGATATCAAGAAAAGAAGAAAGGAGAGGGGCTCAGCTCAACACCCGCCGCGCACGGTTAGCGGATCCTAGTATCTATATGGTCTACGAGAATATAAGGTGTTTAAGATGTACTTGGTGGATGACTCAAATAATATTAATGGAAATAAAATAGCGCCATTATTTTTTTTTTTGGATATCCTGTTAACTAATAGATTTCAGGTAAATTTAGCTAATGATTAATTAAATACTTTTACTAAAGAATTTTTATTGGATTTAATGAAAGATATGTAAATAATAATAATGAAATCAGACAATATGTTACATAATAAACATAATAAACAATTTGATTTATTTGTTATTAAAGTATCTTAAGGATGTGTCTGCTGGTTTGTGATATTGTCAATATCACGCGAAATTTGCTTTTTATGTATAAATATATATATATATATATATATATATATATATATATATATATATACTCGTGTACATAAAAAGTAAATTTCGCTTTTATAATTTGGCTTACGTTTTAGTGAAAATGAAAACTATAATATCAATATTTATTTAATTTTTACATGTATAAAAAAAACGTTTAAAATACTATTTCAATAAATAAAAGGCTTCAAAATTTTTTTGCCGGCTTCACTGTTTTCAAAATTTGTATTGTCTTCTCCGCGCCGATATTTGGCACTACTGTTTTTTTTTGAAGATTAAATACTGTTAACATTAGCTCCATTAAACACCACAGCAACTCTATTATACTCACAATAGAACCTCCCAGACATAAACCAAAAATACCACCAAGATTTGCTGTAAAAATAAATAATATAAAATATAAATAAGAAAAATGTTCATGTTTTTATAAATAAAATCTGCCTATTGTAATTGATACGTTAACAGAAACAACAGGGAAATTTTATCACTTATATATCTAAATAATAGTACATATAGTTCTATATGTACTATACCCACCAAGCAGCTGATCCCACGTGTAGAGCACTTCACGTCTGTACTTGATGCAAGTGTTGTCGGCGAAGTGCACAGCTACGCCACTCGCGACAGGCGATAAATTGCTAACAATAAAAATTTTTAAATGTTTGACAATTTGAATAATATTATTAAATTTTATATTGTTACATTCAGTAAAAATTGATGGAAATTTTATCTCTTTATAAAATTTTATAAAATATATTGATTAAATGGAAACTACTGCAATAACTATTTTCATTTATGACATATTCTCACAATATAATTACGACAAATAGTGATAATTTATTAGCCTATGAACTTAACTTTGTGATATAAGAATAACTTATTGTAAAGTAGATATAGATTTACTTAAGATTTCTATCAATTTTCAGATATGTGGTTTCAGTTTCATACTGCACGTGATCGCATTTTTGATAGCACTCTCGCTCTGATATCATGTTCCCAATGTCACTTTGTATTTTATCTGAAAATTTTAAGAAATAAATTTTATAAAAAGAACGAGATGTCATTTATTTCTGTACTTTTTTTATTAGGTAGTTTTAGGTTTCATTTGAGTGATATTAGTTAGATGTCAGATATTTTTTTTTACCATACAATAAATATGGAAAATCTAATATTGTTTAAATTGTATATTAAAAATGTATTTAAAATTACAATGACAAAAAATTAAATATATAGAAATCTATTCCAAATACAATGTAAGTAGGCACAAAAAATAGTTTTCAAAAGCCTTTTAATTGTTAAATCCCTTTATAACCAAATACAGATATTATTATACGGGCAGACTGTAATAGAAATAGTTTACCAAAATTAAGATTTGAAAGAAATTCGTTGAATATTGTTCTAACCTTATTTTTATTTTATATATTTTTTCGTCTACCGCCACTTAAAAAGTGCACTTGTGTTTTATGTTCGTTCTGTGTAAAAATTAAGTTTTAATTAAATAATTGCGTTATTTGTGAATAAAAATAGTTATCTTGTGTTGTTAAGAACCTAAAACAGTTGTGAAAGTGTTATTCCGTAAAACTTTGCGTGAAATACGACAACCAATAACTATCTGTACTAAGTGCTAACAGTCTAATAAATCACAAAAAAAATGCCTGTTTGTCTGAAATGCGATAAAGAAACACCTAAAATTGATAATAAAAACCCCAAAATTCAATGTTACGGCTGTAAAAGGCAAATATGTGTCAAGTGTAGTGGATTGCTAGCCATGGAGTTGAGAGTGATTGTACTTCAGACTCCCACCTTAAAATACTTGTGTCCAGACTGTGAGCTTGGAGTGCGACAACTGCCCACTCTGAGAAACACAGTATCTCAATTGAAAAATGAAATAGAGGCTTTGAAGGCTAAACATAATCAAACTGTATGTATGGAGAACATTCTAGGGGAACTGGCTGAGCGAAAAAAGCGAAGCGCAAATGTTATATTGTTTGGGATAGGAGAGTGCCAGCTGTTAACAGGTGACACTATCCGGGACAAAGAGGTACGTATAGAACATGACAAAGTTCAGGTTCGACAAGCTTTGGCCAGCGTTCCAGAGACTGCACCGCCAGTGGCCGTTATCCGTCTCGGCAAACCAAAACAATTGTCGCCGCGCCCAATTAAGGTAATTTTCCCAAATAAAAAAACAGCTGTAAATGTTTTAAAAAATAACAAAAAGCTCCCCTCTAATATATCGGCCAAAAATGATCTTACACCATATCAGCGTGATTATTTACAGAAAGTACGTGATGAGCTGAAAGAAAGGGTAGATAGAGGTGAAAGTGACTTAACCATAAAATATATAAATGGAACCCCAAAAATAGCCAGCGGAAAAAAGCTATAACCGCTAACCCTGGCATTTTGGAGATCATTTTCTTCTACACAAACCTTGCTTCGATTATGGCTAAACGAGATTTACTTCTTATAGAGATAAACAAAATAAAACCTACTTTTATAGTTATTACTGAAACACATTTAAAGCCCACAATTAGTAGTAGTTTAGTGGACATCAGAGGTTTCACCTTATACAGACATGACCGAGCTAAAGGGACAGGTTGGGGCGGAGTGGCAATATATGTTTCACAAAAACTGTTTGACAAACCCATACATGTTACCGTTCATCCCACATACAATAATATGCAAGTTGAGGCCCTGTGGTTAAACATAGAGTTTTACAATTTCAAAATGTTGCTTGCAGGTATCTATTGACCAACACAATACAATTTTTCTGCGTCTGATAAGCTACTATTTGACACAATTAAAAATGTCTCAGAAGGCCACAATACTTTACTGGTAATGGGTGATTTTAATCTTCCTGACTTAAGATGGCCATTGTGTAATGTAGATGTTAAAAAATACAATTTCCTTCATGAACAATTTCTAGACATGTATGTAAATAGCAACTTGCACCAACTTGTAACAAAGGTGACACGAAAGAGAAATAAGGAGGAATCGCTTCTTGACCTAATACTTTGTAATGAAGAAGACTTTTGTACCAAAGTGGAACACCACCCCAACATAGGAAAAAGTGATCATCAGGTGCTAATAGCAACTGCTCAAATCAAGCGTCAGTCAACTAGCAAAATTTCTAGTATTCAAAACCGTCGTAGAAACTTCTTTAAAGCAAATTATGAGAACATATCCCAGCACCTTGCTAACAAAAACATTACAGATACCAACATTACTGATGTGCAGACTGCATGGACCAACTTTACAAGGAAAACACACAGTGTTATTGTAACTGATGTAACACTCAAAAGATATTTTAAGAACTTCAATATTAATAAACCATGGATTAACAAAATGGTCTTAGACTTGGCAGAAAGAAAAAAATATTTGTGGACGCAGTATAACTTGAATGACTCAAATGAGTCATATAGGAAATATAGGAAGGCGAACAATGAGCTAATTACTGTGGTTAGAAATTTGAGAGTAGAGTATGAGAAAAGGATTGTAAAATGTGGACCTAAGTCATTTTATTCTTACATGCGTCAACAATTGTCTTCAACGGTATCCGTGCCAGCATCGTTGAAGGATGACAGTGGGACAATTATAAGTGATCAAAAAATTGTAGCCGAATTGTTTGCCCGACAATTTGAAAAATCCTATGTTGTGGAATCATCTAACTCATATATACCACAAATACAGATGCCTCGAGTTAAAAGCTCCATACAGACACTCATATTTACACCAGATAAAGTAACTAAAACCTTAAAAACATTTAGTGACTCCACTTCCATGGGACCAGATGCTTTGCCATCTATATTATTAAAACAATGTAGCAATGTCCTCAGTCAACAGCTGGCACACATCATGAACCTGTCACTGGAAAGTGGAAAATTACCTCAAGAGTGGAAGGAAGCCCATGTTACTCCTATATATAAAAAAGGAGATAAGTACCTACCTGCTAATTATAGACCTATCAGCCTCACAAGTATTGTCTGTAGAACTATGGAGAAAATAATAACAAATGAAATAAGAGCATTCATAGATTCGGAAAACATTATCATCGAAGAACAGCATGGATTTGTACCTAAAAGATCTACCGTCTCGAATCTACTTGTATGCCTAGACAAGTGGACAAACCATTGGGATAATCATCAACCTACTGATGTTGTATATTTAGACTACGAAAAAGCTTTTGACCGGGTCCCTAAAAAAAGACTTCTAATCAAAATTGAACACCTAGGAATTCGTGGTCAACTTTTACGATGGATAGAGGATTTCCTAACAAACAGGAAATACAGAGTAAGAGTTGGTGAAACACTGTCAGATGCTCATGACGTATGTAGTGGTGTGCCCCAAGGTTCCGTGCTTGGGCCGATCTTGTTTACGTTATTTTTAACGGACTTAAAAAATATAATCGTGTCTGACCTGTCAATATTCGCAGACGATACCAAAATTATGGGGAACCCCTTAATATCACAAAACGTAATCCAAAAAGACCTGGACCGAATAGTACAGTGGACAAGAGATTGGCTGATCTCACTCAATGAGGCCAAGTGTACCGTTTTGCACATAGGCAACAACAACCCTAGACACGGGTACACAATAGACTCTGTGCCATTGCAAGCAGTCAAGTCTCAAAGAGATCTAGGAGTCATTATAACACATAACTTGAAGTGGGAGGAGCACATCATAGGTATAACCAAAAGGACAAACTCAATGTTGTAAATGATTAGAAAAGCATTCTATGTTATCACTAAGGAATTATTTCTCAATATCTACAAGACATACATACGACCTCTACTAGAATACGCTTTCCAAATATGGAGTCCCTATTTCAAAAAAGACATCCAGTTGTTAGAAAAGGTACAAAGACGAGCAACTAAAATGGTGACATCTCTAAGAAATTTTACTTATGAAAAACGTCTCTTGGAACTAAATTTAACCACACTAGAACAGAGAAGGCAGAGAGGAGACCTCATAGAAACTTACAAAATACTTAATAACCACTACAATGTAAGAAACATCGAGAAAATGTTCACAATGAACCCTAACAAGCAACTAAGAGGTCACTCCATGAAACTAAACAAACCTCTCTGTGCTAGCAATCCCAGAACACATTTTCTGCCAAATCGTATAGTGCATATGTGGAACTCCTTGCCAGAAACAGTGATAAGTGCTCCTAACATTAACATTTTTAAAAATAGACTTGATAAACATATGAGAACTTTAAAAACACAAGTGCAGTGATATACACGCATCAGTTTTAAGCTGCTAGTGTATTATATAATAATAATAATAATAATAATAATATTTTAATAACGAATTATTGATTAAATGTGTTATTAAACTATAAAATAACAGCCGATTAATAAAATCATAATATTACTTGAGTCTAAAGCCTCTATGATCACACTAAGTTTTCGAAGAGTAACCCACTTAACGTGGAGGCCGTGTAAATTTTATATTCAATTATTTCGGCAGTAAACGAAATCATAAAGATATGGGTTTAGAAACATTAGTATTATGTTAATTGTATTTGTGTACAATTATGAAGAAAGTAAGTTAGACTGAGAAAATCATACCATTTCACAGAAGATACACTACATATCTTCATTGAAACGGTATAATGTTTTAGTTATTATATCTGTATTTAATGCGGCGATTTAATATGATTTACTTAAACCACATCAAAAAATCTCTCTGTGATTTCTAGGGTTATAGGCTGACCACTTATCATCTTGTTCGTCTGTGCCATGTGAAATAAAAACCTTACAATGATTTATGATCTTATTCCGAAAAATATTTATTATTTTTAAGCAGAAGGATAAAAAAAATAAACCTATTGCAGGACCGGCTTTATTTAGGTTTAATAGTACAGCTTAATAGCTTTCGCTTTCTTTATGATTTTCTTTTATACAAAAAAATATATATACAAAACAACACTAAATAACAATACATGGATAATAACTCCTACCGGTAATCCGTTGCGGGGCTTTAATAAAATGATCGAGAATAAAAAAAAAACAAACTAAAAGTGTAATGTTACTTACCTAACGTATTATAAAAACATTTCAATTTCTCCCACGTGCAAGCTGGATAATCTTTAACATCAAGATTTGAAGCTAAAAACAATAGTTATGGAATAATAAACGATATATTTATAAAACATAATTTAAGAAAAAACACGGTTTTACTTACGCTCGTAATTAAAAAGCAGACATCGGCACTGCGAGGTTACTTTCTCCATAATATTTTGTGTTATGCAACCTTCGTAGGATTCAACGGCTTTCTTTGAATCCTAGGAATAAAACTGTTTTATAAATAATATATAGCTGATAAATGTAATAATGGTCTTTTATCAAGATTGAGATTGTGTCGACTAGAATTGTTTACTGATTCTCAGAATAACCAAACGTTATTCGTTGTAGATAACATTAATAAGTGTACCCCCCGTCCTGATGACACATTCCGTTGATGAGTTGGGGGCAATGTATGGGAACGTTAATAAAGCCATACGTGCTCCAAAACTCACGACACCGTTGTCATGAGGGACTTCAATGAAAGGCTGGACATGCATCGCGGTGACGAGGGAACAATTTGGTGTTGGACAACGAAATCACCGGTTCAATAGGTGACCCCTGTGAACTCTGGCTAACTTCTTAGAGAAGGTTCATGATGAACTTTTTCTTCAAGAGACGCGTGCTTCAAGAAAAGAGGTAGACCTGGCTGAATTCGGATGGTAGGACGAAAATTGAGATAAGCTTCTTCATGTCGACTAGAAAACAGATATTTAACGATGTCTTTCGATTTTACTTCTTGTTTTAACCGCTTTGGGTTAAAACAAGAAGTAATCATCGAATTGTACGATGCATGTTAAATCTAAATGTTAAACTGGAAAGATTGCAACTGATGAGGTAAACGCCCCGTCAAATACCTGTCCATCACCAAAACTCGGAAAAGTTTCAGCTCGAACTCAAAAATCGCTACGAATGCCTAGAGAGCTGTGACGATGTGGACGAGTATAGTGATAGATTCGTGAAAATTGTCCATACGGTTGGCACTTAATTATTTAAGGGTCACCGTACCAATAGAACTAAAAAAATCCTGAACCGACTCAAAAGCTATGGAAGGAGAGAAGCGATATGGTTTCGCAATCATCCAGTGATACATCCAACTATAGGCTGCTCAATAAACGTATCTGATTGACACAAAGTCTCTGACTCGAAACTTGTGCCAATTTAATACAATTTCAATAAAAGAGCAATAGAAGAGCAGTGTGCGGGGCACATTCACACATTCGATGGGGCTGAAAGTTTCTAAAGTGGTGGCCATGAGCTGGTAGACGCGACGTGGGTTGGGCCCCCACTAGAAGAACCGACGACATAGTTAAGGTCGTGGGAAGTCGTTGAATGCCGGCAGTGCAAGACAGGTCATCGAAGTAATCTTTAAAGGAAACTTATGCCTTGTAGAAGGTGTCTATAGGCTGACACGAAGAAGAAGTATTCTTAAATTTTAAAGAAAACTCTTGACCTTGTTTTTATTCGTTTCATATTATTTACAGTGACAAAATTTGTTTAATTATTTAATAAGAATTAATGTTTTAATCCTATATAAATAATTATGTAATATCTCCTAATAAATAATTAATTAAATGAAATATGTATGTTAGTCTTAATAGATTAAAAGAAACCTTCATTGCCATATTAATCTTTTTTCGTGTTTGAATATGGAAATAAAAAGTAAGATAAGAACTAATATTGTGATCATGTTATATATCAGTGTCCAAAGAAGAGGAATTCTTACAACAAATAAAAAGCACTTTCGATTTTTCAAAGAAAGACTCTTCACTTCTTCTGAGGAATCGATGGCCCACACTGCGACTGTGACGTCGTAGTAGGCGGCGCCGTTGATAACGACTGAGTTATCTAATAGAGTCAGATTGTCTTGAGAGTCGAATACGTACAGCTAAAATAAAATTTATAATAAAATAACGTGCCTGTTACTTTTTATTAGTTATTAATTTACTATTTTTCATTTCTAAACTACTGATAATTGAACGACAATTTTGAAACGTGGTCCAAACTAAGTCTAAAGAATACTGTACAGCTACTAATTTTATAAAACTGTTACCTTCACAAGAAGTTATGACACTTGAAACAATTGCAATAATAATAAGAACTGTATTGAGCAATTTCTCAAGTAGAAAGCTAAAACACGACGAATGCGTTTATGTAGAAATAGGGAAACCACATGTGAATAATTGTTAATAAATTAATTATTTGCTGACACCCTATTATTAACATAGTCCTTACTTTAATAGATTTTGGTATTAGAATTCGTTCATGGTAATATATGCGTTAAAATTATTATCCGATTAGTCAATTATCTTTCTTAACTAATAAAAAAATATATACCAGTATATATTAATACTTACATACGCAGAACTATCAATAGAACTGCCATTTGCTAACGTTGACTGTGTGTTAACTGTTAAATATAAACTTTCCGATACTTCTACACCAGCCTCAAAATTTGTATTTTCCCGTGCGTGTTCTCTAGAAGTGTATTTTATAACATGATACATCATATAATCATGTAATCATTAAACCATAATTACTGTTTTTTTTATTATAGAACTGTCTGTGCCCACAACATTTTTCGCGTGGAATAAGATTTTAAAAAATAGCCCCAGGTACTCCTTATACTAGCTGTCCGCCAATAAAAGTCCTGTTAAAATCTATCCAGCCCATTTAGAGATTAGCCGAACCAAATAGAAAGACAGACAAACAGACAAGAATGTTAAAAATATTTTTTTTATGTTAATTTGATATATACTTTTAGTATGGTATATGCATTTAGTGAAATACTGGTAATTAGGAATTACAAGCAAACATTTCAATTTTATTTACAATCATTTTATTTATATGTATAGATTTTACTCACGCTATCCTATAAAACATTCGATTAATATAGATAAAAAGTAAAATAATAAACACAAATTGAAAAATAATTGTTTCATGCATTAAGATGATACAGACAGACAAATAGTCCAAGTAACCATTATTCACAAAGTACAACAACAATTCGAAAAGTATCAACAAAACAATAAACACAAGTATTTTGACCATAAATAATATACGCTAAATATATTTTTACCTGAAATAATTTATGTCAAACTGACAACAGTAACCCTTTAATGTCGAAACTTTTCTAAACATATTCGAACATTTGAACGGCTTGGATCTCCAGACACACTCTAGAATCAAAACGTCGCATGGCTTGCTCAGCTGAAAAATATCACATAAATTATATCATGTTTGTTAAAGTTGCTTTTCATTTTTAACATAAAAACTGTAACGGTAAATATTACCACAATAACCCATAAAATGAATATCTGCTTCTTTAAATAATATTAATTTTAAACTTTCTTTGTGTAACTAAATTTTATAAAAAATATATATATGTGATTTAAATCCGTTTAAATTTGTTCGATTTCAACAAATATACATTGCAGTATATTTAAATTTTTTTAAATAATTTTAAGTAAAAGATTTTGGCGTGCAAAGGGTTGGATTTTAAATTATTTTTTTTACGTATCACATATTTGTAAAACGGGATCAATACTTTGAAAAAAACT
This sequence comes from Melinaea menophilus ssp. n. AW-2005, assembly GCA_918358695.1. Lineage (NCBI taxonomy): Eukaryota > Metazoa > Arthropoda > Insecta > Lepidoptera > Nymphalidae > Melinaea > Melinaea menophilus. The sequence continues at coordinate 6,445,223 of OU911057.1, read as the reverse complement.
TTTTATAGATTATATTGCCTTGTGGAAGTCATTTTATGAATATAATATCGTTTTCATTATTTTAAATGGCAATGCTTATACATTTTTAATGAATACCTGATTTAAGAGAATATCGTATGTAAAACCCAAGTCTTCGAGTAATTTGTGCATTTTTACAACATAATCTTCTGCTACATAGTTGATATTTTTAATATTAGTGATACTACTATAGAAAGTTTCAATTTTTTCCTGATCATACCGTTGAAGATTTCTGAAATAAATCTTTTTTTTTTATTTATTTGACACTTACAAATTTTTATTATTTTTATGTTGGATTTAAGAACGTTTGTTCAATAATCAGTAATTAAATAAAGGCTTTAATCGGTGAGTTTATTTAACAAGAAGTATATTTTTTGGCATGACTGTGTAAGTGTAAAGTAATTAGAAATATTATTAATTCACAGATGCAAATCCTTTATTTAATAAATTACCTAATACTCACAAGATCCAGGTAATATTATCCGTATTGGGACCATAGATTATTTCCGAATCACAAATACTGACAGCTGGAAAAGATATACTATCGATGGAGTAATGCGTTGATTCTACCTGAAATAAATTTAAATAAATATAACTATTACTTTATATTTACTATTTTAAAACTTTTTATTAAGATGTCTTTAAAAAACTAATCTAAATGACTAATAATTTTTTTTCGAATCTAAAGAATTCTTACCACGGTGAAAGTAGGATTCTCAACATACTTAGACCAGATCATGTGGCTGAGATACGAACAAAGACACATGCTTGAACTAATGACGATAATCCAAATGAAATGCAGCGACGAGGAGTTCTTGGAGAAGTAGTACGTGCCATGCAGAGTGCAATGCTCGCAAAACTTCTTTAACTTAAACATGACGTTCTTAGATAGTTTGCTTGCCATTTGATGCTATAAAATTAATAATTAGTAAAAATGTTTGAGATCTTTCTGAAAACAAACTATTGAAATAATAAATAGTTTTTGGTAATAGAATTAAATTTAAAAAATCAGTAATCCATTATAAGCTGTATTAAATAAGATCTACCTGGGAAGAAAAGCAATAGGCTATTTATTGTTTTTTTAATGTCGTAGCAACTTTTCCTACATTTTGTTTAAATCTTTTATGTTTGAAATAAAGTAAAGTTAGTTATTAAATCATTACAATATTGACTTTTAAAAATATATGAATATAATAAATATGTGAAATATGGCACAAGGGGCTTCTTTCGAAGCTACTTTCCTATAGGCTTCCCGAGAGTTTATGCAAATCGATCACCAGTTTTCTTATTAGGTGAGGCACAAAAGTTGTTCTCGACGGTTTTTGTTCGGACCCCAAGCCCGTGAACGCTGGTGGGGATAGCAAATATAGCAAACGCAGCCTTGGGGTAAAGCTGCGTGCTAAGCGTGCTATCCTTAACTCTGTTCTTCCTGCACATTAATGATATATTGAATATTTCCAACATACATTGTTATGCGGATGACAGCACTGGGGACGTATATTACGGCCTTACCGGGCTCTCTCGGGCAAACGTCGACGAGTACTGAAAAAAACTTTTCTTCTATATAGGATGGTCTCTGAATGGGGTAACCTGAACCTCGTTCAGTTTAATCCCCAAAAGAACAAGAAACAAATTAGCGCGTTTTAGTTAGTTTATTACAAAAAAAAACAATTTGTCGTATCCCCGCTCTTCTAGAGTACTCCTCTCAATGCCTCGCCAAGTATCAGAATACTGGGTCTGGACATTTCGAACGACTGTCGGTTTTGTGGTCATCTGGAGAGCAAGGCCAAGTTGGCCTCAATGAATTTGGGAGTGATCAATAGAGCGAGGCAGTATTTCCAGCTTGGCTAAAGACTTGCGCTCTATAAGTCGCAGGTCCGGCCATACATGGAGTACTGTTCTCATCTCCGGTCCGGGTCACCCTAATATCAGCTTCTATTATTTGACCACGTACAACGGAGAGCCGTTCAGACTGTCGGGGATCCGGTGCACTGTGAACTTGTGTCTTTGTGCGTCTTTTATCGCATTTACAAAGGGGAGTTTTCCGAAGAGTTATTCCATCTGATGCCTGGCGCAGAATTCCATCACCGTACAGCACGCCTTCGCCTGCAATATTATCCATAGGTGGTATAGCCTAGCTGTAGTTATCTGACTGCAGCTCGTATTGGACTAGCTCGACCGGGGAAGGACTACCCTCTCACAGAAGATCGACGTGTAGTAACCAAATTCCTTTGGTTATCTTCCGTCGGTGAGTTTGAGAATCCGGAAGCCCAAATCCCCGCCCTGGAAAACATGAGAGTGATACCTCCAAAAAGTGTACCTCAAGTGGGTACCGACTTTGATGAAGCCGAGGAACCCCTCCCCGAGCAAAATCGGAGGAATGATTCTCGGATTTTGCTCGGACTGCCTGTCGTATCTGGGGCGGGCAAAGTATCGCAGTTTGCATTTTTATCGTATCGCAGTGGACTTGTGCAACATCCGGTGGTTTCACTCGAACCTAAACGCCGTCCACTACCACTGACCACTACCTTCAGATGGCGCAGCCGGCCTTGTTGTTTTTGACGGAGATGCAGATATCTCAACCTAGCGACACAGTGTACCTATCATATATTTTTTTTGTTTATATATTTTCCACTCTGAATCCATACCAGTGATCACTTGTGTACCTCAAATGAAAGTGACAGGAGGGCCTGTTTTGATATCGTATGTATCAAAATAAGCCCTTCTGTAAAGACACTTAAAATAAGGCTACGAGGGTTCTAAACGCGCCTTGGTCTTAAAAGAACCACACAACAAACTCAGCCAGGTATTTTTTTTTTATTGTGATCACTGTTTCACAAACGTCAATATATTTAGTGAGCAATGTATAAACGACTAGTACCATCGCAATCGATTTGATAAGCCGTCCTAATAATAATTAATAATAAGAAAATGGCAATCCGTGGCTAGCAATATGACCAGTCATCGCAAGCAGCACCCCGGGTATAAACTAGAATATCATTTTATACCACACGCCGGGGCTTGGCGATTGTCTACTGTGTGGTTTTCAATCTTTTAGGATCTTTCTTTCCACATACTACTAAAATGTAAAACTGCCTTCAGTATTTTCGGATTGATACGACATGGATGCCTTCAAGAAAACCGTTAATTACCACCACCCAGGCCGGCAACGCTCTTGCGATTCTCCGAATACTGCAACAGTTCGTGGGCGGTGGTGACCACCTATCATCGGTAACCCGCACGTTCGTTTGCCCTTCTATCACATATAAAAAAATATTACGATATTAAAAGTTATCTAAGACACTTTTTGTTCCTTTCAATTATTCAAACTAAATAACTCAAACGTCAACAAATGCTGCTACTAATGCAACATGTATATTTGATAAGTATAATTTATCAGTTCTTCAATATATACATTGTCATAAAATGACATTTTAATTACAGGTAGAAGCTATAAGTAATAACGTACCTTACCAAGTACAGGAAAGTAATTAAATTGAAAGTGTGTTTTACATAGCTTTTGATTATAAAAAGCACCTAAATAAAGATATGGTTTGATTGTAGGCATTGAATGATTTTGAATTACTTAGCCTATATAATACCGGAAATAAAAAATGTATGTTTAATTAACCTACGGCTGAAGAGATACTACTGAAAACTACTGAACTGTGCTGTTAGAAATCTTTGTAAAATTTTTATACAACTTCAATTAAACATATATCTTTATTATTATACTTCAGCCATAGAAAATTAAATAATTTAATTAAAAAATATATATTTTTTTAAAGTGATCTAGACAAAAGAATACTAAGAGAATATTTATAATGTCTCCTTTTCCCCCAAACTTAATCTTATACATTTATGTGTTTGCTTCTTTATTGTGACGCATTTTCGTTACATCAAGATTCAAATCAAAATGTTTCTAAAGAAGTTTTACTTAAAAAATTCTATGATCAATGTGTTTAAGTACAAGTACAAATGCTCTCAGAACATAATCAATTAACGTATTAGGTTGTCCTTTCACATTATCTACGTCTTTCTTTGCACACAAATCAATTATCATAGGTTGTGACCTAGTATTTTTCTAAAAGAGAATAAATACTATGCTTTTTATTTCAATATTTTTAACTATATAGTGTATTTTAGGACACTGCTTAACGTCCTCCGCGTTTTAGTTTTATTTTTTAAGAGCTGTGCCCACGACTGCGTTCACACGGAATTTATTTATGCGGCTGGGTACAAAAGAAATCCTTTTGGTTTTCATACAAATTGAATAATAAATATATGTATCTTAAAAGACAAATATAAAGTAAAAAGAATGGCAAAAATAAATAACTATTAAATATGTCCATCATTAAGAATATAAATCTTTTAGTTTGTGTGGATGGATGGATGCAAAGACTACTGAACAAATATTGAAGAAATTTGGTAAGGAGATAGTCTGTAGTACCCTACAATAATACATATATTTTACTTATATTCAACAAGAACACCGATAAAACCGCAGAATACAACTTGCTATTTAATAATTTACAATAAATCTTCCCCGTAGTAACGATTCATACACACTTTTTTCATACAGTCGTCAAATATAACAAATATAAATCCAAAGGATCTTCTTAAAAATATTACACACATCAATCCCTTTTTACATATGGGTGACCTCAAACTTTATGCAAAAATCTGAATTGCTTACAAATTCAATTAGACAACGCAGAGTTGTTCACAACCAGGAGAGACACAATGTTATTAATTAATGAGTTATTGTGGAAGATAGATAAATCTTCATCCTGTCATAACATGCCCGTAATTTAAATATAAATTATAAAATAATAACATAAATTGCGTTTGTAAATATTATATAAGACGGCATCATCGTACGAGTTGACTGTCAGGGCATCGATGACGATACTTTTAAGCGTGTCATCAATGCTCTCTTTTTCTACCGTTGGACTTGTTTGAAAACGACTATAAAAAGGGCTGGATGGCCGTTGGAACTACAGTTTCGGTTCTGGCGTGGCTCGGTACACTACAAGTCCTCTTCCGCTGGCTATCTTTGATTGTTAGGATAATTAATTATAAATGTGATTTAGACCTATTTACCATTACGCACTGACTACTTACATCTTGTCATCAATTATATGGAAGTAATATCTACCCTCATTATACTTGCTTTTCGTCTGATGTCTTACCCTCAATTCCTACATATATATTTTTTAAGCATCTCTATGTCTATATATCTCTAAAATATTTCTTAAATTGCTATGATTTAATACTATGTCCACAGCTAATAATAAATCGACCCAGGTGGTATTCAGCAATAACACAGCAAAAGTTAACAATTTATTAAAGTATTCCCTTATTTATTCGCTTTAAATTGTATCCACAATTTAACGAACCAATCCTCAATGAAACAAATACCTTGTTTTTATATTTTTTTAAAACAACTAACACTTTTCCTATCCACAATTCACTTCCTGGTGTTGCATTATATTTCATATTCAATAATAAACTTTATGATACATATTAAAATATTACAATAATAACATATTTAAATAATCTAATAAAACGTTACATTATATAAAACATATAATAATATAAATTTGTAAGTTATAATTAGTTATTGTTACAACAGTTAATGCAAAATGAACCAAATAGAGTCACTCGCTTTATTATAAAAGTTATGTATAATAAATTATGTTTTTTTTTTTTAAACGTAAAACGAGGGCAAACAAACTGACGGGTCACAGATGGACGTGATCACCGCCGCCCATGAACTCTTGCAACATCCGAGGATTTACAAGAGTGTTGCCAGCCTTGTAGGTAGGAGTAAACGCTTTTTTCCAAGGTACACATGTCGTACTGATCTGGAAATACCGCTGAAGGGAATTCGCTCCACAAGCGATCGCAGTTCGCAGCAGATCGATCCTCGAAGTGGAGGATCGCCACGCATCCAGGTGGTAGGGATGGTAAAGAAGTTGATGGCGCGCTGTGCGGTGATGAAATTCGGCGGCAGGCATCAGATCGAATAGTTCTTCGGAACACTCCCCGTTGTAAATGCGGTAGAAAAGGCACAAAGAAGCCACGTCTCTACGCAATGTTAAAGAGTCCAGCCATTCGCAGAGCACCTGGTCCCCAACAATCCAAACGGCTCTCCGTTGAACGCGGTCAAATGGTAGAAGCTAATATTGAGGTGATCCGGACCAGAGATGGGAACAGTACTCTATATGTGGCCGGACCTGCTCCTTATAGAGCGTAAATCTTTGGCCAGGTTTGAAATACTGCCTCGCTCTATTGATCACTCCCAATTTCTTCGCGGCCAACTTGACTTTGCTCTCCAGATGACCACGAAACCGACAATCGCTCGAAATGTCGACACCCAGTATTCTGATACTTGGCGAGGCAATGAGGGGAGTGCTCTCGAAGAGCGGTGATATATGGTTATATATGGTTATATATGGTTTATGGTATATTTATAGAATCAAAGAAAATAAACTGTTTATATAGACGTTTATTTAAGCTACAATATTTTTTGATATATAACTATTTATACAGTATTTTATTTTTAACTAATATTTATACTTTTATCTTGTAAAAATTTGAACATACTTTTTATTTGATGAAAAGTTCACAATGTTTGGTGCATTCTTCATAATATCAGATATTTACAAAATAAAAACTATGTGTCGTTTTCTATATATATATAATTATTTTAAAAATTAAAGCATGACTGTGAAGAAGTTGATTTAAATATGTTACGAAATGTCTTAAGCTTTTAATCGTCTTGTTTTCAGGATAGTTTTACAAATCGAGGTTTTGCTGAACTGGTCCCAACTTGAGTCACACAATTTAATTTTTTTATTAACTTTACCGCGACTGACGCGTATTTTCGACGTATCCGTGACGCTGCAACATTTCAGCAGAGAGTACGTGTGCGGGAGCGGCGCGGCGTGAGGAGCGCGTCACCTGGCTGAGCTGTGTAGTGGCGTGAGCGCCGCTGCGCACCGCAGGCGTCGTATGCGCGTTGCCGTTATGGCGGAGCACGTTCATCTGTATTTTGAGAGCAGTGATAAAATTAAAAGAATAAAAATCTTACAATTAGGACTAAACATATTTTTGAGAAAAAGTATATCGCACTTATCACATCTCATATTTCGTCTTAATAATTAAGATGTAATAATAGTAAATAAACTGGCATTTCCTATCCGATGTTGTTTGAACGTCATCAGTACTAAGATAATGAATTTCGTGAAGTAGGAATAGTTTAATTCGTTAATTTTATACTTAATCTTTTTAAAACCATTTATTAAAAAAAATGTTTTAAATTAAGCAATACGTAACTTATAATACTTATCGACGCTCTACTCTCTTCATACATAACAACATATTATAATTTGATAGTTTTGTACATATTTAACTCTCGGTCTCGATTATGGAGTTAAGTTATTAATTATTTTCGAACGGAGTCTATGACGTACTTGTAAATAACATCTCTTATGCGGTTCATGATAAAGCTCATAATCACTTGAAGATCCATCTGGCTTCTTGTTACACCTCCACTGTGAATAAATAATTGTGATAGATAAGTGAAATAGGGTTTTTTGAGTTTGGATGTTATTAATGAACATAAAATTGAGAATACCGTAAAATTCGTTTGCTGACACACAGGTCGTCCGCAAAGTAGCTTGTGTACTGACCGCTGAAAATTTCTAGTCATTAGGCAGTACACTATCGGATTTATAGCAGAGTTGGCATGACCTGCAAATAAGGATTATATTATTTGACACATACGATGAATAGTTTTTGTAGAAATTGTGCTACTTTTACAAACATTCAATAAATAATAAATATCAGTACATCAGTGTGAGTTATGTCAAATATCTTACAATAGAAACGTTGCATAAAAGAACAATTGTTAACACATTTTCTCTTTGCACCACAGTATATCAACACTAACCACATGTTATTATAGTAAAATACAAAGAGAGATTACAATAGTTCTAAAGAAAAGTAGTTAGTTAGTTAGTTCATAGTTAGCCAAGGGTAATAAATACTGGCTAAATCTTACTAGGATAATATAAAAACACTAAGAGATTATTTGGCGCAAAGTAATTTTTGTTAAAAACGAAGGAAATTTATTTGATGACCGCCTTACCTACAAACAAAGCATAAGGTAAGTAGATGCTTAAATCTTTAGGATTGACAGCGTTAATGTCCAACAGCAGTTGCATAATATTGTACGGCATCCAGCAAAATGCGAAGAGAACAGCCAAAAGCAACAGGATCCAGGCCACGCGTTTCCTCTCCTTCATCAACCTTAAACCCTGTAAAAAGGACCTTTATAAGTATCTTTATTTGTACTTTAGATAATTGCAAAAAATATGGCAGTTTAGTGAGAGAAGTCAAAAAACCAAATCTTTTCTTGCTTCACACGGTCTATGTCCGTTAATAATTGAAAATATCTTTTCTATTTATAAAAGAAATATACCACAAGATTATTATTTGCATTTTATTGAATTTTAATGATGATTTAATTCTAGTTAATTGTTTGAAACAGCCGGACTTACTTGTCAGATTTTTTAATTTGGTATGTGCTAAAAAAATAAAATAATTAATTGGTAGTATAAAATATCTACAGGTCCTTAATAATAAAATTATAAAACACTATACCGTAATATCGTTAGCCTTTTCTTACACCCATCAAATTCATAAAAAATATTATAATAATTAGCACCACGCAGTTAGTTATATGGTATTTGTATTTTATCATTGCAGTTAGAAACAAAAGTATCCACGCCAGTATTATATTTAAGAAATAAAACATAAATTACGTTGCTATCTATGTTGTCTAAAGGAATATTTCTTAGTTACATTAAATTTAAAAAAAAACACCAAATTTTAATAAAATTTGCAACAAAGACAGTTACCGAGAAAAAAAGGATAAACGATTAATATAAACTGCAAGATAAACTTTTTTAAACTTAAGATTTTTTCGACAACACTTAATTACATTTAAACATAGTCTGAAAATGTGAAAATGATGGACTAACAAAATCAATACGTATTATACGAATAAAACGGGTTTTAAGAAACTTTATTCAGTTATTTAAATCATCAAATACAATGTTGTCGTCATTAAACATATTATAAATTGCTGTACTTTCAAATATCCTAGAAATAATATTAAAAACAGGAAATTGATACTTTAATAGGTTTATTTTGTTATTAAGCCATCGATTTTTTTTTTATTTAGTCTTCTAGCTTAATTTTATTTATATTCATTTCATATGAAAAAACAAAATGCTATTCCAATATATTTCTCCGTAAAATGGATTATCTTTTATTTGAGTCCTCTCTATACTTTCATTGATTTAATGAATGTGTTGTTTGGATCTGTATCAATATTTATAGACAATTAATACAGCAGTATTGTGAGCAATATGATACCTGCTGCATGCTGACATTTCCCTCATCAATGTCGAATGGTGGTCTCACGGAGCACAGTGTTCTTCCCATGCACGCGTACGATAATATCGTAATTGAACCTAAAAATCAAAAATGGTTTGTATATAAATATGCTAACATTTAAGCAATGAATTGTCTTTTATCAACCTTTAGAACCCCATTTATTTATCAAAATACATTTTAGCTAACAGTATTCAGTAAAGGATTTAATTAAAAGTGATTTAAGTATAAATTAAAATAGTATTGAAACTATTGATTGTTGTATTTTCAAATAGACTACTTTACTAAATATCACAATCAATATATAACTGGACCAAGTAAGGCAGATATCACATTATAAGCGGAATTTCTAATAATTGTAGAAAATAATAAATTGCTTTCGTTAAAATTTTGGATATTTTTAAAGCCAAATCATGCCCTTACCAAAATTCAAACAAAAAAGCTGTGCGAAATGAGAGTAATTACGAGAATTGGTCAGCGAAATATAAATTTGACTTTGAAGGGTTATTTATTCTAAGGAGCCAATTAAACCTCAGTAGGAAAACTTTCGCTCTTCGATTTTCATAATAATGTGTAAATAAGTATTATACTATAAATATATTAAGGAAACAAAACAATTGTGATATAAATATTTTTAATAAATAATTAATAAAATACAAAATTTTAGTACATAAAATATAATTTTACCGGGTATAGCATAGACTAATGTAAAGCTGAAGGTACCAAATTGTTTTCTTGTCTCCGAACCCGGCCAATCTTCGGTACAAAAATATATATCTTTTGTTTCTATCTGAAATAAAAATACTTATTATATAATTATTTCTTGCTTTAAGCTTGCAATTCTTAATACGGTACCTTGGTTACAACCAATGTTTCACAAACCGGGTTTTCAAAAAAGTAGGATGATGAAAAGAAAAGCATATTATATACGAATATTTATAAATATTATGTGACACATGAAAATGTTTAAATATATTAAAAAAGACAAAACAAAATAAAATGATGTATTTTCATATCATCTTTACGTTTATAATTGTCACCTATAAATTAATCTCTGAGAAAAATCGTTACTTACTTATCTTACTCTTAAAATGTTAATTTTAATGATATAAAAGTTTTTTTAGAACTCTTACCATCACTGCATGATTTCGTGAAATTGACATATCATATTACAATATATTACATAATCTAGGTTTATAATTTTCCATTAGTTTTATACACCAAGTATACAATATAACTAAAAATTATATTATGTTAATTAAAAGAATTACCGAAATATTTTTATCAGCCTTCGATATTACTGGCACAGATTCTTTCCTTACTGATGCTACAATTAGTAGCGGTATGAATATCAATAGCGCGACTATCCACAACAACGTAAGCAATAATAAAGCTTGACGCCTTCCCGGGGGTCGAAGACGAGGCTCAGGAGCTATAGATAACCAACGATCCACAGACATTGCAGTAAGAGTAAACACGCTGGCCGCAACGGCTACCCCTAAGAAATAAGAGATTAAAATTATAATTTTGTAATTCTACAACTAGTTAAAATATAATAAATATATATTAATATTAAAATGAGTGAGTGAGATATTTTATAATGAGTTTAAATATTAAATTAATAGCCAAATTATTTGTTTGCTGCTTCTGTTTGAAAGACTTCTAACAAAACGTTTTTTCATTTTCAAAGTTATCGGTTTGAGAAAGTAATTGCTATAGACCCGAGCAGGAACAATGAAAGCAACTCAACTTATACTTTGTTATTTATTTTTATAAGTCCTGTAAGCCTATTACAGTAAATAGTGAAACTGGATTCAATGTATATGATTTAAATATTCGGTAATATCAGATAATATATATTATCACTATATAGAGAATATTCAATAAAAATAAAATATATTTTATAAATATAAACTCTTTTAAAAGTATCGTTCTTTCTGATTACATAGGATCGTCGCCTATCATTGCGTTTTTTTCTCACGTAATTTGATCTGATTCGCAATACTGCACTGAACGTACTGCAGTTGGTATTGACTAACCTTATCGCCTGAAGATGGCCTGATCAATGTGATACTTTAAATAAGAACTGAGATAAAATAGAAAAAAGTGTGGAAAAGTCTAACAGGAGTAGGCTAACAGTATTTGTAACTTACCAACCGTCTTACATAAAAGATAATTATCTCATGAATTTGATTAAAAAAGACTAAACTCTTTGTATCTCACAAAATTTGTTCCTTATATAAAAGTGTTCTGTACGAAATTAATTATCATTATGTAGATTCAATTTAAAATTATGTTATGCAAATCAAATTGATTGAGGAAAATTGTCACAATAATTTGAATTGTTAATTTTAATCAATGAAAACCGTAATATAGTTGTTATTAATTACTCCCGATGTTGGGTGGCCTGATTATAAAAAATATGTTTAAAGATATTCGTCGGAATCTATAAAACGATAAATACAAAATATTATAAATAATTTAGGTATCATATTATTCCCCGTTTACCATGTTTCAACCAATTAGAGAGAACCAGTCCCAACATATAGAAAATGTAAACCATTTTTTATGTCTTTGGTAGTAGAGGAGGTATATTTTAATAGTTAAAAGTATATAATACCAAGCTTCTTATATAATTATACCTATCTATTATAATTATTAGAATTTTATTTATTCTCAATGTTTCTGTTATAAAAATAAATATTTATAATTAAAGTTAATTTAATGACTACTACTATTGCGTTGCTACTATTGCACCTAGTTGTTACTAGAGGTATAATTTGTATAGGTATAAAGTTTTTTTCTTATGTTTATATTATACACTTTCAACTATCTGATAAAATGATATCTAATCAGAAAAAATGATAACAAGTATTATTAAAAATATTTTATCTTTAAAAAAATATTAATTATTCCTATACCATAAGAATATTTATGCAATCCCGAGTATTTCAGGATCTTTGTTTAAATACATATACTAGCAAAAATCAAAACATATTTTATTACATAAACTGGTAATGTGAATGTTGACCAGTTGCGAAATTCAAAGTAGAAATGACCAAACCCACTATTATTTTATAGTATACGAATAAAATATAAAGTTATAAATTTCCTTTGTTGTTGTTATTTTTAGGTATAGATTAGGTTGTTTTCGAGATGTATTCTTTACGATGAAAGATGAAAAATATGTCTTTCCTCAAGGCCGTCTGTGATTGTGAAATTCTTATCAAAATCCAAAAAAATGTATATTTTTTTAAATTCTAAAGAGTACTTAGAATTCTGACTATTTATGATTCTGGCTGCAGAATCGTAGATCTTTCTTTCTTTGTTTCGAATTTCATTCGTAGTCATTATTCTCTACGTGATCCGGAGATTAATTGTTCCAAAGTGTGGGCGTATTTTCTGTCTACTTATTTATTTATTTATGTACCAGATTTAGTAATAACAAACTATTCAGAAACATGAAAGACATTGGATGAGCTTATCTCTAAAAAGAGATCTCTACCCTTTACCCATGAGAGTGATTATATATATCATTTCCACTTTGAATCAATACCAGTGATCACTTGTGTACGTCAAATTGAAGTGTCAAGAGGGCCTAATTTGATACTTAAACACTCATAAACTTATAAACACTCTCCAACTTAAAATAACGCTACGAGAGTGCCAAACGAGCTGTGATCTGAAAAGCACCACACAACAAACTCAGGCAGTTTTTTTTTTATTATGATCACTGTTTCACAAACGTCAATATTATACGATTTATATATTTGTATTTACAACGACTTGTTTAACTACGATTTGTATATTCTTTTAAATACTTTTCACTGACAATTTAAATATACTGAAATAATGCTGATACTTACCCTGTATATAATTAACGATCTTACAAACTGTTTCACCGTAGAACCAGACCAGTGTGATGGCTTTGCTGAGCTGGATCGGCATACACAGGCCCGTCACCAGCAAATCTGCTACTGACAGATTCACTAGGAAAATATTAGTGACACTGAAACAATAGGGATATGTAAGTGTACAAGTTTTCAGATCTTACAGTCCCTAAATTACTTCAAATAATACAACGGTAACCATTGCAACTTTTGCCGAATGGTTATATATTTTTGAAACATTTTATTATAATTAAAATTATGTTCAATCTAATAACATTTTTTTTTAATTATTATGTCTTCGTTATGACGAAGAACTTTTTTTTTAATTATCTCTTACTGCAAAAATTATGTACACGAAACTATGTGTACGCTTAAATTTTTTTGCTTGGTATATTTTCGTGTTATAAGCTTTCAAGTTTAAAATAAATTATCCTGTCTAAACTCCAAAGCAACTGAAAATATTGCAACGATTCGATAGCTATATCACATGTTTCAATCAAGGTTTTAAGTATGACGTAAAAGTCACATTTGATTGTCAAATTCGTATGTAATAAATATTTTGTCTGTTCTGTGATAACGGAAATTACAATAAATAATAAGAATAATTTAATGAACATTTTATCAAAAGCTTTTAATCACAAAAAAATGTTTACGAATATTTTATTTCGTTCTATAAAACTAAATCTTTTTGTAAGTATATTTTCAAAATATAATTATAACATTGAAAGATTTGAATTCGAAACACTGTAGTTTATAATGTGGTATTTAAAATAAATTATAAAACAATTATCCAATAAAAGCAGTCTTGTGCTATCTTGAGATTGTAGGATCTCTTATTAATTATCAGTATAAGAACACACTGTCGCAATATGATAATTATTAGAATTATATAAATATTCTGATTAAAATGTAAATTATAGTACTCGATAAAGATTATTTGATTTTTTTTATTGTACAATATTTTAATGAAATATCCTAAAATAATAATATCGATGTGATGATTGAGGAAATAGACAAGTGAGGAAATAGCGTACTTTTCTTTGAATCTTAAGTATTTTTATGTATTAACATGAGTTCATCACGATTAACTATAAATTAGAACACTTGCTTATTTTTTGTCACTGACCATCCATTTACTTCTTTTAAATGTCTTTTTTTATATCTATGAATTATATTGAGCTAATTTAGAACTCTTGAATTTATTAATAAAATCGAATCAAATCAAAATTTAAATAATGAAACAAAATAGGTACGTTTATCACTAGTTGTATTTTATACAAACAAATAAATTTACTGCTTGCTTCTGCTCTAAACCATGATGTGAAGGCTATATTGTTTCATGAACTCCCAGTAATTAATTACAAGATGTATGGTAGCAAATTCCGTTTAGCAATCTAATATTTACTTTAAACTAAATCTAAATATAAGCGGTAAAATTACTTTTATAACAGAGTAACATAAAATTATAATGTTATAAAAACATTTTTATTATTATGTAAATTATTAAAATAAGGAAAATAAAGTAGTCTCCAAATATAAATCCAATCCAATCCTTTGCTGGATTTCACATTTTGTTTACTTTAAACATATACACCATGTTATCGGTAATTGCGTCGAATAGCGCCGCGAAACGTAATTGAAAATCAAACGAACTTACGAAAGTGAAGTACGAACTCAATTATGTGAGTAACTCCATTCGACGCAATTTACACAAAATCTCAATAAGATTATGCTCGATTAATATACATTTATCCTAATTTAAAATAACAATGAAGTGAAAACAAATAATTTAATCTGAAGAAGCTTATGTTAATGAATAAGATTATGTTTAGGTATCATTGAAGTGAACCGATTAAATGAGGGATGTTGAACAATTTTATGTTTAGTATTACATAAAAAAAATAACATTGAGTATGCCATGCAAGGTATGTATGCCCTGTTCATAGTAAATAACGTGACCGTAATTGTATTTAATATGGAAATGGAACATTTTATAATATATTTAATTTTATGGGACACTTTTATTCTGCCGATCTGTGGACCATATGTATATTCATAGGTTTTTAATACTAATTAACATGTGATATTTAAATGTAACAGCCTTTATCATGATAATTAAAAATTGTGACAAAAAATGTAATTAAATACTTTTATTGAGGTGACGCTTTTATACTCGTAGCTAGCATAGATGCTCGCACGGTCGAAGAAAAATTTATAAAAAATATGATTAACAGAAACATTAATTTAAGAAGGAATAAACACGTCTTGACAATATTATCTCTTTTTAATGAATGAAGTCTTGTTTGATACTAAAAATAAGTTCGCTCATTTGTCTTTCCTTTTGGAGCCTTTGTATTTTAAAACGATATATAACTTTTTAGTATTTTTCTTTGTGCAGGCATCACGACACAATTACTGGAATTTTTGGTAAAGTTTTATGTTAAGGTACTAAGTCAAAATATATAATACTTGTTACTTCCAAAAATTCTCTTCACAATAACAATTAAAGTAAAAAGATTTGTACCTATACAAATTATAGGTAATCTAGGTGTGTAAGTAGGTAGGTTTGTGGTAACAGATACTAGAATAAAAAATCTTTTTTAAAGTATAATTTATATAAAGGTATATTTTTTTACTGATATTGATCACTTGTAGTATTCAATCTCAGTAAAAAACAAGTCTTTTTGAGTTAAGTCCAGTGTTAACGCATCTATTTCAACACTCCTATCTTAAAGATGTAGTCCCGGTCTCGGGAAAGCTGGCTTATCCACCCGATTGCTAAAAAAATATTATGATATCTGGAAAATATAGCCTTATCGCCATTACCTCTTTACTCTCAAAAATAAAGGAGAGTAACATTAGCAAACAGCTTTTAACGTACCTCGATGATCACTTGTCCTGACTTGTCATGATACTTGTTATGATTCACACGCTTGTTTGCGTAAAAAAAGTAATAAAAAAACTTTTAAAATATAGTATTAATTTACAAATTTGTTTTTATCTTTTGCTATCTATTTTTAAAATGCTTCATAAATTAGTGGTAAGTACTTGAGTAATTCGATTTTTGGAACAAGTTTTTTTTTTGGAAGAGATGATGATGATTTTGTAAATGTCCACACACAAATGTACACCAGTAGATGTTATATACGTATATATCCTTTCAAATGTTTGGAGAAATGACTAAAATAGCTTAATATAAAAATAACATTAAGATTTTTAATTTTAGCCTTGACTTTAGCATATCAAAAGTGAACCAACAAATGGTGGAACGCGTGTGGTAAGTTATTTTTAATATTATATAACAACTTATTAAAAATTAGATTAGCGAACAATTTCCACTGGCTAAAATGTAACTTTGAAACTTAATTTAGCAGAGATTTTTATTATATTTTTGTGAAAAATGTATTTACTAAGCCTCTTCATTCGCTAGATAATTCTCTGGAAACTTAATTTAAGGGTGTTGAAAAATCAACTATATCAAAATATTCAATTGATAATTAATTGTCTTGCTTAACAATTGCCTAAAATGTACTTGAAATTTATTTATTAATAATTTAAAAAAATATTTACAAATTTAAACTGTATATAACTTATAATAGACTAAAATTTATCTAATGGATAAAGTAATTGACTTCTGTCAAATCTTTATCAAAGGCGAAATTCCATTTCAATATACAAAATAATATGGGTAGGTTGTGAATATTGTAAGTGATTTTGCGAACGTGTATTTTGTAATTGGACATGCTCAATACAAATGGTTTAGTATTCGTTTTTTTTTAATTTGTAGTATAAAAATTAATTTATAAATACTATGAATATATTTCTTTTCGTAGTGAGATTTGGTAAGAAATTTTGGTAATTATTTATTATATCTATACGCTTTGCTGCTTGCAAAATCTGTCGTGAAATTTTATGTGAAAGAAAATAAAAGTCTATGTATAAATGATGTCTTTAGATATCTCTCTACAATGTATTAGAAAAATCTATCTAATGGTTAAATATACAGCTAACCTTCGGTGATTTTTAAAAATCATACGAGACCTTTGGCCATAGAAAATCAGCTGTCAAATGCAGCCAGGTTTGAAGCGAAAAACCGACGAATTTTGTCTGTAGTGTGAGTCCTCTCAATTTATGGAATATGCGAATGAGTTGAATCTTAAAATAATTAATTTAATAAATTGGTTGCTATATACAATGATATGAGTGCAGTACATAGTAAAATATTTTTGAATTGTTAAAAAATATATTATTTTAATTTTGTGACATAGAAATAAATTTATACAATATTAACATCTTTAAACATTAAATACATAATGATCAAATAATAAAAAATATCAAAGATTTTGAATTTATTTCGAAAAAAACATTTGATTGTTTAACGGTAATAAAACGAAAACTGTGAGCCATAAAACATAGTTAGCAGAATTACAAGAGTAACCCAGTTATGAAATTTAATTACTCGGAATTAATCCAAATTTACGCACAATAAAACTACACTATAGTAAACTAAACAATTTTCTTCAAGTTTTTTTATACACACACACACAACACAGATATGAATAAATATTATACATATACATAACATGTTTAATTATTATCATACATAAATTTATATTTGTTTGAGTATTTCAAATGAAATGAATATTTATTTTTATTACGAAACAACATTGCTCTCGTTAGGTTTATACATTTTTTATGAGGAATGAATGAATAATGAGACAAGACGACGAAAACTAATTAACTACATACCAACTTATGGCTTATTATGACAAGTTGATTAAAAAGCAACATTATCTATTAATTAAACAGAGCTTAAAAAGCTGTTTGGGAAAATTAAAATATAAATATTACATTAAAATATAAATTTCATTTATTACATGATATAGAATGGGATATCTTTAAATTACAATATGTATATATATTGTTATTTAAAAAAAATACACGTTGAGATTGAAATTATCTATTTTCTTCTGTCATTTAACAAATGAGCAGACGATCCACCTGCTAGTCTCTAAATAAAGGGAAGGATACGGTGGTTGTCTGAGCTTCCGGTTCTAAAGCTATTAATTTTAAATGCGACTTTCAATAGCTCTTTAAAATATTGCAAATCTGTAAGGTTTCTAGGCAGAAATAAAGGTTTTATATTTAAAAGATTTATCTTCCATGAAGAAGATAATAAATCAAAAACAAATTTTAAACAAATTTGCATACAACTTATTTTTATTTATTATCCAGAATGACAAAAAACAATAAGTTAATATTTTCCAAGTGGGATGAGGATCTAATTAACTTTTTAATTTACCTAGTTTATCGTTTTCTTGGTAGTAGCGAGAGTCTTGTTGATATTTTCTTAGTGATATTGGTGGTTATTGCTCTGTTCAGAGTTAAGTTAAGAGTGACTTATTTAGTCATACGAGCGATTTTATTCATTAACGATTTTATTATTTTAGGGGGATAATTATCCCCGCGCAATATATAACAGATTAGTTTAACTGCTAGATTTTTGACTTGTTCATAGAATATAGAACTTTTTAATTTTATAAAAAATTTCATGAGTTGCTCAACTGAAACGTATTGTTCTTTATACATTAACAATTCAAGAAATCACATCTATATTAATTTATCCAGAATGGAGAATAAGCTTTTATATAAAAGCTTAATCTCCATGCAAATGTTATATTTTTTCACCTCAGTCTTCACATTGAGAAAACAAAGGCAAGTTTAAATAAATCAGATCACTACTCACATATGATAAATAAACAATTTTTTTTTTAATTGAGCGTAGCGATTGGAGTGCTCTGCTGGAGACTTTTTCACATTTTTTGTCACGAATAGGCTCGAAAAACTATGAAAATTTGCAATCAAAAAGACACATAAGGTGATGGTTTAAAAAAAAAATTAAAATATCATGTCTTTGAGGAGTAATCGTCAAAAAATTGATATCCCATTAATGTCAATAGGAAAAAAAATCGCGCGAAAATTTTTTGCCTTACAATCTCCTACATTAACGACATTGTCCACAACGCTGAGACACTGGGCTCGCTTCGCTTAATATGCAAACGGCACCCGAGACTTCGCGTGCGCAGCGAGTCGAAGTTAAGGGTCTGTTG
Organism: Melinaea menophilus ssp. n. AW-2005; assembly: GCA_918358695.1. NCBI lineage: Eukaryota > Metazoa > Arthropoda > Insecta > Lepidoptera > Nymphalidae > Melinaea > Melinaea menophilus. The sequence continues at coordinate 6,425,740 of OU911057.1, read as the reverse complement.
GCGCCCCTAGTTAGTAATTTGTCTGAAAAAAATCATCTGAAGTTGCACCTGGGGCAACTTTTACTGGGGCAACTCTAAGATTTCTTTTATACCAATGTAAACAGCTTTTCTGTGTTTCAATAAACAATGTAAATGAACGAACGAATTTGGTAAATAATAAACTAATAGAAAAAATAATTTTACCTTTCTATAATAATTAATATGTATGCTTTCGAAGTTAGACAGAAAACTACATTATTTTTTACTATAATAGAGTGATATTTAAAAGATATCATATCAGATATATTGTTTGCCGGAATAATAAAAAGGAAAAGAAATGTGAAAACGTAAAAAAAATTGTGGTTGTAGGCAAACTATGTATTTCAATTTGTATTTTATACTATAAATAGTTTTATTCACAATTAAATAAGTGAGCGAAATGAAACGATATCGTTATTGTTATACATTGTTATTATAGAAGAATGCATGATTTTGTAATTATGGATTGTATTTCTAGAATTTTCAGTAATAAGAAACCTGGCAATAACATAATAAAACTTCCGGTCTCGCATAAAGATCACAGTGGTTGAAGGATATTATATGTATATATTTATTTATTTATATATTTGCGTAAAGACTTATATCTTGTTATGACTATTAAAATTACAAAACAATTATTTTTATTTGTAATTTTTAGTAGCAATCTGAATAAATAAATATGCCTTCATTTTCTCTGTGTTATCAATGAAACATAATTTTCTTAGAGTCATATAATTATTTCACTTTATTTCAAATTCAGAATCCTGACAGCAGATTACTATAATCAATTCTACTACTATCCTGGCCAGTTAGTTATCATTGTACAAAAATGATTTAGAACTACATTACATCTTCGAAGGTGAACATCTCAGAATAAAAGTGTAGGTGTTGTCAGTTTTCATTTGCTTAAAGAACTTTCACGTTCACGACAATAGAGCTCAAGTAAAACATGAAACAAAAAAATAGTTCGCTGTTACTCAACATCATATTATTTTTAATCGCATTTAACTATGCTTTTTATAAATATTTGTGTGATATCGAATATATTATGTAACACAAAGATAATTTGAACACATCCTTTTGTTATATCTAGCATTAGTGTACAAACTTTTCTGTAATCAGAACGTAGAGAAAGAATATTATGGATTGATAGAGTTATTTTTCATTTCATTCATTCAATAATGATTATAACATTTGCTTAACGTATATACAGAATGAAGTAACATTTTAGCACAGTTCAGTTATACTACATTTACTTTGACAGTCTTTTTTCACTTAAAATATAGTTTCCTTATTATTTTGCTAAACAAAAACTGCCAAAATAGGATAACACCTCTAGAAATGAGAAGATGATTTTTTGGTTTACTCATCCACCTAACGGGAACCAGTTATGTCAGTCAGTAATGCCCACTTTCTGAGATAATAATACCTCAGCTAGCTAATTTGTAAATGAACTATAGCCAATAGTTAAGATTTATCTACAGATATATATACTGTAATTTAAAACTATTTATTTGTCTATCCTTTAATATAAAAAGACTTTTCCTAATTGACTAATATCTGACTGACCTTAGGACGTAAATTTCATAAGTTATAGTCAATCGTTTAAACAGTAGTGAAGTTAGCAAAGAATATTTATAAACATACAAAATAACAAAAAAAAAATTATAGAGTGATTATTTATTGTATTACATAACTCGTATATAAAATAAGTATTTTTATTTTGAAATTTTTCCCTAATCATGCTGTCTTACGCGCTTCAAACCTAACCGTAGGATTAGGAAATGATCGCCCTATAAATTCCGGCATATTACCTGTCGGACTTATAGAAGGTAATAGTATAATAGTAAAATATTTTTTATAAAATAATTTTTTTTTATTGCACGTAACAAAGTTAAGGACAGAATTTCATGTTTTATTTTGTTAATCTTAACAGTTATTACATTATTATATGATATATCTAATTCCGTAAACAGGTAAATCTGTGATCTATTACGCTTACCAAAGTTTTGGATATAAACTAGTTTGGGGTTGAGTTATGTGATAAATGAGTAAGAGTATACTATGGTTGTGATCGGTTAGTTGGAGGTTACGTTAATATAACGGTAAACATTTGACCTAATCCACTTTCAAGATATAAAGGTTGTTTTACTAAAATGACGTAATTCATCTAAAACAAATGCGGATGAAGAAACGTTTACATTTTGTTTACAAAAAAATAACAAAGAATAAATGTTAATAAAGTGCTTAATTTTACAAGATGTAATTTATCCAAATTTCAGATGTTCATTGAAAAAGCACCTGCTACCATCAGATGGATTGTCAGCGTTTTTGCCACCCTGACCCAAAAAATAATAAATTTTAAATCAATTTATAATATAGCTTTCAATGTTAATATACTTTAATATTACTATTTATTTAAACATTATTTTATTGGCCTAAAAGTTAGGAATACAAAGAGCGAATTTGATACTTAGTAGTGTTCTCTAAAATCTAAATGTTGTGTTGTGTTGTGTTCATGACTGATACTAACGTAGACTTACATAAATAAAATAATTAAAATTATACTTATATCCATACTAAATATAAACTGTGTGTGTGTGTGTGCCTGAACGCTCTGATATTTATTATGAAGAAATGCACTACAATACGGTGTTATAAGAACCCTAGTGATAGTAGAAGAGCGAACTCTGTTTTGTACCGAGCAGAGCAATTGAAAAGATCATTAATATTATTACTTTATGGTGCGTTTTAAATGAAAACATTATAAAATAACAAATGTATTATAACGTAATAAAGTCTTTTAAGTAGCATTATGTCAGCATCGAGTTAAAAAATTTTGTAGCAAATTATTGCGTAATTTTTATTGGAAATACTCAATCGAGCTATCAATACAATAAAATAAAATGAACTATTTTAGGGATTGAATTCTTGGATTTGAGCAATTGAATCGTCGTGTTAAAACTCAAATGTAGCCATAGCAGATAGCAAAATAGTTTCATTTACTATACGACTTTCTTTAAATTGGTATTTTGTTAGCTTAATACCTTTTTTCCCTTCAATTTACCCTTTTGCAAAAGCTATTTTTTATTATGGCAAATAAAACAAATGGTTTCGCTATGATTTTATGGATTCGTGTTAACTTAAAATGATGAAAGAAGATATTTACCTTGTTTCATCATTTTATTGGAAAGTTTTAGTTATATATATCTATACATGTATATAAAAGCTTTTAAAAAAATTGTAACAGATACATCAAACTTCATGTTGTGATGTTATAAGAAAAACTTATAACATCAGAACATGAAGATTATATTTTTAGCGATATTATAATTTGATAGAGCAGATAGAAGATTGTATAGAAACTAGTCCATTTTGAAATTTTAAATAGAATTTTCCAATTCAATAGAAATACATCAAAATCTTTCCAGGTGTATAAAAGTGTAATGGAATTATTAAAGATAGCAATTTTGCATATTATGTAAAAGATTTTACTTCAATTAACTAACTATGTCATTACCCATCTCATTGAATCTAGCATGCTATAGAGAAGGAAGCTTTCTTTCTATAATCTTGATCGTTTAATATGCATAGCATGTCTATAGACAATTTTAAAAACTATACCCAAATTCAAAAACAATTATTTCTTTCCTTAGAGAAATTATAATGTATTGTTTTTTTATGATTTATTAATTAATAAGTAATGTTATCATTTTGATTTCTTAATCATTTTGATGAAATGTTCTACAAATGAATACATTTTATGAAAATTGCAAACCTACTTAGTTATGTGTCTATAGTTTTATATTCTTTATATATAGTATTGGCATTTATAGATACGATCTTACCTTTTTTTCTGATTATATTGTGCTATTTCGTTTAACAGATAGTTTAATTGACGTCTTAAACCCTGTTTTTTTTAATATAGATTTTTCTAACTGTTTTTTTTACTACTATTTATTAAAATTTTAAGTAAACATTTGTTTTTTTAATAACTAAAACCAAAATTACACCTGAACACTGAAATTCATAGACTCCATTTTCAAGTTTGAATTTGAAACTTCGTGTTCATTTGAAATGAAAATAACTTGACTACGCTCGAGTATACTCTTTTGAATGAATATAATAATTAACAGGGTTACTTTTGTTTCACTACAAATTCATGCATAAGAAATGAACGGCCGCGAGCGCTTTAGGCTAAGTACCTAGTGTAACAATGTACAAATGTTTTACAGAAAAGACATCTTTTGAATTCACTTCTTTTTTCTACAAAACTAATGTACAATAGTTAAAGAAAATATTTTTATTTAAAAAAAAACATGCTAATTTCGGTGTTTTAGATCTATTTTTTTAATTGCATATAAATATTATTTATGTTTTTAAAAATAATTTGATAATGCAGACAAATATTGATGACTCCCACAAATTAATTTCATTTTATACTAAACTTTTGCGGCTGCACAAAGTTTTATCATTTCATAAAAACATTAATCTCAATACTAATAAAATATGAAACAATAAACAAATACAATGAGCTAATGTATGCCAATGGGTTTAGGCCTTCCAAAACATTGTAATTTAATGTTATGTTTATGTTACAATTTACTTTATATGGCTATGAAATTTTGTTAAAGCTCCTATAAGCAACTTACCTCTACTTCACCACATGCCGATCAGCGCATCTGACAATGTTTTATACATATAAGATAGAAGACTATAACTGGATAAGTTTACATCATTAACCACTATCATTTTACCCAACACATGGCATAATAAAGAAAATTCCACTATTATAATATATATCTTTTGTACACTACGAACAGCTTGTTAAGTTACATGGAAATCGAAAATGATCAAATTATAAAAATATTGTACTCCTAGTAAAATCGCTAACGAAATTTTTTTTGTGTAAATAACCAATAACTAATTTTATAAGAAGCCTTTAGAAAACCTCTTAATGAAACTCTATTTCCATATGTAATATTAAATTATAAGTATTTAGTTTATGTCCAATTTTGAGAGTTACTTAGTTTATTTATTTTGGCCGGTTTGATTGTTAGTCTTCAATGCTATGTAATAGAATATTTTTTATTTTGAATATAATAATTTCAATGATTATATAATTCTCAATAACTTATTTTTTATTTAAATAGTAAAACAATATGAAAATCCAAATAAATAAATTTTACCTTTAATATTAATATTAAGAGAATTGTAATAAAATTAACAAACTTTTTAAATATATTAGAAATAAGATCATTCGTAAAAATGTATATTCAATGGCTTAAAATTGATTCGAAAGAATGTATGGAATACTGTTATGTATCAAATTATATCCATGGAAACTGGAATTACTATTTTTAGTAACAAAAAATAAAAGTACTTATTTCAGGATGGAGAGTATAAGAAAAAAGATCTGTCATCTGAATTATGCTGAGGCGAGTCTAGTCAACCTATCACATAAGTTTCGTTATGTCTTTGCCTTGGCATTAAATAACACTGACAATGGACAAAGGGGTTGAACGTGATAAGGGAGCTTCTAATAGAATTAGAATATTAACATATGAATTCAAAACCTCTACCGTTATAACATTATATATTTTTAGTAGAAATATTGGCAAAGGTGTATTAATAAGTGAGGACAAGAGTTTTAATTCATTATAAATTTGTTTTTAGTTAATAAAAATAAGAAAAAATAAATAGTGGATTTCGCACGATCGCAATTTTAAGCGATCGAGCTAGTAATCTTAATAAAGGGAAAGTAACTTTTAAAATGGGAGCTAATAAATATTTAATGAAGCATATTGTCATTCTACTCGGTTTTAAGGCGTTGGTGGTAATGGTCGACAATTGAATAAAGGAAGATTATTTATATAGCGAGATAGATGTGAAGGCACTCCTTGCATTTAAATGAGGTGTGAGTGCCTGAATTCAATATATTGAATGTCATATACGCATTGAAGTAATTTATTATAATATTATATATAGATTGACATAATATGATCTATGTCTGAATTATTATATGATTAAAATAATAATAATAATATGACATATTTTATATTATAAGTTTATCGATAGTTAAAACAAATCAATGATATGTCTTTCTCTTGTGAAAAGTCTGTTTTTTGTGAACTGAATTTTATATCAGTTTTCTAAATAGTAATAATTTAATATTGCAATTTTTGTTTGATCTGTAATTGTTTCCTAATAAAATATAGCTACCATTAAAAAAAATTAGAAGTTTTTCGATATTGAAATAAAATAATTGTATACGTAGAAATACTTTTTCAATATGAACTTGATAATTTTAGTAAAATTTATCAGATTAAAATTTTATGATTGACTTACTTTTTAGTATAATTACACTTCACTGCCACTACAATTAATAGTATATTTGTCACCAAAGACACTATAATTATTGGTACATATAGTGCTATTAGAACATTTTCGGGTTGGAACAAAATGTCCAAATCAGAAACAAATTGCAGTGGTCCGGTGGAATTAATGGTCAGATTGAATCTACCCAAACCATTCAAATTATTCAAACTATTGTCCGAAGTCATATTTATTGTAGTTCGTTCATTGTTATATATAATACCAATAGTATGTTATAATTACAGTATATATTTATCTAGTTTTAAAACATATTTTATTAGAAACCGCTTTTTTAATTATGTAAATTTCTTTTTATATTTCTTTCGTAACGGCATTATTTTTAATAACACTAAAATCACACTTTACGTTACTTTTTAAAACGAAATATATTCGTTATTATTAAATATTATTTTGTATTTTCCGCGTTTCCCAAATCTGCAAAAGCGACCTTTACCCGGCAGATATGAAACGAAACTAAATGGGCAGTTTCCCGGACGAGAGACAGGGACAAATATTGAAGGAAAACGAGAGAGGAAAAGCTTAGCACCGTTCATTCAGTTTGAAAGTTTTAAATTATGCGTTATCTTTTGAATCTTAAATTTATAATAAAACATTTATTTTATGTAATAATTCGTAAAGCATTTTGCCTTTAATTATTACTTCTAAACAACTTAACCGATTCAGAAGCAATGATCATTGTATTGAATATATAAATTTTATCTAAAATAAATAGTTTCAATCCTATTTATATTTACAATTACGTCAATAAAATTTAAGTTAATTACGATTTGAAACTTTATTTTTCTTTTGAGCCGCGTAACAAACTAAACTTTTTTAACATATTAGATATGTTAACATAGTTATTTAAAATATATATATATTATGTCAAGCAATGTCTTATAAAATAGGTTACAATAAAACACAAAACTATTAGATATTTCTTATAGTAATACTCAGCAATTTTATTGAGAATACTAGTGTATAGCATTATAAACATTTTAATAATTTTAATACGACCTTGGCAACGGTGCTTCGAGCACAAAGTGTCAATGATATCACTGAAGAAAAATGCTGACGACGTCAAAACGTAAATTTCATCTCAATTCCAATGTAGCTGTTCAACTATGCATAAATCAAAGATGTTGAAAATAATTTAAATAATTTAAGAAACGCCCCACACTTAAAGGCAATTTGATTATTGAATTTTGATTTGGTTGTTATTTAAAATGGTTTTTGATTTCTTATTCGTCTCAGGTCCACGCAGTTTTTTCTAAATGCTTATTACTAATGCTAGAATTTTAAAAATTTGGATAAAAATAACCGATTTTTATTTAATGTTAAATAATATTATATATTTTTATTATTATTATATAAGAATAACGAGCTAAAATTTTCAAAAAACCATTGGTTTTTAGTAACGTCAAATTAATAATAATAATAATAAATTGCAGAATAGCACCATATCGATGTCTTTGATTATTTTTTATTTAATGTTTTTTATTGGATCCAGTGATGTTTTGTGGCGGGATAACATCCTAAAATACTCATAGAGTTAAAAGGAAACCAGAAGTGAGGTTTGGTATTGGATGAAAGTGAAATCCAAAAAGTTTTGTTTATTTCTCACTGATATTCGATAGCTATCTGATTTCAGTTGAAACTGCTCCTAAAAACATTTTTATTGATTTTAAAGAGAGTATTCTGAAAGATCTCTAACAAAGTTATTTTATCTTTAAAAAAAAACTTTGTTTGAATCAAAAGAAGTACACAAACCTTGACATTAATAAATCATGTCAGAAATAATAGCAATATTTATACTTTATCGGCATGTGCTCGTATAATATAAACATAACTTATTAAAAGATAAAATTTGTATAGGTTTATTCCTATATTATATATAAAAGATCTCTGAAACTATTCCAAAGATTGATTAAGTATTTAAATATTCTAATAATATACTAATGGAGAGCTAATTCTCATAAATGGAAGAATTTTATCGCTAAGTGCTATATAATGTTTATTATTTGATAAAAATTATTTTGGAATCCAGAATAAATTTGGATTATTTTAAAACTTGAATTCACAATAAAAATTATTTTAGATGTGCGTTGTTTTGATAGCTCTATAATTCTGTTAATGTTAAGACAATATGTAAAATAAATATTGAAATCGGTCTGCGAACAGTATTAGCAGTAAAATAAACTGTGGTCATAAGAAGTAATTTTATACCAAATTAAATATTAAAATGATGAAGAATTTATTGAAGCTAAATTTGCGAATACAAGTAGTCTATTGATAAATGGAATAATAAAAATAACTAATTGCTAATTTGCAAAAAATATCAATATTAATCTATTTTCGTTAGAGGTATGATAGACTCAATTGAAATTTTACCTGAATAATAAAATATAAAAAATAATGATTTCCAGCTGACAACATATGTATTCGGAAATTCGGATTATCGAAAATTTGGTTAAAGTCTTAGAGTACTGACAGACAAATAGCAGTCGCCATATTGGCCACACTAGTCAAACGTCATCAACACCGATTGCTATCTTGAGTTCGTTAAGGTCACACGTATCAGTCAAGTCACAGTTCCATCTGATCCGGCACAGTACCGCCATATTTTCTATGAAAGCGTATTCTCAGTAAGCGTATTCTAAGCCTTTATTTGCACACTGAGAATACCGTGAACTTATTGAACTATCAGAATAAACAAATGCAGTCTTCTAATATATATATATATATTTTTTTACATTTTGTAAAAGATTGTGTATTATATTAAATAATTCAGAAAACATTTGAGACAATTTAAATGTATTAAAAATATTGAAAATTTTGAACTCTTTTAATTACCTTTTCAGTATTCCATGTATAATATATATATTCTTCAAATTATCAACTTTTTGAAATAACCATGAACTTTACAGAGTAGATTAACGTTAAGTGCGAAGTTTTGAAATCTAAAAGCTTTTAATTATACATAAATGTAAAAGTATACAAAGAAACGGAAATTAAATACTACACGAAAGCAGAGCTTTGCAGAATATCGTTTACTTTTATCCGACTTCGGAAAATCCAAAAAGGGTAACGGAAAAATAACATTTACACACCTACATACTTTCTTCTTAGCTGCAATATAAGCCTCAATTTCGGCGATTACCTTTTCATAGATCCTAAATTTCTTTCCAGCGAGCATTCCCTTGAGAACAGGAAAAAATCGCAAGGGGTCAAATCTAAAGAATATGGTAGATGAAGAAGCAATTCATATATTTCAGACATATTATTTCAGATGGCGTTTACTAAACAAAAATATTTTGTATGATTTATCACAAAAAGTATTTTTAAAAGAAGATCTAAGAATATTTCAACGAAAATAAATAGAACATAAATATTGAAAGACTGTGATGTAATGACAAATGTTTTGGCGAGAGAACAACTTGTGTCTTCTATTCATGTTTTGTACAAACATTTCGAAAATAGTATAATAATATACGAGTATGGTAACAAAAAATATAGTTTTTTGAAAATAGTTTATTAATTTATCGTTTAAGTTTTCTACAAAAATAAATACAAAGTTATTTCACAAATTATTAGTTCTTTAAGGAATAATAGAAAAGAAAGTTGTAAAGTTTAATTAAGTTAATTTTCACTCATTCATAAATAATCAATACTATATAATTCTTCCAATCATTTTTCTAATTTATTTTGTTTACAGAAATATATTAAGACTGCGTCAATATAACGCCCACACCCCGAACACATTTGAAGGTAACATATCCTTTATTTATATACCTTTTATTAAAATGAATAATTTCCACATTTTTTATTCTCATTAACGTTTTTGTGGGTTCAAGTATAGTTATTATAAATGTTGTCATCAAATTAAAAGGTTATAATTAAATCATTGCCAACAATACGCAAAAAAAAAGTATTTTAACTATTGTTCTATTTTAAACTAATTTTGTGAATAGTTATTACAAGGTTTAGTTTTCGAAAAATATGATTGATGATGATTATAAGACCTATCTCATTAGAAGTTTAATCTGATCTTCAGTTAATGAACAAAGTTCATGTTACGTAAAAGTCATCGTTATAGAAAATATTTACAACATGTTTTTATTGCATAATATATAAATAGGAAATAGTGTAGGAAAGTGGCATATCGATGGTTAACTAAAATATTTTCCTCACCCTGTAACTTGATTATTTTAAGAGCCTTAAATGACATTAAGGTGACGAGATACATTGATGTTACTGTAGCCCCATATTCGGTTATAGATATAATTTATTCAATGCCTGAATATCTCAACATTACGAAGATGGATATAATAAATAAATGTAACTATAAAATAAATGTACGTATAAATTAAACTGTAACTATGTATTTGTATTTTTTAAATCTAAGTAATCTTCGTTACATAACTTTTTCTTTAAAATATTAATTTCTAATAGATTTTTTCCATGCAATAATCGTTAATTAGCTACAACCCAAATCACTTTAACAACTTACACTTCACAAAACGATAGAGAGGCAACATCTTTTGCGCCAGGGTATAGATAGATTATAGCAGCTGAACCATAATAATAGAATGAAAAATCGTTTATGTAATGAATAAACTTTCAGTACATAGACAAAATAGTGACAGTACTTACGGAATAAGAGTTAGAAAAACTAGACTTAAGACAGAGACTTTGTTTAATAAATTATTTGTAACCGACTACAATTGTATTATCTTATCTAGATGATTATCTTGAAAGTCAAGACTAAAATGGTTCTTCTCACTAAACTGTAGCACAAAAGTATTATAATGTACTAGTCAATTTAAAAAAAGCTAAATATTTAATATAAAAAAGCATGTAAATATAACATTCAGTATACAAAAGAAATTTGTGAGGTCATGAATAATTAATTTAATATTTCTATATAACTTTTAAGGAAATCTATTTAATTTAATAGTTATGCATATATTTCTGAAAGTTAGAGTGAGAGCGCTATAAAGCTGTTTATAGAGCTATTCCTTGAAGTCCTAAGCACCTTCTACGCAATTAAGATTAATTGCACTTGTCCATAAATGCTGTACGTAAATATACCCTTGATAAATAAAATATATTTATATCATATTTTCTTATTGAAAATTAAGGAACATTAGTTTTAAGGTTTTAACTTCCTGCGTCGGCAGAAGTTATGTGGCCTGAGCATTTCGATTTACTATTAATAGTAAATTAAAACTATCCGGAACCTTTGTTTAACAGAGACAAAATTATATTTAGGTAGACACAAAAATACATTATTTCGTTTGATTTGTATATCTTTAAAATTTAAATATTTTTTAAAACTAACACTAGATTTACATTATTCTATACATAAAAATTGATATTCTATTGACAAAAACGTAGAAAGACCCTATTTTTTTTTCATGTAATTATCTTCATTTATAGAACTTACAGTTAAACAATATTGAAATTGATTGATTTTAAATATATTTATTGTGCGGCCATATATGTATAATATTTTTTCTTTGTTTACACCCATATTTAGGACCGAATTTAGGGGAGAGCAAAATCTTCAAAATCTGGCCTTGCTTATATTACTTATTATTTTGTCGAATAAAATAAAAAGATATTCGAATGTTTGCTATATTTTTTCATTTCATTTTTGGTCCAATACTGGCTTTATGTCTTAAAGGGTGTTGTTTAATAACCTACAGTCCTCAAAGTGCTAGTTTTACAAATCTAACTTATAAGTTATATAATCTTATGTTATCTTTTTTTTATAATTTTATGTTATCTTTCTTTCTTTACATTTATAAAAGTTTTACACCTGAGCAGGTTGCAAATTTCATTACGTGACAAGCTTATCGAACTGAATTCAAATACGATAAGTTTGCTTTTAATAGTGTGTGTACTTAAATTTTTATTTTCCTATTTGAAAAAAGGGTATTTAAGTTTATTTAATATTATTATAATTATGAATTTAAACCATGATCAATTAAACGTAAGCATTTCAGCAAAATCACATTTAGAACAAGTCCAGTGATAAAAAAATGCAGATGTTTTTAATGACATAACCATGTTTAATTCATTCTTTCATTCCTTAAAACTTTGATGGTAAAAACAGCAAGAAAATAATACATTTTAAGTTCATTAAATCTATGTAGTTAAAGTGATTTATAAATTGTGAGAATCATTTTATTGATTCGGTGACATTTTTGCTAATAACGACAATTAAAGAAAAAATATTTACCGGTTCACGTTCATAAGTGGAATAAATTTATATCAATACAATTTCGTTTCATGTGATATTAAAAAGACTCCTAGACGCCTTATCGTCGTCTCGTATATTTGCGTTGACAACTCTAAGGCTCTGATTAGTTTGCTCATACACGATGTGATCTTTTGCACGTTGATTTGGATGTGTGGATATAAAACAATATTAAAAAAACCGGTTGTAATGTTAAAATTATTTTTTTAATTTAAACAGCAACACTAGTATATAATTATAATATAAAAGATAATAATAAAATAAAGCCCTGGAAATCAGTGAATTTTTAAATTTATTTATTTTATTTCTATTTATTTATATCATTTCCATTTTGAATCTATACCAGTGATTAATTATGTACGTCAAATGGGAGTTACAGGAGGGCCTATTTTAATACCGTACATATCGAAATAAGCCCTATTGCATTTATTAAAAATAATATTGCTTCATTCACTGCAACGTTATGTTTACATGTTGCAATTTGGATTTAAAACTTTCACTAATTTTAAACAGTGTCTCTACCTCGATATTTTTTAGTACCTGTAATGTGATTTGTTTGTAGAACGTCGAAACTAAAGCTAAAGCTTTTTACTTATGCAGAATTGTACACTGTTACCTAATAAATTGACAAAATATCATGCGAGTGTATTTAATTTTTTTTTTCTGTACTAGAACCAGATTCTATAGTCTGACATTTAATGGATATATATGAATGTTAGCTTTAAATTTATGAGAGTAGAACATGATATTATTTAAATTGTGCCCTTAAGTATACAGTATTTAAGTAATATTTATATCATTAGCAGAGAGTTGGGTTATCTTAACTTAACAAAACAGCTTTAAATAAATTAAATAGAAAATTAACATAAGTTCTCGTCTCTACATCTAAAATGTAAATAACTTAAAATGAAAATATTTTTAATAGCAATTCATAGTTTAAAATTTTAATTTGTAAAAAGAATATCTATTAATCAATTAAATAAAAAATGACAGATTTCAATGAAATATAACATAGTTTAATTATTCAGAAAGTTTCCCTTTTTCGATGTTTTCACAATATTTTTTACTTAATTATCAGAATTATTAATTGAAAAGCGTTATTTATATTGCTTTATGTTATGTCAAACTAAAAATATCACTTCTGAAATATTAATTTTATTATTTAGTAAGTGAAATAATATAATACAAGCTAGCTAAACTCAATAATACATTAATGGAGTTATAGTAAATATTTTCATAATTTAGATTATTACATAGGTATCACCAGCAATAACAAACTGAAGAAGAAAATAAGACTATTTACAAGGTCTATATGAAAATGAATTCTTGTATTCTGTTATATTCTGCCGTTTGAAAACAAAACAATATACATTTTTTGCATTATAATGGTCAAGATTCGAATAACACGAGACTTGAAAAATATATTAAGCATATATTTAAAATGAGAACTAGAAGTTAAGACGATGTGATAGTTATTTGTTAGTCGTTGTAGTATAACTTATAAACAAATATCCCTAGAGAAATCAGCTTTTTATAGTTTTCCTTCGTCATTTACAAGGGGCAGGAATTTCCTGCAGTATTTCATACTCTGATACGAACAATAAGCTACCAACAAGAAATTTTATCACATTCCGTCCTTTTTTACGTTATCTTCGAACAAAACAACTATACAAGACGACAATATGTGTAGGAGTCCGTACAATATACAACAATGTAATAATAGTAGCAATAAAGATTTAAAGTATATATTATAAGTTTTATGAAAAAAGTCATTGACAAATCTAAATGTTGACTGAAGGAAGTAAATATGTCTGATAATTTTAGATACCGGATACTTTATTCGAACAATGTATTTGAAAGCGATACCGGTAACGTGAGAAATGTAGCTCAAGAATGATTAATTTGTAATTAGATTCTTCCATACTCTGAAACGTCCAAATAAATTTATTTGATAAATACCGTAAATATAAATAATTATAGCTAAATTTATATATCAAGAGTAAAACACAATAAAAGGTTGTCTACTTTTCAATGTAGTATTTCATAAGTTATATAGTACTTTTAGCTTAATTGCAATGATTGTCTCTTCAGACGGCTCTTAAGGGAAATAAAAGCTAATCTCCAAGATATACATTACATTTGGTGACCAGGCCATTTAATAGGATATTTAAATTTGAAATACTTCGTTACATGCACCATGTATTTTAATGATATGTTTTTATCACAATAATGTTCATAATAATCTTACCAAATATCATATATGATCCTAATACTCCTGTAAATAAAAAGGTCTGTTTCAAAATGTTAATATTATCCTTTTGTAAAGAATACTTCTACTCCAAAGAATAACAATCTATTATGAATTCTATCATATCCTTATTTGGATGCTTCTAGTTTTGAAAGCTTTTTTATGAAGGGTATAAATAATAAATAAAAGATAAAGATGAATCCTTTGTTGAAACGGAGGATCGGCAAATTGATACATTACGATTTCGTAACTTATAAAATATAAAATATAAAAAAATTATTAATTGATAAAAGTTGCTGTATCTCAATTTTTTTTTATATTTTTGAAGGTTCGATCGCATACGCTCGCATTTAATATTTTCGTTGTTTTGATATAATTTGGCAAAAAGAGTTATGTAACTAGGCGTGTTTATTATTTTTTTAAGTCTGATTTATAAATATTGTACCTCTAAATGATATATTTTACGTGTATCCATTCTTTAAATATTCTAAATGAAAACAAAAAATAAATAAAAACGCAATGTAAGTAACAAACAAAACTACCGAAAATTATTTTTTTAAATATTATTGGGACGATTAACGATACAGATTTTATTAAAATAAGTAGGTATAACCGATCATAAGGCTCAAAGCATTGACTCAATTTCATGTAAGGATTATTTAATTTACCGAAATAAAATCGGGACAGCTGAGGTCAAATGAAATCAGTTACTTTTTCATCCAGTAGAAGAATGATATTTATATTAAATATATATTTATTATATTTAATAAATATATGTAATATAATCCTTATTTTATTGTAAAATATCCTTCAAAAAATAATTTAGCAAAAACTTTACAAAGCTAGGGGAAAACTTATATGTTTATTGACAACGTTACTAATAAGTTACTAATAACTGTCTGAATTAAATTTTTACTTATACTGATTATAATTATTAGAATTACTAAAGCTTAAATAGCTTGCTCAAAAATTACTAAAATAGCTCTCAAAAAGTTGTGCAGGTGTACAATTCCCTGCGAAGTTATCATCACTATGAAAATCATGGCAAAACTGTTTTAAAATCACAGTGAAAGGCATGAACAAATATCTATGGTTATTAATTGACAACATGAAAAAAAAACTGTCTGAATATATATTACAAATACAAAATGTTTAATTTTATATTAAAAGACTTTCTCAATTTATATTACAAATACATCGCGATATAAAGATTTATTACACCCTTAATCCTGAGTTATGCACGAATTAGCTTTGTTGTATTTAAAATTCAGGTTATATTCAATGATTACCGACAGGTAGGGACCGATAGGTAATTTTACCATTTTGGATATTAATAACTGAATTGTCTGTGATGAAAGGCGCGTCTCCGTGTTAGAGCATTATATCGCTTTATACCAAAATAAATCTAATTTCATATTTTATTATAAATAACAAAATAAATACTTTTCATTATTGCAACAGAAATTTTTAAGTTGTCAAGTCGTATTGTTTCTTTTCAGTTTACTATTTACTAGTAAATAATATAAAGCCCTTTGAAATTCTAATATAGATTTGCATATACAAATATTATAACCAAAATACTTATAACAGCCTTAGTTTTTTTTTGTTTAATTAAATATCGCAATATTTTATTTTATTGTTTACAAAATTGTATAATAAATAAATAAATAAATGACACTTTTCATACCAATAATGTAACTTTTGTTGTATCTTATTTAAAACAATTAATGTCAAAAGTCTTTCTTGTCACAATATAGTTAAGGTATTATAAACATATTTCCACACCCTTTAATATCATGTGGCTTGTGTTTGCTGTGTTTGTAATATAATGTGCGTATATTAGCGTAATGGGTTAAATATTTTTTTATAATAAATGTTCTAAACTATAAAATGGTCACTGCGGCTGTGAACATTTGTAACCATGAATACTATACTTTTTTAAGTATGGATAAAAATGAATAATAATACCTTGCGTCGGTTATATATATTAATTATTGCAAATAAAGTTTCGTATATTAATACTTTAAAACCTTAGGAAGTTATTTTTATAGCTAATATTCTTCTGTTTAAATGTTTTTGAAATCACACATCTGACATTCATTTGATTATTTCCATTGTTATGTCAAATAAATACAACTATATGGAATAAATATTGTTTTATTGGGAAAATCCGTACAGCTCGTAAATATTCGAGCTATCAAATCATTTTCTTCAAGCTGAGCTTTTTAAATCAAGAAACTTAACCACAACCTGTCGAGGAAATAGCTTGATATCTACGACTCACATACAACAGCGACGTATAAACCGCTATGGAAATTGAAAGTAATTAACAAGTCATTTGCTTCTACTTTCGTTAATATAGTAGAAATACTTAAAATTCTACTTTTTTTGAAGTGAAATAAAAAACGTCTATTGTTAATTTTTTTTTATAATGTGATTTGAAAAGCTATTTACTTTAATACATTTTAGAAATTTATATTTACTTTAACATTGAAGTAACATTTAAGGATTCCTAATATAAAAAATCTACTACTTCTTAATTCAAGGAAAATAAACATATTTTTATTCTCATTAAATCCATCTTTCTTAAATCACACAATACTATATCAGATATATCAGTCCTCAGATAAATGTCAAGTGCAAAATGATTTCATTTATCTCTTTCTAGGGTAAGAAAATTAATGATTCAAGTAATATCAGAGTCGACAATCAAGCGTTGAAAGTAATAGCACTAAGTCGACGCCACCCAACCATAATAAGAGCAGGCTATTTGTGTACTACCTTTTGTTAATTATACCATTATTGTAATCCAATATCGTCAATGCGGCCTATCTACCCAAGGATGTTTTGTTTATATCATAATATAGTGTTCACATATATTTAAATAATAAAATATAAGTGAGACAAAATTATAAATAACATAATAAAGACAATCATAATTTAAGGGCAAGTTACAAATATATGAACAAGGATTTTGTATTAATCTTTAAATAATTATTATTTATACGAACAAATTAACTCAATATGATTATTACAATCTCGGCGAAATTCATATATTTTGTTGATATTTGATAAGACTAATTGTAGTGCTTAAATAGCATTTAATATCATATATCATATATCATATTCATTTAAATTTGACGTAAATATTCCCATTCTGATTTAATATACGTAAATAAATAAAGCATGTAAGAGTGATATATTCTCATCTATTCATCCCTGCACCTGCACGGGACAATACATGATTGAATCGGAAACCCATATAGATGGCATTATACTAACAGCATTAAACTATATCTACTAAATTATAATCATACACTGTCTATTCTTGGCACATACTGTAGAAAGGTACGATTCGTATTTCCTCTCGGAAATTTGATTATTATCTAATCTATATTATCTTTTATGTTATCTGTCTGCACAAGGTTCAAAGACTGTAAATCAAGCGTAGAGTGCGCCATGTCTAAGACTTTCATTGGTAATGAGTACCAAAATAAGATATGCCAGACCTATTTGAATCATTTAAATAATTTAATATATACTAATACAGTATTAGTATAATTAAATACAATTATTTAATTAGACTAATACTGTATTCATTTAATAGTTTATCAAGTTGCATGATTTTAGTTACATTTTTTCGGGCCGAATGTGAATAATTTTTTCTTGTCTCTTAAATGAATCTACTTTGTGTATTTATATTAACTATGTCTATTCAATTTTAAATTTCTATCTCTCTATCAGCCTATCCTAATTGTACGTTTGTTTGTTTATTTATTGTACCTTTTATAAATGTATTTGAGTATTATAAAAAAAATTATAAGAAAAGTAGCAGTTTGTTCGGTGCTATATATTATTCAACTACAATAACACGAGGAACAAGCTATGTTTTTTCAATGGCCGCAGTCGTGGTGCGAGGATTAGCTATTCTATTTCTATATAGTTTAATAATAATTGAAAAACTTTATTGGGTTAGAAAAAACTAGATAAATTACTAAGAAATATATATATATATATATATATATATATATATATATATATATATATATATATATATTATATATATATATTTAAATGATTGCATTGTCCTTAGTTACATTTGTCGTAAATTACTTTGTTGCCTTATCGGATACTGCTCATCCGATGTCAACATTTTTTCACCTTAGGTTATATGTATATTATCCAAAAAAAATTTTTTTTTTAATTAAAGAGACTAATTTAAAAAGACCATTCACAACGAATGTGGTATTATGTCAACATAGTAGGAGTTCAGAAAACAGATAGTTGATGGATAAAAAAGCAAATTTGTTACAAGCATTGTAATAATAGAGTGAAGTGGAAAAATAGATAAGAATAAGATATAACAAATGAATGAAAAAAATTACAAGGATACAGCTTGCACTCGTCCAACCAAGAAATCCACAACTTTCATGCGCTATATACGTAAAATATTAGTATACTCTCTAAAGTCTATGTTATACATGAAAAGAGAGAATATATTTGCAATCTATATAACTTATTAGAAACATATTTTAGTCTGTTAAAATTTTATGTAAGCAGCACGGACGCGTGTTTAACTTTCACTATCGGTATTAAAATTCCAAAGCAAGGGGTGGCGTTCAAGATACGCTGTACTCGGACATTTCAACAAAGTATTATGTTTGCGGTATTTTGCTCTTTTCACAATAATTATTTAACTAATTGTGATAACATTAGGCAAGAACTCTTTTATTATTAAAAGAACACCACTGTTTGTCTCAAATATAAACAATTCATTAAAAATTTAAAATCTTTTTCTATATTGTCTTATAATGTACCTAAAGATATATCTGTATAAATCTCATTGTAATGCTGAGATATTCAATTTATAAATTAGTAATTAACATAAAATACAAAGCATTCGTCCGTAAAGAAAATACACCAGCTAAATTCAGTTGTATTCTTATTGAATTATAATTATATTATAAACATTTTCATAATTTAGATTATTCCGAAGGTAACACTCAGAATAACAAAGCGAAATCTAAAATGGATTTCCTGAATTTACTATTTACAATTTACAATGTCTATAATCCAAGAAAATCAAGTCATGTATTCTGTTATAGTTTCCTTTTGAATAATATGAAGCATATACATTAACATTTTTTGTATAAATATATTTAGAATTTTAATGAAACGTGACTTAAAAATTATATTAAATGTTGACACATAAGTTAATCAAATATTTATTTTTACCTTATTAATTAAAAAGCTATTTACAAAAACCTAAATTGAACAGGTTTTCCTCCTCAGTCCTCAGAAATAATATATTCTTTAAGATATTTTTTATCCTTAAACAAACTTCTATTATTATTAAAATTAAAACAGTCCATGTAATTTTTTTCTATCGTCAATATAAAGAAACAAGATTTGCTCGTAATATATCATATGTTGATTCAGACACTAAGTTAACATATCGACTCCAAATTTTATCAGATTGCATGCATTTATATGTAACGCGCGATCGAAACAAACATATAAGAAAAAATATAAGATAATAAGTAGTCGTTAGGGTTCTCTAACTCAACCTATATACACTACACCTAGCAATTAGGCTTTTATTTATTATATATATATATATATATATATATATATACATCTATGTCTTGCTGGTTTCATTAAAAAACCTCATTTTTAAATATAAGTAGTATTCTTTGGCGGATATACATTTATTTAATCATATCATTATACCCTACAGCCAAAATTTTACGAATCTCGGTCTACAAATAGACAATACTTTATCTCGGTTCCACCACATTAACGAGGACAGTAAACATTTTTTGCTGCTATGGGTTCACCACGTTATTTGCTAAAGTTTTCTTCCCATTCCCACCCAAGTTATGCACAATCGCTTCTTCTTTCTAGTCTAAACTACGGACGCAAGTTATCCTGATCTCACTAAGGCAAAACTTAATAAACCTGAGACACTAAAATCTTGCCATTCGGTTCATATTTGGCTTGCTCAAATATGAACATATTACTGAATTTCGATCCAAACTCAAGTGGTAACCAATTCGTTTTCGTCGGAATCTACTTATCCTTTCACTTCTGTACTGTGTGTTATTCGATCCAACTTCTCCGTGTTATTTAAAGGAAAAATTCCAATATCTAGGCTTTCATAGAAAAGTTTTTAGATTTTCTGATATTCTTACTCTCCGAATACCTCCTCTACTCTATTCATTTATACAAAACGTCTTTCATTGTTGAAGAAATTTTGCCCTGGAATGCGATACTAACACACATCAGATAAGCACGGTCTTTGACTAGCTCTAAGAGGTTAATTAAAGATCATTTTTTTCGCCACTCGTCTTTACTGTAATATAAATTAAATGTAATTGTAGACATAATTCTTTAACGCTCTTATATTTATGCTAGTTGATTCCCACTCGCTTCGCTGAAAACACTATTCATTTGGATGTGAACTTAGACTTCTTGTATTGACAAAATGTTTAATTTCTATTTTACATTTAGCGTAAATTTTTAAATAGAAGAATAGAAAAATATAATGACAATCATTAAATACAAAGATTTCCACATCACCTGTGCTGTGTATTAGGATTCGTTCTCGTTATGTAATCTGGCGGGATCCCCAGTAGGCCTAAACTACGAAAAACTGCCAGCATACGAGTATAATTAATGAAAAATTTTGATGAAAATAAATTTTCACAAAAGAACTAATTATGTAAAAGTTTTAATTAATTGGACAGATATTTTCCGAGATTTCGTGGTGAGTCACTGAGTAGTAAATAATTATATAGAAAACGACTTACTCTCCGAGTCAATCAGAATTTCACGAGTGACCTCCTACATACATTGAAATTGAACTCCTAATTATCACTAATTAGGGATCTCTTCGAGACAACCTTATAACTAAGTTTAAGGTGAGTTACATATAAAAGAGTGGTGCATAATACTAATAGATATAAGTTCATATACAAACTGAATAAAATACATATTCCTATAAATATTATACTTAATTTGACATGCGCATGAAAAGGAAAATAAGAGATAGGATAATATATATATATATATATATATATAACTCACAGGCACAATTAATGAAAGCCACCTTTAAGGTCTTGAAAAAAAACAAAATTCTTCAAACAAGGGGTTTTATTAAACGGTAAATTCCAAAAATCGATTTTAGGAAAAATTTTACAATTTTAATTTTGAAAAAAGTGGTTTGATTAAAAAGAAAATTTAAAATTAATAATGGGTGTTACTGCTTTGGGCTCCAATGACTTCTTGGAGTTGGTTTGCCATTCCATCCATAAAATCTTGGATATCTGATTGGGGGATATTGTGCCACTCCTCTACCACAGCCGTCTTGAGCTCTCCTAGTGTCGTAGGTGCTGGTACTCTTGCTCGAACACGTCTTTTGAGGTTGTCTCTAATGTACTCAATTGGGTTATGATCGGGACTGCGTGCCGGCCATGGTAAAACTTGAATACCGACCTTATTAAGGTACTCTATGACGGAACTTGCGGTATGGCAACGTGCATTATCATGCATTAATCTAAAGTTGTTAACAATAAATGGTGCAAAAGGTATGACATGGTCTTGTAGGACATTTTCCACGTATCTTTGAGCATTTGCACTGCCTATATCGAACACAACAAGGTTAGTACGAGCCTCATAAGAGATACCTCCTCAAACCATTACGTATCCTCCCTGGTAACCCATTGTTTGGGTTATAGCGCATGGAGGAAACCTTTCATTTCATTTTTGCGTTTATAGACACGCTGACGTCCATCTGGACCTCTTAGGGCTATTCTGCTCTCATCTGAGAACAGTACGTCTTTCCATTCCCAAACAGACCAGTTAGCATATTGTTGAGCAAAAGCAAGTCTAGCTCTACAGTGTTGTGGGAGCAGTTGTGAGGCAAGAGCTGAACGAAAAGTCCTCAGATTCCGTTCTAACAGTCTTCTCCTAATTGTTCGTTCTCTCACACTGACATTTCTCACCTCAAAAAGACGCGTATGAACTTCAGTAGTCGTACAAAAGCAATTTCTCAACAGGTTGCTGGTAAAGAAGCGGTCATCTCGGGCTGAAGTGCATCGATATCGGCCTTGACCTGGCCTGCATTGCAATTTGCATTAAGACGGAATAATATTATGAGACGAAGACTTTTTCTGTGTGATTAATTGCAATCCTGATAATTAAATAATAATCTAACAATGTAAAACTCTTATACATCTATTAAAAATTTTTTTTAAATCTCAATCTCCAATCACATAGACATTTACATTTATAATATTAGTCGGAAACTACTAAAATCAAGTAAAAAAAAAAATTAAAATTATTGCACAATGTATACTTAGTAGTTGCACGATGGGATCAAATTTATTGGTCTTCTATTGATCCCTTTTTCCATGTTATTTAAGCCTATTGATTAATATAGGGTATTGCTTTTCTATGTTGTTAAAGTAATATTAAAGATATTGGTGATTAACTGTCATAATTATTATATTTCATTCTTTCAAGTATTGATTTGTACCTAAAATTAATTTAAAAAAAAAGTAAAATTAAGTTTACGATTTTTAAATTATATTTAGTCATTTTAAATCATTGTGGCGTCCATTACTCACCACCGAGCGATAACAAACAGGTCTCATATTAAGTAAGCTTAGAATAACGGTCAAGTCTAATTAATAGCATCGTTTCACCTGAAACAAGACGCATATTAATTAACTTACCTTATTTGAAGCTTATGTTTTTAAACCTGCGCGGTGGTTACCGACTCAATAAGATATTAATATGGGAGCTCAGCTAAGTACACTCACAAGTTCCACTTCGCCAGGTGGTGAAGATAAAAAGAATAAGAAATACGAAGAAGAAGACGGAAACAGAAAACAGGAAACGTATACCTACCTCATATTAAGAAAGCTTCAAATAATGTAAATAAATTTATATAAGTTTTATGTTTCAGGTAAAACGCTACTAATAAGTTCGTTATATAAATGGTGAATAACACGTTTCTGGATTAAAAGACTTAAATACTATTTAATATTGTAACGACGGTATTTAGATTATACAGGCCTATAAATTCTTTTTACTTCACTATTTTCTAGTAAATAATACATAGTCGTTTATAATTCTTCTTTATTTTGTATATTATTATACTTTTAAATTAAAGATTTTATAAATTATTTGTTAAATCAAAATTTGTTATAGTTTTTTCTATTGTTTAAATTTTTGCACGATTATAGTAGAGATATAATATATAATTTTTTCTGCTATGTTTATTCAACATATCACAGTTAATAAGGAACGACACCTTCCATGTTATCAAGTCCTTATTATTCACGTAACTTTTTGAATGATAGCATTAAACGTTTAAGTGAAAAGTATAAAATATATAATATGAGTAAAATTTCCACACTCCTTATAAATTGCGTTTGTTTGCAATATGTCATTATAATGAATACTGCGATGTTGGCTAGTTAACGTAATGTGTGTTTATTCATACAGTAATGGCTAGTCGACTCCGATGACAATATATTTATAGTTTGCTCATTTCGAATGAGCTATTATTTTTCGTATTACATTAAATATTTTTTTATAATAAAACACGGTATACGTTAGATTGTCCACCTTGTGATTACTGAACGTTTGTAAACATAAATAATTTTAGATGCGTTTCCGCTCCTGACAAACAGAGGTTTAGGCATCCGGCTCTTATATTTGAGTCACAATTTAGTTTTAAAAATGTTAATAACAGTTTGGGTAAATCTTTTGTTATATTCATTAAACAACTATTAACTAAGATTTATAAACCTAATAAATATCTATTAAAGGTTTTTGAAATAACTACACAAAGCTAAATAGAGATATCACACCTGAATTTTCTTTAATTAGATCTCAGCATTATATAGAACGGCACCATGTACAATATTTATTACTTTTTTTTAAATTCGTAAAAAAACTTTTTCTATTTTAAAAACTCTGGACAAAATCTATTATGAATATTGTGTTGGGTTACGCGGTATGGGTAGTATGGGGATTAAAAATTTAATTATTTATCCAAAGATTTTATTGTACGCAGAAGGCTTTAACTTCAACCCCAATCAATTCATCCAAACGGTTTTATATGGTATAATTTAAATTATAAAAAATTTAAAAACCTTGTTTATAGATTTGACTTTATTATTGTATTATAATATACACTTTCTCATTCTCACTCTCTTCTTTCTCTATATCTTTGTCCGTTTTAAACTGATTCAAATCATATCTTTACGGACTTCCACAGATTGTGAAGTCAATGAGAGTTTTTCGTATAGGACTGATCTTTCTGTTGGACTAACTCAAAGCGGCGTAGAAGCTCCTTTACTCTTTTCTTTATTTATAAACGACGTCTCCAAATTAAAAACTTCTCACTACCAATATAAAACAAACAATTTAGTATTTAAACTTATTCTTTATTCTTTACGTTGAATTTCCATTACATTATATTTATGTATAAGAACTGGGATTAAACATAGACTCTCATTACACAAGTAGCTCAAGTCAGAGATATAAGCAGGCGTCTTCAAAATATACTGCCCTTTAAAACTAAAATTATGCTCTTTTACTTCCCCTTCTTGATTGCGTTAACATTAAGATTCGCCTAATCAGCTGCTAGGAAAATTAGATCGACTTAAGTTCTTATGCAACCCTTTCAGTTACGGCTTGCGTATTATATTTGGCGACATTTCGACATACCGCCGTAAGTGGGTCTCTGTCCGCCTCATACGGGGTATTTATTAACACTAAAGTTCTTAAAAAATCTTCTTGTTCTTACTTGCAAAATCGCTTTTAATTATGTCCTACAATTAACTGAGCGCTCTTGTGTTTTCTTAAAATTTATTGAGCTACCGCGGTATAACACTATTCGTTGTCGCAAATCCTTCTTTATTCATGGTTCTCAACTCTGGAAATCACTACCTCCTTACTTATATAAAGACTGCCCCATTCTTTGTATATGTATTTTATTTATATTTATGTACATTTAAGTAATATGTGTGTTTAACTACTCAGATATAAATATATTTGTGAGCATTTAATGTATACATATATAATAATTTAAATATACGTGGAACTTGATCACAGCACCCTCTACTAGGTCCAATTATAAACCAACAATCAAAGTCATATTCTGATTTTGGCATTTGCAGTTATGCAGTTTCAATACATACAATTACCATAGACCACCGACATTTCACCTGACAATTATCAGTTTTGGGTCATAGAACAATATTTATATAAATATATATAAATAAATATGTCTATATACGTTTTGTTACAAAAATTATATAAATATAACTAATAAGTAGTAAGTATGTAGTAAGTATGTTTTTAGGATATTCTACTACCGTGCGTAACGATATACATACTTTGCTTCTTGCTTGCTTTTGGCTTAATGGAACCTAATTCCCAGATTTTATCTTCGGTCCATATTTTTTATGACGTATATTTTCGATTCTGATTCTTAAATAATATTCCGCAACTAAACCGGAATATGTTAGTTAAAAATTTATAATAATAAGAAACGTAATCTGCCGATCTATAATTGAACAGCTCGGTGAGATACGTTTTGCATCCTCATCAAATTTAGATAAATATTATATATTTGTTACAATGTTTCTAAGTTTCATAGTTTGTTTATGTTTTATATTATTTCATTATCATTATATTATATGTTCACAATTATTAAATTAGTAATGTTATTCATTTTTTATGGTATCAAGGAATTAACATTTTCTATCATATTATTTTTTTTGTTTTTTGTATCCCTCATAGGTTTTTTTTTTCCTGTTAACATTGCTGGTTAACTGAAAGATAATGGTCTAGCATTAAGTTCGCCAGTTGTACCATTTTTTGTAGAATTAAGTTTTAATAAATAAATATATAACGTTTTTGCCCCATTTGTTTATAATTATAACAACCTTTCAATGAAAAAGACTTGATATCTACAATTAACAGTCAACAGTGACGTATAAACCGATATAGTGATTAATAGCAATAATACCTGTTAATAGAAATACATAGAATATTTCTTAAAGTATAATAAATTAAAAATAAAATATTGAAGTCCTCTTCAACATTATATGAGGCTATTTGATTTAAAGGTTTGAATATTTTACAATTGAGTAATTTTCGGCTTTCAAATATATAAAAACAAGTGTAACAATTTGACGAAAACAAATAATTTATTATTATTGTTAAAATCCTTAATGTTTAAGTTTAATTACTAAAACATATCAGATATAAGATGTCAAATAAATATTGCTCGAAACAAAATGATTTTTCTATAATGAGGAAAGTTAGGCGATGAAATTAACAAATTTTAATCGACCCCAATTGACAATAATAGGTGTAGGCTATTTACACTACCTATGTTTATTCTATTATTATTGTATCTATCGCCTAACGTTGTTTTGTGAATATCATTACATAATGTTCATTTAATGATAAATTAATATAAAATGAGTCACAAATTTTTCATGACAACACATATATTTATTTGTATACATGTTGGATGAAAAAAAAAATTATTAAGCAACATTCGAGATTGAATACCGGAAAATACTCATCGCATAATTCACTGCTTCAACATTTATGAACGGAGTCGTAGCCAATAGCTAAGATATATAATAGCTAAAATATATTTCGACTAATATAAAACTCATTGTAATATTTTGTTATTATTCAAGTAATTAGTTTAAAACACCTAAAAATCTGATTGATAATTTACTTTATCTTGAATTAGGTTAAATATTTTATCTTTATCTACATAGCCCTTGGGTAGCTTAAAATGAAATTCACTAAAATTTTGACTGAACATTTGTTCATAATAAAGCGACCGCCTCCTTAATCTATAATTCGCAGACAAGGGTTAACAGATTACAGCTAAACCCAAAGGTTTTATCCAAAGATAGACTATGGAAATAAAATATATATTAGGCTTTATTAATATATTTAATAAATTTAAGTTAAGTTAAGTTAAGGAGTTAAGGTTGGTTAAATATAGGCACCGCCAATAAAATATATTTTTTCAACAAACAAGTGAAAATATTAAATCCAAATTTTGTAGTTTACAACGATATACAAATACATAAAAAGGGATTTGGTATAAATCATTTTATATAATGGATAAGTAAGGATTAAGTCGTATTCAGTTTCCTTGTCCGGATAAATACGGTATATTTATCCGAACAAAGTAACCCAATTCTATTATGTTACGATCTTCACTAGATTCATTCATGTTGATTGTTGATGTGTATAATTACAATATTAATTAATAACGACTAATGTGAATTTTTTTATAAATGTACTCGAAGTTCCTATGGAACTTCCTATGGAACTGATGGAATAATTTTGGTTTTAACTACGTCGATGAAATATTTGAAGTTAAAGAATATTATCTTATTTCATTCATAGGAGATAATTACTAATATAATAATAAATAAAATATTCTCGTTCAATATATTTTAATAGGAATATGGAATAAATAATAACACCTGTTAGTGAAACGTTTTCTCATCTATTCATCACCATGAACGCATTAGAAATAACATAATTCTAAATTTAATACGACTTATTTATTGTGAAACTAAATAGCATACACACACTATTTATTCATTGCACATACTGTGGACGGCACGGATACTATTTCCTCCCCGAGATTTGATTATTGTCTAAGTTTATATAAACACGTCATCGTATTTGCATAAAGGCTGTAGATTCCTTCAATTTATTTAAAATATTTACATAATCAATAGCCCATAAAAACAAATAAGCAACCTTGTAAGGAATAAATTCGGCAAACCTAAGTTTAAATGTCAGCAAGAATAATGATCAAAATATTTTAATTAATAATGAAAATACGATCGTATTATTAGAATTTAGGTTAGGACATAATTGTCCTAACCTGAATAGATAAATTATAACCTGTCTAGATGTTATACGTTAGGATAGTTTAATATCAAAGATTTTCATATAAAGTTGTGCTAAAATATATAACTTCTTAAATAAATCTATTAGTTCATTAAAAATAACTAACTAAACTAACTGTCCAAATCATTGCCCTTCCTATGCGATAAAAAAAGACCATAAGATGATTTTTATTAGGAAAAAAATACTTATAATTATTATATTATGCAACATTATGACCTTGATAAATTTAACAAAACGCATACTTTAAAACAAAAAGAGGGTAGTATAAATGTCAGCAGAACGTTGTAGCATTTTTACTCTGTCTTATTATTTTGTTCTACAAAGCTTAAGCAATTAATATTTTTTATTTGCAGTAAACCAACCAAAGTACAAAGTGATTAATAAAATATTATAAAATCGTACTTATAATTACAAAATAGTTTTACACATCAATATATACAAAATATATTAAAAGGTAGAAGGTTAATAAGTCAAATTTATTTCACTTATCTACCAAAAAGATTTAATTGCAATATATTAGTATAAAAATATATACTAAAAATTGTGTATCGTCTTCCTTTGATTGAAATATATCTATTCAGCAATATTTTTCAGACGTGCTTATTAATAAGACAGGCTGATTGACAACTTCTGAAGAGGTGAATGAGAGAGATGTTTTGTTTGTTTATAGTTCCTAAGAAAAACTTGGTAATTTGTAATGAGTGGAGAAATTATAATCGCCACAATTTTTTTCCACTGTAAATGTTATCTGAAGATATAATATTGTAAGGAAAGTGTAGAAACCATACCTCCCTACCTCCATCACCTCCCTCCTCTACGATATAAAAGCGGCTGTCAAGCTGGCGCGCTCTCTTTCTTGGCTGGTATGCGCTCTTATTGTTCAGTTGTGTCTTAGACGTTTGTCATATAAACTGTAATATTAATTCTACATTCTTTTTTTCATATTTTCTAATCTATTTAATATATTTTTTTTTTATTGTAAAATTCTATAACAAATTCAGTATTGTCTTTGTGTCTCCTTTTTTTTTAATTAATAAAATGATCTCTAAGAAGATTGTTATGCAGAGAATATTAGAATAGAACTGAGTTAATAGCTTAGTGGCTCTGTGATAGTACATAGATTGAAAAAATAACAACTTCTCATCGTCAAATGCGAGATAACATAATTAAAAAGTTTTCACAATTATTGCTTAAGTTATATTTATTTATTATCGTTGTTTTTATTGCAATATAACATTTTTTGTTGAAATTATGTTTTTTAAACATTTGAATTATGAATATACAAACATTTTATTTCATAATATTTTCCTGTGTAATATTGTACATGGTAAAATTAGAAAATAAGTATGGAAAATAACTTTGAATCAACGTTAAATGTAACAATTAAAGTGAACAAGGAAAAACGTTGAAAGTTATGAAATTTTATATAAATATACATTATTGTCTGTATCAAAATATATAATACTATATTCTTAAAACAACAACAAAATTTGAGTTTGATCATATTTAAAATACCTGTTACAAGTTAAATAAGTTGGATGAAGAAATCTACATGGATTTCCTTCAACAATATTTTTAGTTTAATTTTTGGTTATAAAAAATATAACTTTGAAAAAAATATGAATGGATTGCGTGAATAACCATATGGAGAAGAATGGAGTGTGAATAGAGATGACAAATAAGAAAAGTGTGTTTAAAGAAGGAATATGTCCCTTCTTTAAACACACTGCAGTATGCTGCACCGACCCCAAAATTGGGATAAACGCAAGTTGATGACTCACGTGAAGTCTTTGCACGCTTGTTTTTATATAAAAAATAATAATTTATTCTTAATATATTATACGATTGGTATAAAATATACTCGTACTAGTCCAGTACCAATAGTCTTATTTTTTATCTAGTATACTTTTCGTCACATTAAAAAAATATTTAAGCAACATATTATACAACCACATTTGTATACATACAGGTATTTGTATATAAATATAAATATATATGTATATATATATATGTGTGTGTGTATGTAAGTATTTGAAGCATCTCCAAATTTCTTAAGTCTTTATATATCAAAGTAAACAAATTATAACATTTAATTTAAAATAAAAAATACACGTTATATTATTATTAATGAATGTTTCACATAGATGCGTAATATGAAGTGTATAAAGGAGATATAATGAATATCCTTAACAAATCTTTTACCTTTACTTAGGCAAAATCATATTGAATTGCAGTGCAATATGAAACCTTCCTTGAAAACCAAATTTATTAAGTTATCATTATGTATGATAACTATTATTTTAAGCTTTAGCTTTATTATATTTCTACGAACCTTGCAAAACTATTAGTTTATCTTTGAAGTTAAATTTATTGTACGAATATGTCAAGTCAGTCCCAGGGGAGAACAAATCGATGGTGTGGAGGCGTCAAAGTTATGTATTACTATATTGCTTACTCAATTAAAATTTACCATTGTTAACTTATATGTACGAAATCAAATTTCACTCACTTCGATCTTTTAATTGAAATCTATTATGTGACTACGTACAATCTCCCCATAATATCTGTAATCCAATCAAATTTATTGGTGACCATAATCTTGTTAAAAACTGAATGGAACTATTTTCGATGTAATAGATCCGGCTCCGATAATATTATAAGAAAAGTATAACTTTTAATACATTTCTGTAATATAAACATTTAAATATAAATAATTGGATTTTGATTTAATCCAACTTGAAACTAATTCCATGTTTTACGTTTCTTTCCAATTAACCAAGTTTTAATTGGAGTACACGATATTTTTATTAATATTTTTCTACTTTATTAGTTATTGAAGTCTAAGAGTTTCTGTGATACAGTTTATTTTAATTCGTCTTTATAAATAAACAATTTAATAACAATTTCTGATAGCAAAATATTTGCTGATACCAAAATATTTGCAGAAAATATGTCCTTTACTTTAAAAACCATGTTTGAAAAAATAACAACATTACATGGGACTAGTTATCTAATTAAAAAAACAGGACTGCAATTATATATCTGGAGTGCAATAATGTTCGCAAACCTTTTATTAACAATTAGTTATATACTAATAATCAAGGTACGGTTTAATAACGACCAAATTATAACACGGGTAAGTATTAACCATCATATTATATTTATTTAATAAAATAGCATAGCAACCTAAAATTTAAAAAAAATCTTGATGAGATCGTAAACACCAAAGGAAGGAAAGAAAGTTTTGCCAAATAATAATAATAATAAAGCTTTATTGAATTCCATGCAAAATATTTCAGCAGTAAGTTTGACGTATTCGTTTATGATTGTTTCCGGTCCAGAGCTTTTTCTGACTTATGTTTCTTTATTTGGTTTAATATTTCTTGTTCTGAAAACTGATGTTCTGAGAGATATATATATATATATATATATATATATATATATATATACGACCTTAACCTAGCCTTATTCTAATGCAGCTGGTTCGTTGTATAGCTTAGTATGAAAGTTTGAAGCTATGCTTATGACTTCTGAATTGAACTTACTTTTTTTAGTGACAGGCTTAAATGATGGAATCCATGTCTTTGATTTATTTAATTCTTTAGAAGCACTTTTAGCATATCTAGATTTTTCAATGTGTTTTTCTAGTGATATGTCTTTTATCTATCTAACATGTTCTTCCTTCTTTATTTGTTAGTTTATAAAGTGTTTTAGATTTTTTATTCCTTTTTCTCTATCAGATTTAAACTTTCGTAGGCAGAATTTAACGCTTTTCTGATTTTTTAATATTTATTTATTTTTATATAATAAATGATTTTTTGGTAGTAATTCTTTGCGTTATAGTGGTCACGAGTTGTAATAAGTTCCGGTATAGCATGTTTTTGAAAAATTGACTACTTTTCTTTGTTGTATTTAGGTAAATTATAGCTGTACTCCAATCCAAAAGAGAATGACAACACTTTATACTTAGTAATTATATGATCTTTCATTGTCATAATGTAATCTATTTCAATTTTTTTATTTTTTGTTGAAAGTTCCATCCGGTTTTGTCTTTTAGTTTGAATATTATATTCACAATTTTTAGATTATATTCCTGTGCATATTGAATGCCTCTCTCACTTCTAATACTTCTCTTACCATTCTCATATTTACCAGTAATCTGTGTGATTAATTGTGGAACTAAGATTTTTTAGCTTGCATTCTAGTACGCATACTCTTCGATTATCTTTTCTCTTCGAACTTTGCACAAACCTATTATATGGTGGTTAATGTCTTGAAATGCCCCTTTTAGCCCATTAAGTTTTTGTTCAGAAGATAGTGTACAAATATTTAAACGTTACGTTGAGGATAAAAATATTATATTTCTTCTTCATTTGCCGTGAAGAGTTGTAGTCGAAATCTCCCAATGATCATAAATTAATCTGTTGTTTTAGATAAACGCGAACTGTAAAGTGAACCAGGTGCCGTTTCCTGCTGTTAGCATCTGTAACTTTAATATCGTTTCATTAAAACAAACTGTTGATATATCTAAGATATTGTAAGTATTGTAGTTTATTTGTAGTAAGTAAGAGTTTTATATGGAAATTAAAACTTTTAAAGATTGCTCATGGAAAACTTTGAATATATATATTTTTTTATAATGTTTATTATAGCGCTAACAATTTAATGTTTCATATATAATTTATCACCATAACGCTCGCTCTCTCATTCACCGAGTATTTTAATATACACAACCAATGAATAGTTTTCTAGATAAGAGATAGCCCTAATATAAGTACTCGCTGGGATCTGTTATGAAACCTGCGATAACACCATCTCATAAAATGTATATTTGAGAGAACCTGAACAACCACTGTTTTTCTCCTCTTCATAGACTTATTTATTGTCCTTAGGCACTACTTATCAGGGAAACTGTCAGCTCGTTTACCACTCGTAAACCTCTTATATAAAGTTTTGCTCGCCATCTTCAGCCCTCAGGCTTCCATAGCAGTTCCTTGAAAATCGTCATCCAAAATGGATCAAAGACGAGTTATTAATAAACATAAATATTTTTTAAAGATCAAATAAAAAAAAATAGAACAAAGCAGTCAAACTTTAACTATCAAAAAATTTTGAGATCAATTATTAATGAATCGGGAAAAGAATTATACAATAATAAAAATACACAATCAGTCGTATTACCTTAGTACTTTACATACAGTCATACTATACATAACTCTACACATACATTTATAATACAGGATTTTTAGTATAAATAGATACAATAAATATAAATAAAAATACATAATAAGTGTTGTAAACTAACAATATGATTAAAACGACGAATTGTAAACTTAAGTATTAAACTATGAGTATTGTCTCGGGGCCAAGCTACTAAAATTAACAAAAACCAAACACAAGAAGTTTACACAACTAGTTAAGCTTACAAGACTGATATACTGAAAAATTTCTTAACTAAGAAAGATAACCTACAAACCTTTAGCACATAAATTGTACTTTATTTTTATAACACAATTATAAATATTATTTTTTTACAAAATATATTACGTTCATTGTTTGAATTTCAATATAAAAACTGCAAAGATTTATCACCAAATTTCATATCTCATAAAAAAAATTAGAAAAGGTATGGCCCTTAGGGTGGAAACAATAAACAACCATATCTAATATCTATAATTCTAATTAATTTAACTGAAAAATTCAGTGCGTTAAGGAAAAGTGCTAAACATTAAAAAAATATATTCTATCAGGAAGTTATACACTACCAGAAGGAGAGATTATATCTTGCTTGCAATCAGATGGAGATTAAATATCTAAACAATCAATAACTAACTGTCTAAACTACTTTATCATATGACTTTTAGGAAGTATATCTACAAACATTCTTAATAAAACTTAATCTGAAAATCTAATACCATAACTACTCTTAAGATTATAAACATAGGGCACAAGTAGACAATGATTGCTATACTTTCCCTTAAATCTGTCGAAAATAGATAGCGGTGTGTACATAAAACATAAAAAATAATTTAAAAAGTATTATAATCGTTTCAAAGAAATATCGATTATTTGTTCATATTACATCTATATGATTTTTTTCAGAAAACGTCATAATCAAACAACCCAAGAAATTGAACTATTTTATAAAAACCTGCCTTACCTTACAAATTTCGGTAAATTGAGAGACAGAGTTGGTAATTTCTCTGGAATTATGTCAATTTTGAACAAACATTACTTCTCAGTTGACACTCTGATGGAAGAGGTGAGTGTATATATTTATATTTTTTATACCTACTAGAGGAAACATACATTTATTGCATTATAAATTTTCTAAAATACACTAGTATAAAATATCCTGAACAGGTTCATCAAAAATGTGAGGATCTGCTAGTATACTGCGAGTTTAATAAAAGAACTAAAAATTGTGCAGATATGTTCAATTTAATAAAAACCTACGAAGGTCATTGCTGTGCTTTTAATTACGCAGCTCTTAAAGATGTAACCATGGAGTAAGATTAAGTTAAAAAATATATTAAATCTTCTATTTAATAGTCTGGTCATAAATATTGTTACAATTTAACAACTTCTGATACGTCTCTTTACTAATACAAAAGTTAGCGAATGATGAGCTAGTCAAGTTCTATGCACGTCGAATGACTAAATGACGTTTAATTATTCAATATTATAAATACTAGTGAAACGGCCACTTAGTAGATGACAACTCTGTGGTCTTTATTGGTTTCTAAGGATTCATCTCTTTCGACCGATGTAACTTTACTAGTTTTGCAACAAGCAAATTGTTTATGTTAATGCTAACTCTCGGTTTGGTAAAAGGTAACATGGCCTGTAAACGTTAAAACAATTAGTAAATCCTTACATTCTTAACCAAGCAGATGGCCATTACAACAGAATTATGTTTGAAATCTGTTTAATATAGAATACCTTTCTAACGACACTTATGGCTGGACTAGGTAATATGGTCCTGACAAAAAATGAGGTTGACCACTTTAGCATAATATTAAAAGAATAATGTGTGTCTCATAAGACACAATCGATGCATAAGTTATGTACAAATATATATCTTAAATTGACAAAATAATTATTGGTATATTTGTTTAAAAACAAAATGTTTTTATAATTTCAATTCATTACACTTATTTTTTAAGTGAGCTTTCTAATGAGGATGATACCGAGTACTACATCGATCCCAGCACACAAGAGAAAACGAACAGCATTCTTGTCACTTCTGAATCCGGCAGGTTATAAACAATTTATATAAAAATTTACCTATTCTTGCCTCCTTAAGCAGACACAATAAAAGAAAAATAGATCATAAATAAAATAGTAAACAACAAATGTTTAACTGCGGTAAACCAATGTCAGCGGAGAAAGTAACAATGATCTACTTTTTTATGACTACATTATTTCAATTAGTAGGTGGTTAGTGAAATATCAGTCATTTATTTCTAGGGATTCAGGTTTAAATGTAGTCTTTAACGTAGAACCTAGTGATTATCCAGATTGGTCTCTATCACCATACTACGGAGCAAAGGTAGCTATATGAACTTAATTTAAAAATACTTTTAGATTCACAACTTTTTCTGATTGATTATATTATTATGATATGGTTTCAGATTCTAATAACAGATCCAAACGATTATCCGGAAATTACAGTATCATACAAATACGTGAAAGTACGTGAGTCGCTAGACATCAAAGTGGAACCAATGATATTTCAAAGCGAAGATGGTCTTCGGAGTGTATCATTAGATAAAAGAGGTTGCACATTTCATGATGAAACTGTGTTAGAATACACTGACAGATACAGCACGGAGACCTGTAGAACAGAATGCAGAATGAAGAGATATAAGGAAGAATGTGGATGTGTACCTTACAAGTATCCTAGTGGTGATTGTGTTTATTGTCCAGATACGTTATATGGAATGTGTTATTTTAATATACAAGCTTTAATAATAATAACTAATTATTCTCAAGATTTCTGCTAATATACTTAATAAATTAAAACAAAATTAAAATTATTAGAAATTAAATGGAAAAGAAATACTTACATATTAAATTTTTATTATTTCTCAGAGTCTACCTCAAGGACCTGTTCTTTCGAAGATTTGGAGTGTCTCAGTAATTTACGAGGTATTTTTTATTAATATATATAACATTTTGTGAAATACTAAGTAATCGTTCGATTTTATCTAGTGTATCGACCAAAAGAAAACCAAACCTGTAAACCAGTGTGTTACATAGAATGCAGGGACAAGAAGTATAGCATAAGTAGTGACGTTATGCCACTCTTAACAAATTTCTATCCAAAAATGAACAAGTACGTATAGTTGTATTATTTACATATTATGCCAAAGGCAGTTTTATTAGAATTAATGATATTGTTCTTTTAAAATGCTCCTTCTTTTTAAAATAGTTTCTAAGAGGCTTGTTTCAGTCGTAGTACTTGTTGAAATTATAGATTTTTACTATTTCTGTGTGTACTATAAAAACAATTTGAAATAACACAAGAAAACTAATGATTTAGTAATCTGTTCTATTCGGTGAAAATTGGGAAGAAGCCCAAAATTACTGAAAAAAAAGGTATTTTTCACAATATTGAGTCTTTGTACAAAAGACTTTTTGTTAGTACACTAGTATATATATTTTTATGGGTAGTATCCGAGAAGCTCCGAAACATCTTCTCGTCCAAAATACCGTAATGTCTGAAGACGAAGCTCTTTGACCATGTGGGTTGCTAGTAATGACTTATGGCTCTTAGACGTTTTAGTTTTCGATGGGTCTTATGAGAAGGCTGAAAGTCCCCAGAGAGCAAGGTAAAGGGCTATCTTCATAGTTTCACTGCGAAATCGAATTAGAAACGCATAGATCCCGCAAATAAAGCAAGACCACTGACATAGCTCGAAGAATTGTTCGTCTGAAGTTGCAGTGAGCGGGGCACATCGCTTGTGTAACCTGATCGCTGATAGGACCGAAAGATTCTCAAGTGTTAACCATGAGCCGGTAGACGGGGCATAGGTAGGCCTCCAACTAGATGGATCGACGACATAGCCTAGGTCGCAAGAAGTCACTGGATGCGGGCAGCGCAAGACAGGTCATTGTGGTAATTTTTGGGGGAGGCCTATGCCCTGCATTAGGCTTCTATAGGCTGACATGATAATAATGATGATGACATTAAAATCTCTTTACTATTACAATGTAATAATGTCATGTATTGTTTTAGTATTTCATTTTATATTCTTAATAATAAATTTCAGAATAAATCATAACAGAAGTGAACTATCATCACTACAAGTATATTTCGCAAAATCAACTTGCAGTTGTTACAAAAAGATGCTTTTGATCGATTTCAACTATATCATTGGTATGGAAAATGTCTATTCTATTAATATATACATTTTAAATGTATTGGTTAATAAATATTTTTTCTAGCGTTTCTACGAGTATTTCAACATTCAAATTGCTAGGTCCATTGAAGGTTTTTGTGTTGAGTAACATAATTTCTTTTCCAAAAAACATAAATATAAAACTTATAAAATATAATAAAATTAAGAATTTGTTTTCTGTTGGAGGTAGACGATAAATAATCATTACTAACTAGCTGTTAGAATGTAGCTATTAATGTATCTCGTATTTATGTCATTATGAATGGAACAGTTTGTTTGAAACAAAAATAAAACGTGTTAGCCACTCAATTTATGAAAATATTTTTTTTTTTGCTTTTTTTGTAATTTTTCAAATAGAATATAATTAGAAATTTTCTTTTAGTTTTGCTTAGTGCGGGATTGAGATATTACAATGTAACAATTTTATCCGTTCCATCTTCTTCAAATGTTCTTTAAAATTTAAAATTTAATTAATTCAAATATAAAATATACTACAGTGAATATGATATTCATTATTGGTGTCTTTTACTAATAACTAAACGGTATTACCAGATCAATTAATCCTAAAGTAAATAGGAAGTAATCCTAAAGTAGGTAAATAATCTAAAATAATAATAAAATAATAAGTAATCCTAAAGTAGATCATAAAGTACTTACAAACAAGAAACAACAAAGTTCCTAATTAAACCCACGGTAATTGTTATCGTATAATGTATACTTAAATATGTTTCTGATTGATTGATTTTTAGTTCACGACTTCTCTCTAATGACTTTTCTACTGAAACTTTTCAACTGATTTCAAACTGGCTTTTTTCAAATGCCTAGTTAAAAGTTTTTAATGATAATTATCAATTTATTTTTAATTTAGGATTTTTTTTTACATTAATGATGTAAGTGGAGTAAAGAAACATAATCAACGACTAACATAATTTATTTGTTTTAGCAACTTATGGAGGTGTATTTTCTTTGAGTTTCGGAGCTTCAATAATAACGTTGATCGAGTTTTTTTATTTACTTTTATCAGCGTTAGTAAAGTCTGTTGAGCGTTTTCAGAAGAACTTTTGATAGAATTGCTCTTATCGTTATTCAATGTCTTCACCGTTTACTGCCAGCTTTAAAAACAATATTATTATTTAATATTATATATAATTATGTAAAATAAAACTCATAATAAAAATCTGTATAAAAATGTGTTTCTTTTTAGTTTTCGGTTACTATAGTTGGTGCGATTTCTAATTCGACCACGATAATACAAAGGAGAATAATATTTTATTACAATGCCCGTAGTCGTGAAGCAAGAAAATAAATTTTTCAATTTTTTCTTAAACGGAAAAGCGACAAGTCAGCCGTGTGCCATGTTAACTTTACCATCAAGTTAATCAAGTAAACGCTTACAGCGTCGAGAATAGTTAAGTAGCTTGTGTCAGTTCATTCTAATCTAAATACAAGATCCGCGTTTATTCACCGCAAGCAACGTAAACTATTTTTATCATGTTGGTATCATGTTAGCCACTTTAAAATTGTTTAATTTAAGAGTCTTTGTGAAAATTTATAGCTAATACAGAAAACTAAGTTAAATAACTAATCATGAAACCCAGCTCATCCCAATTCAAAGTAATGGTGACATTTATAGAGCTTTAAGTTTAATTTTAATTTATTTGTGGTGTTGTTAACTTCCTATAAAAAAAAAGATTTATTCTTTGGTATTTTTGTACTTTAGGAATAGAGATCTTAAAAAAACATTATATTTAATTTACAAAAGTGGGAGGAATTGGCTGGCAGTTATGTGCTTTGGACTGAGGCAGGGAGACATTATATCTAAGAAAAGATCAAAATAGAATACGAAGGAAGTAGCAAGCGACAGTGTTAAATGCTAAGAATATATAAAAGAAACGATAGCTAAGAAATATTGTAGGGATAAAATATTTATATTTCAAATGCTATAGAGTATTTATACTATTCAACAGTCAATTGTAGTGTCTTCTATTTCTTGATCACTTTGTATTTGAAATTGTTTCATCTTGAATTTATAGAAATAACATAAATTAGTGTTAACTTTTTTAGCTATTTCAATGAATTCAAAAAGAAAATCAAGTAACTAGTATCCCCATAATATCACTATATTCTTAACTCCGAAATTTATAATGACATTATGCATGACAGAGCATGCAAAAATAATGCGGGAACATTTTAATGGTTCTATAATGCAGCACTTTAACCTTGTGCAATCAATGCCACTGTTTTTTAACCTAGACAAAACATTTTATACCTTAGCTTTTATATGTATTGTATTATATTTATTATTCTTTCTCACAATCAATTATGGTATTATTAGCCATGAACGTTGAGGATATCCAGAATCTTCTGAAATTTTCTCCTTTTAATGATTTCATATAATTATTTAAGTTACTATTAAGTGATCGTTAATGGAATGATGGTGCTTGCAGCTATAATACAATATTCCTCTTCCTTTAAAACATCTATTTTAAAGTCGCTGCCATCAATACAATCAACAGCCCTGGGGCTGGGTATACCATATCTCCTGGAAAACCTATTTTTATAAACACAATTAATGTAAAAACTATATAGATATTTTAAAAATTTTATATACATATATTTTATTGAGCTCCCGTTGGCTAACTAAGAGTGTGTGTGTGTGTGTGTGTGTGAGTCGAGTGTCAGGAAGTAGAACATATTTATCAATAATATTTTATTTGTTAGAGCTTGTTTAAATTCTTCGAAATAAACACTACAAAATTTTTGAGAGATGTGTTTTGCAACATCAACTGGCCTTTGATAACATCCAGTTGCATAAAATAACAGGGCGGCGAGCACCTGCTATTAAAAACCGAAAAACAATATTGTTCTAGAATTTACTAACTCATTTATAGTGTTTTAAAAACTGAAGCTATTTGATATGTAGCTTATGTATCAAAGAAACGCGTTGAGATGACCTAAAGCTTGTCAACCACTTCACACTTTAACCAAAATAATCTCTTCATAAATAGTTGTAAGTCAAAACAGGCACTCACGCTCACCCAATGTTTCAACTGACCATTCACAAGCCTCTATATCCTTGAGTTACAATGCAGTCGATCTTCGATGGTAATTAGCGACCGCGTAAAAGACTCGCACTCAAGATTTAAGTTTTACAAACGTTGCGCCAGGTGACGATATTCTTAATTCATTCAAATCGAAGTTTATTTTACCATCACACTGTTATAGTCAGCATTTAATTACATAATTAATAAATAAAAAAAATATATTTCAACCATCATCAAGTGATTGATCGCTTTGTGCTTGATTACATTTATTGAGCTGAGCGTAAGCGAAGCTCTTAACCGTTTGGGAGACCTTTTTTGTGTTTAATTATCTCCATAATGCGACGAGATAATTAGCTAAAAATTGTATCTTGTATGTTTGAGCCGAACGCGGATGTTATAGCGAAGACAGATTGAAAAAATGTTTAGCCATTCCAAAGTTATCAAGAAAAGAAGAAAGGAGAGGGGCTCAGCTCAACACCCGCCGCGCACGGTTGGCGGATCCTACTTTGTAAATTACTTTGGTATTTTTTCCCATCGGTTGTTTATTATTCTATTAAAAGAGATAGCTTGTGTTATGCGACAGCTATTTAATGGGTAAAAAAAAGGATTTGTTAAAAACCTTACAATATTAGTCTTTTGTAGAAATCAGATTTATTCAATATTTCGTTACACTGAAATAAAATATAATTTCTTTGAAAAATTTAATTTAATAACTGGTGAGAAAACAGAAAACATAAATTTAACGATTATTTAATTAATTTTAACAAAATGAAAATATTATCGATTTTATTAAGTTTTAACGAAAACTAAACATTAAGTTAATAAAGTTAATCAGCCATGAATTAAAAATATAAAAAGTATATGAAAAACAAAATATATATTTAGGACGACTCGTGACATTTTAAAATGATACTAGTAGTCGCCTAATGGCCGAAATTCGACCGTAATTTAAAGTTTGATCGTTAATAAACATTAAAATATATTATTATTTTATTACTTTTAATTCCTGTTTTTTTTTATTTAAAAAATAATTATCTATAATTATAAATAAAAAATATAACTACAATGATCACATTATATTTATTTAATTTTGTCTGTTACGTTGGGCGACAAACTACTCTGTACATAAATTACAAATTATATTTGATATGGATAGCATTAAGGTAAAACAATTAATCTTTAAGTTTTTTGGTGTGCGTGTTATTTTTATGTATTTCTTATGAATTATTTATAAAAGTATTAACTTTCTACACCTCTTTTCTATAGAAACTATATCTATGCTAATTTCTATACTTCTCCAACTATATAATTCTCGTAAGACGAGATTGAGAAAAAGCAAACAAGTGGAAGAGATATTCGGCCTCAAGAAAGTCATGTAATATCAACTAAAACTAAAATATTTAACATCTGTCCATTAGTTCTTTTATTGTGAGTATTTTTTCCAAATCGATACGACATAGGTATTAGGCCTTAAAAAGGCATACACTCCGATTCCCAAGACCGGAAAAGACCTTGTGATTCCCCGGATGTTGCAAGGGTTCGTGGGCGGCGGTGATCACTTGACATCAGTTACGACTCGCAGGCACGTACATTGAAAAAAACTAATTAGGGCTAAAATTACAATATGTTACAATTACAGCGAAGATTTAGAATCACTAATTTATATTTGAGTAATTTGACTATACACTGTTTCTACGGAAAATAAAATTCAATCAATTCTATTTATTTCTCTAATTTCAATAATATTATTAAAAAAATCCTTATTACGTGTGTATAGGTCCATGTAATGACACGCGTTAAGATGCGTCATTTGCAATATTATTTGCAATTTACTCTCAGATAGTAAAAAGTTTTCTGTATGTTATAACCTCAGTAACATGTATTATGATTTTTGTACATTAAACTGATTGCAGTCTCCACTTTGGAAATATGGTAAGATTACCTTATATATCTTATATTATTATTATTATTTTTATTATTAAAGCATGGCATTAACCCAATGATGTTACTGTAAATATTAATTGTAAATGGAGCTTAACATACTCTTAGGTACATGAAAACAAAATTATAGGTAAGTATATTAGTAAAGTATCTTAATTAAACAATTTAATTATAAAAGAAAATTTGAAGTTGCCATAAAAGCTTACTTTTCTTCACAATATTTATTGTAGAGTCAAAGTTCACGGGTTCGGTGTCTTCACGGAACAATTCTTTGTGAAATCTCCAGTTTGTTGTTCGGCGTCAAGTACTTTGTGTCCGTTATTGATTGTGTAACACCCCGTGACACGGAGGTTTTTCTTCCCTAGTGCCTTGTTTTTTAAGAAAAAGAAAGTATCTTCTTAGAACGTCATTAGTTTT
This sequence comes from Melinaea menophilus ssp. n. AW-2005, assembly GCA_918358695.1. NCBI lineage: Eukaryota > Metazoa > Arthropoda > Insecta > Lepidoptera > Nymphalidae > Melinaea > Melinaea menophilus. The sequence continues at coordinate 6,382,057 of OU911057.1, read as the reverse complement.
AATGAATAGGGCAATTTTATTCTTTGTTATCTGAATAGGTAAAGAAATTTTATAAAATTTGAATATATTGTTATAAAAATTATTACACTATTTTATTGAATGATAAGTTTTATTTAAAGAATTAAATTTGTTACTTTAAATCAGCTATGAGAAGTAATCATTATTACGAGACGAGATTTTTAAGGAATGAATGCGTGAAAAATGATATGGCAAAGACGCATGTCTCCATTGAGAAGATATATGATAAAAGAACGTGAATGGTATTGACATATTGCGCGAGCACACATAATAGGATTAGAGTGAGTTCTTATGAGGACGATGATTACTGTAATACAGAATATAACATATACTTTCAAACATATTTACAATAATGACATGTAATGGTTATTTATATTAATTCATCCGATGTAAAGTAAAATAAACAAGATTGTTCATCTTTATAAACTTTATTTTAAATATATCTCACATTTACTTGCAATTGTCATAAAACACAATTTAAAAAGATTATTACATGTTTCCTCTTCTTTATATAATAATTTTGATTAATATTTCAGTTTTTAATTAATTTTCTTATAACCCCTTATAAATCATTAGTTTAATAATCGTAAGTATTGAACTACGTACTGGGACCATTGTACAATGGTTTTACTTCAATTCATCTTCAATGACATTAGACTTGTTAAAGTAATTGCCCTTTGAGACAATATAGTCTCAGAATATAGGCTGTAAATTATGGTCTTTATTAGATTTAATTATATAATAGGAATCAATTGTCTAATAAATGTAATAAAACAGTGGAATTAAAACAAATAAGAATGTATTGTATACAACAAACTATACACCTAACATTTTAAATCTAAATTAATTAAAACATTTTACTTTATTGAACCCACAATTAAAAAAAATAAATGAATAGAATAATCAGTGTCTACTCACAACTATCTACTACGATAAATCGATAAGACTCCATCAAACTTACTTTGTGAGTTTTGTCATAACGATTGCGACTGAACAAATAGCCCCAGTGGCCTCGTCATTCTATCTTATCGGGGCGTTCTAATGTTTCCAAGAACATCTAAAAATATAAAAAAAATACGATATGATCTAGCTTTACTTGTGCTATTTACAACAAAATTAACATCTGCAGAAAAGATCTTAATTTATAATTTATTTTGCAAATCTTACGAAATTAACATTCATTAACATCTCTAGAAAATATGGATATATAACTGTCCATCCCAGTCCCATCAGAATTGAATTAGTTAAATGCATACTGCAAAAAAGAACGTTGTAGAAAAACGACAACATCTATAAATGGCCATTTGACATTTAATAGCAAAAAATATTTAATAAAAAGACCCAAGACAATGTCAACGTAATCTTTTTTAACTATTAAAAATAGCTTAGTTTATGATTTAAAACAACTGATTTTGCTTATAGCATTGTAGCATACAATTTACAATATCACCAAATATATATATATATTACAATTACAATGATACACATCATTCAAAATAAATAATATATTACTATTTTATGTGTTATTTATATGGAATGTACTTATTTACATTGTAGCGAGATTAATGTTTACAAATAATCTTAAAAAAACTTTATCTGAGAAACCCTAATATTTTGGCCCAAAAACAAAACAAAAAACAAAACTAAAATATAAATAGTAGAATAAGGATGTTCAGTAAAAACATACTTATTCTACTGTTAAGCTCTACAATATTTACAGTGGCCTTATAGTAAAACAAACTTTCCTTTTTAAATAGGCCTAGTTAAATTGAACTATATACAGATGAATAGAATAGAATAATCTTAAAGAAAATTTCATACTTAATGTAGATACAAATTATAAATATTTAGTATAGTTATAATAATAAGTTAGACAAGTAAATATACTCGTAAATATTTCAATATTTTAGAATGATTTGTTATTATGAGTAATTCCATAACAAGGTTTAATAATAAATCTTTGTATTGCTAGTGTATTGTTTGATAATGAGTTCAAGAACGAATACTCGAATGATTGATTGCTCTCAATTTAATTAACATGAATAGTTGTTATCTTTTAACAAATAATTATTTGAAGGTGAAGGGCTTTACTAAAGTACGTAGTCTTTCAATTCAAGTAGGTTTTCAATTTAATGTTTTCTATTGACATAAAGCTAACTATCTGAAATCCAAAGAAAACAAAGCCATCTAGTGTGAGTTTCTTTGAATAAAGGTGATCCAAGATTCACGTGGTAGTCTACAAACAAGAATCCTGAAAATGTGTTACTTGTCTCAATCACTAGATGGCGCCTTAAAATAATAAACCTTGACCAATTAAGCAATTCTTGTATAAAAAAGTTGGGAGTAATTGTTTCTCAAAGTTTAACAGCTTTTATATGGATATAACATGTATATGTAATAATTAAGTCAGAAAGGAAAGAGCATCGGTTTCTTTCTTTACTATTCTTTAAGAACTTCATTACAACGGCAATAAGTACAATAATTAATTGTAGATATAAATTATGTAAATCTAAAGAGAACTGTTAAAGAGAACTGTTAAAGAGTCTAAAGAGAGCTGATAACGAGTTAAAATCAAATTTATTTAATGATTACTGTGATCTATAACTAATACTAACTAAAGGATAATTTAATTAAAAATAAAAATGTAAATCTTTGGAAATATAATATTTAAAGAACATTTTAAATCGTTTCTTTTAACAAATATACTATAATTTTAAATACTAACAAGATAAGATTCAAGTCTTAAATCCTAAAGTAGTCCTCTGGAGTTCTGACTCAAAGATATTATGTTGATAATCACGTTTTATATGTATGTACATAACCGTCTTCATCTTCACCAATGAGGAGTTAGGAGTATAATTAAAGAAACATTAAAAGCATAAATATATTTATTGATATATTCAAATATTTGCTATATTAATTATTTATATTTTATAAGAGCTATATTTTGCATAACTTCTTAACGTTAAATATACTTTATATAATTTTATCTGGAAACGCAAAATGCTGTTATACTCTTGCAATTTTAAAATCATGTGGGATGTGGGTTGCAATAAGGATATTTTATCAATAAGTATTTAGTTGTCAAGAAAGTACTACATGTACGTGTCGATGAAAAAAGTAGTAGAGAAGATGATGAGGTGTCAAAGTATATTTTACAAATTTACTAACTTAAATATTCAAAGACTCTTCAGATAATGAAACTATTACCGCCTTCCAAGTTAATGGGTAAGTTTTTAAGTATAATTTTACACATTGCATATTCTATGTATTATTATTACGTATCTACCAAAATATTATTTTTTCAAATAACTATTACGGAAAAGTATTAAAAAAGCAATTATTAATAACCACGTTTTAACTTTTAGAAGAAGAAGAAGTTGTTCGGAAAAAATATATTTTTTCATTAGAACTTAAAAGACTTTTAATTTTATACCTAACATAACTTATTTGTTACTCGTTGTATTTTATGTTTTCATCTTATCTTATTCTTAAATATATATTGATAGAATGCTATTTACAAGTTTCTTTTTGAGCATTATTTCCAACAGTAGAAAAGCATAGCTAGTTTAACATCACTACACCACTAAATCGTTGCGTGACCATGCCCCACCGTAAAATATATTTTATATATTAGCTTTGACATTCATTAATCTACATTCCAGTGCAAAATCTTTAAATATATCTTACATAAATTACGTACAGTTTCAAAATAAAGCTTTTAATCTATCGTACTTATATATATATATATATATATGTATATTTAATGTTACTTTGAATAATATGTTTATATATTTATCCCAATATCTAATATTTATCCACTTTACATAGTACAATGTATCACATGTTTGTATAACATTACAAAAATTGCGCCTTCCCTCTGTGCCAAGCGGGGTCTCTCAAGGAGCTTCTATTGACCCTACCATATTGAATAGGGGCAGACGACGGCCGATTCTGATTGTTGCTACTTCTAAACGTTACAGTGGTGCACGTTTTCATACTAGACGTGTTGGATTTTTGACGTAAGCCTTGCATCTGAAATGTATTAATAAGGATAATGTAATAATGTCAATAAGTATAATGATTCTGTTAAAAATATAATGTTCATAAATACATTTTATAATGTAATGTACTACACTTCACCTAATATGAAACGCTAAACGTCACTTAAAATTACGTATAAGCATAATTCTGCAAGTAAACTATTTTTTACTGTTCAATTACCTCAAACTCATTAACTGTTTGTTATTTAAAATTTGTAAGCTAGGAACTTTGCAGATAACTATCGAGAAACCAATTAATTAACATATTTTGTTCACTTTCCAGTAATAGTCATTACACCGAGAATATAAGAATACTCCTTCACGACCTTTATTGGAAGATGTATCTTAACAGCGAACCTACTAATAGTTAATAGTACCTTAGTAGCGAAGGAACGATTAATAGTTGTGATGCACTGTACTGCACTGCATCACAATAAGAATTCATAGTTCAAATGTTTTAATAAATCTTGTTGTTAGTTCATACCAACAGCCTTTTAAACTTACATTGAAATGGGTACTATAGTGTATGTTACCGGGGTCGTGGCAGAGCAGCTTGCGCAGCGAGCGACGGAAGTTCCGCGTCATGAGGCAATACACTATTGGATTGATCGCGGAGTTTGTGTGTCCTGAAATTGAGATAAGTAATATAATAACGATCAACTGATAAAAAAACCAAAACCATAAATAGTATTACGTAAATTGATTGATTAAATTTCATTAAATAAGTCATTGATTATTTGTTATTTTATATCGATTTTCGATTGATATATTATAAGGATTACCTAAAAGCAGCGTATATGGTAGCACGAGTGCGACGGAATCTACTTGCACGGCGTTAACGTCAATCAAAAGCTGTAGAATGTTATATGGTAGCCAGCATAGTGCGAACAGCACGGCCAGCAACAGCAATATCCACGCCACTCGCTTTCGCTCACGTACTAAGCGTAGTCTCTGAAAGTTATTTTAGATTTATTATTAACCACTATAAACTTTTATTTGATCCATTCTGTCCGCCTTGTATTATTTTTTAATTCAATTTTAAATATATTAATATTATATAGTACATACAACAACCGTACTTCTAAAAAGAGAGAAAATAAATAAATATATAAATTTTCAGAGTAAAGTTAATTGTAATAAGAATTTGAAATAATTTAGTACCCAAATAACTTCCGGAAATAAATATGAAACATACTTTTGTTTAAATGTTTTAAAAATTGGTTACCATTGATCCAAATCTATAATATTATAATTTCAATGTCTACCAACAATTCCACCAACCAAAGAAGAAATTCAAATATATAACATATTTGTAAGGAAAATTATTCTGTTCGTCAATTATCTTAACTATATTATAATTATCTGATAATAAAGATTAACTAGTTACCTTGGAAGGGCGATAATTAATCATAGTTTAGGAAGAACAGTTAGAAAAAAAAGTCTGTCAGAGTATTGACCACAATTTCCTATTCCTTATAAGATATAAGAAAATCTATTGTATACTAACTATTATAATATATCTGCTATACAGTTTGTTAGATTCGTAATTAATGTTTGAGTAGCGATTTTCATAGCCTTTGTCTCTGCACTGTAATAACTATTTTCGAAAAAAAAAATGCTTAAACTGCAACTTTATTTTTCAACTCAACGGCGGTTATAGTGAAGAAAGCACTTGTGTTCACAAATAAATGTATAATTTGACATCTTGAAATATATCAAGTACACAGTAATTTTCAAAAATTAATTAATTATATATGTTTACAATTGTATCTACTTTATATAGTTTGAGGTTTTGATTACATTTTCTAGGAGCTTAACAATAATAAATTTATTTATGTCAAGAAATTTACAAGTTAAATTACCTCAAAACTTTTAGTACGCCATCATTATTGCCCTCTCGTCAATGTAAAGTTTTGGTAGTTATAGATAGATATTAAAACCCTTTGTTACATCGCGTAAATACTAGCCATAGACATAACTAAATTCTATATTCAATAGATACTGAATATATAAGCAAAATCCTCTTAGAAGCCCTCTCCACAATAAGATAGACTTTTGCCTTTGAATTCCAACATTCATATTGAATTTAAACATCTAAAGTCTAGATCCATAATGGAAATATCCATAATGACAAGGTTATCTACACCAAAACATTTTGTAAAGTTCTAAATCTCAATTTTAATAAATATATCATTTATAAGAGTACTCCCAAAGGTCTTTTATAAGAACAAATATATTTAAGTTATATAAACACATTTAACGAATATGTTCAAGAGTTTTCTATTTATATCTGTACACAATCGAAACAAAATTGTTTACTCACCTTTCTAAATGAAACTGAATAAAGCGGTCTCTACAAAAATCGGGTGCGGACATTATTTTTGGAAATTGATTTCGGGAGAAAGGAAAACCCTTCAATGCTGTTTTTAAATAATTAGATTTTAGTCATTCTGTAAACTTAATTAATCTCTTTATAGATATTTTTTTGTTTATCTGGTATCTGAAATATGATGATAACTATGCACTAGGTTTAAATTGATAAGCGTCACTCCGATTTAAAACGAATGTAAAATTTAAAATTATGAATAGTTTCTGTTTTTTATCTTAATATCTTTATCACACATCGCCAAACTATTCATCCGATTAAAATTGAGTTTTTACTGGTGGAAGATCTATATAAATAGTTGGTGGTACTCTTATAACATTACATATTCATATTTCATTTCATGTTATGCGATTTTATTCCCTCGTATAACAAATGAATCAGCCACTAATTCGCAAGGATTTCTAACGTTATATTTCTGTACTATGAAATTTATAATGATTTTTTACAGTTTATAATTAACTAGCAGGTTACCCGTACTTCGTAACGGGAATAAACAAAAAAAACCGACTTTCGTGAGTATTGAACCCATGACCCTACCCTTCACACATACACGCTCTATCCTCCAACCCATCATGACTCGCTATCAGTGCGAGAAAACCTTGAGTTTGATAACTACAGAGTTTCATTCCTATCGCGCCATAGGTACACTCTTGTTTCTCACATCGCAGCGTGTTGAGAATAAACATAGTGACTGTGTTGAGAATAAACATAATTTTAATTTCTACTGCAATGCAATGGGAGAAGAGAGGAAGTGGGGACTAAACTTTTCAGTTTTTTAGCTGTAACTTTGGAACGGTTTGGACCTTTGCAAAATCCTTTCTTATTGCACCTATTCAATATGTCAGGAGTCTTGTGTCCAAATTTCAGCTTTCTAGGTATTACGGTTTGGGCTGTAGAGCGATGAATGAGTCAGTGAGTCAGTCAGTGAGTATCTTTGTGTTTTATATATATTATACCTGTGCTTCGCGACGACAGCGAAAGTGATCAAACATTTTGTTTGAATTTCCACACCACCTAGGAGGTATCAAACAGGCGCGTTATATTTTTTGCAGTTTTTTAGCTGTAACTTTGGAACGGGTTGGACCTTTGCAAAATCCTTTCTTATTGCACCTATTCAATATGTCAGGAGTCTTGTGTCCAAATTTCAGCTTTCTAGGTATTACGGTTTGGGCTGTAGAGCGATGAATTAGTCAGTGAGTGAGTGTCTTTGTGCTTTATATATTAAGATTTTGCTTAAATAACGCGTTTTACGTTCATATGAGCGCGTTATACGAGAACATTCCTACAATGCGTTTTCCTATAATGCGGCACGAATCTACCTTGTTATTGGGGTGATAACTGTATTGTAATAGTGGGTAGACTATAAATCATACACGCTGGCAGGGTATCTCGTAACTTTCAGCACGTAGTTTCCATAACCAAAACGATAAATGTATGAAAGGTATTATGGAATCTGTTGACATTTCGCGTAGGTATTCCGAGGCAGGAGTGATGGTCAATTACATAGATCGTGCTTGTCTGATTCTACTTGGGAGGGTAAAAGCGACTCGATAATGAAGAGACACCAATTGAGTCCCCAGTGATTGGGTAAAGCGAATATAAATGTTAGGTTAAGTTAGAATAGGTTGTAGTTGTTAAAGCTTTATCCCGGCTAGAAGGTGTACAATACTAAGATGTACAGATATGTTTCATCAAAATGTTACAAGTAGAAATTGATTTGAATAAATTATTAAAACATATTTTGTATAACAGCTCATCTATAGATAAAAATAAAATTGAAGGGTTTGTTTCTAATTCCAAATTAACGGATTTTCACAGAATACAAATTAACACGTAGAGGGTAGTTATATATATTTTTTTATGTCTTTCTGCTAGTTTGTTTGGGTAATCTCTGAAACGGCTGGACCGATTTAAATATGATTTTCACTGACGGATAGCTGATGTTATAAAGAGCACTTAGGATACTTTTATTTAAAAAACCAAAAACAACAACAATATGCGAGAAAAGTAGTGTTCACAGCTAGTGTGTTAATATTCAAGTTTTAAAAATGAAGGATTTTATTGTTATGGTGATATATTGTAAATTTTAGGGGCGCATACAGATAGAACGTATAATATTTTTGCTATGATAACTGTTTACCTAAAGCAATATCTGGCTTGAAATTAATATAACATTTGAAATAAATTAACCACTTTTAATATAGTTTAAATTGGGAATATATTGTGAAAATCGTACAACCCTTCCACAATGTCTCAAATATGTTTGAAATATTATAATGTTGGAGTTACATTCATACGTGATCTACGCAATGTAGTGGAATGAAATATGTACAATAAAATATATCAGAGTTCCGCTCGAATAACAAATATTTATACGCCTTCCAAATTTATTCCAATACAATATTGTGACAATGATAATACTTGGGTGTTTCAGGTTATGTAATACTATGTTTTTATTATGGTAATATTGAATTGGTTTTAATGTAGAATGCATGTATGCTAATACTATATTTTTATTACTCCTATCCTGTTAGATAGGATATATAATTTGATAAAATAAAATTATATAACTTCATGTTATATATGTATGTATAAATAACAAGCTGTTTTCAGCGACTCTGCGCGCTAGAAAAAGAGCCACTATGGACTCTTTAATATAATATTTTCTTTAATTATTTGTTATCTGTTTACCATTATAATTTCTGAAATTAAAATTAACTGTTACAGTTAAAAACGATGAATATTTTTAATCAAGGGAAAACAAAATCATTTTATAAAATCCAAGAGGTATTTTAACCAATTTTTAGTTTTCCTGTAGAAAATGAAAGTTGCATAGGTGATAATTATCACACTTGTTTCCGACTGTATTGTCCAGTACCTTTTGTAGTTTTGTTATATTATAATTACAGGCCAAATTAGTTTTGCATTTTTAAGTGTACATGAGATATTTCTCTTATAGGAGAGATTTCCTTCAACCTCCTAATAATACTCATGTTAATAATTAAAAAATATTGTATGTACTATACAAGGTTATTGTGTCACTGATAATTTAAGGTATTAAATTATAGGTGTGATGACCTGTCACCAACGTTACTCATTTTTTAAATAAAGTGTCTTCATTTTTTCTTAACTTTGTATAAAATAACAATAATTACTAACTAAGGATAGGTTATTATCAGTGGTCTGAAAACACAAAATTTTTGCCGAACAAGGATCAACAATAATGAAAGTTAAAAAAAAACCGTACAAAGAATTTCCTGCGATGCAGGAATAAACAAAACAGTAATCAGACTCAGACACAATTTCAAAACTGTTTAGATCTCTAAATGATAATATTTAAGAGCAAGAATAATCTTTCAATAATAACAATCTTAGCCTATTGTTTATATATGATAGAATTTACCTGCTGGCTGTTAGCGCTTCCTTCTGTCTGGTCAAACGGTGGCAGCACTGAGCACAAACGTCTGCCCATCAGCGAATAAGACACTACGACGATGCATCCTAATAAACACAAAGCATTTAAAGTAAGAATTATTAATTATTAATTATAATAATATATTCTACAAAAACTTTTGCTAGATTTAATATTTATTTGTATAATACGTTCATACGTATTATGGATAAACATCATTGTTTATCCATTCCTGTGTAATTACATAACTAATGTCTTATCAGTATAATAAGTTTGCAATTATTAATTATACCTGGAACAGCATAAACGAGTATAAAACTGAAAGTCCCAAATAACTCTTTTCTAATGGAATCCGGCCACTTTTCTGTGCAGAACTCGATGCTGGTTTCTAACAATACCTGTAATAAATAAGTTATCCTATATTATTTAAATAAAGATTATTTAAAATCTTTATCAGTTAAATTTTAACTGATTACTATAATTTCTAATATTTTAAAATTTGTATATTGTATAATAAAATTTACTTTACATTATATAAATTATTATTTCCAGTAATTTTCATAAATTTTATCCAAAAATACTAATTTTGATATTATAAAAAATATCTAATACAATCTGTGTAAATCTATAATAGGTATATTTTTTTATTTACACATCGCCGAATAACCTACGGGATTATTCATTGATTGTTCCCCTTTTCATAAGTTAAAAAAGCTATGTTTATTGTATCAAAAAGGAAACAATTGAAATATTTTTGTGGTTTACATTTCGGTTTTCTGCAGCAGTCGTCTGCGGTCAGCTGTTAATGACAAAGCAATTTAGTGACGACCAATGTTTTTGTTATATGTCGTGAACCATAATCTAAACTTTTAAATTGAACTTTCAAAATATAAATAACATTTACAAAAAGTCGTATCAAAAACGCTGAGACACACACACATACACATGTAACCGCTACTATAATATAATATAAACATTTATAAGATATTAATTATGTATAATAAAACAATGTTGTGTACATTTTAATATCTAAACATCTTTAAATAAATAAAGTTAGCGGGATTTCAATAAATATTTAATATATTTTTATTAAAAAATTCCTGTCATACCAGTTGATGATATTTTAAAGCTATATTGAGGGTTCCCTAAACTGTTTTTGTTATCTTTTTCAACATCCGCTCCTCAACAAACGTAATTTAACACACATTGGATCCTTTAATGTAATGAAGTAACAAAGAAAAAAGTTATATTTATTTTAATAACATTTCATATAAAATACTAAATGACTTTTTATTGGATAAAATGTATTTTTTATTAATAAATATTACTATAGATATATATATATACAATACGCTCGATAAGACCATATAATTATAAACATCATATATTTATAAATTGCTTTAGTAATGGCTTTATTAAGATTTAAGCAAATATTGTAATACAAAATTAACTTTATTAATTAAAGTTATAACATTGTTTGTACTCACTGTTCATAAAATAATATAACCGAATTTCATATCTTCAAAGTGAAACACTTCAAGTCTAATATCATTTAAAATAGAATCATCTCTATGAATATTAAATAGAAAGTTTATAATACAATACGAAATTAGGGGTATTGTTTTGACGTAAGTCTCGTCTCACGTACGCATGATAACAAAGCATCACACATTGTAATGGAATTAAGATTATACACACATTTACACACGCACACACATAATTACACACCACACCATCACAATAGGATAAAAATTGGTTATTACTTCCGAAGCACCGTTTTGATGCTGTTCCGTCACTAAAACTATTTTCGAAAATATTGTAATGAAATATGTATCTACATAGCCTTTGATATTCCCTCTTAAACTTAAAATGTATTTAGTTGTGTAGTTTCATATTATTTTTGAAATGTGTGATTTGTAAGATTTTTAATTTAACCCTTTTTGAAATTTCTTTAATATATCATCCGTCCGTCCGGCTGTCATCTATCGTAATTAATCCACCGGAGACCTTTAAATAAATACCAGTTTGTAATTAAACTGTTTTCATTATATATGCTAACCAGTTAAAATTCAAACAACCCTTTACTAATTACACAGCATTTGTAATGTAAATAATTAAAATAATGATTTATCTTCTTAATAGATCCTAATTTTGTTAGGTTTTACAAATATAATATTATCTAATACGATCCCCATAATCAACTCTATAATTATAATGGCAAATAAATTGTACTTGTTGGGTGGTTGTTACAACTAACAATTTAATAATTTAAATAGTTCTATAAAAAACACTGAAAGACACAGGATAAATACGAATAAATAAGCAACAAAACCTAAGTCGTAACGCCATAATTTCGTTTCCAAAACGTTAACAAATTCTTCATGGGCTTAACTGTATCATAAAGTTCCACAAAGTAACTTAAACCCTCCTTTTTATAGTTTTAAATCTAAAATGTAAAGTGAATTATTAAATAAATCTTATTATAACTATGGAAGTTGTTGACTCATTTGTGGAGTTGATATTATAATGTACATCATGTAAGATTGTTAATTTTTTTTTAAACAGAGGAACTGTTTCTGGCTGGCTCTTCTCAGCAGCAGCAGCAGCAGAGCAGCATTCCGAGCCGATGGTAGCGTACGCATGGACTGACCTTTTTTATTGACCAAAGGACGAATGCTGAGCGTAGCGAAGCGTTTGTCCGAAAGACTACGTTTCCATTAGATAGGCCCATTCTGCTATTTTTCCGTATGTATTTCAGCACGTTTGTCCTGGCGTAGCCAGCGTATTTTTCATCCTATCGTCACGAAAATCGGCAGACGCATTCTTTGAATTATTTGAATTTTTTTGTCGAGCCGTTTCTTTGATTGGGCGAAAAAATCCGAAATGGCGGCGTTTTTTAGTTTTGTTTTTGGCGAAGCAGGAGCAATTTTCATCCGGTCGCCACAAAAATTAGTGATCATGTTCTTTGAGTTATTTAAATTTTTCTTGTTCGACTATTTTTATACTGGGAGGAAAAATCCAAAATGACGGTGATTTAAGTATTTGTTTTCGCGTAGCAGATGTATTTTTTATACAGTAGTTATGAAAATTGGTAGGTGTGTTCTTTGAATTATTAAAATTTTTATGTCGAGCCGTTTTTTTGCTTGGGCGAAAAATTTCAAAATGGCGGATTTCTGATCCGTACCACAAAAACGGACTTTGTGGCAGCTAGCGGGCTTAGCGAGCCATAGCGAATTATCAAAAATTTTAAAGTTGAATAACTCCGTTGTTATTTGGTGGAGCCAAATTAGCACTATTAAATTCGGTAGGTATGTACATACATACATAGGTATACTTATTCCTTTTTAGAAAAGGCAATTAAAACATTATCTCATCCCCTAACGTACTGAGGTCTACTGTTTACAGAATGACTAGTTGTAATAATTGAAGATTTAAAAGTGCGTGGAAATGCCTACTTGAATAAAGATATTTTGAATTTGGATTCAAATGTATATCTAATATTTATACATATTACAATAAACCATGTGATAGTCCAGTCACAAATATTTTATTTCATTAATTATTTATTGTACCAAATATTATAATATTTAATGTAGTTCGTAAAGCCAATCAACTAATTGTCAATCAATAATCAATCATCCTAAGAGATAAAATAAGATATAGTCGACTATTAAATAATTTGTACAAAATATACCAACAACAATCATTTCGAGACTTGTTAAAATGAAAAAGTAAAGTTTTTTTTTTTGCAATTACTTTACATAAAATATTCGCTCAAGGGGTCCGTTTGTTGGCAACTTATTGTTCTTGTCCATTCTATTCCAACGAAAAATGATAAAGTAACCACTTTATCCTAAATCCAAAAGTACTGTCTTGACTGGGTTTTATTATATTCTTTTATTTACAGCTTACCATTTTGTTAAGATATACCTAGTCTGAACACAATGTTTTATATTTTAACTTACAAGAATTTATTTATTAGAACCTATGCAAAAATAAAAATAAATATAAAATATATAAAAAAAAGGCTTTGATCTTTAGTCTGTCTGGCCAGGAATCAAAGAATGAACGCATTGTTTCCATGGAAAATAAAGACATTGTTTGTTCCAAAAAATTCTTCGGAGACTCAATGTCAGCATGTCGTTTAGATCAGGACATGACCTCTAAAACTTGTTATAATTTTAGATTCAAGGATTCAGATCTGGGCTAGATAAGAGCTTGTTCTAACATGTTATTGGCTGTTTGTTATACTTGTTTCATATAACATATTTATGCGTTGTTTTGTATATCATATTACACATTATGTTATATTATTTAGTAAATATGTAATTGAATGTATTCATTTTTATATATAAAATATAATTGTTAAAAAATTTATTATACTAGATTGATAATATAATTCAGCCAATCCTAAATAAATAAATAACTTTCTAAGTCAAGAAGCTCTAATATAGTGTTTATTAATTTAAACTTCAATTGAATTAACGTAAGAAGATTGTAAGTTGTTAAAGTAATTTCTGAGTTTTCCAATTTTTATAATACTGTTATCTAAAGTAAGTTAGATAAAAAATAGATTGAAGTAACAGATTAAATTTGTTAGCCTTTTTGAATTATTTAAATTAACTGCTGTATAAATGAAGTTTATTTCTTAATCCTGGCTGTGTTGTGCTTTGTAATAAAAAAATTACCGTCTAATTTAATTTATTATTTAAATTTTTTAATGTTTAGAAAATGTTTTAACAAAATTAATCAAAATTTTAATGAAGTAAAATTATAATTAAACCTTGGATAGATTTAACCTTAAGGCACGATGTTAAGTGACGCGTAGGTAATTATGTATCTGTTTTTCAATCAGCAATTAATTTTAAAAAATCGTGATATTAATTTAATTATCACAGGTGATTAAAGTTTTATACATAAATATAATAAAATTTCGCTATTAGGGCACAACGAATTGGTACCTTAAGAATATCTTTGAGATAAAAAAATACACAATCGTGACTTATTTTTTTAGTTAATTACTAACAATCGTTAATATCAGTTGATCAAATCAACTTTTTCTGTGCTTTCCTAACATTGACTATTAGAATCGAAATATTTCAGATGAAGATTCATAATTATGATTCTCTTTAATAGAGGTGACTTTTATTCCAAAAGAAACTATATTTTTGCAATAGAATTAATGTTTATTTAAAAATAATAAATGATAATAAAAATATTATAAACGATGCCCTAAAAGTTTTAAGTTTTATGGTACGAATTTAGGGAAATTGTTCTTTTGAGTCTCTGCTCCTTCACGCTTTATAAGAGCTTTTTAAGATGGTACTCTAAAGTATGTTTATAAAAAAAGACGAAGTAAAAACTTTATCTTTAAGATATTCTCATAATAACATCTCTTTCTTATACTGATAATGTTACGAGATTGAAAATTATTAATTTTTTTATTAAGTAATATTTTTAGTGATCAGAAATTTAGGAGACGTGGAGAAAGAAAGTAAGGGATATATTGAAATCCACCATAATGTAATATATTTCGTTAGAGTCTAGATGTAGTTATTTGACTGCAGTTCGTATTTGGCTTGCTCGACAGGGGAAGAACCACCGTCTTACAGAAGATCGACGTTTAGTAACCAAATTAATTTGGCTTTCTTCCGTCAGTGAGTGAGAGAATCCGGAAGTAAAACTCCCCAAGTTCCCCCTCCTTCCGCCAAATATGAAAGCGATGCCTCTAAAACGTATATCCCAGAAGGGTACCGGATTTGACGAATTCTTAAAACCCCTCCCTGAGCATAATCCGGGGACTGATTCTGGTATTTTGCTCGGGCTGCTCGTCGTATTGAGGTCAAACGACAGCACACAGCGACACCCCACTCCACTTCAAATGTGGACTTTTGCAACATCCGGGGATTTCACTCTAACCACCACCAACGGCCACCTTGAGACCATTCAGCCCGCCTTGTTGATTTGGACACAGACGAAGATATCTCAACCTCGCTAGGTACGCTGTGTCACTACACATTATATCCCGAGTATAAAGTAGAACATCTTTTTATACCACACGCGGGGGTATCTGTGTTCGTAAGGAAGGAATATCTGCTACCGTCACCTTCAGGTTTTTGAAGGTTGGGACCTGTCGGTACTCTGGCTGAGCGTGAACTTTATGGTCTAGTCTGTCCAAGCTGGTTAAGACATACACTCCTTTATCGGACGTGGACAGCTACACGCCTTCTTTGTTGAATCTTCTGCTGACGACCAATCCATGAAAGTATAAGGTCACTGTCGAAACTCCTCTGTCACTATCTGGTGCGAAGTGTAGTGCCCATTAAACGTCGGGCTCGCACAAGACCTGCAACGCATTTGATACTACAAGTCAGCGGATTGGGATGGAATGCAGTCGCTAGAGCAAAGTTTAAGCAATTTAAATTGTTGATCAACTGGCAAGGTACCCGTCTGGCGTGCGCAAATTTTAGGCTCTTTTTAAGGTCACTCTGAGCAACATTTGCCAGTCATCCCTAGCCGCCATTGCACATGAGAAATAACGCCTTGGCTCACACCGAAAAAAAAGAAAACCGATCTCTTAAGTACTCTTTTTGCCTCAAACTCGACTTAGGAGCTCAATGCCTATAAAAATATTTTTTTTGGCAAAAAACTATCCAGCAATATCTTTCTTCATAAGTCGAGTGGGTTCTCCATTGGTGCTACGAACATACGCCCCTAAAATGAATCCAGTGTTATAGCGTTTATTTCGGAACTCTCATCTTAAAGCGCCTAGTCTCTTGGAAGTGGCCTTGGTCCCTCCGATCCCTAAAAAAGGCGACAGCTTGAACCCTGATAACTATAGACCTATCGCCATTACCTCTCTTCTCTCAAAAATAATCGAGAACAATGTTAACTAACAGCTCTTAGCGTACCTCAATGATCGCCAGTTGATTAATGACCGGTAATATGGTCTTCGCCGCTGCTGTTCTTCTTTTATACCTTACGCACCCTGTGGGCAGCAGGTTATTGAAAGCAAGGGAGAAGGTCTGGCGTTCTCAATGGTTTTTGCTCGGACCCCAAGCCCGTAAATGCTAGTGTATCCCAAGGCTGCGTACTATCCCCGACTCTGTTCCTCCTACACATCAATTATATGTTATAATATAAGGCTGGTAGCGCTCTTGTGATTCTTCGGATGTTGGTAGAGTTCATGGGCAGTGGTGATTACATATCATCGGTGAACCGCAAGCTCGTTTGTCTTTCTCTTATATGAAAAAAAAGACATCAAAAGTACTCTATTTGGAGGATCGTCTTAATAATACATTTGAGTATAACGGTTAGTGAATACATTAGAAAAAAATATCTGCAGTTTATTTAATAAATAGCAAATGACTAATAAAAAAAAAAAAAGATTTTTTAAAAAACATTAAAAGTTTTTTTATTTCATCATTAAAAAGCTCAAGATTAACTAGCTTTATTCTAAATTGAATAAATATGCTTAATTAAAGCTTATATTTTATTTGAAATAAATTTTTATTTCATTTACGTGTTTAATTAAATGTTATTTCATAATATTTTTTCAAAGAGACTCCGTGTAAACAAGCTTTTATAAATTATCACTGCCCGGAGCGTAATATGTACTTGAATACAGTAATTATACTTTTGGGATATTTACATATTTTATCCTACTGTAAATATA
Source organism: Melinaea menophilus ssp. n. AW-2005 (assembly GCA_918358695.1). Lineage (NCBI taxonomy): Eukaryota > Metazoa > Arthropoda > Insecta > Lepidoptera > Nymphalidae > Melinaea > Melinaea menophilus. Next base: position 6,364,523 of record OU911057.1, on the reverse strand, counting down.
GTAGATACCATATTTGATTAGTTAAAGTCTTTAAAAAGTTTAAAGAGTAATTAAAAATGAAGAAGTTTTTATAGACACCGCTAAAATAATTAGCCTGCAAAAAATGGCTTTGTTAAAACGACTTCTGACCCGAACTTGTGTCTTGTGTCTTAACAAATTATTGGTAATACTGTTTAATATTTCTATTTTGCGTAATACAGTTTCTTCAAAGCTATATAAAATCATTAGAAGAATTTATTATGTTTTTTTTAAATTTATCGAATTCGTAGTAAAAAAATATTTTGATGTTTAAACTATTACCCTATCGAGCTATGTGATAGTTCTTTCTATTATACCTAAGTATGTTATGAATCATTCAGAATGTGTCTAATAATAGATATTAATTATAATGGAAATATAATAATATCAATATCACATTAAATGACTTCATATGTTAAATATAAATTGTTTCATTTTGGTTTATCATTCTGTGGTATAAGTTCAGAAATTGTGCACATATAAACCGTTTAGTAACAACCCTTGTGTTTACTTGTGTTTACTGCCGAGGGCTGTAGTTGTTGAGGGAGTATTACTGATATATTCATATATTGATTACTTACTTATTTACTTACACTAACTTATGTATACTCTAAAACAAATCTGAGTAAAATATTGTAATAACAAGACTTTTCACTATTCTAATAAAGTAAGTAAAATACAAAGAACTAATAAATTGATAAGCTTTAAATAATAATAGGTGTTAAATTATTATTTTTAATCTTTATTTCCACTATGGGTATAAACGATACTAAATATGTACATTTAAGGTACTCAATATATTTTTTATAAAGTACGACATATATATTTTTTTTTCTTTCCTGCCTATTTATTTGGTAGTGGCTGTACAAAGGCTTTAAATTTAGTTCAGTTTATATCATATCTAAATTGAATAGAAACTTAAGGAAACCTTCGATTCAAATAATTGAAAGTAAAGAACGAAAACGATATAAAAATTTGTATATTGCATTAATTCTACATTAACTTCCAATTGTAATAAAAATCAATATTTAAACTTATTTTTAGAACATTATTCTTTGCGTAAACACATAGTGACGCTGGTTAACGTCCGGTTCTTTGTCCGCTTAGCTCAGGTTTATTTTAGGAAAGTCCCAGATTTGATTATGGAGAGTATATATTTGATACTATTTTTGTATTAGGTAGACAATATAATCAATGTCGTCAGAGTACATCACCAGGGCACGACACTTGCGAAGGCGAGTAGTAGGTAAGGTAATGGGATACAAGAAGAAAAAGAAGGAGAACGATGTTCGGCGGTCACTCACTGTAAAAATGGAATTATACACCAGTTCAAAATATATTAACACGGATTTTAACAGTGACTTTAAAAATTAAACTTATATATTTGACCAGTCTGTACAAATTTAATCAACTTTTGTGTTACTGTATTATATCACATAATAAACATGCCTCAAAGATGAGTATGAGGCATGTGTGAGGCCTTGTTTTTTATGATGAAATTCATTGTTTTTTTTAGATTTATACCTGAAACTAAACTAAACGATGTATTTAATTTAAAACAATAAACCCTTAAATAGTGTTATATAAACTGGTTTATTTCAAGAAAACTGTACGTTGTTAACTTTACGCTAATATTGACGTATGAAAATAAATTTATTCCATTAGCTACATTGGCTGCAATACAGTCCTTTAAACGTTAAGGCCAGTTATCAATAGCAGCACTGTACTTTTTCAATTTTCAAATTTTTCACTGCCAATCGTATGGTTTTTTTTGGGTCTTGCTGAAAGGACAATTCTTGGTTATTGAACATGGAGTTGTTACGGGGCGTGGCGACCTACTCAAGAAAGGTATCTTGATATACTTGTGCCGATGGTTTGATTGCATTTTCACAAAACTATTACTTTGCCAATCCTTCTTAGTATAACACCCCACCATCTCTTAAGTCGAATACTGCCCACGTTGTACTCTGTTGACTACTTAGAAAGCTTTTCTAGAGTTTTCAACAGAAACACAGTCATTTTGTTTATAAAATATTACACAATTGTAAAAACTTTCTCATCCGTAAATATTATTTTTCTCCTCCCATTGCCTACCGTTTACCTTTTTAAATTATCAGTTGAGAAGTGACCAGTTCATCTCTTATAGACTGCAAGTCATAAATCATTTTTTTAAATACGCGACAAGATCCTAGGTAATACCTTCATCTCCCGGGGTAAAATCTTTTGCTTTTGCACAATATTTCTTTCCTTTACTGCTTTGATTGTCTATTTCGTACGAACACTACTTGGACGGCCCCATCTTTTTCTATCATAAATAGAGGTTTCATTGTACCTATCAATAGCCCGGACTACAAAAATATTTTACTAATACCAAGTATATAAAGGATTTTAAAAATAGTACTTGGTTCCATACCTACTCTATGTAATGCAATCACAGCGATTCGGTTCTCTTTATCACCCCACTATTATAATATCACACAATATTTTACAATATATTAGCGCGAAAATAGGAAAAACACAAGCAAAGAGAGCAACCGTATAAAATAGACAGATTCTAACACAAGTAATATTTTGTTTATTTTTATTGTATTTTTGGCCAGAGCTACCTAATTTTATATGTTGTATTTACTATTCTCTAAACAATGTTACCGTCATTATTAAATTTCTGATCTTTAGGTAAATCACTTTATGGGTGTTCGCAATAATTAAAACAGAATCATAATTTACGAACAAAGTTAATTTTACAGTCCAAAGTTAAGAGTTTTGTTTTAACAGGATTTCCCTTGTAAGGAAGATCGCAGACTACATTAACTCATCTGTGGCTTAAGTTTTTAAGTACCTTTATACGTAATAGGCTTTTTCAAAAGATTGTTAAGTTTAACTTACGGTAACAGTGTAACATTTCTTTACTTTAGATAAAAATACGCGAAAAAAAATTCACTGATTCCTTTTTAAACCTTGAAATTAATGAAATTACCTAACAAATCAATTAAAATTATATTTTACTGTAACATTCAGTATGTTTTATTACCTTCTTTATTTAAAACAAGTGATTATTTTGAAATTAATAATCAGGGAACTGAAGTACATTATAAACTTAGGCTAAAGTTTACCAAGTTTCTACTTTATTAGGGAGAATAATGAACAACTAATATCTGAAGTTATTTTGGATTACCCAACAATAATAATAACTTTTTAATCCATCTCTTTAACTTTATGAATTGAATATTAAAGAGTTTTTTTTATTAAAACGTAAGTTATTTTATTAGATCATGTTTGTACAAAATGTCGTCTTGGTGTATAACAGTCTTATAGGATGTAGGAAATAGTTTATACCACCAAAATTAATAAATAATGCTACTTTAATAAGTTCCTTAATGTCTTTGTAATCTCATCTTTTAAATTGAAATTTGTTACTTGGAATACATTAATACATTTAAGGTGAATTTCTTAAGTAAATTGAACTGAAGCAATTCAATTACGGCATTTTCCTTACAAATAACAAAGCAGTTCCAGTGTCATATCATTCATTATCAATAACAACGTATATTATACTTTACTATTTTATATATTTAAAAAACACACATACACAAGTTACTGCTAGGTTAATATAATATAAACACTTATAAAATTACAAATTATGTTAAGTAAGCCTATTACAATCAATCAATTTTGTGTACATTTTAATATCTAAACATCCTTACATAAACAAAGTTAGCGGGACTTTAATAAATATTCAATATATTTTTATTAAAAAATACCTATCATACCAGTTGATGATATTTTAAAGCTATATTGAGGGTTAAGTGAACTGGTTGTTATCTTTTTCAACATCCGCTCCTCAACAAACGTAATTTAACACGAGTCATTGGATCCTTTAATGTAATGTAGTAACAAAGAAGAAAATAATATTTATTGAATATACATATTTTAATAATATTCCATAAGAAATATTAAATGACTTTCTAATGGATAAAATATAAATTTTATTAATAAATATTACTTAAAGTATATATATATACGAGTATATACAAGAATACAATAAGAACATATAGACATCATTTATTTATAAATTGCCTATGTTAATGACTTTATTAAACTTTAAGCAAATATTGTAATACAAAATTAACTGTATTAATTAAAGTTATAACATTGTTTGTACTCACTGTTCATAAAATAATATAACCGAATTTCATATCTTCAAAGTGAAACACTTCAAGTCTAATATCATTTAAAGTAGAATCATCTCTATGAATATTAAATAGAAAGTTTATAATACAATACAAAGTTAGGAGTATTGTTTTGACGTAAGTCTCACCTCACGTACGCATGATAACAAAGCATCACATATTATAATGGAATTAAGATTACACACACATTTACACACGCACAGACACAATTACATACACACCATCACAATAAGATAAAAATTGGTTATTACTTCCGAAGCACGGTTTTGGTGCTGTTCCGTCACTAAAACTATTTTCGCCAAAATTGTAATGAAATATGTACATACACAGGCTTCTTTGATATTCCCTCTTAAACTTTAAATGTTTTAAATTGTGTAGTTTCATATTATTTTTAAAATGTGTGATTGTAAGATTTTAACCCTTTTTGAAGTTTATTTATTATATCATAGTCCGGCTGTCATCTTTAATTAGTCCACCGGAGATCTTTAAATAAATAACAGTTTGTAATTAAACTGTTTTCATTATATATGCTAACCAGTTAAAATTCAAACAACCCTTTACTAATTAAATGTAAATAATTAAAATAATGATTTATCTTCTTAATAAATAAATAAAATAAAAAATAAATAAATTTATTTAGGATTTACAAATATAATATTATCTAATACGATCCCAATAATCAACTCTATAATTATATAGCAAATGAATTATCCTCATTGGTGGGTTGTTACAACCAAATTTTAAATTCAATAAAACTAATAATTTATTCCTTTAAATAGTTATATAAAAAACACTGAAAGACACAGGATAAATACGAGAAAGAAAAACTAAGTCGTAACGCCATAATTTCGTCTCCAAAACGTTTACAAATCCTTCAAGGACTTGAGTATACGCATATAACAAAGTTCCACAAGATAAATTAAACCCTCCTTTTTATAGTTTTAAATCTAATTCTACAAGGAGACGTATGAATGTGAGGATGCCTCGGCCTTGAATACCAGCAAAATGCTGAGTCCGGATGTAGCCGATGGTGAAATCAGTTTAGAAGAAGTGGAGAGTGCGATTCGAAGCCTAAAATGTGGTAAGGCTGCGGGAGCAGATGAAGTTACTGCCGAAATGATCAAATATGGTGGGCCACGCCTCTTGGACTTGCTTTGGCTTTTGTGCAATTTATGCTGGAAATCGGGGGAGGTCCCAGACGATTAGCGAAGTGCAGTCATCGTACCTTTGTATAAAGGCAAAGGTTCACAGATAGACTGTGCAAGCTATAGGGCTATCAGTTTGATCAGCTTGGGCAGTAAAGTTTATGCTAAAATATTAGCGAGAAGAATGCAGAAAGAGGGTGTTTAGATCAGATCTTTTCCCTCCGCTTGATCACGGAAAAGGTTTTGGCCCTAAACCAAAAGATTTTCTGTGCTTTTGTGGATCTGGAAAAGGCGTTTGACAGGGTTGTGAGAAAGAAATTTTGGGAGATACTACTCCGATACAATGTGAGCGGACCCTTGCTACAGGCTGTAAAGTCTCTTAACAGAGATCACTCAGCCTGTGTGCGAGTAGGAGCTGACATGTCGCCCTGGTTTGACATCCAATCGGGTGTTAAGCAAGGTTACGTATGTCAGCTTGTTCAATTTGTATTTGGATAGTTGTCTCCAAGGCGTGAAAAACAGTGACATGGGAGTGAAAGAAGGTGACCTTAAGATCAATTGCTTGCTATATGCAGATGATGCAGTGCTCATTGCATCATCGGAATGCGATTTTCAGGCATTGGTCACCACTCTGAAAGATGGGTGTGACAAAAATGGTCTAAACCTGAATGCAGATAAGACGAAGGTTCTGTTAATTGAAAGAAATGAAGAAAGAACAGCGTGTAAGACCAACGTGAATGGTAAGATAATAGAACAAGTGAATGAAGTTGATTATTTGGGAAGTATGTTTAGCAGAGACGGAAGATATGAAATGGATGTGGAAAGGCGTATTGCTATCGGTAACAGAATCAACGGTGCTTTGGCTGCATTGTTGAGATGGCGAAACGTCAGCATCGCTGCACGTTTGGCTGTACACAATGCAGTTTTGCTACCAACGATGTTATACGGCAGTCAAACAAGGGTAACACAGAAGAAGAATGTAAGAAAGATGAATGCTGTGGAGATGCGATCTCTTCGCAGAATATAGGGAGTCAGTCTAGCTGACCGAATCCGCAATGAAGAGATCCACAGAATGACAGGTACTAGCGAAGATGTCACTGTTAGAATGAAGAAGAACGTGCTCAGGTGGTTTGGGCACGTCGAAAGAATGAGTGATGAAAGAATGGTAAAAAAGATTTAAACAGGAAAAGTGAGCGGTAAAAGAGCAAGGGGGAGGCCTCGAGTGATCTTCGAAAACACAGTATCTATGATACTTGAGGAAGGTGACGTAAAAAACATGAGGAACCCCCGGCAGACATGTATGAAGAGGTTGATGTCTGTGGCCGAGGCGAAAGAGTTATGCAGGGACCGTAGCGTTTGGCGCTCCGTCGTCTCTGGCTACCCCGCAAAGAATATGGCGTAAAGCTAAAATAGAAATAAATAAATAAAATAATTAAATAAATCTTATTATAACGTTCAAAAGTTTGTAAAGGATCGAACTGTGTGGCAGTTGTTTGACTCATTTGCATGGTTGATATTATAATGTACAACATCCCTTTTTTAGAGCAAGTATGACTGCCTCTGTGATAGTCTGTGATAGTCCCTTCACAAATATTTCATTTCATTAATTATTTATTGTAACAAATATTATAATATTTAATGTCGTTCATGAAGCCAATCAATTAATTATCAGTCAATAATCAATCATTCTAAGAGAAAACAAGATGTAGTCGAATATTAAAGAATTTATACAAAATATACCAACAAAAATAATTTCGAGACTTGTTAAAACGAAACAGTAAAGTATTTTTTTGCAATTACTTTACATAAAATATTCGCTCTAAGGTTCCGTTTGTTGGCAACTTATTGTTCTTGTCCATTCTATTCCAACGAAAATGATAAAGTAACCACTTTATCCTAAATTTAAAAGTACTGTCTTGACTGGGTTTAATATATTATTTTAATTACAGATTACCATTTTTTGTATATAAACCTAGGTTTATATCTAGATATACCTAGTCCAAACATAATGCTTTTATTTTATATATTATTTATTTACCTTCACGCCATATCCCTTGCGGGGTAGCCAGAGACGACGGAGCGCCAAACGCTACGGTCTCTGCATACCTCTTTCGCCTCGGCCACAGACATCAACCTCTTCATACATGCCCTCCGGGGGGTCCTCATGCTTTTTACGTGACCTTCCTCCAGTATCGTAGCTACTGTGTTTTCGAAGGTCACTCGAGGCCTCCCCCTGTCTCTCTTACCGCTCACTTTTCCCATATAAATCTTTTTTACCATTCTTTCATCACTCATTCGTTCAACGTGCCCAAACCACCTGAGCACGTTCTTCTTCATTCTCACCGTGACATCTTCGCTAGTACCTGCCATTCTGTGGATCTCTTCATTGCGGATTCGATCAGCTAGACTGACTCCGCATATTCTGCGAAGAGATCGCATCTCCACAGCATTCATCTTTCTTACATTCTTCTTCTGTGTTACCCACGTTTGGCTGCCGTATAACAGCGTCGGTAGCAAAACTGCATTGTGTACAGCTATACTGACGTTTTGCCGTCTCAACAATGCAGTCAAAGCACCATTGACTCTGTTACCGACAGCAATACGTCTTTCCTCATCCATTTCGTATCTTCCGTCTCTGCTAAACATACTTCCCAAATATACCACTTCATTCACTTGTTCTATTATCTTATCATTCACGTTGATCTTACATTCTGTTCTTTCTTCATTTCTTTCAAATATCAGAACCTTCGTCTTATCTACATTCAGGTTAAGACCATTAATTTCACACCCATCTTTCAAAGTGGTGACCAATGCCTGCAAATTGCATTCTGATGATGCAATGAGCACCGCATCATCTGCATATAGCAAGCAATTGACCTTAAGGCCACCTACTTTCACTCCCATGTCACTATCTTTCACTCCTTCGAGACAACTATCCAAATACAAATTGAACAACCAAGCTGACATAGCGCAACCTTGCTTAACACCCGATTGGATGTCAAACCAGGGCGACATGCCAGCTCCTACTCGCACACAGGCTGAGTGATCTCGGTAAAGATAATCTCTTTTATTTTAAGCTTACAAGAATTTATTTATTAAAACCTATGCAAGAATAAAAATAAACATATTCGATTTAGATATCGATGGCTTTGATCTTTAATCTGTCTGGCCACGAATCAAAGAATTAACGCATTGTTTCCATGGAAAATAAAGACATTGTTACGAAAACTTCTTAGGAGCAGGGCATGATCTCTAAAATTTGCTATAATTTTAGTTTAAGGGATTCAGATCTGGAGTACATAAGAGCCAGTTCTAACATGTTATTAGGTTATTGTTATACTTGTTCAACATAATATATTTATGCGTTGTTTTGTATATCATATTACCATTGTGTTATATTATTTAGTAAATATGGAATTGAACATATTCATTTTATATTTAACAAAATATAATTATTTAAAATATATACCTTTTCATTATACTAGATTGATTATTATATATTATGATTCGGCCAAACCTAAATAGATAAGTAACTTTCTAAGGCAACAATCTCTAATACAGTGTGTTTATTATTTCAAACTTCAATTGAATTAACGTAAGAAGATTGAAAGTTGTTAAAGCAATTTCTGAGTTTTCCAATTTTTATAATACTGTTATCTAAAGTAAGTTAGATAAAAAATAGATTGAAGTATCAGATTAAATTTGTTAGCCTTTTTGAATTATTTAAATTAACTGCTGTATAAATGAAGTCCATTTCTTAATCTTGGCTGTGTTGTGCTTTATAATAAAATAATTACCGTCTAATTTAACTAATTATTTTATTTTTTAATGTTTACAAAATGTTTTAACAAAATTGATCAAATTTTAAATAAAGTAAAACATTAATTAAACTTTGGATAGATTTAACCTTAAGGCACGACGACGATAACGACGCGTATCTGTTTTGCAATCAGCAGTTAGTTTAAGAAATGCGTGATAACAATTTAATTACCATAGGTGTTTAAAGTTTTATACATAAATATAATAAAAAAATCGTTGTTAAGGTGCAACGAATTATTATCTTAAGAATATCTTTGAGAAAAAAAAATAGACAAACATGACTTATTTTTTGAGTTAATTACTAACAACCGTTAATATCAGTTGATCAAATCAGCTTTTTCTGTGCTTTCCTAACATTGACTACTAGAATGTAAAGATTTCAGACGAAGATTCTTAATTATGATTCTCTTTAATAGAGATGAGTTTACCTTTTATTCCAAAAAAACTATATTTTTGCAATAGAATTAATCTTTATTTAAAAATAATAATTGATAATAAAAATATTATAAATGAAGCCCTAAAAGTTTTAAGTTTTATCGTACAAATTTAGGGAAATTGTTCTTTTGAGTCTCTGCTCCTTCACGCTTTATAAGAGCTTTATAAGATGGTACTCTAAAGTATGGTTATAAAAAAAGACGAAGTAAAAACTTTATCTTTAAGATATTCTTATAATAACATCTCTTACTAATATAGATAATACCGATAATGTAACGAGATCGAAAATTGTATATTTTTTTAATTAAGTAATATTTTTAGTGATCAGAAATTTAGGAGACGTGGGGAAAGAAATAATGGGATATATTGAAATCCACCACAATGTAATATATTGTGTTAGAGTCTAGATGTAGTTATTTGACTGCAGCTTGTATTTGGCTTGCTCGACAGGGGAAGAACCACCCCCTAACAGAAGATTTACATTTAGTAACCTAATTAATTTGGATTTGTTCCGTCGGTAAGTGAGAGAATCCGGAAGTCCAACTGCCGTCTCTCCGCCAAATATGAAAGCGATGCCTCTAAAAAGTATACCCCAATAGAGTACCGGATTTAACGAATTCGGAAAACCCCTACCCGAGCATAATCCAAGAACTGATTTTAGGACTGCCCGTCGTATTGTGGACAAACCACGGCACATAGCGACACCCTACTTATTTCACTCTAACTTGAGCGCCGTCCACCTTGAGACGATGCAGCCCGCCTTGTTGATTTGGACAGAGACGCAGATAACTTAACCTCGCTAGGTACGCTATGTCGCTACACAACGTACCTATCATATTCCGAGTATAAAGTAGAACTTCATTTTATACCACACGCCGGGGTATCTGTGTTCGTAAGGGAGGAATATTTGCTACTATCGCCTTCAGGTTTTGAAGGTTGGGACCTGTCTATACTCTGGCTGCGCGTAGACTTTAACGCGCATAATATCAATTGGTTAGGGTCAGGTGCCACCTACTACGTGGGGAGATCTGTGTTTAACTTTGCTCTAGCGAATGGTCTGTTCCAGCTGGTTAAGACACACTCCTCTACCGGACGTGGACAATCACACGCCCTCTTTGTTGGATCTTCTGCTGGCTACAAATCCAGGAAAGTATAAGGTCACTGTCGAAACCCCCTTGCTCTGTCACTGTCTGGTATGAAGTGTACCACTTGATAACAGATCGCGGCCTTGGTTTGATGCATCGGTCGGCTGCAGCAGCTGGCAAATAGCAGGCATATTAAGCTTGTTCGTTATTCATAAAGGTTCTAGAGTTCTGAAGAGGAAACATAACCGTACCTCCAGATTCTTCAAACTAAAAATCACTAGAGCAAAGTTTAAGCAAAATTGGGGATCAACTGGCCAGGTGCCCGCGTGCCATGCGCAAATTCTAAGCACTTTTTAAGGCCACTCTGAGCAACTTTTGCCAGCCATCCCCAGCCGCCATTGCACATAAGAAATAATGCCTTGGCTCACACGGTAAAAAAGAAAACCCGATCTTTTAGGTACTCTTTTTGCCTCCAACTCGACTTAGGACCTCAATGCCAGAAATATATTTTTGGCAAAAATCTATGCAGCAGAATCTATTTTCATAAGTCTAGTTTGCCGGATGGCATTTCTCCATTGTTGCTACGAACATGTGCCCCTAATCCAGTGTTGGCGCGTTTATTTCGGAACTCTTACCTTATAGGTCCCGGTCTCTTGAAAGTGGCCTTGGTCCATCCGATCCCTAAAAAAGGCGATAGCTCGAACCCAGATAACTATAGATCTATCGCCGTTACCTCTCTTCTTTCCAAAACAATCGAGAACAATATTAACTAACAGCTCTTAGCTTACCTCGAGCATCGCTAGTTGATTTATGACCGGTTATATGGCCTTCGCCGCTGGTGATTTTCTTTTATACCTTACGCACCTTTGGGCAACCGGTGTTGAAAGCAAGGGAGAGGGTCAGGCAGTTAGTCTGGATATGGCAAAAGCCTTCGTTCGAGTATGACACAAAGGGCTTCTTTCGAAGCTTTCTTTCTATCGGCTTCTCGAGAGTTTATGCAAGTAGATCACCAGCTTTCTCACTGGGCGGTGCATATAGGTCGTTCTCGATGGTTTTTACTCGGACCCCAAGCCCGTAAATGCTATTAGTAGTAGATAGTAGTATATCCCAAGGCTGCGCACTATCCCCAAAACTAAACTAAAGCTAAACTATTAAAAACTACGTTTGAGTATAACAATTAGTAAATACATTAGAAAAAAATGTCTGCGGTTTATTTTTTACTAATATAAATAAAATGTAAAAAAAATATTTTTTTTTTATTTCAACATTAAAAAGCTCAAGATCAACTACTTTTATTCTCAATGGAATAGATATGCTTAATTAAAGTCTATATTTTATTTATTATCTAAATTAATTTTTATTTCATTTACGTGTTTAATAAAATATAATTTCATAACATATTTTTCAAAGAGACTCATGTAAACAAGCTTTTATAAATTATCACTGCCCGGAGCGTAATATGTACAGTAATTATACTATACTTTTGGGATTTTTACATCTTTTATCCTACTATAAATATAGTAGATAGCAGATTTTATAAGTTATAGACTTTAAAATTAGTTTGAGATTCTAAGATTAGTAGAAATAAGTATAGGCGACATAGAACCATTGGTTTTCTGATGTTGTTTCTAATTTGCTACTACTAGTGGTAAAAAAACACGTGAAATTTAAGAGTAATTAAAAATGAAGAAGTTTTTATAGTCACCGCTCAAATAATAAGTCTGCAAAAAATGGCTGTGACAAAACGACTTCCAACCCTAACTTGATTTTTATTGAGCATTTTAATCTCATACTAATATAATATAATAAAAAAAATATTCTTATTTGAACTTTTGGTTATATTCTTGTTTACAAATAATTAATAAGTACTTTTTTAAATTATATTTGTAATATAATATGTAGCTACTTTCTTTAAAAAATGTTATGGTACACTAACATTTATTAGTATGACTTGTGTCTTAACAAATTATTGTTAATACTGTTTAATATTTCTATTTTGCGTAATATAGTTTATAAAAAAATATTTGGATATTTGGATGTTTAAACTATTACCCAATAGAACTATAAATTTTTCTATCTGACAGTTCTATCTATTATACCTAAGTGGTATGTTATGAATCATAACATATATTAAGTATTTGTTCAGAATTTCTAATATAGATATTAATTATTATACAAATATAATAATATCAATATCACATTAAATGACTTCATATGTTAAACATAAATTATTTCATTTTGGTTTATCATTCTGTGGTATAAGTTCAGAAATTGTGCACATATGAACCGTTTAGTAACAACCCTTGTGTTTACTTGTGTTTACTGCCGAGGGCTGTAGTTGTTGAGGGAGTATTACTGATATAAACCAAATTATTGCCTTTTCGTTAAACAAACCTGATGTAATTTAATTGCTTTGCCTTTCATTGATTACTTACTTATTTACTTACACTATCTTATGTATACTCTGAAACAAATCTGAGTAAAATATTGTAATAACAAGACTTTTCACTATTCTACTCATAATAAAGTAAGTAAAATACAAAGAACTAATAAATTGATAAGCTTTAAATAATAATAGGTATTAAATTATTCTTTTTAATCTTTATTTCCACTATGGGTGTAAATGATACTAAATATGTACATTTAAGGTACTCAATATATTTTTATAAAGTATGATATATACTATTTTTTTTGTTTGTTTGTCTATTTATTTGGTAGTGACTGTACGAAGTCTTAAAATTGAGTTCCGTATATATACTCGTATATCATATCTAAATTGAGTAGAAACTTAAGTAAACATTCAATTCAAATAAATGAAAGTATAGAACGAAAACGATATAAACAAAATTATTTTTTTTAATTTTTAAACTTGTTTTAAAATAATATTCTCCACATAAACACATAGTGACGCTGTTTCACGTCCGGTTCTTTGTCCTCTCAGCTCACGTTTATTTTAGAAGTCCCAGTTTTAACTACGGTGAATACACACTGTATAAACACGGGATAGATACACATTTGATACTATTCTTGTATTAGGTAGACAATATAATAAATGTCGTCAGAGCACATCACCAAGGAACGACATTTGGGAAGCCGAGTTAAGGTAATGGGATAGAAGAAGAAAACGAAGGAGATGGATATTCGTCTGTCACTCCGTCAATGATGGGTTTTAACAGTGACCACTTTTTTGACACAAAACATATTACCACGGGTTTTAACAGTGAGTTATAAATGAGACTTATATATGTGACCAGTTATTTTAAAATTATATTTAAAACCAACCTGAAACTAAACTGAATAATGTATTTAATTAAAAACAACAAACCATTAAATAGTATAGTATAAATTGGTTTATTTCAAGAAAATTATATCTGTACGTTGTTTACTTTACGCTAATATTGTATATTGCGAATACGTAAGAAAATTAACTTCCATTAAATTTCTTCCATCCCTGCAATACAGTCCTTTAAACGTTGAGGTCAATTATACACGTACGTAGCTGCACGTACTTTTTCAATTTTAAAATTCTTAACTCCCAATCGTATGGTTTATTTTTGGGACTCCAAATTTTAATGGCGTTTATCCTTACTCACTAAAGGTGACCATAAAACATAATCCAGTGGATTAAAATCAAGAATAGACGATTGACAGTTTTCTGCTCTGATGAAGTCTGGAATGTTTGTTTCTAACCAAAATGTGTGGATCGACCAGTTCAATAACCAAGAAAGGACCATTCTTGGTTATTGAACATAGAGTTGTTAAGGGGCGTAATAACCTACTCAAGAATGTTATCTTGATATACATGTGCCGATGTTTTGATTACATTTTGACTACACTATGACTGCCAATCGTTTATAACATAACACCCCACCAAACCACCACCACCACCACCTGAACCACTGAAGTCGAATACTGCCCACGTTGTACTGTGTTTGCTAATTAGGAAGCTTCTCTAGAACTTTCAATACGGTCATTTTGTTTATTAAAATATTGATTGATTGAAATGACCAGTTCATCTCTTACAGACTGCAAGTCATAAATCATTTTTAAAAATACGCGACAATGTCCTAGGTGCTATCTTCATCTCCCAAGATAAAATCTTTTGCTTTTGGAGAATATTGATCGCCTTTTTTGTACGAACACTTCTTGGATGGCCACATCTTTTTCTATCACAAATAGAAGAGGTTTCATTGTACCTATCAATAGCCCCGGGGTACACAAATATTTTACTAATTCCAAGAGTATAAAGGATTTTAAAAATAATATTTGGTTCCATACCTACTCTATGTAATGCAATCACAGAAATTCGGTTCTCTTTATCACCCCACTCTATTATAATATCACACACTATTTTACAATATATTAGCGCAAAAATAGGAAAACATAAGCAAAGAGAGCAACCGTATAAAACAGACAGATTCTAAATCCACAAGTAATATTTTGTTTATTTTTATTGTATTTATGAGTTACTTAATTTTATATATTGTATTTACTATTCTCTAAACAATGTTACCGTCATTATTAAATTTCTGATCTTTAGGTAAATCACTTTATGGGTGTTCGCAATAATTAAAACAGAATCATAATTTACGAACAAAGTTAATTTTACAGTCCAAAGTTAAGAGTTTTGTTTTAACAGGGTTTCCCTTGTAAGGAAGATCGCAGACTACATTAACTCATCTATGGCTTAAGTTTTTAAGTACCTTTATATGTAATAGGCTTTTTCAAAAGATTGTTAAGTTTAACTTACGGTAACAGTGTAACATTTCTTTACTTTAGATAAAAATACGCGAAAAAAAACCGATTCCTTTTTAAACCTTGAAATTAATGAAATTACCTAACAAATCAATTAAAATTATATTTTACTGTAACATTCAGTATGTTTTATTACCTTCTTTATTTAAAACAAGTGATTATTTTGAATTTAATAATCAGGGAACTGAAGTACATTATAAACTTAGGCTAAAGTTAACCAAGTTTCTACTTTATTAGGGAGAATAATGAACAACTAATATCTGAAGTTACTTTGGATTACCCAACAATAATAATAACTTTTTAATCCATCTCTTTAACTTTATCAATTGACTATTAAAGAGCTTGTTTTATTAAAACGTAAGTTATTTTATTAGATCATGTTTTTTACAAAATGTCGTTTTGGTATAGAACAGTTTTATAGGATGTAGGAAATTGTTCATGCCACCAAAATAAATAAATAATTCTTCTGTTATAAGTTCATTAATTTCTTGATAATCTCATCTTTTAAACTGACATTTATTTCTTGGAAAATACATTTAAGGCGAATTAAATTTTAATTCCTTAATTAAATTGAACTGAAGCAATTCATTTACGGAATTTTCCTTACAAATAACAAAGCAGTTCCAGTGTCATATTAATCATTAAAAATAATATAATTTAAATATAAAAAAATATATAAATTCACAAGCAAATCCTGAGACAATCCCGAATCCCGTTGATAAGATTTAATTTGCAAATATAATACGCTATTATTTTAAACTTGAATTTAATTAACGTAACAAAGAAAGTCGATTGAAAATTGTTAAGGCGATTCAAGTGTTAATTCTCTGCATAAAATGCGGTATTAAGGGTCTATTTAAAAAGAGATCAGTTACGTTTTTAATCAAGGTTTTACAACCTTTATTTAATTTACTTTATCCTTAATAAAATTTTAAAAAATGTATTACTATTAATACAATATCGTAAATCCATGATTGGGAATACTTGAATGAATTTTAATTTTTTAACAAAAAAACATTGGTTTTTATTAAATTCACTGTTACTTTATTCTTAAAGTACCTACTAACCAGTACTAGTAACTTGATTCAGGATTTCAGATAGGATTTATGCGTTTAGCATAAATTCTATCTGAAATCCTGAAACAAGAACCTGAAATATTGTACTTAAAGAGATTAATATAGTAAGACAGTAAATTTACATTTTATATGATGTCGTGGATATGATATCTTCATTAACAACCACATTAGCTTACCATGTCATCGATTTTTTTTTCTTAATTGAGTTTATTATTTCTGAACGCAACAATTTAATAGACGTTATGCAAAAAGTACATTGCTTTATGCTCCCTCATTTACTTTTTTTTCACAAAGATTATGGACATTATAATGGAAAATACTATAAAAGGAATTTATAATTAAGTGAATTAATTGGCAAATGTGAATTATGAAATGTATTATCACAATGACAAATGTTATAAATTCATTGCCATAATTGCCCATAATTTCGCAATTACAATAGAAAATATATGTCATTAATTGTTTCATTATTCCCTTTTTACGCATCATACACAATGAACTTCAATTAATTTGTTTAATACTATAATTTGTAAATGAAAATTAATATATCATAAACATGCCGCAAAACACCATATTTCAAAATCGTAAAAAATCCTAACACTTTAAATACAATAGAATAAATATATCTTAACAGTAGTCACAGTTTTGAAGTGCCATCAATCTTGTTATTATCGTTCGGTATCAAAACAGTGTATAAACCCACTTGAAGATTTCAATGCCTTTTCTTTATTTCTATAATATGTCATAAATCATTTTCTTTTTTGAAAGCTTGAGGTTTTATTCTGACAGTTTTTATACAACTAGAAAGCTCTTACGCTTTTAGTGATCCAAAGCAACGAATATATTTTTGATAAGCAACCTGAATAATGGAATAGAAAGAAACACTGTTGTTTCAAATGACAAATAAATTCATATATTTTAGGCATAACGTATTTGCGTGAATTTACTCCCAAGTTGTATTTATACCGGTCGTAAAAGTGTGTGATTTTTTTATTTCATAACATCAATAAATCACAGATAAAAACTTAAATAGCCATAAACGCGCTGGTTCACTGACTACACTAAAATGTTAATTTTACAGTTCAAACGATACATCAATAAAAACTTTACATATGTTTACATTTTTGTCATGTAACAATTCAGATCAAAATAACCCGGTTAGAAGCCACTTACCGATCCGTTTCGACTTCTCGACAGCATTGGGACCACCTCCCTTTCCACGGCTGCCACCGCCAGCAATGGTGCAAATATTGCCAAAGAGATAAGCCACAACGCTATAAGAAGGCTGCAAGCTCCTCGTCTTGACGGCATCCATGGCTGACGGAGAGACTGTGTGATGGCTAAGTACCGATCCACTGACATCGCAGTTATAGTGAACACGCTAGAAGCTACTGCAACTCCTGCAAATTATATTTTTTTATATTTTTTTAACTAATGATTTGAAAATTATTTAACATGATCATATAATGATTATTTTTTCTGCAACATTCCTTGCGCAGAATAACTCATATTACAGGGGTAGCTATTGCCAAGTGTTTAGAAATTGGCCTTTAATATTCTTAGGAATCATTATTTACTTTTTAACTAAGCATGGTAATTTATTGATAATTTGCTTGCGTATTGAGTTTGTTTTTAGTTTCTATTTGATTTACTCTTTTGATGGTTCTGAGTCCATTCAACTGACGACAGCTAAATTAAATTAATTGGATAAACAACATCAACATTTTTAGCTTTAACACTATTCAAGTGTGAACGAGTGATACAAAAAATAATAATTATGATTACTTTAATGATTAACTCAAGCAAAGCCTATTTACATCCAATGCCTTTAATAATTAATAATAATTAGAGAAATCGGTAACTAAAATATTTGTGGTAGTAAATAAAAGGTTTGTGGTATATACATTTTTTTAATTTGAATATGTTATCTAAGCATGACATGAAAATTATGGCACGTTGTAAAAGATAAGACAGTCTAAATAAAAAATGCCAATAAACCTATATTTAAACCTATATTTTAAATTCGGTAAATTGTTTTAAGTAGTTTTTTTTTATATAAAAGTAAATTCTTTCTATGATCAGTGATTATAATAGGATTTCAAAACATATTTTTTTAGACTGGCATATGCAGATATGTATGTACGTGCAAACTAAATAGTTTTTTTGTAAAATTATTGTTAACCTAACTAGTTATAGTTGAATAAGATAAATATATATTCGTGTAATACGAGTGAAATTTGAAGTGTGACAAAAAAAATTATTCAAATTAATCTGAAGGCCTTTAATCTGACATTTTAATAAGTTTTTCGATCCAATTAAGCGACTTTATTATTTTTATAACGAACGAATTAAGAGTTTGAGGGTCTAAAGAGCATACTTACCACTCGAAGAGCAAATTTTTTGATTGATTTTTACTCTTTTTTAATAAGCGAATGAAAACTTTCCAATAATGAATTTTGTAAAAAATATTCTTATGATGATGATAAAATATATAATTATTTTATTTGAAAATGACGGTAACCTTGAATGGATATTGATATTTATTTATTTTACTTAACTTCTTGACACTACATTACACGAAAATTTCAAAAGAATTTAATGATGAATAAGTAGAATTATTCACTCTTTTTAATAAAATTATGAGTTATTTTACACTTAGTTAAATCACCAATTGTTTTTTATGTTTCTATACACTTTCTAAATCTTACCTAAACTTTATAACCGTAAACCTAACCACTTCTAGGGGATTGTCGTAAAAAAGAGAGATTAATTCAAAATAAAAAATATTTCATACGTCGACTGGCAGTATTGTAGCACTAATTTTTATCATAAATACTTTTTTGTACATGTTTTAAATGATTAATAATATTTACATAGATTACTTATTTTTATCCCAATCATTTGGTGTCACTATAAAGCATATTGCAAGATATTTGGCAAATAATTTTTAAAACCAGCCGACTGCTTGGCGTCAACCTGTCTTGGGAAAGCGTGTTGGTAAGATTGTCACAACTTTTCGGATAAACGGTGCACTTATCTCACTTATTCCTATAGGATAGTAACTACTTTTTTTTGTTTTTACTTTCAGTCAGTTTACAGTACTTATGGAAAGATATTGGGCGATCCTATTCTGTGACAGGATCGTACGGTCCACTGTAAAATGATAATCATAAATAAGACAATTGCATTTCTATTTTAATCAAGATATTATGTATCTAGTTATATACATAATTAATGTTTATGTGCCACAGAGTAGTAATGATAAAGCTTTGTATTTAGAATGTGTATATTTATAGTTAATTAATCATCATGATGCCTTAACAAACATATAAACGCCAAAGCTATGTTAATTTTATTAAAGTCATAACTTTGCAACATACTCTCTCTTAACTTTATTACTTTCAAGAACCTTTAATATCTTTAGGCGTATTGCGTTATAAAAGTAAATAAACCATGATTTTCCTTTTGATGTTGAGCTGACAGTGAAGTCTAATAAGTTGATTAGTGAAATTTAGAAATATTTTTACGTAAGAAAATATGTAATTAAAAAATAATTAAAAGTATATAATCACGAGTAAGTAAATTATAAATTAATTATTTAACATTAAATTACATTTTAATCTAAAATTTCTAATACCTATCGACACAAAAATTCGTAACAACATTTATGGATGTGATTAAATGAACTTCACAATATACAAGTTGCATATTTATATTCTGTCTTATACTTAAAGTAGATAGAAAAGACATTGATAAGGTCAGTATAATGATTCATTCCAAATAATCTGCTTCAAATAACATTCCTCTAATTAATAACCAAACAAAATATCAAAGATTTTTATTACTTCATATTCCAAAAAGCACCTAATCTTCCGCAGCATATGCTGCTAGGAAATATAAACATCTACTAAGATTTATTTCCGCAAAGTAAAAAGAATAAGTAAATAACTATAAACTTGTGAATATTCAAATAAAGATCAATATTTTCGATTCAAAATCCTCTAAGGATATCGTAAAAAGCACATTTTTACATAAAATTCTTAAATTCCAGTGATTAACAATCTCTTTTAAGTTCCACTCCATTTCTTCGAGTTTATTTAATATTCATCCCGAATATCTCTGGGGTGTTCTGAGCTTAGGTTTTTATATTTTGTCTTTTATTTTAACCAACGACTTAGCAGGTTTACAATTATTGTAATATTTCCAGTTTCAAAGGTGTTCGAGCATATTATATGCTTAAAAATCTCTTGAAGTTTAAAAAAGCTACAATATCTAAATCAATAAATATTAACTTAAGAAACAATGTCATACAATATTTATTTAAAATTAATTGAAATTGGTCAAAAATACATATTAACACATCTTAACCAGTAGAAACAACGAGAATTTCTGACATAATTGATGAACTATGACAGTGAATAAATATAGCCGTAACAGATAAATATATTCTGGTACATTAGTACCGTAATAAGATAATATAAAGTAATCCCTAAAAAGCAATCGCTATGGGGCCTATCACTTCTATTTGTAATATTATCAAATTAGATGTAATAGTTACCTTGTAAAAAATTAACGGTCTTGCACATTACTTCCCCAAAATACCACAAAAGCGTCACGGACTTCGCGATCTGTACCGGCATACAAAACAGCGTTACGAGCAGATCCGCCACAGACAGGTTCACTAGGAATATGTTTGTTACACTGCAACAAAAATTATGGGTTACATTTCATAAATAAGATATCTTATAAACTTATCTTAGATACGTAGGATTTTTTGTACACTGTTACCAAGTTACAAAATAGAAATAACTGCCGTACCTATCAATCACATATTAATAAGCAGTTTCTTTATGTTTATTTTCCTAACATATGTCAGCTGCAAATGTTACCCAGAGGGTCTATAAGAAGTTAGTTTTCGTCGATGGTACCCTAGAGACTTCTTAAATAGAAGTGAACAAAGATTAATATCATAAGAATTTATATTATATATATATAGTTTACAGGTACAATGATGTGTGCAGATGTGTTTAAAGATATTTAATTGATATAACCTTTCTTAAATAGGAGTGAACAAAGATACTATTAATATCATAAGAATTTATATTCTATATA
The DNA here is from genome assembly GCA_918358695.1 of Melinaea menophilus ssp. n. AW-2005. Taxonomy (NCBI): domain Eukaryota; kingdom Metazoa; phylum Arthropoda; class Insecta; order Lepidoptera; family Nymphalidae; genus Melinaea; species Melinaea menophilus. The sequence goes on along the minus strand of OU911057.1, from coordinate 6,342,888 downwards.
TATATAGTTAACAGGTAATGACGTATAAAGATGTAAAGAAATTTAATAACCTTTAGCTTAAAAATCATATAGAAATAATTTGGCTATTTGCCATATCCAAACACTTTGACTATTAATAAAGAAACTGACTGAGTGGCACAACGGCAATGCACCAGGTGACGTGAAAAATAACCTAAATATAGCCAACCTTTCATCAAAACTTTATAAAATTTCTAAGGTAGGTTATAAAACTAATCGGAAACTCTTCTTATGTCGCAGATTTCACTTAACAGCATATGGATTGTCAACTCGCCTCCCCTTAACATATACAGATAATTTAAATCGATTATTTTAAAAATGTGTATAAAGAGTAAAGGAGGAACGATCGCTATGAATTATACGTTCTTTGATCACTTAATTGACCGTTACTATTTGCTTGATATATTAAATTTTGTTATGATTTTAAGGAACATTGGGATAGTTACAATAAAACTTATACTTATTTGAAGGGAAAACATATCCACCGTGTTTCTAACATACTCGTATGTGGATAATTTACCCCATCTTAATTTGTTACCATGTATTTTTAATACTTTTATTTGTACATGGCTAATTCCTTCTTCAAAGCAGGGAAGAAATTGAACTTCAAATTAGGGCCAGCTTTAGAGGACTATGTTTACTCTAAACGATAAGTCGACATTGAGCCTCTTAAGAAATCTCTTAAACAAGTTGTAGGGTAAATTTGAAAACAATACTTAAATTCATATACCGGGGTGATTGAGATAAAACAGATTAAAGGCTTTTAAAATCAAAGCCAAAGATTATATTACTCTATAAAAAAATCTTTTTCCTTTGTAATAGAAATTATAGCCTGACTTATTATAATAGTTACCGCTTCTTGGTAAAAATTAAAATAAAATTAAAAATATGTATGATTGTTATATATATACATATGTTATTACAAGATAATGTTTGTAACAAATTGTAAATTCACAAATTATTCAAGTTTAACATTTTAGCTAAGTTATGAATCCATTATGATGCTTTATCTTGAAATTAGTTAATGATTACTGTAAATTAGAACAACTAAACTCATAAGTACATCAGCTCTAGAAAGAGTTTAAGGGGAGTTATTAAAAACAAAAATTTTAAATAAACAATAAAAATAAATTATATTACCAGTTCTTACCTATGTATGATAACATGTTAATTATTAAGAATATCGAATATGTCTTTAGAAAAACTTGAATACACAAAAGGAATCTGTTTCAGTCATTTGTAGAACTGAAGAAAAAAATAAAAACTAATGGTAAAATGAGTTTTTAATTTTATTTTGTATTATCACAAGTTCATGTATTCTTTGAAATTAATTTAAGTTGATAAAAGTACATATAGGCATACTCTCGTACGTACTTCATACTTCATATAATATAAAGAATTAGGCTTCTTTATTAGTCTTTAATTAGCTTAATTTAATCTTGCGCTAAAATAAATACGACGTCAAATTTCTTGAGTTCATTTAATTTGAAGCAAGTAGTTAATTTGGCATCTGTATTTCAAAATTTTCAGATTCTGCAATTGGCTTGCATTCAACTAATTAACTGTTTCAAAAACGAATTTTGGATGGTAATATCTTAAATCATTAATATTTTTACAACTCAACATATTATGTTTCAATAAATTATTTATTAATCAAATTTATGTATTAAAACTTAAAATAATGAAATTAAACTTAGCAAAATTCGAGAAGCTTCTTCCTTTATTACACATAATCCCTCAACGCAATTTCTTTTCCTGAAGCCTCGATTATAGGATTTTATTGAAGCCAACCGTAAAATTCGTATACAATTGTCAGTTTCTTTCAATTTATTTGAGTCAGACAATACGCTTTAGCTGTCGACACGAAATATGAGATGTCTTTTCCTTTTAAAGCTGTGAATGTAATTATATATAGAATATTAATAATTTTACTGTAATTAAAATACCTTCTGCTAAAATGTTTATATTAAATTTTCTCATCAGATTAATGTAATGCTTGGAATTTTTGATGATCTCAATGTTTTTTGACTACGTTTCCAGTAGATAGGCCCATTCTGCTATTTTTCCGTATGTATTTCAGTATGTTTGCTCCTATTTTTCATCGTATTTTTCATCCTATCGTTACGAAAATAAAATTAAATTTTCAAGCTAAAAGTGTTTTTTTTTTTCTCGGAAACGGTACTTTTTACGGAAAAACTTTTGGTACCTAAATTTAGAGTAAAAAAATAACCTTTCTATTAAAAATACTTGTGATGTAAGAATATTTACCAGTAAAAAGTTATGAATTTTTTTCCAAAAATTTTCAGTTTTTTTACCCCCACCCCTAAGTTATTGAAGTTAGGTTTTCGATTTATCTACATTAGCTATAGGTATTCATCAAAGACATCATATGATATGAACGCGATTGATCTTCTTTGAATAGGGAAAAAGTTATGGTCGAAAAACTAAAATCAGAAAAAGTGAGGCCCTAGCGCCCCCTGTGGCCGGATTTCTCTGGTTAAAAACTTGACCTTCATTTTTGGATGTTTGATTTTTGTGCAAAGTTTGAAAGCGATCCGAGCGAAACTGCGGCCGCTATCGTGCTGACAAAAGTCGAATCGACGCACGCACGCATATATATATATATATATATATATATATATATATATATATATATATATATATATATATATATATATATATATATATATATATATATATATATATATAAACTTTTTGACCAATGGTCATTTCGGACTCAGGGGGTCATAAGAAGACCTCCTGTGAAGACATTTTTCCAAAATTCGAAAGTCGGGTACAAATGAATGGGCAGACCGAATTCTTCGAGGTCTACCCAAATCGGACACTCAAAGTTGAAATAAGTACTCAGTACTCTTTATTAGAAAGGATTTCGGTATTTACTCGTGCGTGAAACCTATTCGTGCGTTCAACAACGGGTTAAAACGAACCTGTGACCTTTTAGTCATCCGGCCCTTTAAACTCTTTAATTGTGATGGTATTTTATTACAGTTTAATAACCTCCGGCGCCTTTGAAATATTTGTTTCTTTATTACTTTGGTTTAATATGCGGTTATATTTTAGTATATGAACTTCATATATAAATTAAAATATATATAAAACACTGTCTATGAAATAATTACATTATATAATTTTTTTTCAATATGGTAATATTTTGTTAATTAATATGATATGGTCCTCGTCTGTTAATGACTCAGGTCCGGTCTAAATATCAGAGAACAGGTATGAGCCCTGCCCGCATTGATGATTTTTTAATTCGATATTTATTGCAAATTCCTTGACATGGTTTAAAGATTTATACTAAATTTCATGAAAAATATAAAGAATTTACAATTATTGATTTGAAATATATTATTGTTAAAAGTCCTTTTCCGCGACATTAAACAATAATTTTCCGCTTTCTTGAGCAAAAGAATACATACAGAATAGAATTTCAAAATTAAACAAAAATTAACCTTAAGGTATTTTATTTCCGATTAATATACATACTACCTTTCAGGACGAGCTTAATAATAATAAATGAACTCTAACAAATCGTTCAATACATATTTTTAAATATTTTAATATCATATTAAAGTCTACATAAATTATTATATTCTATAGACTCAAAGTTTCTCTTTAGAATAAAGAAACATATTATAAGTGATATGACAAGATCGTATAATAAAATTACATAAATCTTACTTAATTACCAATAATATAAATAAAGTTCCAAAATTGATTACATTTTTTTTCAAGAAACAGCATCACTACAATTCCAGAGCAACCAAACTTCCCAGTCCTTGTTGCAAAAAGTGTTGCTTATGAAATCACTGTCATAAAACACATCACATCACTGATGTTACCAGGCATTCGTATCATCACCAACTTGAAATATAAACAAGTACCTATTCTAAAAGTATGGAGTTATTTTAAACTTAAATCAATATGGGACGAATAATAATTAAGGAGAGAGAGAATTAGAATTAAGGAGAGAGAGAATTTAAGAACCTATTTAATTTAAACTATTGAATTGAATATGATTGAAATTAATACTTAATCAACTTTTAAGTCTTAACTTTTTTCATAAGATACCATAAATAAGTAATATACTTTCTTTTTTTCTTATCACTTTCCAAAAGGGTCCTTTGTCAAAACTTCGAGAAGTAAATTTTAATAAAGTGTGAAAGTCTTCGCAGTCACAAAAAGAAAATTGGAGACCACTTACTATATCAAAAAAAAAATATAACAAAAAATTATAATAAAAAGACTTTTTTAGTATGGACAGTCATGTCATGGCAGGTTACTATGTGATAATAATATAAGAATATATGTAGAACAATTATATGTTATGTATTCAACAAGCATTGCGTTTATTAAAAAAAATATATATACGTTTAACTTTACGTATCCTAAAGCTTAGCTTTATTTTTTGGAAATTAAATATAATTTTGAAATACATATATTATTGCAAACGATTTTTGTCTGTGAAGGTAAATTTCTGTCATTGTATTAAATGAAACGCAGTAAAATAGCAATGCACAAACATAATTATAACATGGACAATGATAAACTTTTTTTCTAAATCTAAAAAAAAAAGTAAAAAAGAAATAGACATTAATTGTTTCACAACAAAACAGCAAGTTTTTCAATATCATGTCATAATCAGATAAATAAACCTGTAATTTCGGTTTTTATGATAAAAAATAAACTGTAAAAATACTTTAGAGAAAAAAAGCGTGAAATATAATTAGAATCAATGGACATAAACGTATAACTCCAGTAATGTTTTTAATGCAATTTACTATTATTTCGACGCTCACAATATATTAAATAATATGCAAGCATAGTACAGTTTTTTCCCTATAAAAAAATTAAAAATTGAAATGGTTTAAAAGCAAATACTTATACTTTAAATTAAAAATAAAATTCCTAGAATTATTTTCTTAAGATAAGGTAACTTTTTTAAATTAGGCAATTTTAAAAGATATCAGATAAGTTATTTAAACATCAAAATATAATTATTATTTTATATAGTAATGTGTTAAATAAATTATTTTTATTTTAATGACATCACTTTATTATTTTAAGCTAATGTGTTAATATAGAGATGCTTTAGTACATAATAAAATATTTAAGTTTTTTTTATTTAGCATTTATTTTCCTTGGTTTGAATATTGTAATGGAATTTTGATGTTATTGTCGGATGAGCAAAATCAGGTCAAAGAAAGTACTGCTTTATAAAATAATTGAATTTTTTTTTATTTAATTCCTTTCTTACGATCCACATATCAGCTTAATCATTACATTCTTAGATTCAAACTGATTCTAAAACTTCATCAAGGTCATAAAAAAAAAGTTTTATAAAAGATTCCTATCTTCAGATTTGGTTTATCTTAATAATACTTGTTTTAAAGAAGCTCTAATAAGCATAAAAGCTGGAAACAATAATGGGTAAGTAAAATGAAATAGACTATTCTTTTTAACCAGTCCAGTTAAAAATTTTGTAAAATGGCTCTTTTATAAACCCTTCTTTAAGGACTAAACTCGAAAGTTGAAATGTGGTTAAAATTAACATTTTTTTTATTCATTACATAAGCGACAATGATATTAAAAACCAATATTTAAAAATACCTGAAAACCTTGCTTCCCACTAGAAAAATGTTCATAATGAAAATAATTTGAATATTATATAAGATACATTTTATTTATATACATTATATATAATATATTATATCACGTCCGGTCTAAACGACTTATAAACAAATGTATAAAGAACAGGATATAATCATCATGAAGCGGGTATTCTCAATTTCATGTTTTATATGTACTGTTTAAATAAAGTCACTTGTAAATCAGGCTTTTGGAATACCTATATAGTTTCTAATGTTACTTGAAATCATTAAATACAAAGATTTATTTAAACTGAAATTCTATTAATGATAAGATTTTTGTTTATTTAGTTGAATTATGTTACGACGTTTTTGAATTTACATAATTGCATTCGTTTTATTTCCAATAATCAAAATAACTAATGACAATTAATTCTGATCAACGCTAATAGAACAAAAAAAATATTAACTCTTGACTTATTGACTGTTTATAACTGAGCATTTTTATTTATAAATTTTAAGTCACATATATATGTAATAAATATAAAACGTCACGTCAAAGTATTATCTAAAAACGTACCGCTATTTTTGGATGACAACACCTTTCATTAATTTTCAGATAAGGTAGCTAGCTCGTGCCTTTTATTGTTTTGTAATGATTCCAATAGAAATAAAAGTCTTTCGAACCATCAAAGGTCTTGTAAATGTTAAAGAGATAACAAATGTCTTTTTTCTACTTGTTCATAATTACAGAAAAAGCTTTTTTTATGAATACGACGTATTGACATTTAAATACAAAACAAATAAATATGTATAGATTATCAGAATTATTTATTACTTTTATGACCTATGTTAGTGTTCAGTTTTGTGAAAGGTTACCTATAAACATTTTCAACGCTGAATTATTTTTAATAAAATACTTGCAATTAAGAGAAATTCACTTGAATACCCCTTTTGCTAAAATAGTTTCACTGTAAAAGAGTAAATTGATTCACACCTAAATTAATATATAATCACAGTAGTATATTTCAGGACTGTTCAAATCATTTCAATAAATTATTAAACTAATATTCAAACTCTTTTTTTATTTAGCATTTTTGTCGTAACAAATCAAAAAATAATTTAATTTAAGTGAATTATTGAAAGATGCTAATGAATCAAAGAAAGCGCGACGTTAGCATTTTCTCCGTATTTGAATATCTCGAGTATTTATTGACTTAGTTGATTCCATTGCATCGATCTTCAGCTAATTATTTACCAATAAACATTATCTATTTAGTTTGGCCGTAAACATTGTTATAATTAAAAATAAACCAAATATTACTTTAAAATTTAGAATCTGTCATTTTTAAAGGATTGTTCATTATTTTCTTTTTTTTCGCGCTAATAATTTGTAAAATATTTTGTTATATTAAAATAGTAGGGTGGTAAAAAGAACCAAATCGCTGAAATTGCATTACATGAAGTAGCCAAATATATTTTTCAAAATTCTCCATACGCTTGGTATTAGTAAAATGTTCGTATATCGTGTATCGGGCTATTGATAGGTATAATAGGTACAGGTAAAAAAGCTGTAAGCAGTAACGAAAAGAATTTAAAAAAATCCTGTCTGGCAGCAAAAGATTTTATTTATGTAGATGAAGATAGCCCCTAGAACCATCTCGCGTATACATACAAATATGAGACGAAGCTTTCACCGTGCGGGTGTTGGGCCCATCGCATTGCAAGAACAGGAGCTCAAACAATGACTGGGACTTGCGACCCAGATGTAGGTTTAAGGGGCCCTTTTACTATGCGCATACACGCTCACCTACACTGTTCACGCTCCTCTCACTACCTAACCAAATATCGTAAGAACCTACTAAAGCCGCCTTTGAAATACGTTCCAGAAATGAAATGATGATCGTTCTAGAAATGCCGATATCCTTAAATAAGTTGTAGAGAGATTTTGCTGTTATACTCTCTCTCGCTCCTACTTCTACAGCGTACACATTAACTATAAATTTATTCCTGTTCAGTTCGTTACATAGTTCGTAATGCTTGTTATGCTTAAATGTTTGATCTTTGGGTATGTTTGTGTCCGAGGGTACAGTAAGCTTCACAAGTATAACGCGCCTTAGTGGTTTTGAGAACAGAAATAAGTCCGGCCTATGACGAAACACAAACATCCCCGGGGATGTTATATATGGGATATGGGATGTTATATATAAACATAATTGCCATAATTATGTTAAAAGCCAGAGAAGCTTTCCAATTAGTCAACAGAGTACGACGTGAACATAAAGACTTCTGTGATGGTTGGGGGGAACACCATGTATAATATAATAACCTAAAATGTTCGTTTTAGCAATACTCGGTGCCAGGATATAAAGCTCGATCTATCCAATCTTCGTTACAAACGAACGAACTTCATCAGAGCTGAAGACTTGCCATCATCCAACCCTCACCTTAATCCACTGGATTATGTTGTCTGGTCACTTTTAAAGGATAAGGCTTGCTCGAAACGATAATTTGGAGTCCCTAGAATAATCCACTGTAAATGTAATAAATATCACTTACAATAAAATTATGTTTTTTCTTTGTAACAATATTTATGGGAAGACTAAGTATATTCAAAAAGTGCACCAGCATTTTACTTTAAATAAAAATTATGTTTTTATGACATAAAACTGCAATTAATAAATAGGTTATATATATTTGGTCGGTATGAGCAAAAAGTTTGCCAAAATCAAAAAAAATATTCGTATTACTAATTTTGACGGTGATTGTCACGTCGTTAAAGTCAGTTGAATGTTCCTACTAAGAATCTAGATTAGTTGTTGAAATTATTAAGGTTAGTTTTACCGGTAAGCTAACTTTCCATTTAAGTAGGATGAGTTGAATAATTTGCAGCTATGTGTCGGTTGATCGAGCAATATCGTAGTTTGAGATTATCAAAGCAGAGTTCACGTTCCACATAACACAAACATGGCTGACGACCTAAAAAGCAATTCACTTAAAGAAAATTTCAAAATAATTTACATAATAGGAAAATACCACAATTACAAATTCATTAGTATTTTAGTATAATTAACATATATAAAAATTATATAACTACTGTTAATTCTGATGTTAAAAGTTATAATCCTATAAGCATTGATTATTTTGTGAGCATCATAAAATCTTCCTTTGCATTCATGAATTTATTTTCTCATAATTATTGTTTGTGACTAAACGGTCTATACCATAAAAGAAGAGTATCTTTGGAGTTTCTAACAAGTTATATATTATAGTCTGACGTTTCATAAGTGCAACATATGCGAGGACAGAGAGTGCTGCACACTACTAGTTATCTTCTCAATTACACAGAAGTGACAACAACGTATGCTTAAACTATTTACAGAAATGAGACACAATATGAATATTTATTTCATTTCGTTGACGGTGTGGTCGTTGGTTTTTCAGAGTGACTTGCGAGAGAAATACTGACAGCTTATCACAGCATTAAAAGTTTTATAATATAACTACAACACTACTTTAACTAGCCAAATTACTCTGTATAACATCAGCTATTCACTAGTGATAGTTGACGATTCAAAAGTGCGTGTAAATGCCTACTTGAATAAAGATATTTTGAATTTGAATTTGAGTGAACGTCCTGTTAAAATCGGTTCAACCTTTTCAAAGACTGACTGAAACAAACAGACAGACAAGAAAAATGATTTTTTTTTTTTATTTAATTACTTTTATTTGCATTCAATAAAAAGCTGTTAATTTGAAATAAGAAACACTTCAATTTTATTTATAGATAATAATAGCCTTCATGGCCGTGCAATACAAAATAACTCGAGAATTAATTAATGTTTATATAAGTTTTGGCAGATAATAATAATTAAAAATAAATATTGTTTCCAATTAACCTACATTATTCATGACTTGTTTGGTGTTTCTGAAAAGATATTCAATTTTAAATTGCCGGAAAATGTTATTTTATATATATATTTGTTAAGGTTTTGATCAATGTGTCAAAAAATAAAAACTATGTTTTATTTTAGTTTACCTAATGATAAATAATGGTAACGTTAGCTAATGATATTCGTAGACGGTCAGAGACAAACTTGGATATTTAAAAGGCATATAAACATTAATTTAAAAAAAAAGGGAAAGTTCAGAGATAAGAATATAACTAGAAGAAATATAGTTTATCATTAAAACTTGCATCACATGCCATATAACACCTTATACCATACCATATTCCTTCTGGAATTTCATGGTACTACTACAGTTTAGATGGTCTTTCACGAACTGCAAGTTATTGATTATATTTGCACACTACAACTTGAAAGTCTCTTTTTTTTAATATATACATACTTGTATGTAGGTATTCTAGGAGACCTGACTATTTACTCTATTCACACACAGTTTAAAGTTTTAGCTTTAGAAACTTCATTTGTAATATAGCTTTTTTATCGACACCTATAATGATAGAAGCCAAATAGAGTGAAGCCTCTCTATTTGGTAATATATTAATTTACAAATAGTGGTTTTAAAGATAACTCCTTATACAATCATTATTATATTATACAACCACGCTTGATGTTCCTATTTCATATAAAAAATTTTGACTTTTACATTCCCAGGACTTGAGGGGATAATAAACGATGATCTTAATATGAAATAGTGAATACAGTTTCTATTTTAAACATTTTAATTTTAAATAAAACAACTGAAGTCATCAAAAAGGTTTAATAAAACACAAACTGATATAAAGCTATAAAGTTGCTTAAATTCCATGATATCCAAACAATAAAGGGTGCAATAAACAGATCTCGTAAATTCTAACGCGCTTTAAAGATTTGTTTGTTAGTTACAGGTTCAAAGCAAAATAAACATTATTTAATTTTACAACGACAATAGCTTTTGTACCTAACTTTTAACATAAATATAATTTAAATTGAGTCGAGATGAATTTATACATTCTAGTTTTAACTTAAAAAATATTTTTTGAGAACTAATGAAGTATTTGAAAGTAAAACATATATATGAGTTATTTATATACTTTAAGTAGCAATACCTATTTAAATAAAATGATACTTACTTATTATTTTTGGTTGTCAAAGGTGTAAGTAAACGTTTGAACTTTGACATTCGTTTTATTTTGGATTTATATATTTGTGCAATGTTGTCAGTACAAATATGTTATTATTTCAACATTTTCTAGCTAGACTTAAACAAATTAGGTGTTAAGTATGTTTGAATGTAAATAATAACCTATAATAATATTCTAAAGAGAAATGGTATGATTGTATGTTTGTTTGTATGGGGTAATTTCAAAAAGTACTGCACTAAGTACTGTGCCAAGAGTAATCGAGGCTGCTTTTAATTCCTATATTTCCACGGAATCGATATCTACTCGATAAAAAAAACACAAACTCATCACGAAATCTCTGAAACTATCTGTCCGATTAACTTAAAATTTTACATAGTTACTTCTTTTGTGACGTAGACGTCCTCTAAGAACGAATTTTGCGGCATTCCTATCCAAACGGATTTCAACAAATATAGCTACAAAGGTTTCATGATGAGCGTGTACATACGAGTAGATGAAGGTAAGAGTTACTATAGCAAAGGTTACCATAGCCACAGTTACCATGATGGATTACGAAATTGAATATGATATATTTGAAAAATAAATAAATATTATTAAAAACAAAATTGAAAATTTGTCCTCAGTTATATATATATGGCAATTTTTTATATAGCAATTTTTTCGTGGTGAAGGCCTACTGGGGATCCCGCCAAATTACATAACATGTGGAAATCTATGTATTTACTGACTGGCATTATATTCCTCTATTTAAACACCTAATATAAAATAGAAATAAAACATTTTATCAATACAAGAAGTCTAAGTTCACATACAAATTAATAGTGTGCCCAGCGAAACGGGTGGAAATCAGCTAGCTAGTATATTATGCGACTGTAAGTTTGTTGTTAACTACGAAATCGAGTCATAGTGACTCATGACATTTAGGATGCAAATATCTTAGTATTTCTTTTTTCCACTTTTTATTACTTTAATAAGATATAATTTTTTCACATTAACTATGAATATATATATTCTGATATATCGTTCACTTTTTATATACACTAAGTGATATTTGTCGTTGAGTCCAGTGTTTCAAAACTTTTTATTCACATTGACCAATAAGAAGAAATTAAAAACTAACAAATGTACAAGATATTTTGAGCCCTAAACAATAGACTTTATATTTTAAAAAATAAAGGAAGTTTTTTTTTGATTAATAAATAAAGATAGAACTAAAAAAAATTCTTTAGGGGCAGGGATTGGTTTCCGTAATACGACGAACTGGTATAAAGTAAAACTACGTAATGTGGATCTGGCTAACCACAAAAATAAGAAGCAATTCTAGAAATCTAATTGTTCTTCCAAATAGTAATGAATTGGGGTCTTAATTAATTATAGGCACGATGTTTTAGAAGTTAGAATGACAAAGCTTCAACGATGGAAAATCTCATAATTTCTATGACATATGATTCTATTCATGCAGTCTGCCGGTACTTGTTTTGTGTGTGAAAGAGAGAGCAATAAATCAAAGACGATCGATAAATCAAAAATACTGATCACGTTATGTAATTTTTGTTATGTAATGCAAACGTCATATTTGTACAATCCATTCGTAAGCAGAGGACTATGTTCTCTCGACTATGCATTACTAATTAGATGCAAATTCAAGCACTTCATTATTTTCAATAGGTTTGCTGACGTTATTCGTTGCTTGGCAACCTTTGAATCATTACATAGACAAACACTACAACTACAATCCATTATTCACAGACATGCCTTATGTCTTAGTACAGAATTAAATAATATTTTTTTATCATTCTCGTTTTATAGTGAAGCGAAACGTGTTATTATGTTAGAATGCCATAAAACCATTAAGTACATACTATATAAATACAAAATGCGATGGTACTCAGTAGACATTGAATACATTATCAGCAACTCATTGGGATTAAAATTAAAATATCAATCTAAGCTTAATCTAAATAAACTTTTAATATGTAAATATCAGTAGACTCAATATTATAGTTTTCTGAAGCGACTAATCTCCTTAATAATTTTAAGCTTTTAATAACTTTGTGTTTTATTTTAATCTAAATTAATTTCTCTTTTACAATGACCTTGTTATATTTATAGCTACAAGTTACTGTTTTATAATATCAAGAGCTTTGATTGTTTTATCTTATGAACTAAACTATTTGTCATGAACTTAATCGTCAAATAGTTATCTTATTAAGAACTACTTTTAAATTTCAAATAAAAATAAAATGATAAATTTATCAAAACAGGCCGGACTCGACCAGCGACTTGTGTATTGAATACCTTTCCCTCGTTAAAGCAAATGAGTTACCGTGTTGTTTCCCGCCTTAAAGTCTCTGTGTAATATAAAATTCAGCACTATGGGGGCTTTCGTCACTCTGAGCTAGCTAACGCCCGCTTTGATCATCTATAGCTGTAACCTTTAAAACAAACTTATTCAATATCAGACAAAACGCAATGTGTTAATACCACATTGTACGTAAGTCGGTAATAAAGTGACGTAGTTCCTTTATTCTTTAGTGTCATTACGGTAGTGTACTTTTACAACACCTCCGTAACAGTCGGTTCCGAGGTTATAAAGTTCACAACAAATTGCTATTGCTCAAGCAATCAAGCATGATATGCACTGAACATTTTAATTATCTTTTTTATGTGTATATATATACCACTACTATATACTACTTACTTTATCATATTTGATGATTGTGTAGTTAATATTGAAGTAGGAGTTAACTCAGACTGCATACGTCTGAACTACAGAAGCATTAATCCAAAACAAATGCTTAAAACGTCCCTGAACACGAGGATTATTTGATTTCTAATGTTATAACTATTTTTTTCTATAAAAAAATAATGGTATATGTCATAGAACTGACGGAACTGTCGTAGAACAGTAGTTCCATATAAAATATTTTGTTCCAATAATAATCGATTGTATTGGTTAGGGTTGAATAACACCAATGAATTATATTACAAATAACGGAAATTAGGTTAACCTAATAAATACAAAATATGTTATAAATAAATGATATACATTTTTCTTTATATAATGTTTAATAAAACACAGAATTAACATCATCTAATATGTTGAGCTCGGTAGTAAGTTACAGACATACTGAATATGAATTATTTATATACAATCTGCTTAGACAATCTTGTTAAAATAAGATAATGTGAAAAGTAGTCACGGTATTAACAAAACGCTTTCCTTACAAGTAAAGCAGGGTTCATATTTACAAATAAAATTTAAAATAAATTAAATTAATTATCTATATTAAAAATAAGGTTTTACTAATATTACTGCTGAATAATTCATAATTTAAGCTTTGTATATGAGTTACACACTAATAACATTTTCATGTTTGCTATCAATCATATAAAATTTCTAATGAAAGGTTAACTTCAAAATGTTTTTATCACTCTGTCCTGGAAAAGTACAGTAGCGTCAAGTCTGTAAGATTAATAGCCATTATCTTGGAACACTTTTGACATGTTCTAACAGAGTAAACAAGACTAGAATAGGAGAACTCGGTACACATAATTATATAATTCTTAGTTTATAAAAACAAAGGCAAAGGATCTGACGAAATTTTAAATCATATTATGCTATATAAATATATAAATACATATGTGTATATGAACTTAGCAATTATATATACTTTAATAGTAATAATAATTACTCCTGACAATTATACAATTATTATATTTATGATATTTGTCGCAAAGACATTTTTTCACCATATAATTAACAAAAGAGTTCTCATCATTAAAAAACCATGATTATTTCCAAGTTTCAATAATTGTATATTTGAGATGGAAGACAAAAAAGTGTACATCAAACAGACCATATCTTTTTGTAATTTAAAACCTTGTCTATTTTAACACACTCGTTATTTTGAAACGACGTTAACATGAGTGTTTTGCAAATTTCAATATTATATATTCAGCCTGGCTATAAAGAAAAACATAAATCTGTCTCTACAATTTATTATCAACTCAGAATATAAGGAGTTGAAAATTGCATGTCTGATATTATTATATATTTTTAATTTTGTAAGAAAAACTATCAAAAGTAAGCTTTATTTAAGTTTATAATTTTCGCTTTTATGTTAAGCTTGGTTTGCTATTTTGTAGTATATGAAAATACGGTTGATATAAACAACGTTAAGATAATATTCTTACGTAGATTTCTGTCTCAAAATAGCCCATAAGAGCCCAAATTATGGCTCAATGAGATTACTTTTTATGCTGTCGTTACTTTTATGTTGTTACGTCTTTATGCGTGAGGATAAAGATTTTGTAACTCTATTTAATTAGAAATAGGTAATATTGTTTGAAAAAATAAATAATAAAAAAAAAACTTAATTATTTTATTATGTGGCATATTTTTTTTACTAAATATTCAAGACATTTCTAATATTTACTAGTAAAATTAATCTGAAATAGAAAATCTGTTTCCGAAAGGCAAAAAAAAACCTTTTATAATAAAAAGGCTTTTCAAAACGTAGAGAAAAATAATGATAACGATATTACACTTTCATAAAACTGAATAACATGTCATATACAAATATTAACTACTATTAAATGGTATCTAGGTGAACGTCATCTCGGCTGCCAGCACTAATTAGAGGCGTACTTAACTAAAGCACAATTTTATACACGAATTAACATTTTAAACGAAAATCTCAGTCAGCAAATACACAAAGTGCATACGTACATAAATATCAACAGATATGATTTGTGGTTTTGAGACTTGCACATTTAAACTAACTTAGGATTATTATTTATAATTTGTCATTATCATTGGTTAACATATTTGTTGTTTACATTCCATTACTATGAATTAAAACAAGACCGATTCGGAATCACAAAATGGATATATGTAGGTACAACAACTATTACTCCACAGTTGCAAAATTAAAAATTCCCATTACATTGTATGCATATTACATAATTTACAAATCGGCCAAAATAGCGAAGATCCTGATAGATAAGATCAACCTCGAAACACACTTGTGTTTAACATTGAAGTTTAAACACACATTGAAGTCAAACATAAAATGGAAGTTAAACTAGGTAGAACTAAAAGTGTATAGGTCATATTTATAAGATATTGTAATAGTTTAACCATTAGCTTTTTGGTTCTCTAGGGACTCAAAACTGTTGTATATAAAGAAGAAAACTTTGTTTTATTTATAATCAATAAAGATTTAAACTATACAGGTTAAATAATTTATTTATCAATATAATGGAATTATGGGTATAAAATAATAATAACAGTTATAAATACGTAGAAATATTTTAATTATGTAATTATGTATACTTGCTAAATAAAGATGGCAACATGGCATCTATATACTACCAGACGACGTATTTTTTTTATTTATTGGAGTGTTAATAGTTCAATATTATTAAGCTATTACTCACTGGTCCTATTAGTGTGTTTTAAATTTTTATGAGTGGGTTGTACATTCTTCAACAATATATCCCGAATGACATATTAACCAGACTACATTACAACAAACAGATTTATGAAATAAGATAGGATCACAAAAATATGACACCATTTCGTTCTTGTGTTCCCGAATCGTCTGGTTTATATCAAATTCTGTGTACTAGAACAAGAGCCATTAGTCTCCCTCACGTGACACCACAATGACATTGGAGACTTGAGTGACATTTTCTGATATTATATATTAGTTTCACACAGAGACTTCGTCCACTGAAAGTACTGTTAAGAGTCTTATGCTTCAGAACACAGTTTCTGATTTACGAGTACTGCTACTGATTCTGAAAACTGCAACAGCAGCGATACTTTCAATACAATACTTTGTTAAACTAAAAAAAGGTTTTTTTTTTAAACTGATTGTAAATAATAATCATAATAATAAATAGATTAAAAGTATATAACCTATAACTATTCTCAATAAAAGGGTTATCATATTTAAAAAATAATTTTAACAACAATTTTCCCCATGTCTTATTTAAATTTTAAACAGATATCGAATGCTAAATTCTCGACACGGGCAGAACTTTAATCTGCGACCTCTGAGAAAGTCATATCGCTTTTCTAGTTGAGCTTCCATGTCGCTATAAGCTATAGCATTTTACATATAATCGTCTTTATTGGGTTAATGTTTTGAACTTTATACAGTACAGTACAGAATAACTGACAGCATATGTTAAGGAAAGTCTCGCTATACATGGATATGAAATATAGATGTAACGATCCTTATACTTATTTTATGATATGTCATTCAAATGATGTTAAATGTAAGAAAGCTCTTTTTACTATTGAATAATATTCAAACAATGAAAGAAAATTATTATTTGTCTGTCATAAAATGAAACTCTAAAAGCATACTTTAGGTTAGATAACACAATTTACATATGTGTGTGTAATTCTTTTCAATAAAAATATTTCGTCATAATATTTTAATAATTTCAAGTTATTACTCAACACGGCTGACAGAATGATGGACTTATGTTCTATATTAAAAACGATATTTTTATATTAAGAAAATAAAATAACATCAAAAATCAAATAAAATAATATACTCATTGCGGTTATATTACGTTAAAGTCCTCGTTCTAAAATATGTTTTACTTTATGCAATAATATTTATATATTTTATAAATATATATAATTATATATACATACATAAATATGTACTTAGATCAATATTATTATGTAGTTTTAAATTTTAACCACACCTTAATGTGTGAATTTATAAATATAACGAATGATTTCCAACAATTTATTTTGGCTTGTTGGTCTAGTGACTAATGGGCCTCACTGATGAGCGAATCGTGCTTTATTACATAAACTCTTTTTTATTTTTATTTTATTGCCCACAATACATAATAAAATAAATATTTAACTGTTAAATTAGCTTCGTTCCTTTAATCTACTTTGAAGCAATTGACCAAAGGTATTATGGTTGTGGTTTTCAGGGTTTGATTTTTTTTTTGACTAAAGTGTTTGACTTTGTTTGACTTCTTAAGCGAGGTCGCTCTAACCCAGAGTGATGGGTCTGAGAGCGATTCCGAGCCTGTGCTGTGTTTGTTAAATGCTCATCTTGGATGCGTCACGAGAAAGTAGGCTTGTTTGTAGGAAGTAGGATTGTTAGGCCGAAGAGGAGGAGTTTGAGGAGGATTTGGGGGCATGGACTTTTCGTACGGCAGCACCATCCCCGGCGTATGTGAATTGCTCGGGTGACGAAATTCTACAGGGTGTAACCGCAACAGACGTTCAAAGGTTAATAAAAAAAATTTATAAACTTTCCGGCTGGTTGATTGCATGACTTTTGACGGTAAAATCTTTTTTTACTTTAATCATTATAAGAATTTTTTAAGGTATTACTTTTGAAGAACATGTTTTACATAATTTCATAAGGATATATAATTGCAAAACACAATATCATTTTGTTCTCTATCAAAATATATCATTTTCCAAATTTCGTCGGATTAATGAGGCCAAAGACTAGTTAGAGGTAAGTTCACTCCTAATTGCGATATATGTTTTTATCTACTTTTATTATATTTATTACTATTAATAATTGTTATACTTCCATATTACCTTTAACATGTTAAAAGAAAATCTGCATATAATTATCATATTTAATGAGTTGATGTCAGTTGATGTTGGGTGATATTTGATAATCTTCAAACACACATAAGGTTCGAGTATTTAAGTAAGTAAGTTTGCACAGACAAGCAGATATATAATGCAAAAACTGTAAAGTTAATTTTGTCTACATTTCTGATCTTTTAATTTATTTTAAATGTACATTAATCGTATTTTTACATGTTTCTTATAAGTAACTATATTATGTATATACTCTATCTACGCATATATATGTATTTATGTAGCTGTGTGTAATACATATTACAAGGACGGATACACATATATGTGTCCGTTATAACATTTGATTACGAATGCGAAGTTAACATATCAAAATACAACTCGGCATTTAACATAAATATCTTTTCTATTTCCTTAACACATAAATATACCTAAGCCGGCCGTAAGTTATGTTGCAAATGAAAATGCATTTATTTTCTCAAGCATCAAAAATTCCTTTTGTTTTAAAGAACCATCATCAAACATTAAATATAATTAATTATATTCTAAATGGCTACTTTATCCATGATACAAGGTTTTAAACTGACTGGCCACAAATCTACGGACTCACCCAACGTGAGAAATGTAGTCGCTGCTCGTTTCAGAGATTTATTATGAGATTCAATGTCGACATAAAAGCATGTACCGAGTGGCGTTTGAAGTATTATTGTTATACTGGGAGTAGGCGACCAACGCAGACATGACTGAAGTGTTTGAAAAATGATATGGCAAGTCTTGAGGCCACTGTACATTTATCAGACGTCTATTGTTAAAAGATTTCAGATAAACATCCAAGACGAATTCTTATAACACTTTGGCAAATTTAAAACTCGCTAAAACAGGATCTTGCGAATCGCCACCTTTCTTTATTTTAAAAAAAATAAATATTTTATAAATATATTTGTAATTAAAGTTTAATATTTACTAGTTTCATTTAACTACCAATAGATAGAGTTAACATCATTTTAAATGAGCGATCATGGCGATGGACGGACAGCAGGTAATGATATAATTATCATAATTCACAGCGATCTTCTATGACAAGGTAGTATTACGCCGACTCTACTCAATCCATATTACTACAGCCAGACTCTGCTACTTACAATGGGTTAGAAATAAAATACTACGCGGATTTAAATATCTCCTATATTTTATTTTACTGAAATTATACTAAAGGCAATGACGTTCACAAAACTAATTCAATATTAACCTTATTTTTAAGTTGACTCCCACCAATTCAAATATGTTTTTATTTATATTTTCCTTATAGCGTCCAACTTCCATTTAAATGTAAATATAATTGTTTTGAATGATGTAAATACGAACAGTTTTTAAAAATAGATTTTAAAAGGTTGAAACTTCATTTATCTTGCTTACATATCTATCTATTTTATAAAAAAATTGAAATATATATTTCTAGATGTAAGCATAGTATATACATAATATGAGTTAAACATTACTTTGAAGTACACCTTCAATCAATAAGAATTTTGATATTCGTAGTTGTACTTACCTGTTAATACATGCCTAATTCAAGTAACTAAATTATTTATCGAATTTTTTGCAGTGACTCATCAAGTTTCCGGGATCATCTATTTGTTATCAATTTGGCCTGCTCATATTGAGGTTTGTAAGAACTTTTAAGTAATTAATTAAAAAGCTGTAACATTTTCATATCGATTTCATTTCAAATATTAATATATTATGTTAGATAACATTTTATTAATAAAAATCTTTCTGGTCAAATTTATTATCTTTAAATAGTATCCATAGTTTAGTGTTAGTTCTTTTCCAACAAACTTCCTTTAAAATATTTGGAGTGGACTTTTCATAACTGCACTATTAGCTTACGTAAAATAAAAAACGTTCACTTTAAAGCAAAATATGGAGAAACCTATAATACTACATAAGAATGAAGTTATGTTGGCAGTAGTAGTTATTAATTGATATAGATATATTAGTTTTATCATAAAACATTGATCGCATGATCGCATATTAATAACTATTTCCATTTTGTGTGGGTTCAGAATTTATATTCTAATGAGTTATATTGTGTTGTTTATGGCCTATATCTCTATAGATAGGAAAGTCTAGTTAATGCGCCTCTTAGACGTTGATAAAATATAGCATAACTATGTTGTAGGTACGGAAATTGCTTTAAGACCGTTATTTATTTTTTAAACGTAGGAATTATTTCTGAGTTCGTGCTTTTTATTTTAAGACATAAAAATGGAAAAATAAGTTGCTATTATAACTGCCAGTATTTATTATCAATCTTTAATCTCCATTAAATAACTTTAACGCTGGCTACAAAGATTAAACAAGAAAAAACATGTTAGAAAAATGAAAATGAAAACAATTACAATATAAAAATATATATTCCAAGTAAACGTGGGTAGTATATTTGACAGCTGCCAAATCACAAAGGTCCTAAACCTATGTGTTTTTTAATTATCTTTCTTTTAAAAACACCGCCGTAACTTGCAAAATTATTATATAAGTTTTAGATCGTACATAGTAAAATAATAACCTTTCTATATTTTCAGTTACAACACAAGCAACACCTAGTATTCACGGTTTTATTGAATTTATTATTTTGTATATATACACTATACAGACTCTACACGGGTATTAAAAGCGTGTGTACCATTAATTGTCATGTCCTTACCCTTTACGGTTTAGTGGTTACGACCCACCTATAATATATTACATTGAAGCTATTATTTATTACATTAAAATATATTTGAACATTTAACTAATAAGAGAATAGTTGTGGTCACTTGTGGGTTAAATTTCTAGCGTTTATTTGGGATAAGTAATTTATAATCAATTATAAGTTTATTATTTGGTTCGACAGTGGAGCGTCATTAATATATTTTATATAACGCAAAATATAAATACCATATTAGCAAACAATGCAATTTGCAATCATTTTTCTATAAATATCCTGTTAATAAACGCTCTCGAAGTTATTTACAAAGTTTCAAACCAGAAGTTCCTTACATTAGTTCGACTTCAAATAAGCTCAAATATTCTAACTTTGTACTCCTTGTAAACCGGATACCTTAGATGGAAGTTAAAGCTTTAAAATACTTATAATTGGAGATCCCGTTTCCATTTACGTGGACTGCGTCCAGTGAAATCTTCATAGGAGAAGATTTATTTTGCGAGTTCATCTATCAACTTTGTAATTTGTCTCCAAGAAAAACTTCTTTTTTAATGGCGTGTTCACCTTAAAGGTCCCTTATATCTATTTTTAACTAAAATAATATTTATATTTAAATTATATTTTATACGAGTATTCATTATGAATGTTATTACATTGTATTGAATTATAATGCAATTACTTTATAATTATAATAAAAGACGTTAACTTTAAGACATCGTGATGAGTCATGTCGTTGCAAGAACAAATTTCAATTAATAAAAAATCAATTTTCTATGTTAAAGTTCACTTAATTCAATTTCCTTTAGGAACCAAACCGTAAGACATATTGGCAGCATTTTTCCGGCATTCGAATAAACTGGTGGAGAGTCTGTTTCCATTGTATGTTGTTGTATTCGATTTATACTTTAAATTATTACAATGAGAAGAATAATATAAGAATAGTATTAAACGAAGCGAATTAAATTATAAACAAATTTATTATCACACTCAAAAGATAAACATATGATTAGATACAGTTATAACTTTTATTTCTACTAGTACTAGTTGTGACGAATTAGTTCTATGACGTTCTTAAGCGATAGTTAGAAAATACCAAATAACATTATAAAAAAATTGTGATGTTCATATTAAAATGTATGATTTTCATTAATATCCTGCTATATTGATATAATTGGGTATATTTGGAAAATAACCTAATATAGTGGGTACAGTTCGCAATTGACAATCTGTCAGTTCAAAGAAATTCGGATTATGGAATGTTAATTTGACGCCGGTATAATAAACTTGACGTTAAATTATGGGAACCAGAAAATTATGGCAGTTTATTTATTTAGTAGATAAGTGTGAAGTTTTATGTTTTTTTATTAAGCTCAGAACAGCACAAATATGATTTCTTCAAGGCACAAAAATATACGTGACAAGTTACACTTATTATCATGTTAATATTACTATAAATAAATACTTTTATTTATTTAATTTATTTATTTGTTTCAATATATATTTTTAATATCAACCCCATAAAACCGTATTAAATTAATCTTTTGTACATTTCTTTGCCGACTCGTGTGAAGATTCGTGGGAACTAAGGGCTAACTAAAAGAATTCAATCATGGACGTTAAAAAAAACAAATAATGTAACTATTTTAGATATTTTTTTCAAATTAAACAAAAAGTATGTTTTGGAAATAAGATTATTTAACTTTAATAACCTACACTTCGAGTTTGGTTTCAAAAGGAGTAGTTGTCACCCACATCCCAAATTGGGAAAAAAACTAAGACTAACTTGAATAGGCAACATAGTGTTGACTCCAGTCCAATCTTCTATTTATTGAATAGATCAAAGTATAGAACTTGCGTAATAATCTTGCTATAAAGAAAATTATATTTACGTGTCTGTTC
Source organism: Melinaea menophilus ssp. n. AW-2005 (assembly GCA_918358695.1). Classification (NCBI taxonomy): domain Eukaryota; kingdom Metazoa; phylum Arthropoda; class Insecta; order Lepidoptera; family Nymphalidae; genus Melinaea; species Melinaea menophilus. Next base: position 6,319,966 of record OU911057.1, on the reverse strand, counting down.
AGATCGAATAGATCACGTGCCTTAGAGATATGATTGAGATTGGACTTTTTAATAAAAGAGGTATTTTCAGTTCTTTACTGACCTTCTCTTACACTCAATTGTGATCCATTCAAAGCTTAATATAAAATACTAATGAATAATATATTCAAGCTCTATGTAATCGTATTCCATTCTAAAATATTAAGAAAAAGATAAATTTGAAACCAAGATATACACCGCACCGGTGTATCATTAATTCCACAAATGATATATTAAGTGGAAGATCACTAACAAGTTGGAAACACATCATATAAATAATTCCATATAAGACTAATTTACACTGTTTTATTTTATATAAATATTCAATCCTTTATATTTGCTTGACTCTCATTCTAGCGTTGACGAATCTCTTTAATTTAGCTTTTAGGGTTTTTGTTTCGAAAATGATACTTGGTCAAATTTCCGATCGTTGCCGTATTATACCTCTTGGCATAAAGATCGACTTATAAACATAAAATGTTGAAGCTCAAAGCATGAAACAAAGAGGTCCTGCTCCTTATTGTAATATATTATAAAACAGTATTGGGAATAAAATAAGACTACTATAGAATACATGGACAGTTGAATTAACAATCTACATCGTTTGAATACTGTAAAGTGTAATAAAGCAGCAATTTAATATAATATCGGATAGGGATAAACAGGCTAGTGATTTTACTTCATTGGGAATTGATTTCACTGCTTCCGGAATTTGAGATTTTATTCTTTAAAACTTTCGCGTTTCCGAGGCTTCGGATTTCCGTAAATTGAACCAATTTATTCGATTATTCGATTATTATTATTATTATTATATTCATTCGAAAACTTTTAATTTTATCCTCATAATTTACGTTCACAAACAATACGGGGAGAAAAATAATACGCATCATTCTAAAGAATAATACAGGTCAAGATAAGACTGATAAAGGAACATTGTATTTAAAATAATACACTACAATATGTGAGAATAAAATTTCTTAATAAAACTCGCCGCAATCACAAATAACATTTTTAAAAGAAATAATTGACCCTAAAACCTAGATTACATTTGTTATAAATCATTTTAAATCTATATCCGAACAAATTCATTTACTCTGTCTCTTTGCGGTTTCATTGCAACTACTCTAACATTTGTCGCAACAATATTAGTACTATGCTTAAGAAATAATAAATCTTAAATCTATAAAATAATCAACCATAACAATTATTATAAAACTATCAAAATTAATTGGAGTAGAAAAAGACGTCGAAATATTTTTGTTTATTAAAAAGAAGAAAATGTGTAATAAAATATATTTTACGTAAATCTCTACAAATGGGCTAATAAGAGACATAAATTAACTTCCTAATAAAACATAGCTTCATGTCTACATTTTATTATGAAATGTTTTGAATAATTCTCGTGCCGGCTTCGCGCTCGGGTCCTACACAGATTTAATATCTATTATTTACCTACATCCGTCTTTCCGCTTTCATTTTAAGATTATAATGAAAGAAATCTGAGAAGAATATGGTTAGAATATAAATATGAAATTGTTGCTATAATTAAAATCTTTGAATTGATATGTTTTTCAATGGTCAAAGCGGACTCAAAACAATCTGGAAATTAGTTTGGGAATATGTTTTTTCGTATAATAATAAAATATTATTAGTAATATAAACTTTTAAAACGTCACAATCTTTGAAAAAACATGGATACGAGGTATATAATACAAATCGAAGACAAATATAATATGTATTTCTTGGTAATATCTGTAAATCAATCACTGCCAATCTGGTAATCCAAGTTCAATTAAGTAAGGGCTGGATAAATTCACAACGGATGAATAACCTACACCACAATAAATTATTCAGCCAACCCATAATAAATACTATATTTAATTTTGATGATATATTTTTCCTATTGTTTCCTTAACTTTGTAGTAAACCTTTACTACACAGTAAATCTATAGTTCATTTATGAATGTACATCCTATTGTTGATAACTTAATTTAAGAAGACAAAATTCTTTGTAATGACAAGATCTTTCTTTACTAAGATTAAAACTTTTTTTTCTCTTGTAAAGATAAAAAAAGCATCATTCTACAGAAAAAAAATACAAATAATAAATAAAACCGAAAAGCTAGTAATGTATCCACTAAAGAGATTTACATTGAGGAAGTAACAAATAAAAAATATTAACAAAACAAATAGGAAAAAAAAATAATAATAAAATTAAACAAAGTACACTTAGATATAAATAAAAATTTACTTAAATTAATATTACATAAATTTATATAGTGATACTTTATTAAAATTGTCACTGTAACTAAATATGAAATAGTTTTTGTTCTACATAAGGGAATGTGAAAAGACGCTTCAGAACGAGCACCTAAATGAGATTCTGCTAGAAGGTAGGGGGAATCAACAAGATTATGCAAAATTTTGAAAAGAAAAATTTTGCCTTTTTGTTCTCTGCATTTTTCCAATGATGGAATGTATTTTCTCAATCAGATTTTTATATGTAATGTAATATGGATTTCAGGTTATTGAAGATTCTATTCTAAGATTTGTCTCATGATTGCTTTATAATGAATTATGACGGATAAAACCAAGCATTCGATAAGCATCTATTGTAATTTTATTGTCCAAAAACAAGCTAACTATTTAAAAGTATCCTAAGATCTCTCATCTTGGTTACCCTTTCTATTTTTATATTAGAAAAATAATAATCAAATAACGTTTATTCCTTTCTCCTAGAGAAGGTCACCGTATAAGATTTGTCAAAATTAAGATATATTCTTAATTAATTTTTTTATTTGGTACACAAAAAATGCGAAAATTCAAAATATCTACTTACATCTTTATTAAATATATTGAATAATAAAGGTCTGAGATAAGAACCCTACAAAAAGTTGTAGGAATAAAACTCTAGGTTTTCACTTCTAACTTGTACTAATTGTATTGTTACACGGAGAAACAATTTAAGCCACCCAAGAAAACTATCATATCATACCGATATACATATATTACAGTTTTTAAATTAAAAGATTATGGGAAACCTTATCAAATGCCTTTCTACATTCTGTGTAAATATTATCCGACCTATAACATATCCATTTAGTACTATATCTAGAAACTCGCGAATATTACTTTCCAGTTTTTCTAAATTAAATTTTTCGTAATATTCCGATTAAAATCAAAGACGCTAATTAACGTTCATAATTAGTTACTAATAATTTAATAAGTACTTTATATTGGTTTTTGCTATATTAATGATAATTCTAGTCAATTATTAGTTAATGTCAAAGGGTTTCGCTTCTTGCCACCCCGTTTAGTTCTAATTTGTATATTTCATCTACATATAACTGAACCATTGCCCAGCACTACGCCTATTTATAACTTAACCCATAAGTTTCTGAACCCTAACCGTTCGAATTTACGAACAAAAAGCTATTAGAAAGAACAAAAATGTTGTATATTAGCAATTTGCATACTCGAGAATGATATTTCATAAAATTGATTAATGATACTCGAGATTGATTTTTATAAAAAATATGTATTTTGTTTAACTAGATGAGATTCTTTTTTATTGACAGATGTAAAAGCTATAAAATATGTAAAGCAATAAAGTTATTGCTTGCTAGTGTGAATAGGCTGCAACATTTTCGTGTTAATTGTGTATATAACTCAAGTTTTATATATAAAGTAATAAAAAAAGTACACTTCGACAGTTCATAAATATTTTCTCTTAAATTCTTGTGACACCAAAGCTATTTTCAATTATATAATTCCAAGTTATATCATAAATGTATTTCCATTAACATTGTTAGGGCTCTTTTTTTTGTCGTATTTCGGAGATCGGTATACATTAAAATGCTGTTACATTACTTACACCGTATTATGTTATTCAAAATAGCATTTCAAGAGTTCAATATATTTCAGAATTTGAGTTTGTAACCTTTTCAACGTAGTATTTATGTAACCAGTGGGTCGCTTTAAATCAAACATCCACTTTAACATTTAGGGATCAATTTATTAATATTTAAATTTAAATGAATACAAGAAATAATATGCCAGCTAGACTCAGTGGTAAATCGCTTGAGGTAAACAACTTAAATACTTATATTGAATAAGATCCTTAATATTAATCTCTTAAATTAAATTCATAGGCGCCACTGATAGTGGACAAGTGAATATACAGCTCCCTTGTTTGTCAGTACAAGGTGACTGCAGTCAAACACTTATTCTTAAAATATTAATTGGTAGTGCAAAACAATTATATATAAAATAGTAACATCATCTTCTTCTTAATATTTTAAGAGAATCAGGCATTTAAAGGCATCTCTCACGTACAGTTACAGTTACAGCAACAGATCAGGAACATTTACATTAAATAATTTTTAATTTTTTTTTTTTTTTTTTTTTTTTTCTTATTTAATAAAGATTTATTAAATAAGAAAACTCCTGTATTGAACCACATAGAGTTTAAACTACAAAATAGCATTCATCACGCCATAATCTATTTAGATAACAACAAATTATAACATCTTATGCAGGAAAAAGGCCTTATAAGCAATACTGTAGCCAATATAGCACTACAATTCTCGAATCAGGATAAATACTGAAAATATGCAACGTAAAGCATTAAAGAAAGTTATAAAAACTAAAGAACACCTAATATATATTGAAAATTCAGATTACTTACGATTTGTCCTACAAATTAACTTTTAAACTGATTGAGAAATACCGGCAATGCGAATTTTGGTTAATCCATAATATTTAATCAACCCGGAAGCTAATTAAAACAAAAACATCGGAAGTGATTCCGATAAAAAAGAACTAGAAAGGTTGAATTCTAATCAATCAATAAGCGAATAGTGTTACTACACTACGCAGTAAGTCAAATTAAATGTGGGTAAATTCTTTATTATTAGAAATGGAAATAATTAATTTACTAGTTTTAAACTAAAGAACTGAATGTCTTGAAACAAATGAAAACAAATAATCATTATTAATTGACAACATTTTATTATAATCTAAATATATCAATATGGCAATGCAGACAGTATCTAAATATCTGAAACGAATGTCAGCTAATTTTAAATAATATACAGCAGTATGTTGTCAATTGATATAATTTGTGACATAAGAATAATACTAAATGTAAATAATAAAATATGTAGTATGAGATTTTAAGGAATCCAAAAACAAAGCTGGCAACATCAAATTTCTAAAATAGTACGAAATGTCAAAGACTATTAAGAATATTAAAGTCTTTTGAATTACCTGTCAACAGATAATTTAATCAACCTAATGATAGACAACCATCACAAAAATTAAAATGTGTGACTAAGCATTTAAATTATTATAGAAATGAAAATTCCACGTAACAAATTCCTTGAACAACTTAAAGGTTACCTAGATTATTTATATTATTAAATCACTAAGAGTATTCATACTTTTACTTACTTACTTACTGCCTAATATCAATCTTTTACGAAGCCTCAATAAAAATACCCTCTTAGCTCAGACACTTATAAGGCTTTGATTATGTTAAAACTTTGAATCATTTTACAAAAAGGCGTCATATAATAAATACTATGTTTTAATATCGATTTTATAAAATTAATTTACTTTATATTTGCTTTATCAAAATGTTGTTCCTTTTTACATAAGGAGGTGTTCCTCACAATAAGCTTATTGTTGGAACTGAATAATACAATATTTTCTTTCGTCTACGGTTTATATAAGGAATATCCAAACGAAAAAAGGGTTCTAATGTATGTGGTCAGGCGTTTTCGTGATGAAAAACCACACCTTTTCTGTTGATCTATTCTAGTCGTTTTTCTCAATTTCTTGCTTAAGTCTAATTAACTATTGAGACTGGAAATTCGAATCGATGGATTGACTGACGGTAAAAGCTCATAATCAATGATGCCATTCCAATTTCACAACTCAACATCACATTATTTTTTTTATAGTTTAATTTTATTAAATCTTACGATAGAATCGTGAATGAGTATAATACATGGTCCAGTAGTTCAGTAGTCCTAACATGTCGATTTTGCTCCATTTGGGCGACCAGAGCGAATGGCATCTGTGACATCAAAATTTCCTGAATTAATACGCCTAAACCATTTTTATGCCTTTGTTACTAATACTGCATTAGGTTCATAAATGTCATATTTTTTTTTAGGACTTGAAGGAGAAATGCGTTCTCCCTTTTAAAAAAAAAAAACTAAAATATATCGAATTACTTCGTTAGATTATCGCATTTTGGCGCATAAAAAAAATAAAAAGTGGTTGAAAACTGTTTTTTAGTTTTTAGTTTCATTTTTTAAATAACGCCTTTTAATAGTATTTAAACTGTCCAAAAAAAAACATCACAACCAAAATAATGCTAATACAACTTTTTACTAGAAAATGCGAAAATATTTTACAAACTATTTATTATACAAACGTACAAAATCGTCCTCAATGGACTATACAAGTTTTTGCAAATTTTACTTAAATATAAGTTTTAAATTACTCAGTTACTTTTATAACTTTACCATTGAGTTAATTGTAACTTAACCATTGAGTGTTAGCAACATTTTGTTCTTAAATCATATTCTAATATTAAAATTATTTACTCGTATGTAACTGAATTTATAATATGTTGCTGTAATATCAGCAACATTGTGGTTGTTATTATAATTATCTCTGTGAAACGAGGTCATCCATCTGAATATCACTAAATATAGCCTCTGACAAAAATAGATAAATTATAGTATTTTGTAAATAAAATGATTGATATTAATTTACTACGGTAACTAGCTTTTCCGCTTAATACGCTTGTATTTGTATATATGGATTATTCATCAACTTGCTGTAACACTTACTAATACTGTAACATTATTTGAATTGCCTGGCAATAGATAACGCATGTATCAACTGGCAGTACTGTTCATAATGGTTGATATACTATCGATATTTCATTTGTCAGTTATTATACATAAAATACGTTCATGGGAAAGTTAGATCGGTGTGAGTGTCAAAAAACCGACCAAGTATGCGTTGGCCCAAGACCAATGTAGGGTTCTATTGTCCATAATGGATAGAAAGGTCGATAAACATAGACACTCACTGACTATTTGTGGTTTTTTTTATATACAATTTTACAGTACATTATTTAGATGTATCTTCTAAGATTTTTGCAAGTAACATAAGCGAGTAAAAATATATTTTAAGTTAACCGACTATTACTCATAAACTTGTAACGCGTTTTTAGTCGTACGAGTTTTTTTTACTCAATATATGTACTACTATCATGAATATTTCCCCACTTCCAAAATGAATCATTTAGCTGGCACGGGGTCGTGGACACTTGAAAATAACAAAAACTTGCATCTTAAAGCTTAATATTTCACAAACAAATACTTTAATTAAAAATTTATTTTTGCAAACTGCCTATATTTTTAAAAACCTGTCCAACGGTACTCCATACCATGGGGTTGTCGAGAAAATAAATACAACCCTACTATACATGTAGAGAAAGAACCCCAAAAAATATTTAAGAAAAAATATTCTACCACTTTGTTGGCGTGGGGAATATATCTGTTTCTGCCGACCCACACATTTACGGACGGATGAATACAATGACACTATAAGGGTTATATTATAAGTGTTGTCTTATATTATAATGGAAAGGGTTATTAATTATGACGTTCAAATAAAATATACATAATATAAAATATATTTTATGGTTTGTTCGTTTGTTTATTCGAAAGGAGGGCTGGCGTCTGGCAGGCAATGACCGTAAAACAAAGCTAAGTCTTTTAGCAGTATGGTAATACCGGTGCCACGCAAGAAAATAGCTGTTTGAAGCTAGAAGAAGAAGAGAAATGCGGATGTGTTGAAGAGCGAACGAATATTGCAAGTTTACACTAAACGAAAACGAAGGGATCGAAAGCGGGAATAGTTGGTGAAGAATACAAGTTTTATTATTGCGGGAATGATAGAAAAAGGAATGGTATCGAAATTGTGCTTGATGAGAAATTAAAAGAGTGTTTAACTGGGGTAAAGAGAGTGAGTGACAGAATGATGTTGTTTGAAGGTTTAATCTTTAATGAATTAAGTGTGTATGCTTCTCAAACTGGGTGTGATGATAGGTTAAAAAAAAGTTTTGAGAAGATTTTGATTCTATTATGATAGATGCTCCGGACAATGAACAGATGTATGTGGGGATTAATTTTAATAGGCATGTGGAATATATGAATGATGGATATGAAAGAGTACTATTATATTAGGGTTTGTAATTCAATACTTGGCTTAAAAAGAGTGATCAACAAGTAATCCCATACCAAAGTGGCCGCCATATGTCACAAATTTATTATTTCTTAATAAGGAGAAATAAAATCAATTAGGTTTTTCAAGTAATTGCCGGGTGAAAGTGTAGTCTCACAGCATAGGCTCCTCATCATGGAAATTAAACATCTAGTGCATACAAAAATGTTTAAGAGACGACCCCATCTAAAATAAAAATGTATTTGTTAGAGAAGGAAGAATGTGCGAGTAAATTTAAAAAAAGAGTGACAGATAAAATTGTAAATATGAGTAGTTTAGAAAAAAAAACTTTGAACGATAGTTAGAACGTAATGGCGGGATGGATAAGAACTGTGGCAAAGATTGTATCAGGCGATACTAAAGAAAGAGGTAAGATAAGTAAAGAAACGTGGTTTTGGAATGAAAATGTGCAAAAGGTGCTGAAAGAGAAGAAAGAGGCATTTAAGTCAGGGCAGGAAGAATCGGATGACAATGAAACTATGAAAGAGAAGATGAAATTCTATATAAAAGATGGAAGAAGAGAGCGAAAGTAGCTGTAGCCATCACTAGAGCTGAGGTGCAAGAAGAGTTAGTTATAAAGGTCGCTACAGTTTCCTGAAGGTCAAAAGGAACTCTACCGTATAACAAATCGTAGGGAGAAGAATGCCAGAGATGTCATACATGTAAAATACGAAATTACGAAAATACGTAAATTTATGTCAAATTTATTAATTATAATTCTTTGCTTAATTAAAAGTTTGTAACAAAACGTACGTACGAACGTAGATTATTATGATAAACTTACCAATCAGGAAAATAATCCAGTATGTATATATATATAAACATATAATTATTTAAAATGGAATACATATTTTTAATTATATATATTGTTGCTCAACTACTACATTGTTAAATATGATATGGAAAATATATGGTAAATATGGAAAATATGTATGATTAATTATTATATTACTTTTGTAGAAATAAAGAATAACGGGCACTTGTCAGAAGGGTCTTTTGAAGTAAAGTTCATTTCTTTTCATTAAACCATCATCAACATCTCAGATATAGCCAAGAGGGTACTTGTCAACCGCATTCACGGAAAATAAAAAACAATGGAATTACTTGGATACGCAAAAATACTTCAATATATAAAGGTCTCTTATTTGTTTTTAACATCAAAGTATCAAGGTTTATTAATATTGTCTTAAAGAAAATTATAAAAGTAATTTAATTGCCCATTTCTCCTTTTATATAAACATGAAATTTGGTTATTAGAAAAACCATTTAAATTCTAAATTCAGGAGTACTTTACACTATTTCTATGGTAGTGAATATTGGTTTTATAAAATAATAATATACAAAGTTCTTATCAAAAAGGATATGCAACTAAAGGAAGATACCATAGCACCACATTTTCACGTTTCCTGGAAATAAGTTATTTGAAAGCGGCACTGTAAGAGAATACCAAGGATATAAATATTGAGGACGATATTTACGCCAAAAAGGAATTAAATCATTACATTTTTTGTAGTAAACTACTCCTAGAAATACAATCTCCCACTCGAAAGGAAGAAGGCTTTTATAAAGTTCGGGATTTTGGAAGTTCGGGTACAGTGAAACGTCAATATGTTACAGCTTTAATTTGTAATCGATGACAACAATATGATTCTTAGCAAAGTAAGAAAACTTCAAAAGTAAACTTTCATGTCATACTGGTGCGAAACTTTAATATATTTTTAGTACTGCCATAAGGTAAGCCTGTAATTAATTGAATTTCAGATGTTACATTTTTTAAAATCCGTGGATGATAACTAACTTGTGTATAACCAAGATCCATGCATTTTATATAAGATCTCCAAAATAGAATTATGGCACCAAAATCGACTCCGGCACATGTTTGGCATAAAATAAGTAAAATGCTATCAGACAATTTATGAATCACCCAGGATAATTGTGTTATTTTTACAAAATTTACATGTTTAAAAAAGCAACAAATCTTAAAAAATATATGCAACATGATGCCAATTTATTAATATGCATGACAAATAAAATTATAATTCTACTCAAAAATGTTTGAAGCTTTCTTGGAAATCTTAAATGCACGTCATCTCATCGCCTGATATTACAGTTAGTATCCTATCAATGCATTCTGTAGACACTAATAGATATTCATTATTGGAATTTAGTTAATTAGTTTTATTATTAGAGTTTTACACCCTTAAAACATCTTACCATGTGACAAAATTTGTGCTTATCAGTTGTTGTTTGGTGATGGTACGTTGAGAGATAATGAACCAAACTCCCACAACGATAAACATAAACATACTATACTATATAATCCAGACCGCTTACAGCATAAGTTACTATTAGTATTGTCTATATTCTATATAAATATATCAGTATTAAGACATGTTACATCTACAATGGGATTTAATTGTTAGAAAAAATCTCGGCTGTTTATTATGGTTGTAAATTTTTAAGCATATCTCTGTATACATAAAAATTTAATATTATCTTGGGACAACGTTCAAAATTACTTTTAATTTTTTTTATTATTGTAATTTTTTATGTTAACAACATAAATACATAAGAATCTTATAAATATATTGTTAAAATAAACAATATAATTTTCAATAATGAATAATTATATTTATCCATGTCATATTCAATAATTTTGATCAGTCCTGAAGCGTAGGTTATGGGACTTTATATTTAATTATGTTATCTGAGTAGAACAAAGGAACACATTTGAATGTAAATTTGGGAATAATCATTTTAGCATAACACATAACCGTCGTACACAGACGAACATTGAAGTAGACATTCACATAAGGCCTACAATTACTTTCTGACATTTGGTATTATTTACAACCCACTACGGGTTACAAATTATTTTATGGACTTACTTCTAAAATATGAAGACGAAAAAAAAAAAATATACACCTACATATTTTGAAATACTTTAGTAACATGTTTCAACTAAGGTACTTTGATTTTAGGTGTAGATTTTACAAACGAAACTTTTTAGTTTTCTTGTTAAAAGAAAAAACTAAAAATATTAAAATGTTTAAAATAATATATATTTTTTTATATTTTTTTTAATTTTTGTTTATGTAAGAGGAGGGCAAACGAGCTGGCGGGTCACAGATGGTACGTGATCATCACCCATGAACTCCTGCAACATCCGAGGATTCACAGGAGTGTTGCCGGCCTTGAAGATAGAAATAAACGCCTTTTTTGAAGGTACCCATGTCGTACTGATGCCGGAAATGCCGCCGAAAGGAGTTCGTTCCACAAGCGAGTGGAACGTGGAAAAAAGGTCCTTGAGAACCACACAGTAGAGGATCGCCATGCATCCAGGAGGTAGGGATGGTAAAGTAGTCGATGGCGCGCTATGCGGTGATGAAATTCGGCGGTAGGCATCAGACCGAATAGCTCTTCGGAACACTCCCCGTGGTAAATGCGGTAGAAGACGCACAGAGAAGCAACGTCTCTACGCAATGCCAAAGAGTCCAGCCGTTCGCAGAGCACTGGGTTCCCGACAATCCAAATGGCTCTCCGTTGTACGCGGTCAAATGGTAGAAGCTGATATTGGGGTGATCAGGACCAGAGAACAATACTCCATGTGTGGCCTGACCTGCGCTTTGTAGAGCGCAAGTCTTTGGCCAGGATTGAAATACTGCCTCCCTCTATTGATCACGCCCAATTTCATCGAGGCCAACTTAGCCTTGCTCTCCAGATGACCACGAAACTGAAAATCGCTCGAAATGTCGAGACACAGTATTCTAATACTTGGAGAGGCAAGGAGTACTCTAGAAGAGCGGTGATACGACAAATGGGGTTTTCTTAGTGGTAAACCCGCAAACTTGTGTCTTGTCGGGATTGAATTGTACGCGGTTCAGTTCACCCCACTCAGGGGTAGGATGCAAAAAAGGACCGCATTCCATCCCAATCCACTGACTTGTATGGACCCTAGCCAATCGGCATTATGCGCATTGAAGTCCCCTTAGGATTACGACTTCGTTGGAGGGAGTTTGTGAAAGCAGGTTGACAATCTTCGCCTGAATATGGCCCAAGAGTGGATCCGTTTCTGCATTACCACTATGGGATCTGTAGAGACACACGTAGACTCTGACATGGTCGTCCATGTCCACGCGCAGCCACAGTACAGACAGGTCCCCACCTTCAAAAACCTGAAGGCGACGGTAGCAGATATCCTCCCTTACGAACACAGGTACCCCGGCGTGTGCTATAAAATGGTGTTCTAGTTTATACCCGGGGTATGACAGGTACACTGTGTCGCTAGGTTGAGATATCTGCGTCTCCGTCAGAAACAACAAGGCCGGCTGCGCCGTCTCTAGGTGATAGTGGATGGCGTTCAAGTTGGAATGAAGTCCTCGGATGTTGCAAAAGTTGCGAATTTGCAAATTTATAAAAGCTTTCGATTGTAGCTCTGTTAGCCTTCGGTAAATCAAACTTTCATTATAGTTTACATCTCGATAATATTCTCTTTAAAATCCTGCCTTATTTCCTATTGACGATATATATGTTGTCGAAGGGCGAGATTTTTTTATTATATTTATAAATACAAAATATGTAATAAGGAAAATAGTTTTAATCTTTTTTAATGTTGAATATAAATGTATTTCCTCTGACAATATTGAACTGTATCTTCCGTTCTGATGCTTATCTGAAGTCGGAATATCCCATTACGTCCATTATATCTAATTAAAATAACGGTCTTAAGAATTTTATCAACTCGGCTTCAAAGAGAATTCGATCCTTTATAAGTATGCAGTTCTATACTATCAAAGGAAATTATGAAATATAAAATACCAATATGTCTCATTGGAACTATTTTATATTGCTATTGTAGTCTATTATATTGTTGACCGTTTTTAAGCTTTTTCATGTTTTTATGTGATATAGATATTCAAATAATTTTTTATTGAGCGAAGCTAACGAAGTGAGCGGAGCGTTTTACTAGAGACTTTTTACATTCTTTGTCACGAATTGGCTCTAAAACTACTTATCGGAAAGTTATGAAACTTTGCAATCAAAAATTGAAAAACATATACCTAGATATTCCTACCTGAATGTAGATAAGACGAAGGTTCTGATATTTGAGAGAAATTAAGAAAGAACAGAATGTAAGATCAACGTGAATGGTAAGATAATAAAACAAGTGAATGAAGTGGTATATTTGGGAAATATGTTTAGTAGAGACGGAAGATACGAAATGGATGTGGAAAGGCGTATTGCTGCCGGTAACAGAGTCAACGGTGCTTTGGCTGCATTGTTGAGACGGCGAAAAGTCAGCATAGCTGCACGTTTGTCTGTACACAATGCGGTTTTGCTACCGACGCTGTTATACGGCAGCCAAACGTGGGTAACACAGAAGAAGAATGTAAGAAAGATGAATGCTGTGGAGATGCGATCTCTTCGCAGAATATGCGGAGTCAGTCTAGCGGACCGAATCCGCAATGAAGAGATCCACAGAATGGCAGGTACTAGCGAAGATGTCACAGTGAGAATGAAGAAGAACGTGCTCAGGTGGTTTGGGCACGTCGAACGAATGAGTGATGAAGGAATGGTAAAAAAGATTTATACAGCAAAAGTGAGCGGTAAGAGAGAAAGGGGGAGGCCTCGAGTGACCTTCGAAAACACTGTATCCATGATACTGGAGGAAGGTCACGTAAAAAGCATAAGGACCCCCCGGAGGGCATGTATAAAGAGGTTGATGTCTATGGACGAGGCGAAAGAGGTATGCAGGGACCGTATCGTTTGGCGCTCCGTCGTCTCTGGCTACCCCGCAAGGGATATGGATATAAATATTATCACTATTTTAACTATGTAATATTTATCCTAATAAGGTTATTTACATTTGTTAGAATATTCGAAAGTACCCCAAACTTCTCCTATAATGTATTGTCTAAAATATTATCTTGTAATTTAATTCAGACTTAAACTTTAGATTTATGGTTCTTCTCTTCAACATATTTATACAATAGAAATATAGACTTATTTTTATAGTATATATAAAATGTATTCATCAAACATTTCCGAAACATTCTAAGGTACCAAGAACAATCTAATTCATAAACTATACACATTTTTTCACTTGAGCAGACTTGTGTATAATGGATTTCACACAATATTGTGCTTTATTACACAAAATGTTGGATAATGTTTTTTACGTCTAGCAATATATAACACAATGTTAAGATTTTAAGATTAAGAGCTTGGAATATTAGAAATAAAGACTTGATGAAAAAATATAATACCAATTTTAAAATTTAATTTTGTTGGAATAATAATCAGTTTTATATATTATAAAATGTGCCTTTTATGTTTATGTTATGTCAAGTGAGGAAAAATAAAATTAAAACATTCATTTTAGATTATATTTAAACTATATTAAGAATATTTGTCTGTTTTATTTTCTTAATATAACATTTAGAACAATTTAAAAAAATATTTGTTATTAAACAAATTTAATATACACTGTACAATAAAACATGGGATTTGTCATTTTAAATTCTAGAACGCTAACAAATTTATACAGTTCATTAGTGACGTGCTACATTTCTATTTTAAAATATAAAATACACGATGCATTGCAAGCTATATCTACTAAAAAAATCCGTGCCTGCAGGGGGACAAGCGTGGGTAGACCTCGTGTGTAACTCGTTTAAAATATAACTCACTACCTAAGAATAACAACACCCTTTGCGAGAATAAACTGTGATCATTTTATTTGGCTTATTGCATTGCCTTAAATTTAGAGTAAAAAATAACCTTTCTATTAAAAATATTTGCGAGGAGGGAATGTTTACCAGAAAAAAGTTGCCTTGGTTTTACCTACCTTAAATTTTCAAGCTAAAAGCGGTTTTTATTTTTTTTCGCGGAAACGGTACCTTTTACGGAAAAACTTTTGGTACCTAAATTTAGAGTAAAAAATAACCTTTCTATTAAAAATACTTGTGATGTAAGAATATTTACCAGAAAAAAGTTATGATTTTTTTTCCAAAAATTTTAGTTTTTCTTACCCTCACCCCTAAGTTATTGAAGTTAGGTTTTAGGTTTATCTACATTGGTTATAGGTATTCATCAGACATCATATAATATGAACGCGATTGATTTACTTTGTATAGGGAAAAAGTTATGGTCGAAAAACTGAAATAAGAAAAAGTGAGTGATTGAAAAGTGAGGCAGAAAACGGGAGGTGCTAGCTCCCGTGGCCGGATTTCTCTGTTTTACGCACTTGACCTTCATGTTTGGATGGTTAATTTTTGTGCAAAGTTTGAAAGCGATCCGAACGAAACTGCGGCCGCTATCGTGCTGACAAAAGTCGAATCTGGACGCACGCACTCATATATATATATATATATATAAACTTTTTGACCAATGGTCATTTCGGACTCAGGGGTTCATAAGAAGACCTTCTGTGAAGAAATTTTTCCAAAATTCGAAAGTCGGGTACACCTGAATGTGCAGACCGAATTCTTCGAGGTCTACCCAAAAAAGCAAGGAATAATTTAAACAAAGTAAAACAACTTCACAAGTGGTTGTGATGTTGTTTTACTTTGTTTAAATTATTGTAATATATATATTATACGTTATCTGTTCTTTTTTTATAGTTGTGTGTCGGGATTTATTTGATTAGTTAGATTACTATTACAGTATCTTAGTTTAGTACGTTAATATAAAACCATTCAAATATATATTTAAGTTTATTCGAAATCTCCTTTAGCTGCAATCAACTTCTTTAAACGTTGAGTGATAGCAGTGATAGCAGTACGCACTCTTTCTGTAGGAAAGTTCTACACTGTCAATCTTATGGATTATTTTAGAGAATCCAAAACTCTCTAAAACTATCCATAAATCATCATCAAGTGGATTAAGATCAGAACTAAATGAAGTCCGGAACGGTCGTTTCTAACCAATATTGGATGGATCGAGCTGTATGACCTGTAAGGACCATTCTTGGTTATTAAACATGGTGTTATTAAGAGGTGTAACTACCTACTCAAGAACGGTATCTCGATACAATTGTGCCCATGTTTTGATACCTTTTTTACTAAAATATGATTATCACTCTTTAATATATAACACCCCACCAAACCATTACTGAAATCGGATAATGCCTACGTTGTCTTCTATTGACTAATTGGTAAGCTTTTTTAGAACTTTCAGCATAAATGCAGGCATTTTGTTTGTTTAAATATTGCTCAATTGTAAAAATATTCTTATTTGTAAAAATAAATATTTTTACGACTTCCCTTTGCGTGTCGCTTATATCGTTGTTTTGATTTTGCCTACCTAATCTTTTTTTAATTTATCAGTTAAGAAAAGATCAGTTCGTCTCTTATACGAGTAGGTTAAGATTATAATGATTCTAAGTGTTATCTTCATCTCCCGCGATAAAATATTTTGCTTAAGGTAGACATAAATATATTAATTTATTAAGAGATTCTTAAAGCAAGACACAAATTAATATTGTAAAGAAATAAATAAATACAAAATGTTACTTACATCTATCAGGTTAGTATACTTACGAATTCAAGTGGCAGGATTTTAGCCTCACAATTTATTTATTCACAAGTCTAACCCTAGATTCCTGAAATATTTATACTATTGGTATCTAAAATTTATAAAATGTCGCATTTGATTTTGAGAGTTTGCTTTTATATATATTTGATTCAAGTAAATTTTATGCAATCTTAATCTGTGATTTTATGATTTAACCTATATATTTACATATAATTACAATATAATTTTCACATTCACATTGATAACCAAATTCACAGTTTTCACACATGATTTTTGAGTAACAATCTTTTTCATAAGCGACACATTGTGACGCCATACTCAGCTTTTTCAGACACCACAAAAAAGATAAAGTATATTTGTTGCATACCTGCTAGCTTTACCCAATGTGTACCCACTACACACTGGGTGCTTTCAAATGCGCGTTTCGAGAGTAAAGAGGTTTGTCGAAATTGTACAAATGCAAGCGCGCGCTTCTAATGTAGCGCTCGTCAGACGCGCCCTGTCAGAACTGTCACAACTTCCGTTGTCGCGCGTTGCGCGGGCGTCGCCTGAACGCTTGTAGACACGTGCCGCTTTTTTCTCGTACCTTTTATTGTTTTTATTTAGGACAGACACATATTACCTAAAATGAAGATCGATCACTTTGAGATACATTTATTTATCAATAAGATTCAAATACAAATACAGATACTGATTATAAAAAAAATATTTTTAAAAAACGCAGTTGGGAGGAGCTTGTTATAAATTTCTGTGGCTATGGAGACAATTTGGAAAAGAAAAAACTATTTCAGTAAGTATATATTTTAATATTTACATCACTTATGTATGTATTTTATCATATTGTCAGGCCCATATAATTTTCCTTCAGTAATAAAATAATTGAGGATTTTTTCTTTTGTAGTTCCAGCACATAAGCTGCCTCGTGGTAAATTTTCTGATTGTAAAGATAAAACATATAGTATGTCTTCATACTAATAACCGTACAGTGAAACTGATGACATTCTCCGCAAAATTTATGTTTACTTTAATTGGCCTATGAAATAGTCACTATTGCTCTTTATTCTGAAAGTGCATTCAATATAGCGCCATATTCGATAATCTGTAATTAAAAACTTTTTGTGTGTGAGTTGTGTTCGCCAACGAACACATCATGCAGTGGTGTTTTATCGACATGTGGTAGGGGCTTCGGGTTAAGAATATTTATCTGAATGTTAAAAATAGTAGAACAGCAGAATGGTTTTACCATAGGATTCGATATCAACGTATATAATAGAAATATACATCATAAACTGCTAGTAAAACTGATGACAAGTAAGTTTTATAATTGAAAAAAGCGAAGCTCAATATGTTTCCCATAAATTGCGCCAATACAATTAGGGAAGTGAGCATATTTTTTAAAACCTTCTTCTACTTCTTTCCACTTTTTATTTGTCTTGTCAGACATAGTTGTAAACTTCAATTTACTCCAAATTACATTAAAAACTTATTTCACACTCTTTATAATTGTCGATTTTCCAACAGGGTTACCATAATGCAAATCTACAAAGGAGCAGCCTGTAGGCTAGTAGCTGTCAGAATAATAAAAACTACAATTTCTTTCCAATTTTACAGCAATTAACGACAACACAGTGAACAATTACCAACCTCTTGATACAACTGGTTCAGATGTAAATAATAAAAATTATGCCACCTCATAAAGACCAAATTGAAGGCCCAAGATAAAAAACAAAATACTAATGCCGTAGATAAAAAATGTAGATATTTTACAGAAAAGTTTAAACGCAAGGGAACGAAATGTAACGAAAGACGATGACAAATTAACCTGTCTATCATTGTACAGCCAATCAAAAAAGTACCCGAGAACCAACATCTAACCACAAAGATTAAATCGCTAAATGTCATTAAAGAAGTCCAGATTTATCATCAATTATTACCACTACAAACTATCCATACCAATACACGTATTCTACACCGACGTATTCTGGATACTACTACTACTAGACACCCAACATAACAATGGCCTATAATGCCATCACCGCCACCGTCAGCTGCTAGACCCGCAACAGTGGTCTCCAACGCTATCACCGCAGTCGTCATCGTGGTCGCCGTCTTCTTCAGACTCCAACCAAGTATCCGACAAATTAAATTTATTTGAGTTAATTAATTTACTATCCTGAACGTGATCACGAGCTCTTCTTGTTGTTGTTCTTTGAATTGTTAAATAACCAATAATGTTCGTTTTTATAATATGGAGTAAAATTCTAAAATAAATTAAAAATTAAGGATGATATTGTCTTAATTTTAGATACAATGTTAAAACCTTCCATGCGTTTAGTATATCTCGTAGTATTTGGTGCACTCAAAGTTCTCTTTGGATTTGCCTTTGGTTTTAATAGCGCCTGTATAGGACCTACACATAAACAATCACTTTGACGTCCATTACCAAACTGAGCTTGTAGTATCGACACCTGGGCAAGGTTCCTTAAAGATTTCCTAAACGCACTGCATGTACGCTGCAAATGCACTTCGAACGCAACGCCAATCACCAAATGTGTACTTGCAAAGATAAGTGATTCATATTTGACATCTCACTTAGTTTAACCTGTCGTATAACAAAATTATGATAACGGGAATGAAATATTATTGAAGATACAGAATTGTAATTATCACAATTATATCTGTGTGACCTGTTGCTTATTAATTATAATCCATCAATTACAGCTAATTAGTGCGTAGTATTGTATGTCTATGATATTATACACCGCAGAATAATACGATATATAGATATATATATGTGTATGTCAATTGCTGTTCGTTTGTCTCGCTACAACTCACTCGAGAATTGCTGGAGCGATTTAACTGATTTTGATCTTGAACTTTTTAAAAGATCCGGAAACGTTTAAATGGTGAGAAACAAATAATAAGACATTTGACGTATTTTTTCTTTATAGTTACTTGATTGTAAAATATTCTGAGGTGAGGTGAGGTGAGGTCTGTTTAATAGATGTAATACGAGCTCCGATCTTTATGATAAATGAAAATGGGAATAAAAAAGTTAGGTTTATGAAATTAAAAAGTGTGAAAGTGTCAGTTGTTTTTTTAAACAATAAAATTAACTAATTATTTACTTAAATGCTCATTATTAAATAAAATCTATGATCAGTTTGTCAGTGCGCGAGTAAGTTATTAATTGTTATTATTATTATTTAAAAATGATATATGTAAGTGATGCGAAGCTCACCGGGTCATCCTGTTTATATATTCCTATATTCATACCCGTAGGCGAAACGCGCAAATTTAAATATCGTACAATTGTAAAACGATTATTTGATTGCTAATAAAATTATTGTATTGTATGAAAACAGCAATTTTATTATTAGAATAATAAAAATGAAAAAAAAATGTTAATCTTTCTTGAAAGATAGTTTTATAGAAAACATTTTTCATTTTCAAAGCTACCACCAGCTCGGAAAGTTATTTGCCACTGACCTGAGACGAGCTGGAGACAGAAACTCGGCGACTTGTCTTGTTCCTTTGTTTTAAAAGCCAGACCTAAATTACTTTTATACTAAATCCTAAAGTAGCCCGGCACAGCGCTTCAAACCCAAAGTGTATCATGTTGTAGATATTACTAAATACTGTAGTGTCCGTTAGTTAATACACAAACGTTCCTTAACAAGTTTTCTAAATTTACAAAGAGCAACACAACATTGCTGCGCTATTGAACATAATAAATTGCACTATGTAATACATATAATTTTTTTTTTAATTGATATATATTATCTAACGGATGCCATTTTATATTAATATATTGTTTATAATATATTAAGTTCCAGTCCAAGTCAGAGAACTTTTACAATAACCATTTCAGCTTCTTATAGGATAAACAGTTAAAACTTCTCAATAGTTCAACTACACTTGCCACAGGTAGGTAGAACTTCTGAACAAAGACAAATTCTTCGATTTAATTTAATCTGTCAACTTATTTGGAAGCCACTGAACCCGATGGTAACATATCTTAAAGTCATCGACCTGATAGTTATTAAATTTAGAGATAACTCATAACCATTATCGTTATCGTTGTAATTAATTCAAATTCAAAATATCTTTCTTTAAATAGTCATTTACATGCACTTGGGAATCGTTCATTATTATTTATTATTATTATTACATTATTATTATTACTACACTGACATTTTTTATTGTCAGTGTAGTAAATCCGAGAGTAAGCTTTGATCCATCCATTCCATGCATTTGACCATCGGCTTTGATGGCCAAAAATTCAACAGTAGCTTTTTTTTAAAGAAATTTAGTAATGTTAGATTTATACATGGGACTATTATGGGACATACTATCAACCATGCAAATTAGTCAACGACTTAAGTTCCATTCATATGATCCACTAAAACTCTTCAGTATTATAAAACGATTTACTTAATAATAATCTTTGAAATATTGATTTAAAACGAAGAAAAAGAATGGTCTAGATATCTTGTAGAACTTGTTATATATGCGTATACTCAAGCCTACTATAAAGGATTAAAACAATAGTCACCTTAATAACCTTGACTCTAAATACCTGTAATAAAAAAAATATCGTAATGTATAAAAAGGATGAAATCTTATATAGTTTATTCGTATCGAAATACAAGAACATTCAAAATAATGATATGATAAGCAAAAACGTAAAACTTTTAGATTTAACATAACTTTTGATACCCGAAAAGTTAACCAATAACGAAATCTGAACCGTCTTTAAAATAAAGATAAAATTAGAGAAACTTCACGCAGTAGAAAACTTACTTTAACTTGAGCGAAGTCAAAGCTTTTGGATATATAATAACTTACTCAATGCCAACTTTTATGAATGAATAAATATTTTTATTTTATCATGTATGAATATAATGAAGAGAGAAATCCTAATCAACTTAAGATAAAAAGAAAACATTTATCTTATTATTAAATATAAAAACTAATATTGTCTATATTACCTATATACCACAGTCTAATAGATCTCATTTATTGGTCCTAAGCAATTATGTAAACAGTGAATTGGTTGTTTACTTTAGAGCTTATCGTCCTCATTCGGGTAATTGAACCGAACGTGATCTAATCCGGTAATTGAATTTTATTTAACCAGGTCGATAGTAGACTATTATTATAATTTCATGGAATACCATTTTATTTTATAATACTACTATTTGGAATCTCTCATTAACAAGATTTTATTTATTTTAATATAAAGGAATATTTCAATAATATTGTTATCAAGTTTACGTGTTTTATTTATTTATTCAAAGTATTATTTTATCAATAATATGTTATCACTTACGTTAATCACTTACGTATCGTATTAAATTTTTACGTTTGAAATAATTCTTTCGTAAAATTGAAAGGCCAGCTGATCATATACTTAAACTACAAGCGCAGATATAAAAGTAACTGTTTCAAATTCAAATATTTTATAACATAACCAGAAGTAAACACTATCAAGGATACGATCAGGCATTCTGATTATATTTCCGATAGTTTATTTTATTTATTTATTTATATCATCTCAACTTTGAATCAGTAATCACTATGTGTACGTCAAATGGGAGTGGCAGGATGACCTATTTTGATATCATACTTATTGAAATAATCCCTTCTGTAAAAGCACTCCTACTTAAAATAAAGCCAGGTTAAGGGTTTCAAACGCGCCCCGGTCTGAGAAGAACCGCACAACAAACTCAGCCGGTTTGTTTTTTATTATGATCACTATTTCTCAAACTTCCATATATTTAGTGGGCAATACACGAATAACTAAAACCATCGTCATCAATTCGTTGAGCCGGCCTAATAATTAGTTAATATTTAGAAACAAGCAAGACAACAAGTCACCGCAAGTGTGAGAAGATAATCACCGCGAGTAGCGCCAAGATAATGGCTCTTTCATACTTTTCTTCGATCGTTAGAGGACATTGTGTCATATATTGATGGCCAGAAAATATAAAACCTGTAATGCAGCATAAAGTTAAGAAAACGTATTATTTTTAACTAATCTCCTAAGAGGAAGTCGAATCAAACCCATTTATTCCACATGTAATAAATCTACAAATCGCTTAAGCTTCTTGATGAGTTGTTGTGATATATTGAAGATAATAAACTGGACGCTTATAGTTTAAACACACGCTATTTACGTATAATGTGTTACAGAACAGTGTAGATAATATATAACTAGAACTATTTAATAAATAAAGCAAAACTAGCAGAAACAATAAATATTGTAGTATACAGAATTCCAAAACTGATATTGAATACATATACTAATAAAAATCAATTGTTTGAATGTCGACTTATAAATAATAGGATAAACAAAATAAATAACTATATTGCGATAAATATTGCTGAAATATTGCTACATCAAACGTAGTTCATATTTATCAATGTAAATTCTAAATAGATATATATATAATAATATATCATATAACATCTTGAGCAGAAACACGTGTCACAAATGGAAAATGTCATTTACATCAACATCTTCTACTGTATTGCGTCAGACCGACAGCGACGATGGCAGCAATCTCATCGAGTCACTTCTTAGCTAGCAACTCTTGCGGAACATACATACCTTTTTTTCTGAGAACTTATTCATTATTTCCAGTTTCTTATAAGAAAATTCTTAAAACTCAGACAAGCTTTTTTCTGTACAATATAAATTTGCGTAATTTTTATCCCAAATATTGAGAATGGTAACAATTCTCGACGGATTCAATATTTGATTAGTTCTATAATAGTGTGAAATGTTTTAAGTAATTGTTATATTTTATTAAACAAATAATAATAACAATTTTGTACAAACAGTATGTTACCAATATCAATTTATCCTATCATTCCATAGAATTATCAACCACAGTGACATACGAAATGTTAGCGATATTTTAACCGAATTGATAACGAAAGGAAGGTTCATCCCCTTTACGACGAACCTTGAGCTCGTCTATTTGTATAAATACCAACCCTTTAAATCCATTTAATGAGATGTATAAAGTTTTTTCCCCTTTAATCTTCCTAATCAGCCTTTATGTTAAGCTTTCTACAATATTGAAGTATATCCTATGAAAATGTTTTTTATCCCGGTTACTTAAATTTATAAAGGCGATAAATAAAAAAAAAACATCTTATGAAAATACTAACAAGTTCATGTTAGTATTATCCTTGCGATATATTATAACTTTAGTATATTCTCAACTTTGCGAGAAAATTTGTTTGCGAGAATACTTGTTTAGGAAAGTATTTAAATTACTTAATATGATATCATTTTCCATATTTTCTTTTAAATAATTTCACTATGGATTTAATAACAGTTTAAAGATAGTAAACACCAAGACACGTGACAAGACCCTATCCGTTTTTAAATCCAAGTTTTTTAATAATTAAAGTGATAACAAGTTTTTTAATAATTATAGTGATTATTGAATTTTAAGTAAGAAACGTAAACAAAAGATATATTTTAAAGATATATTTCCTTAATATATTTAGGACCATAAATATCTACTGCTCACAAGCTTTATTACAGGACATTACAAAAGATAAAAATATTTATATTAAGCAAAAGAAATTGTCTCTTTAATTATAATTGTGATATTTAATTAAAGTCTTATTTTATTTGTGTCAATGTAAATTATATTTACATTTTAATACATAATTACAATGATGTATTTGCAAAACAATCTCACAATTTTACATTTAAGTAAATAAGCTTGACTTTGTAAAGATTAATGTTTAATAGAATTACCATAAGTTTGCCTGCTAAGTTTGTTATTTATTTTGTCAACCTATATATAGTATACTACATAGAGTATATACATATAATTACTTTAAAAATTTGTAAATTATATAAATTTTGTTTGTTATATCTATAATAATGCGAAGAGTTTAAACAATTTATTTGAAGTTTGATGATAACTTTATTTTAACCAACCGCCAACCCCTGTACTTGTTTCGGTAGTTATTGTTGTATTGCGAAACTTGAGACGGAAACGTATTAACTTATCTCATTATGTCCCTATTATGTATACGTATATTCTATTTCAATACAAATTGCAAACTGTGTAAACAAACCTCATTACTTCCTTATAATATTAAACAATGTCATTTATATATATTTATATATTATATATATTTATATATATTTATATTTTAGGTTTTTTTTTTTCTTAATTGTATATATCTTAAAAATAATACACATTTAGGTATTCATTTCATAAAAATCGCTATAATGTGATAATTAATATCAGCATTTCAATGATATTTCAACCAAAAAGAGAAAGTTTGGAATATGGTCGTAGATTTTAATATCACATTAAACAAGGAATGACCATTCAGGAAAAGATAATAAAAGATAAGTGTTTAATTTCGGTATCTTTGAGTTGAAACAAAAAATTGTAATTTTTAGTTAGATTGGTGAAGAGAACAGTGATGAAAGTTGAAAACTATGTCATAGATTTCCGATGTCCAAAATTGGACATGTGTTCGCTGATATTATACATTACTTCTCCAAAAAAACATATACATGCATTTTTCTAATTAGAACGAACATATACTCGTACTTATAATTAGAAGCACTTGACGTTGCCCTGCATGCATTTTTATAAAAATTGAGTTTTTTGAAATTTAAATCTTTTCAAACATAATTAATTCTTGTTACTTGTTTCACTGAAATGAAGAAAAAAGATTACATTTTTAACATAATGGTCGTTTGACCGGAACTTTGACCGGAGTAACAGCTGAGAACACAAAGCTGGATGCAAAGTGTCAACTTCGGTTCACATTGTGAAACAGTAAAAGCTTTTAAATCAAATTTAGAATTATAAACCGGAAGGAAATGCTTAATAAGAAAAAAGCAATTTAACTGTTTAAGTACTTTTATTATCTTTATCTAGTTTAAATTTGTGAAATAGAATTTGTATATTGGAATCAACAAAAACAACATGCAACAAACCGATAGTGAATAATATCCAAAGTTATGCATTCTGTTAACATTATTTTCAGTGCTGATATCTGAATATGTAAATTATCATTTAATATTTAAACTCTAATTCGAAATATTTTTATTCATTTACACGAATTTTTGAATCGTCAATTATTATATTAATCAGTGTCCGTAAGTATGCTATTACTGGCTCGGAATGATGTTCTGCTGAGAAGAGATGGCCAGAAACTCAAAAGTTGCTCTATAAATGAAATTTTAAAATTTGATGTATACATTATAATATAGAATTAATTTCAGCCCCACTACCCTATATTAATATACCCTGTATATGAAAATAACTCGAATAAACGAGTCGAGAGTCCGTTAATTGTCTAACTTTTCTAATTGCAAAGATGAACGAGCTGAGTTTGCTTGCGAGTATTGAAAGATGGAGGTACCACTGGAACTTTTTATCTAAAGTTATATCTAAGAAAATTGTTGATTCAGACAGTTCGAACACCTTATTTTTAAAGAGCAACAATTTTGACTTTATACATTAGGAAGTGTGAATCCCATGCTTTTAGTTTAGTTAGCGTTTAAGATCAAATTGTTTATTTCGAACCAATGATGAATAAGAAGACAGAGCTCTGTTTACAACGTCATTATGACGTTGTTGAATTACGCTCAACTTGAAATAAACCCGGGGTATGTTAAAAAAAAGTATGACATCACTAAATGTACAAAATTGTTAAAGTTATTACTTTAAGTAAAAATAGAAAAACAAAGGATCTCCTAGTGGAACACCCATCTTTAGGTGAGAACCAGAAGATTAAGAATTATGTATATTAATCATCTGCACTCTTTGATTCAGATAAGAGGCAATAATAAAGAATTAGGCACATCATAGTGATAAAGTTTGAATAGTGATGTTTGATGGTCCACGCTATAAAAGGTTTTGAACTATTAGCAAGGCAACAGATTAAAACAAAACTTTTATTATAACATAATAATCAATTCATCGATTTCAACGTTTTAAAATTTTGCGTGACTGTTAATAGAATTTTTGTAAAAAAGTGTGAAAAATAGTCGCCACATTTGTATCAGTATTTATTTATATATAATCAATGTTTAATTCTATAGGACGTTTAGTCCTAGCCTTTTTTCCAGTAATACTAGATAAAACATCCCAAGTTTTCTTTATTTTATTTTTCAAATGTCAAATTTTATTTCTAATGTAGATCGACTACATATACACAAACATTTTAAAATATTTTGGAGAAATCCTCAACTTTATTCAATATTTCCATTGTCTACTATACATAACGTGTAACTGTAATAGCTGAAAATATATTTTTTAATAAAACACGAATATTCTTCTGAAACAGCTTTAGCGTTATATAAACTACACTTTAAGTTTTCTTTATTATAATTAAACTATTAAAAGTATTTTGAGTTGTAGTTTAGTTTAACGACAATAGTGTTAAGGAAAAATACATATGAAAAAGACTGCGTTAAAAATATTTTTAGCATGAAATCTACTTCCTATTAAATTCTAAAATAAAACGAGTTGTTGAAATGTTTTCATGCATTTTCACTTTCAGTTTGTCTTCATCATTTCGATTATTTTTCATACTGAATGAAAAAATACATACGGATTTAACTAGCGTAGGTTTCAGTACTTTGTTTATTTCAACCTGACGTTTAAATTGCTTCGCATCTATCCAATCCAGTGTATATCAATGGTACGTGCCATTTAAATCCTTGAAAGATTTTTTTAAACGCGTTTGTTAAGCATGAAATCTGTATATCTCTTTTTAAAAGACCGCACTTCAGAATACAACGTGATGTCATGTCAAAAAATGTAATGCATACATTTTTTGTTAACTATAGTAACGATAAAATTGTAATATATATATTTTAAGTTGATAGATATTAATAATTTTGAATATTTTAGCTTATACTATTAAATAATTAAAATTACACTTAAAAATGATTTTCCTGTTTCCGTTACAAAAATTCATTTTGAACATGTTTCTCAAAAAATATTATCAAAAGATTTTATTCTTATGGTTTGTAATATTTTTATAAAAGTAAATAATTATCGACTTCTTATTATTATTGATGCTTAATGAATAACTATTGTTCCTTACTAATATTTTTAAACGAGTAAAAAAATGAAAACTACATAAAATAAGAATAACTAGGATCCGCCAACCGTGCGCGGCGGATGCTGAGCCCCTCTCCTTTCTTCTTTTCTTAATAACTTTTGAATGGCTAAACATTTTTTCAATCTGTTTTCGCTATAACATCCGCGTTCGGCTCAAACATACATAAGAAAATTTTTAGCTAATTATCTCGTCGCATTCTGGAGACAACTAAATACAAAAAAAGGTTTCCCAGACTCTTAAGCAACTACACCTTATTTGACACATTTAATTAACAATACCAGTATATTTTACAACCTTTTACACAAGAATTGGTCATTTAATTACTATTGTGATATATTTATTATAAATAAAATCTTTAAGGTCAGTTTTTTTTCCTGTTAGAGAGGGCAAACGAGCACGCGGGTCACCGATGATATGTGATACCCACCGCCCATGAACTTTTGCAACATCCGAGGATTCAAAAGAGCACTGTTGGCCTTGGAGGTAAGATTATACGCTTTTTTTCAAGGTACCCATGTCGTATCGATCTGGAAATTTCGCCGAAGGAAGTTCGTTCCGTTCAATTGGTATATATAATTGGCTGTGCGATGACGAAATTCAGCGGCAGGCATCAGATCGAATAGCTCCACGCAATGCCAAAAAGTCCAACCGTTTGCAGAACACCGGGTCCCCGACCATCCAAAAGGTTCTGCCTTATATGCGGTCAAAAAGTTGACTCACATATTGAGGTGATCCGGACTAGAGATGAGAACAGCACTCCATGTGTGGCCGGACCTGCCTCTTATAGAGCACAAGTCTTTGGCGAGGCCCGAAATACTGCCTCGCACTAATGATCGCTCCTAATTTCATCAAGGCGAACCTGGCCTTGCTCTCCAGAGGACGAAATATCGAGACCCAGTGTACTAATATTAGGCAACGTACCGCAAGTTCTGTCGAAGAGCGGTGATACGAAAAATGGGGGCTTTCTTAATGATATATGCGCAAACTTGTGTCTTTACGGGATAAAACTGAACGTGGTTCAATTCGCCCCACTCAGAGACCATCCCCAAGGAAGTCTCTACAGAAGACAAAAACTTCATTGGGACTCGTAGGCGTTTTCCAGAAAGAGCGCTTCACAGCCAGAATATACCGCATTCCCAGTGTTGTCATCCACGTAACAATGTATGATGGAAATATCCAACATATAATTGACATGCAGGAAGAACAGAGTGAGGGGTAAAATGAACCCTTGGGGTACATCATTATTTACTTTTACATGGAAATGGTTTATCCATAAAGAAAAATTAAATTATTAAAAATATAGAAGAATTATTAATGTTAAATAACAAAAATAATTGTAGAATTGTAATGAGCACATTTCCATATTCATCAGCTTATTCAGAGAAACAAAACAAATACATATATAATCTGAATTTGACATCGTATAATCTGACATACCATCATACCGACGCATTCTTTTATTTAGAGGTAAATAAATTTATTTATAATAGTTTTAGAATGACAAAAGGTACAATATATCTGTCTCTGTACTATAAGAAACAAATTGCTACTTTAGTACCATATAATATAATAAAGTTATAATAGATATAACGAAAAATAAAATTAATTCAAATAATAAGGCTGTGATAAAAAATTATTGTTCCACTTAAGAAGCGCGGCATCCGCATCAGTCGTTGATTTGCTTTTGATGAAACCATATTGTTCACTATGCATGATCCCATTGCTATACACAAACTCTATCACCTGATTTAGAATAATATTCTCGAAGATCTTACTTAAGGTCGGTAAAACTGAGATAGGCCTATAATTTTCAGGATAAAATATATCGCCACTTTTAAACAAAGGAACTACTTTACCGTTTTCATCAAATCTGGGAATACATTTTCGGTACATTTCCATACATTTGTTGAAAATAAGGGATAATTGTAGGGCAATATAATTTATAATAGTGTTAAGTAATTAAACTGACATACCACAGTGATCACCGGTTTTCTTCGGATTTAAGGTTCTACATGTTTTAACAATTTCCTCTGATGTAACAGGTTTAAAAGCAAAATATTTATTACTGACTTTGACGTATTTGTTTAATAAGGCGATTGCATCAGATGATAAAGAATTTAAATGACGCGTGAACGTTATTGGAATTTCAGTAAAATAGATCTCAAAAACAGCCGCCACCTTTGTATTGTTGTTTATTTCAATATTATCAATTTTTAACTTTATAGGTCATTGGCAACCCTATTTTTCCCATTAAAACTTGACAAAATATTCAAAGTTGCCTTTATTGTATGTTCAGAATTTAATATTTCATTTTTAATATAAATGGACTTAGTTTGTACGCAAATGTTCTTAAATATTTTATAGAACTTCCTAGCTCTATTCAAGAATACCGAATCATGATTCTATTGCCTCTCACACTATAAATCATATAAATTTTCTCTACTTCTATATATTCCTACGGTAGCCCAATTACTAATTTTAATTTTTAAATATTTTATTAACGTTTTTGGATTAATAATATTATTAAATTCAACAATACATCGAAAAGTTTATTATATAATTATATAATATTTTTAAGCACTATTTTCGCAATGTTTTTTAAAGTAAGGATTCTTTTTGTTTAGTAAATTTTTGTAGCCTTTAAATTTTATGATTAATTAAGAGATAAAATTGTTGACTACAGTGGTCTGAACTTAAATTCGATATTATCATATCTTCATATACGTTACAGTGACAGAATAGAGATCAGACAAGGGCAAATTTCCAACAGACGAGGACTACGCCTTCAAGGTAGGAGTGCCGGAATAGACGCGTTAGCACTGGAGTAAACTCAAGGGCACATGTTCGTAACACCAATGGAGAAAAGCCATCTCCACTCACTTACGTGCAACCGAGGAAAATGATGACTGCCGAATAGTGTTTGCCGAAAAAATATTTCTGGCTTTGACACCGCGGGATGGTAGGCAGTATTTTTCGTTGGTCGCCCAAAGTAGAGTTTGAGGTAAAAAAAGTGACCAAGAGATCGGCTTTCTTTGTTGGCGTGTGGGCAAAAGAGTCATTCCTCATGTACAATGGCGGTAGGGACGGCTGGCAAAATTCCAGAGTGACCTTAGAAAGCACCCTGAATTTGCGCGTGCCTGGGGGATAGATACTTCGCCAACTTATCCCCAATTATGTTATGCTTGAACTTTGCTTTAGCGATTTGCCGTTTGAAGAATCTGGAGGCACTGTTATATTTCCTCTTTAGAACTCTAGATTTCGGACCCTTAATGAGTAACACATTTGTGTCAAGCTTGATACGCCAGCCATTTTCCAGCTGCTGCAGAAATGAAAGAAGCATCAAATCAAGGACAATCAAGTGGTACCACAGAGATTGGCACAAATAATTCCATCCTCTGTAGTATCATATCAGCTACAGCCGCAGTTCAGTCAACGGGATCATTGGAAGGGAAACAAATCGACTCCCATGGGTAGGATGCAGAAAAGGACCGCATTCCATCCCAATCTGCTAAATTATCTTGTGCGAGCCGGACGTTGAATAAACACTACACTCCGTACCAGACAATGATCATAGGACCCTAGAAGCTCCTCGACAGTGACCTGGTACTAACTTGGATGTGTAGTCAGCAGAAGGTCTAACAAACAGAACTTGTGGCTGTCCACGTCCAGTAGACGAGTGTGCATCTTAACCAACTGGATCTTCCGTAGCCGGTCGCACCTGACTTTAACCAAACGGTATTGTGAGTATTGAAATCCCCGAGGACTACGCTTTCAGCGAAGGGAATCCGTGAATTTGGTTACTACATGTCGATCTTCTGTGAGAATTACTTATCGATAAAAAATAAAACTTTAAACCGTAACAAAAGTCAAATAATAAAGAAAATAAACTGTAGCCAAGAAATGGAAATCTATCATCTTTAAACTCTCATATCTAGGGGCGTGGCGGTCATCCCAAGTCGAGAAAAACGGCCATACTATCCTTTACTCGAAGCGATTCGGGCCATTTTTTTTTAATATAGAAAGTTCAAACTTTCAGTAACCAAGTGGGTATTATATAGCTAGATATATTTCCAAAAAGTAGTAGTTTAGAAATTATTGTCAAAGTTTCTTTATTTGGTCACTGATTCACTGACTCAGCGATCATAGACGTAGAAGTGGTAGTTTACGTTAACTTCAACAAAATATCGGAACCTCTGGGAAAATTTCATCGAGTGGACTTTGAGGAAACTCGCAGCTAATGTGAAAGATATGAGTATAATTCAAAAAAAGAAAAAAGAAGGGCTACCTAAAAATGAACTGAGATGAAATGAACAAAAACAAAGCATGTAACAAAGTGCCCAAGTTCCGCAATTAATAAAATCAATTATCAAATCCAATCTTAATAAACCAAATCAGTTAATTTAGTACATCTACAGGACCAGTTTCTTGTAACTTTGTCGTAATGTATACGTCTATATTAATATTACCTTTTATTATAACTTTTATAAACTCACTATTTAAAATATATCTGTACCAAATTTCAACAAAATCCGTTCGGTAAAGTTTAGCATTTATAACATCAATTGTTAAACTAATATTGAGCCATATATACCAAAAAAATCATTTACGGTCTAATTATCAAAGCAAAGCTAAATCAGTTTATATCATACATTGTGTACATAGCAATTTGGGGTTACCTCTAAATTTGCGAAACCTAACTTCATTATGAGGATTGACTTACCAGTCGAAGTGTTTAAACAGTAAATTACTTGATTGATTGATTACTGTTGTTTTGGGCGCAAATAAATGTAGATATTTAACAACTTTTACAAATACACATTTACTTTCAAAAATGCATTTATTCATATTTTTATAGCTTTTATCAAAGGACTTATGAGGATAAGAGCAGAGTTGCGGTATATTGTCGGTATAAAGGCAAGGAAAATGCTAAAGTTAAGAGAGGGTACTTAAATTCGACTGATCGTTTGTTAATCGACCAATATAAGTCGGCTCGGCTACAAGAGGGCTACCTTACTTTCTCTATTAAATAAATATACAATTTTATATCACTTTGCTAGATTATTTATGGATTAATTCTATTTCCTATTTTTTTTCTTATTATAATAAATTTTAAAGGTTGGGACCTGTCGGTACTCCCCCTGCGCGCAGACATGGACGATCATGTCAGAACCTCCACGTGACTCTACAGGTCCCATAGTGGTAAAACTGAAACGAATGGGCCATGCCCAAGTGAAGATTGACGAACTTTTTTAAAAAATCCCTCCGCCGAAGTCGCACACAATGCTGATTGGCCACGTACCACCGACTAGGTGAGGATATCTGTGTTTAACTTTACTCTGGCAAATAGTCTGTCCCAATTGGTTCAAACGCACAGTCGTCTACCGGACGTGGAGAGCTAGATGCCTTCTTTGTAGGATGTTCCACTGACTATACATCCCGAAATGTACCAGGTACTATGTATCGTATGGTATGGTATGGCATGTACTACCTCCATTCTTACCTTCCTCTTGAAAGTTTTAAAAATATGTGTTTACAGCTTTCAACACAGTAAACCATGACATCCTTCTCGTCATCTTATCTCGTACGAATTTCAAACCGCTGGTCCTGGAATGGTTCACATTTTATTTCCGTGGCCTCTAGCAGTTAGTCCGATCAGGGGACTCGGTATGGGTTAATATGGAAATTGGTTTGCTTCAAGGCGGAATACTTCCTCCAATACTATTTTCTATGTTTATAAATACCCTAGTTCCTAATTTTGACTGTTCATATCATTTGTATGCTGATAACTTAATTGTATATGCAAAGTAGTATAAAGCAGTTTCCAAATATTTTCAATATTAAACATAACCTACACAAGTTATATCATTGGTCAACTGGCTTTGATACAATAGTAAATCCCGATAAATCTCAGGCTATAATTATTGTAAGCTCAAGACTCCTGGATTATGATTAAAATAAGTTATCACAAGTTGTATAAAATCTTAGAACAATTATAATCCCCAGTACAGTAAGAAATCTTGGGTTGCACATGGACAGCACAATAAAATTGCCAATTGCATATTAAGGACCTCAGTCGTACAGCCTTCAGTCCCTTTACCGTACGAAATATTTCCTTCCCCTCCAGGTGAAGCAGGTGTTAGTTAATGCCTTATTTTGTCAATTATAGATTTCGAAGGTGTTTGTTACCCGTTTGAACAATGAGGCGTAACTGTAGAATTATACAATCCAACTTCGCCTTCTTATCTCAAAGAAAAATTTCAGTATCTGCATGACACACATAATCGAACTCTTCTTTTTTCAACTAATCTATAAACCGCTATTCTTCAGCATAACAGTGATTTTTACTATTCAAGCCCCACTACTTTGGAACGCCTTACCTGAGGAAATAAGAGAAGCACCCACATAACTTATTTTAAGAAACTTGTTCGAACACACCTTTTACAATCATCCTAATTAATTTCAGTCGAAATTATGTGTAATATATGATATATATTTTAAAAATATTTTATTGAAATATTATATATAGTATTTATTGTTATATTATATTATTTATTATTTTTGTATATTTTTATTATATTATATTATATATTACAAAATGTACTTTACTCTTTTATTTTACTATTTTTTGAGGCCTACCACAATTTTTAATTTTTTACATGGGTTAACTAGTAGAAAATGGCACTAATCATTAAGTTCGCCTTTTGGTAAAAATAAACAGTAAAGGGTAAGTAAATAAATAAAAAAACATATGAAATGAGGTTAAATATATATAGTAATTTATAAAATAAACTATAAAACGATATCAGAAAAGACAGACAGATAATTTAAACATTTAAACGTATTTCTTATTACATTCAATATTAAAATCTGCACAAGAACTCAAATTAAAAATGCTCCTTCTTAAAAGTTGTTGTTAAAGACCCTTTGACAGCTAAGAGCCGAACCCACAAAGCTCAAAGTAAAATGTCAACTTCATACGTTGACCCAAAACGTATTTTAAAATAGTTTTTCACAAAAGAATAAAACAGAACTCATAATTTCTAGGGTACAATAATATTTATAGAAAAACTTAATGCTCATAAATGAATAACTGATATTCTTAATAGAAAGAAGATTATGAATATTAAACGTTCACAACAAACACGAACCTATTCTAAAAATTGGAAACTGGTTTTACTTAACTGTTAATGTCTGTAACGTGATTTTTCAAAGAGCATATTTCTGATCATGAACCAATAAGATGTAAACTGTTCAGATAAGTGAACATGTTGAGAACGTTAAATTGTTATGATCTCCATTACGAGATTATTAAGTCGTAATGTTACTGAGATTATATTTGTTTCTCTCATTATTTACATACATATTTTTATTAACAATTACTTTACAGATGTAACAGTATTATTTCATTTGATATCTCAATTATAATAAAAATACATTTCTAATTTATGCTAAAGTTTAATTCGGATTTATACGATAGTAATAGCATGATACATGCAGAGAATATTGTTCTAAACCTTTTTGAGAATTTTTATTCACTGGAATACCGTGACTTCAGTTTTATTTAATTTATAGTTGTAATTTCATTTTAGACTATATCAAATGTGCCATAAGAGTTCTATGGTCAAATTGTCTAAATAATTGTGAAGCTTGTAAAGTATAATTGACAAATTACATTTATATTTACATAATATGAAACTTCTGCTGCTTCTGTGAATACAGACGACAGTAATTATAATTTAGAATTTTTGAAACTCTATATTATAAGTGGTGTAACACGATCTTTTGTTTTTATTATGGCTTTAAGCGCTGATGTATTACAAACTTGATCGTGGAAAATATTCGTGACTTTAATAAATATATTTATGATCGTATTTCATTATACGTTGTGATACCAAGATACACGAGAGAGAGAGGAAGAGATATTCATATAAAGTGAATAGATATCTAGTCTCTTTATGGAAATAGACGCGTGAGCTGCTAAAATCCATAATGAAAATCGTAATCTGGTCGCAGCGTCGCCAATCGAGCCAAATTTTAATTCCAAACTATCTGGGGATTAAGTAAAACACAAAAAACATCAAAATGAATCCTGTAGAAGATGATATACGTTGACGTGCCAAAAATGCATAGTACACTAATTATGGCGAATATATTCTCTGTTTGAATATAATATTTACGTTCAAAGTTGCAATACTGAAATACTATCATGAAGTGCATAATGTGAAAATATTTTTTTCCATTCGAATACTTTTTTTTGCATAGCTATACTTAATTTGCTTAGCAATTGATTAATAATATAAAAATTGATTTACTACAATGACCTCTGTAAAAGACTAACGACAAAACAAATAATATGCAAAATGATGCAGGTTTTTTTCTAAAAATTAAATAGACAGACATCACAAAAATTTGTCCAACCATTTGGAAGGATTTCCGCGATAAACACATATAAAAAAGAATTATGTGTTATGAAATATGTCAATATATATGAATGATAAAAGTTAATGCGGTGTGAAATAATATGCTATATTAAAATAAATAAATATGCTATATTAAATAATTCGCCTTAGCACATGATAAGTATTATTTTACATCAACTCAAACTGTTCACTGAGACCAACAGTACAACCTCAAGTATCACGTTGTTATCCGCCTAGAGGAATTTTATAATCAATATTTATTAAAAAAATAAGTCAAAGTGTTTTATTTTGAAATATAATTACACTTACGACACATCGGACGCCACTTATGGGTACCTATGTATCTTTAAAACGAATCCCTTTAAAGGGAATCCCATGAAGAAGAATAAGAACAGGAAATCCCCAAGATACTCCATGGACGTTCTTTATACTTGTTATTAATTCATAAATTTATGAGATACCGAAAACAGACTAGAATACCTAACTACTCCACTACTAGTTATATGATCCTCTCACTTTTATAAAAAGTTAAAGAATTCTAATTATAATACAAAAATAGAAGCAATTATATTATTACTTCTTTTTAAACTATGCTAAGAATGCTAAAAGACAGGTTATTGGAAGTGATTAAAATCAAGCAACATGGGCAGAATTTTTAAAAGATATTAAAGAAGTTAGCAAAAGTATTACCCGTCCTCCTTATCGTCTTTTTGGACTTTCTTAGTTTATAAAACTAAAGACAACAAAGCAAAACTTTGGAAACAACAAGGATTTTAATGCCTTATATTATTTGTTCGGTAAGTCCATGAAAAATTTGGTCAATTTATTATAAAAACTAATTTCTTACCTAATAATATAGTATTATAATTATTATATATATTATTTTATTATTTATAATCCTATTATTTTCATATTATGAGAATTACTTGTTACATTAAATCTGTGTTTTTTTTTCATGATGTTATTATATATTTTCAGATATAAATCCAAGGAAGTGAAAGTTCTACAATATCTATGAAAACAGTTTTAGATGGCTCCTGGGGACCTATATTGTACATTGAGTCGAACAACTCTCTTTTGTTTAATAAAAATAGTTTCTACATCTGCCCCTAACCCCTCGAGCAGATTGCCGTAAGATGCCGTAAAAACGTGTTTAGAGCTGTCACATAAACCCAACCAAAGAACAACTTGTTTTAAAAGGACAAATTACGTAAAACTTGATGTAGGTAGGACGTCTCAACTATTTGGAACATTCAGTATCTTTGAAGGATGTTCTTGTTCAGATGTCATCTTAACACTTTTCCTTTTTCCTTCCTGTTCTTTTTTAACATATAAGTCAAACTATTGTGGACCGACCAGAAGCAATGAACAATAAAAACAAAAATAACTGTAAGAATTAAGCCATTTAATGAAGAGCAAGTATAATATTACTTTTATGTAATTAATGTAAAAATATCAGTAGTCAGTCAGTAATTATTAATAGGTCTTAACGATATTTATAATTGAAAATAATAATTATTTATCTAAAGAGGTAAGGATATCCAGCGGCATAGAACAAATGGTGGCTTGGCTCTGGCCACGCCAGAGGCAAGACTGCCCTTCAAACTTTTTTTTATATTCATGCTATCATGGCCCTACAGACCATGCTTGGATGGGGTCCTCAACTTCGCCGGCAAAGACGCTGAGTGTGTGTGTGTTGTAGTGTATATTCTGCCTCTTCACGTCGCGTACCCTTACATAATCGTGTCGACGGGGCCGAAGAGTACCAACTTAGATCTTCCCTTTCTAACTTTAGGAGTATTATGGAGCGCGTATCCTATGAGCTCCACTATCAGTGGGTTAGGGTGTCCCACAGCAGTGTCAAAGTAGTCGCAAGATCTAAGGTCGATATTGTGGATAAACGCATCAATAAAAGATTACCTGTTTATCCAGCGGCGCTCCTAGGTATTTGGTCTTGTCTTTTCAAGGTATCGCTTTGTTAAATAATTTGATTTCTTGAAGGGCAATAATGGATCGTGACCGTTAGAGGAGCACTACAGCACTCTTCTTCAGGTTCACTATAGCCTCTTTCTACTGGGCCGGTAACGAGAAACCGGCCAATGGAGCGTTAAATGTGACCAGTAGGTTCGGCAAGAAAAGCGAAAGCTTTATCACTTGTTGGTGATCCTATTGGAATCTAGCGATTTTTTGGCATAAAATGCATTAACTACGTTCGTTACCACTTTGAGATTTGTTTCCTCGATATCTGTCGGACGGCCATGCACCCCTTTTTATAATCGTTGACAAACAAGTTTAAATGTGGAAAGAGAGGGAATTAATGAAGCGCTTGAAAGTGGCGTGATCGGTGCCCTGACAGGTCACTCGAACGACAACGCCGTCATATATATATTATAGATACCATAACTAACAAATAATTTTTTTAATACATTATATACCGTGCCTGTAACAAACCTCTATGTTTGAGGATGATTCATTGATTACGAACAAAGGCATATGCAGTAATATAACTGCTATATATAATATTTATAATAACAAAACCTTAAATTTGTCACTAAATAAATATTTATTGAAAGAAATTTGATAAAAAAAAAAGATAAAGAGACATTACTTTAACTTTCCAATAAAGCTACCACTGCTTAATAAAAATCACTACGATATCACATGAGAACAACCAAATATTTTATTGTATATTATAAATTGACATCTGACATTCTTGTAATTAAATTTAACACATTCGGCAGAATGCAGTAATTCAATAAATAATAAATGGTAGCAAAATGAAACGATTAAACGATTTACAACATTAGGTATCTAATTGACTGACAATGTTTGAGCCGTGCCGAAGAAACCAAAACTTTAATTAATTGAAACCAATTTCGAGACAAAAGTGATGGTTTAAACTTCTTGATTAAATAAAGGATTTTGCACTTACTAAGAAATAATAAGTATTAATTAAAATTTTGAAATTACAAATTCTAAGTTTTTTAAGTTTACTTCTGCACTTACTTAAAATTGCAAAAGAAATTTAATATAAGTTGTTTTTCATGTTTTTAGGTATTTAAGTATATATATAATTATAAAATACTATAA
This sequence comes from Melinaea menophilus ssp. n. AW-2005, assembly GCA_918358695.1. NCBI lineage: Eukaryota > Metazoa > Arthropoda > Insecta > Lepidoptera > Nymphalidae > Melinaea > Melinaea menophilus. The sequence goes on along the minus strand of OU911057.1, from coordinate 6,280,472 downwards.
AATAATAATACTATATACACTTATAAAATTAATAATTCATATTTCAGATCACTGAAATCAATATCGGTAAACATGTTAGAATTTAGCGTACTTTTATGATATTTTAAGAATTATCATATACTTTCTTATAAAATAGCATCAAGATATATAAATGCATATATGGTGCATATATTAAAATTCACAGATAACAAAGACAAACATACAATAAATTTTAAAAGAACTAATAATTATTATTATTATTTAATTACATTCTACTATTATTTTTATTATTACTATAAAAATATACCATCATGTTTTAAATCAACTTACATTATGATTATTGAAACAACATCACAACAAAGTTTTAAGCCACTTCTATCAACTTTGTTATATAATCTCAGACACTAATTAATTTACGAGAAGCCTGCCGGATGTTATTTGAATTCTAGAGGTACTTCGAAATGTTTCAGTAACTTGTTACTGTTATCTTCATTAAGAATCTATCCAACTAATAATATGCGTTCTCTTAACGTAATCTTCATAACATCCTGACAAGAAAGCTTGTCACAATTTTCACTTGTCCAAAGCTTGTATATAAAAAATGGTAAGAGGAATTAATATTTATATATTATGTTAAACTACACATCGCCAATTTTCATCGACAAATAATCATTATAAAAAACACATTTAAAAATAAAAATCGAAGAGGTTACATAAAGGTTTAAAGTGAATAATGAATTCTTTAATTCACAATTGTAACACATGTGTCTAGTGATATAAATAAAAAATAATTAATTGTACCGACTAATTGTCAACCCTAACACTACTAATACGAGTTAACGGCTCACATTCATTATTCTGAGCACGAGAGCTCAGCTCGTAGCTGGCGTGTCATGTCCCGATAAGACGTAAACAATTTAAACTTATCATCTTAAGTTTTAAATAATGTTTGATGACAATATAACAAACTCAGTTTAAAAACCATTACATTTACTTTTGTTAATAAAATCTGTATTTAATATATGTATATATGCATCGTATAATGAATAAAATTACATTTTTAATACTGTAACTTACTCTTGTAAAAGGTAACGCCACTTCGTCGAACGACTGAAATTATAGGCTGTTAACAAACCCAAATATGTTTGGTTAAATTATTATTATAAAAACCACTTTTTTCGAATCGGGAGATATTTTTGGAAGAGTATATTATATGTTAAAATAGATAATAAACCGAAACTATTAATTTTTATAAATATCTGTTTAGTAGTTGTATTGAAACTGTACCCTAAATAGGTTTTTATATTTCTCCGTGAAACTGAATTTCCAGAATTACCAGGGAATCTATGTATATATATGTTAATTTAAAGTCAGGCCAACAATACACCAAACTTCAGTGTAATTCTGGCAATAGTTTTTTTTTGGCAATTTTATTCCCTAAAACCAATACCCATCTTTAAAATACAGTTTTGTTTTAGAAACAAAACTTTTCGGAGTAAAAAGCATCCTATATCTTAAACGGGGCAATAACCTATAAACCAATACATATATACCAAATGACATCAAAATTTGTTTAGAAGGTTTTGCATAAACAAACAAACAGTTATACAGACAAAAATCTCAGTAATAATTCTGAAAATCTCAATATTATTTGTATTTAAAAACAAATATTAATTAGGGTATTCACGATATTCGCACTACGCTCCTACCACGGATTGCAACCAAAGCATTGTTCGCAAGACGAAAGTCTGCTACAGAAGTTGGCAATCATCCGTAGTAGATATCCAAAGATTCAGGCAACTATGGCAGATCACACTTCAGTTTTAAATAAATTTCATTTACGAATGCATAATTCCTATAACACTGCCACATTTCGTATCATTAGTAATGTTATATATAACTTTAACACACCCAAAGTAAATACACATAACGTATGTATTTGTATAAATACTTTTTACATCACTAACATTAAACTGAATAGCTATAAAACAAATGTTTTTATCTCATTACTGTTTCAATGTAAAATTTGTAATGCTATACAGACTAAAATTGACTTATTAATCATTAATCAAGACCAACAGTATCTAAATGAATTAGATCAATATTGTTAAATAATTTAGGTCAGTTGCGGGATCGGATGAAGCCGGATAATTAAATTAACGATTGCAAACCAACAACAGCTAATGATGTATTGAAATTCTGAAAATAATTGTTAAGTTCTGAAATTGCCAAATCAATATTATTGTTTTACCACCATACTACCAATAGCATTACAGTTATTATCTTTTATTTATATAATTCTTTATAGAACAAACAGGTATTTTGTCTATCTAATAGTACATGGCAAAGGTTTCTAAGGACATATGTAAATATGGGACATTATAGATAATGTAGACTGCCCAATTTTCTATGTCCTTCGTCTTTGTTCACAGAATGAAGGCAAAAAACTTAGATATTCATTCTCACTAAAACGCAGCTGTAATATAATTCTTGACTTTTCTATGAAATACCGAGACCAACCATAATGCCTTAATAATAGTTATAATATGCCAAATTAAATGAGATAATACATTAAATTATTTCCATGAATATATATTCTTTACTTTATTATTGGTTTCAAATAAGAAATCCTAGGCATTAAAAATCATTACAGTTATAATTCACATTACCTTCTCATGTACTGGAACTTGATGACTATGAAGATGAGCAGCGTATTGGCAGATAGCGACGCGGTCAGCACCACCACGTACAACACAATTATGACCACGTCAGGGTTGTAGAACACGTCCAGATCAAAAGTATTTTCTCCCCACAACTCAGTTTCGTTCCACGCGTGCACTGACGAGTTGAAAGTTCGAAGCGCCATTTTGTTATTTATTTCTCACAATAATTTATCAAACATGTAACCTCAATTTAATTTCTTTTGTGGTTATAGTCACTTAAAAGTTTCAATACTTATGCGTTTGAAATAATACCCATATTTTCACATTACATATAAACTATATTAATATATAAAAGCATATTTAAAATATTAAAATATAAAGTATCCTTTTTATTAAATATATTTTAGCTTTTAATAACAATAAGTCGAGCTTTGTATTAATTGCTATCAATTTATATTAGTAGAACGAAACGTCCCTAAAATTATAATTACTTTGCTAAAAGGGTATCGAACGAAATATACAATTTTATATTTTCAATTAATTCGAAACTACAGTCACTTCGCAGAAACGTTTAATTACTAAAGTTGAAGGTTTTTGCTAAAGAAATGTATAAATGATTAGTGACGTCACGAATCCTCGGTCGCTGTGGACAGCTTGAACAGATTTTCTCTTTGCGTCAGACACTTCTTTCTATTCATTTCAAGTTCTAGTTATTACCAAATTATATTTCCATTGCGAAATATGACTTTAAAAATATTAAAAATTCATTGATAAATTAACGATTTATATTGCGACCATTTTAACCAACCTATCAGTGATTAAGTTTGTTATAAGAGTCGTTATGCTTAAAGATTAAAAATAATCTATATTTCTTGTATTCTTTGGTTAAAAATATCTATAGTGGAACAAAAGAGACCTACTGATCTAACGCTGTCGACTTATCCCATATCAAAGAAGAATATATGTGATATATCTGACAGATCCAGGATAAAATTATTATTTGATATTTGTAAAAAATTACATTAATATTATTATATAGAAATAAATAATTAATATATTAGATATGTGAAAATTATTCAAGTAGGTAATAATACATATTTGCTAAAGTATTTGCCTTTTGTTTACACCGTAAATTTCGCTTCTATAAGATTATAAGAGGATTTTATTATTAATTTAATTCATATTTATTTTACATTCAATAAATTAGGGTACCGGAAAATATGTCAGTACGTTTTATATTGCGCAGTAACGATTCATATTTTACAGCGCTCAAGTAATAAAAAAAACATTAAGAAGTGAATACTTTCGTTTGAATATTTTCACTCCATCTATTGTATAAAACACATATCTGAACCCTAAAAACCAAGAGAAAAATTACAGATCTATATTATACAAAAAAATGCAGACAAGTTCTCTTGACAAGAATCACAAAGAAATAGAAAAGGTTTTTTAGAGAACATTGATTATCAAATAAATATATAGTATGCAATATTCAAATATGTTCGTGAAAAAATCAACCTTATTACGTAAGACTATAGAACAATATGAAGACCAAATATCTGTTTTACGGAAAATTAATTATTATAGTACGTCCCGATTCATATCTTTGAAGTGATATCTTCAAAGAGCATATTTCTGATCATAAACCGACCAAATATAAACTGTTAAAGTATGATGTAAATTGAATCTTTTTTATGATATAAAGATAACGAGCACGCCACGTGATTAATAAATCATAATTTTACTCAAAACACGGCCTACAAAATTCGTTTTTGAAAGATCCACTGATATGTCAGAGTGTGACATTAATAAAATATTTATAAGAGTACACACAAAATGCTATCTATATCTACTATACTATAAGTTATTTAAAATATCTTTAAATCGACGATTAACACCACCCTTGCCACCATTTCTTCAATCAATATTATTCTTGTTTGACTGATTCATTTGTAAATATCATAGGTAATGAGAGATGTTATCCTTAGCTTCTATGAGGACTACTATTGTCAAAAGCATAACCATTTATTTTGTGAATCAATATATAAAATTTTATATCATTATATAAAACTAAGTTCACAGTGATTGGTATTTCAATATATTCTCTTAAAAAAACGAATCTCCAAACAAAATTTATTCAATATTCGTTCAGCATTTTAGTCGTGACTCGAATTATTCTTGTCACTATGGCGATATGAATAGCTGTCCTAAAAATATGTTGTATTTTTTGGTGTTGTCCTTAATGGAATCACTAACAGCTTTTTATTATCAGTTCGCACAAAGTTGATAAGTTTAATAAAAAATCCTAACACACTTTATCCAATTACTCTGAACAGTGCACTTTCCTCTTATCGAAGTTCTAACTTCGAAAAACGAAGAGTGATTTTAACAAAGTTAAGACTTATTCTACAAGCCTGAAACTGAAGTTTTTAAAGTTAACTCCTAATTTTATTATATCTATAAACATAACCAATAAATTAAATATGGACTATGATAGATTTCATAAATTAAATTATTTACTTTTATTTTGAAGTCCCAATCCTATCAACAAATTTAAAAAAATGCTCATTAAATAAAAACATATTATTATTTTTGCTTAAAGAATATCTTTATTCATTTACCCATTTGTGTAATTCTGAAAAAAAATCTAACTGTGAGTAATGCCTTTAATATAAATCAAGGGCTATCAAAAGAAACGTAAAAGAAAACTAAAACTCGACTCTTAACAGGCTGTGAGAATGTTTCGGTAATAATTTATGACTAGAAAATTCTTGGCTTTTTGTAAAAAGAACTCAATCCTCCATTTAGTTGCTGTACGGTGAAGTAAGAATATGGCAGTAAACTTACTAAACTTCCACCTCCTAGTTAATTTTTATATTAGAATGGTGCTGCCTTATTTATCATAATGTGAATATATATCTTATTATGAGTATAGATACTAGAGTTTATTTGAGATAATAAAACTTGGTCAAAATATGGACTTTCTGAACTGATATCGTGAATGTGGCGTAGTTTATGTAAATTGCCAACTACCAATAAAACCTAGTTTAGTTATTGGACCCAGTTCTAAAACAAAATTCACTCTGTTTATACAAAATCGGAAGTATTTTTTTTAATATCGTTTAAAATCAAAATGAATATAAAGGTTCATAAATTAAACCTTATTGGGGAAAGGTCGTAATATTATAAAGAAAATAATGTCATATAATTATAGTCCGGCAATTTCCAGCCATTATTACTAATATACATTGTATTGTTATTTGTTGTTTTATAGTTTTATAATACATTATATAAATAAATAGTGTTATCTTAACTTTGAAGTAAAATTCATACCTGCTGGATGTTCCTATACGTGTGTATAACATTGTATAAATATAATAATTTAAACAACAAACTAGTGACCCGCCAGGACTCTACGGAGTTTTAATGATATAGTGTTATTTACTAATGGTAAGTTGACATCAATGTCAAAAATTGCACGTAGCAAGAAAATGTAATTATTTTTTATTACATTTTAACGACTAAACTATTAACCACAATATATCTGTTATACAATCCCTATAAATAAATACAGACAGACTAAATATAAACGTTATTAATTGATGCAGATATTGAAATTATGCAACGAAATGATTGTAGTTGTATTAGTTGAAAGCACGCGAAACACCATGACCCAAGAAGAATTGTGATAATTGAAAATAAACAGTATTTAAAACAATTTCATTTTAAATTTAGCTAATATAGATTCATGTTCGACTTATCTATTGTGATCGTATAGACAGCTGAAGTATTAAATAAAACTTTTCCTCTCCGAAAAGTTAATCCTGAGTAAAATTCGTATACCACGCCAACGCAAATAACAAAAGTTTTTGTGAATCTATTAATAACCGTGATTTTGTATGAATTGTGAAGATCAAACTAAAAGTTTAAATTACACCTGTCTCAAGGGTTAATCTTTGAAGTTATTTATGAGTATTTTCTTGCACATGTTTTGGACTTGAAAGGTTTTATAAATATATTGAATAGGTTTCAATAACAATGAACAGCCATGTTAAATTGTACGTTATGAAAATTGAATGTCTATGTGATAACAAACATCTGTGTGTGATAAATAACGCCAAATATTATTGACACTGAAATTTTATGTTATTGTTATAAAAAAATATATTATAAGATATAAGATGAGCTTTTATAATTATCAATTGTTAGAAATGAATCCTGCATTCCTTTAAAAAAATATTTTGTTTTGTTTTAATCATAAATTAGATTGTTAATAAATTAGAAATAAATTATAAATTAATAGAATATGTAAATGTTGAAGTAACATCGTGTGTATTTTTCCAATACAAATGCACACACCACCAATATTGACAAACCATAATCCTGGCATTGCTTAGCTTACACTGTTCTATGTTTACTTTCACGGTTATTATTTTACTTAGAATTTCTAATAATTCTGTAAAAATATTTTTCATTAAAACTATACTGAGTTTTCTGGCCTCAATAATTAAATTAATATTATGTGCCTTATCATCAACCACAGATTACATAAAGCACATTTCGCCTAAATTCTAATTTAAGAAGCTTTTAAACAGATTGACTTCGTAGAATCAGGATCAGGATATTATTGATGTTAAAACAATTATTTAATTTCAAAATTAAATGTAAAATAAATTTTATTTTAAATAATAAAACAATCGTAGAGAAATAAAGAAATGCGATTCATTCTCTGTCTTATGAGACATATCAAATATAAAATTAAATATCTCTTTTTATTTCGAGATCGTAAACTGTGAATATAACATTTATTTATAATCAGCTATTCTAATTTCTTTCTAAACTTTAAACTAATAAGAGTTCAGGACGATAATCTTAAATTTTAATAACATTAAGAAATAACGCAGTATTTAAGTCCTTATAAAAAAAACAAGCTTTGTATCAAGGCTTGTATTTTTATTTCCTGTTAATAATTACTGCAATTATTTTCTTAATATAAATAATATCATTTAAAAATATTTATATTGTAACTTGGGCTACCTTCTCCGTGTCTTTCAAAATAGAAAATAATTTGATCGCAATATAAATGCTTTAATTGGAATATATATTAACAATGTGTTAATATGTGTATTATAAATTATTATTAATTGATCATGCCTGATTTTATAAAATATTTATTACGTATGTATTGAAAGTCTTGGAGATACTATTTATTGTTATACACGTTTTATACAAGCTTCGTATTCACTTCACTTTCACAAGTCGAAGTTCGCAAAGTTCGTGATAGCGGGACGCGTCGTCACGCTCAGAGCGATTGGATATGACTGAATTTACTGAAAACAAATCGGCATTTAGTAAAAGACTATACTGAAATTATGACATTTTTAATATTGTTTGCATTGAATATTAGGATTTATATGTATCTATATTATTATTGTTTTTAAAATATTACACTAAATCCAAATTATATACAGGATATACATTTTATTACACATATAAAAACATTATTTCATCTTACAACAATGTAATAATGGTAAACCGTAGCTTTACAAGGTTTACAACAACATACAAATTATGAACATAAAAATTCAGAAGGACAAAGTGAAAAATTACGGAAAAGTAAAATAACTTTAAAAATTCTGATGGTTACTTCAAAAGCAGTTCAGGTGATTTTACATTATGTCAACAGGAAATTAAATGCTTTTCAGTTTAACAACATTATTTTTAACACATCTTTTTTGGCATTTTTTAATTATTAAATTCGAAAATTGTATCTAATATATTTTTATGAAGAAACTGTCTTATCTTGTATTTGTTTAACAAATATTATATTCAAAATATTTAATTTCAATATGCAATAAAATATTATAAGCAAAACTCGATATTTTTTTTGGAATAATTTTAAATTTAGAAACAGAACGTCACTCATATTTAACAAATCCCATTCATTAAGCCTAAAATACTAATTTCGCAAATAACAGTTTACCTCACAGTCTAGTATTGTGTAAATATTTAACTGGTAATAAAATTGCGAGAGCCTGATTGTTTGTTCAGCCGATACCAGATAAATGCTTTGCTTTACTTTGGCCTTATCACAGAACACAATCGGTATGTAGGTAAATGGATTGTTGAAGAAATAATATATTAAAATGTTAATTCCGTGGTGTGGTCACTGCTCTCATTTTCCAGAACATTTGCAACCCATCCCAGGATGTCAGAACAACGTATGAAAATAAATTGAATTACAACTGAAGTCGAATAGTTAATGATTTTTGGCTAAACGCTCTATTGAATAAGTAAAACATTTGTAAACACTTTTAATATGTCAGAATTTTTTTCTTAAAAAACATTTTGTTGAAAAATAGCATTAAAACTCGCATTTCGCTTCAATAAAAGCACAACACGTAGGCACCGACACCAACTAGTAATTACGTACGTCATCCCACGAATATATTCCTAAACGCTCGTAGGCGTTACTCGGATGTGCCTGTATACTAACACATCTGAAAGACACGACGCCATACACGATGTACGTACAAACAGTATGTTAGTGTAAAAAAGAATTTCTTTTAACATATCTGCTCATTAAATGATGACTGTGCTGAGATTATGTAGGAGTCTTTTAATTTCCTGTGGAGATAAAATATATTTTACTGAACAATAGACATTGAATACGAATTTGATTGTATGCTTATTAATATTATTAAAATATTCTATTATTCATATTTTACCAATTTCTCTCAAATAATCACCTAAACACAACAGACACTAGAACTTTAAACGTAGAACTTTGAACCTAAAAATGCTGAGCTTATCACGAAAATTAATTGCATTTATTTTTAATACGTCAATATTGATCCAATTACGTGGTTTTTAAATCGACAGGGATTAAATTTAATACAGACTTGACAAATAAGGCTAAACTTTATTGCTGTGTCAATTTGCATTAGACGTAAATAGGATCAGCATTTACAACATTTTAGCTATTGTTTATTTAATAGTAAACAGACACTTTTCTTGGTGACGTACAAGTATTGTAACAAAAGTAAAAAAGCTATAAAAAGAAAAACTTTTTGTTACGAAATAAACAGTGAAATATTTCAAAGCAATGTCATTTATCGTAAGCTGTTTTTAACGAAGCTCCATTGCGCAAAAAAACTTATCATACAACTTTATAGTATAGTATCATTATATTATATAATATCATTTTAAATCAAAAGAAGATTTAAAAATTCTTATTGAAAGTTCTAAATCTTCTTTTAATTAAATAAACTATTATTTGGTAAAAAAAACAAAAGAGTTTTCTTTAACCATTAAAATAGTTCGCCTTGGGACTTCAGCGTAAATCTTTCTATCATTTATTACGACGCATAGTGAAACAGCCTGACTGTGGCCTTTCTCTCTTTAATCAAGATTCTTTGACGTTATACTCAGTATACAATTTGTAATTTTAAACCTATATTCTTGTCAGATTCTTAAAATATATTTCTTGTTCCTTTGTTATATCATACCTTATTATCATTCTATAATATGAGACATTATAGAGCTTCTTAATATAAAACATTATTTTTATTTCAAAGATATACAATGCAACGCCAAGCATAGCAGCTTTAATTCCTCACAGTGTTGATATATATATATACTTATCTATTTAACCTTAAAAGGAATTGTTTTATTATTTAATGTCATTAAAACCTCATTTTTTACTTCGAAATGTCAAATGTAGCACTTCAGTTGTTACAGTGAAAAGAAACTGAAATTGTAATTTTACAACAGAGTGCAGTCACAAGAGCGTGCTAATTAGACCAGATATACCACATTCACCTAAAGCCAAAGAACGGAGATATGCTTTATATTAAATTATAATGAAGGAATGAATTTTTAAATTAAATACACTCATATTAGACATTTCATTCAACAAATTTTGCTCAATCATATAATAAAAATAAATATGTTATTTTTTTATATTGCGTGTACACTATGTGCTGATTAGTTTACTGTGCCTTATTTACTAAGATGAGCCATATTTGAGGCACTCTTCCCTTGATTACATATTTGCAGTATTGAATGTCCACCATCTTTGTATATGGATGTAACAACAACGATGAACTAATCATAATAAAATGTATTAGTATATTTTTGAAAATAATGACAATAGACAGAAGTGATTTATTTTGTTTACTTTTAATGTCTGGAACCAATTGAAATGTTATTGAATTCTATAAGTTCTATGAAAAATAAATGTGAAATAAACAGATAGTGAAAAATTGCACAAATGCAAAATACCCAGCTTTCGTTAAATTCCCTTTTGATGATTTTGCGAGAGCGATATTTTTATATAAAATGATAAATTCATTCATCCATTTGCCAAAATTTTTGAATCGACCCGTAAAATCTGATTTATATTATTAGCAAGAAAATATTCTTGTTACAAATGTCAGGCTTCAAAGGCTGAACTGGACAAAAAGATTTTTTATTGAATTTATATCTTATATAAGGAATGTTAATAATCAAATAGAAAAAATATTAGTTACTTTATAAGAAAGTTAAATTCAGCATTATAAATACATAATGAAATTGAATGCAGACATGATTTAGCGATGTTAAGCCTATTAACATTTTAAACGCTTTCCCAGAGGGTCCTGAGTTCGAGTCCTGACCGTATTGATAAATTTGTCATCATATACAAATAATTGAAAATTTTAATAGAAACCTATTACAGGCTTTTCTTTCAACCATCATAATTTTACAAACTCTAATTATATAGTCATCTAAAGTTTCCGGCAAGTAAAAAAACAGTTTCTTAATAATATTTCAATTATAATAACACAAAAATTCTTAATGTCATTGCCTTGGATAGTTACAAACTACCACTAACTAACTAACTAAACTAACTAAACTGGTAGTTACACTGAATATGATAAAAAAGACTGAAAGTAAAAATTTTGATGACTAAAGCATAAATTATCCCTTAATCATTTTCATTAATATGTCATGTTAAAATGTATGCATTTTCAAAATAACGTGTTCCAGTTTTAGAGATGATGTTTCAATATTTGAACTTAAAAATTAATATAAAATATTAAACTTTTGTAAATTAGAGTTTTATTTCATTCTTTAGTAAAAATAAATATTTGAAAAACTTTTATCTATACTAAGGACATGACATTTTCTCCAACAATATATTTCATTAAATATTTTTAATACATCCTGTCATTGCTTTGCCTGACTTTCCTTTTCGTATTGACTAACTTTAAAGAGAATATTATAATATTATTAAAATTAAGTGCATAAAATATTTTATAAAACACGGTTCTTCTGAATCTTGAGAATTTTTAGACAAGTAACTTAATACTTGTCAAAAAAAATCCTAAAGTAAGGCATACCTACGCTAAGTTAACGAAAAGCTAAGCACAATATTTGATATATTAGATATATTTTATATTTCAAAGGGACTAAGGGCACTCTAATATATAATTCTTTACCAAATAGTTTTGGAATATATATTATTCCCGTTTTTATTGTACCAGTGAACCCAAAATACGGTTTTTCCGGAGATTGCTAAGCGTGAAGTATAAATCGATACGAAAGCAAACCTTTTTCAAATATATGAGTATATATAAGATAAGAGTAATAGTAATAGTAAGTATAGAGCAAATCTTTCATATGTTTACAAAAAAATTTACAAGATTAAATAAACATCAAAACCAAAAACAATAATACAGTGAATAGTAGTGGAGAACCAAAAAGGAAACTTTAACTTTTAGTGATGTTTTTAATTTCTCTAGTATTCAAACCACTTACTATTTATATCAAAACAAAGTAGGCTAAAAGCTTCAAATTCTATTATTTTACTAAATAAATTTTACATATATGTAGAAAGATAAATTAGATTTTTTTTATATTATATAAGGGCAAACGTGCATACCGGTTACTAGGTAGTTCATTTCATGTTTTACTAGTACGTGAAAGAAAGCTCATGGAGAATTTCACTGTGGACGAACGCCACTCATCCGCATAGTGGGGATGATATTGATTGAGACGTGGATTGTACTGCAACCATGGAATTCAGCGACAACGTGAATTTTCTCTTCAGGTGCGCAAAACTGCAAATCGCTCCAACTTGTGTCTCCAAGGATTTAAAATAAATAATTGGAGTACAGCTGCAGACTTGTTAGCACTGGAGTCAACTACGGGGCACATGTTTGAAGCTTGATCGGAGATACCAAACGAGACTATTTACCGTTGGAAAGTCAAATATAGATCTGTCCGCATAATCAGTATCAAGTAACCGAAGCCAGTCGGCGTGGTGGACATTTAAGTCACCAAAGATTATAACTCAAACGGAAAGAAAGTGTGAGAGTATCTTGTCAATGGTCAATCTAATATCGACCAGGAGAGGGTCCATCTCAGCATTACCACTATGAAACCTTTTAACGATGTATAAAGGGTTGCCAAAGAAATAATCGTACTGCTTCACGCCGGTCGTTCTTCTTTGTGAGTATGGTACAATGGCAGGCGAATATGCCCATAGGTACTGCTCTCATAGACAGGAGCGTGACCATATTGTTGGTGCCTAAGTCACCTATTATGACACCTATTGATAGAGATGCCTTTACAAGCCCCTTAGTGTTTATACAAAAACGGATCAACGCTTATGCCATGTTCAGACGAAGATTGACGACCTGCTTTTACATATTCCCACCGCTGAAGTCACACGAGCATTGACTCTCTTTTTGAATCAAACTTGACCTCGTATGACCACGAAAATACACCGTCTACCATCCCGCGGTGTCAAAGCTCAATGAAGAAAATAATTTTTCGGTAAAAAACCGTCCAAAAATCTTTATTTTCCTTGGATATTCATAAGTCGAGTGGGTCAATGGAATTTCCCTAATGATGCTACAAACATGTGTTCCTAAGTTGACTCCAGTGCTAACGCATCTATTTCGGTACTCCTACCTTAAAGGCGTAATCCTGATCACGTTTAAGTGTGTCCTTGTCCATTCGTTCCCTTAAAAAAGGGACCTTAGCTCAGACCCAGCCAACTACAGGCCAATCGCCATTACCTTTTTTCTCTTTAAAGTAAAAGAGAGCATCATCAATCAACAGCTCCTAACGTGTAGCAATTTGGCTTTGTTATGATCAATCAGCTATAGCCGCTTTTATTGAAAGTAAGGGAGAGGGTCTGGCAGTTGGTATGGATATGGTAAAAGCCTACTGTCATTTATATAGCACTAGAGGCTTCTGTCGAAGCTTTCTTCTTATAGGCTTCCCGTGAGTTTAAGCAAGTAATTTACCAGCTTTTTCACTTTTGCCTAGCAAGCAGGTTGGTTTTTGATGGGACCCCAAGCCCAAGAATGTTGATGTACCCCAAGGCTGCATGCTATCCCCATCTCTGTTTCTCTTGCACATCAATGATGAATATTTCCAACATACATTATGCGGATGACGGCACTGGGTTTGCTATATATTCCGGCCCTGCCGTAGGACTCTCAGAAAAACGTCTACGACTGCCGAAAGAAATTTGTATCTGTTCTCAGACCTCCCTGGCGATGATTTAAGAACTTGATGAACTAAACCTCATTCAGTTTAATTCCGAAAAGATACAGTTTTGCGCGTTAATATCTAAAAAAACCCCGTTTGTCTTATCGCCGCTCTTCGAGAGCACTCCTCTCAATGCCTCGCTAAGTATCAGAATACTGGACCTCTACATTTCAAGCAACTATCGGTTTCGTGGTTATATGGAGAGTAAGGCATCGATGAAATTAGGAGTGATATATAGAGCATGGTAGTATTTCAAATCTGGCTAAATACTTACGCTGTATAAGGTACATGTCCGATTACACATGGAGTATTGTTCACATCTGTGATCCGGATCACCGCAACATAAGACAATAATATTTCTCATAAAGTGAATCAATAAGCCACAATGAATCTATATTAATAATAGTATTACTATCAATGTTTTTCGATATTTTTTCTATAACGAATTCACTTTGATAGAAAGCAAGTGGATTAGTTATTCCGATCACACTTTATATCTGCTGAGTCGTGACAAGCTGAAGTTGATAAAAGCACACTTAAAAGAAATCCTCAAGATACTTGGTCTATCGGAATCCGCTATGTACTATATATTCACAAATATAATTAAGTGATAATATTGCATGTTCTCGTATTTATTATTAACGACTAATAAGGCGTGCTTGAAACGCTTGCATTCAAATACTCAATGTGTAACTAAAACATTTGAAAACCTTTAACACTATTGAATAAAATATAAAATTCATAAACAAGTTTTAACAAAATTATTTAGAGAGCAAATAAAAACTTCTACACCAAAAATTTCGGTGAGTTGCATTCGTAATTTGAATTGCAAAAATTATGAAAGCAAAATAATATATTGTAATGAATACAAATACAATTTACTACATACATAATAGATATATAACTACGATAAGCTTATTACAACTTAGCTATTATTTTTATCTCAAAATTATGAAAACTGCGCAATTAACAAATCAAAAGCAGAAATTCGCTATTTATTATCAAAAACCCTACAAAAATTCCTACACATAGTCGTTTCATTTTAGTTTAAATACCATTACCGATGTCCTACTTACATTGCGCTCGTTTCAGATAAAAACAAAAGGAAATTCATTGAATAGTATAATAATGATCCATTTATAGGAATTCTCAACAATTGTTGTAACGAAGTCATTTGTTATTTTAACTATACTCCAAAATATAGTGTGAGTGTGTAACAAATTACTTATCTTATAATTGCCAAAGTTTAAATGACTATCATAACCCAATCTATGTGAAAACTCTTAACTCATATGTTTATTTACACAGCTATTACCCAGTGAATAGAAATTAGTAATTGCTTTACAATCATTAATATTTATTCCGCTCCTATTATTATTGGATATTCTTTACCGCCATGTAACAACCTTAAATTTAAAACCAATTGAATATTAGTTTTGTGAAAACAAAAAAAAAACTAGATCTTTAAGCTTCAAGTGTTTTCAACCGAAGATTTACACTTAAGAATAATATTGAATAAATCACCTCGAGACGCTGGTCTCCACTGAACGATAAAATTCTGTGATTTTATAGCGACGTTAATAGTTACAGGAAGTAATGAAATGGATGTAAAGATAGCATTAAACAATAAATAATGAGAAACGATTTGCCAATTTTTTTTATTTCACACAAATTACATATTTTGTGTTTTATACACAATTATACAATACATAAATAAAATTGAAGTGTATGTGTGTAATTTTAAAACAACTATATTTTCTTATTTACATGATACCAAGAGACAAAACATTTTTTTTATTTTCTGTCTGTCTTTCTCATTATTTAGGATAATGATTAGAATGGCTTATCCTATTTTAACGAGACTCAGTGGAAGATACATTTTATCCTCGAAACATTGCAAAAAATCTTTATAAAGAAACGCCCGGTACGATGGATCTCAACTAAGTAACCACTATTCCTACAATACAATTATATAGTACAATTCATAAGATCTAAAAGTGATAACGTTATCGTCTATACCGATGGCTTTTGAATTCTGTCAAAAGAATTGGCGAAGGGCGGATGAAGCGCTGATAAGATATATTTTATTTAACTATACTCCTATAATTAATTGAAGGTGGGCGGATGAAGCGCTGATAAGATATATTTTATTTAACTATAATTAATTGAAAGTGAATTTAATGTTGGCGGTTTGGGTTTTTGTGGGCTTACTTCCCGATAACCAAGCGTTGAATAAAGCCATAAGATTAATTACAGGTTGAATTTTATTTAATTTGCATACCCTTTTTGCGCTAATATAATAAAACAATGAAGGGGTATGTTATTTGTCCCCTTACCTCGTAAAAGTCTTTTGTTATGCTAAAAACGTCGACGAACGGTTTTTATGGGATCTGAGTGTTTATGTAAATGTACTTTGTGTAAGAATAATCTTAAAAGCCCGCAAACATCGCAAGTGCCAAAAATGGAATATAGATTTTTTCTCTTACTTATAATGTTAGAATTATAATTAGTACAATGACAAAAGTACTCAATTGAAATCATGGTATTTAATATTTTAATATTATTTATATAAATAAAAAAATATTTAGCAGTCTACCTCTGTACACTTAGTTAAAAAGAAACATTTCCAAAACCATCCATATTAATTTCCCCCAAAGAGCCTACACATTCTGCGGTCGAGCTATTTTAAAACAAAATTTAAAAATACACAAAATCATTGCCCGAACGTTCATAAGTTTCATTCAGTTTAAAAACTCTTAGAGAAGTATTTGTTTATCGCCTTGAATTTAAGGAATCTGGAACTTATATATGTAATATAAATATTTATTTAACAGTAATACACTCATATCGAATAATTTCTTAACCAACCGGATACAATAAAATTTATCTGTTGCCAAACTACAATCTAATCGCACATCATTTTGAAGATAACATACAATAACAAAAACATTAATTTGATTTATAACAACAAATTAAAATACCACACACTTTTTGATGGAATAATTTTGTTTTATTTATATTGAATGGCGATTTTGTATATTTTATTTCACTGTTATTATTTAATTAATAAGCAGAATCATATTTATTTTCACGTTTTTTATTCTTTAAATAAGAATAACAATAATAAACTATAACAATTTGGTGATAGAGTCTAGTTATATTTATTGCTATAGCTCGTATTGGGCTGACTCGGTTAGAGAAGGATCACCCACTCACAGAAGATCGATGTGTAGTAACCAAATTAATTTCATTATATTCCGTCGGTGAGTAAGAGAATTCGGAAGTCCAACACCCGCTTCAATCATGAAAGCGATACTGCTCACTTGCTTACAACTGATGATCACAACATATAGTATTAGATACAAGGCATATAACTAATTGTACCAATTTCTCCGTGGTATCCAAGAACTAGTATTGGATACTTGGTACTGGAGAGAATTGGTAGCAAATCGCGGCCTTCGGATCCACTCTGGCAAAGTTTTGCCAGCCGTCCCTACCCTAATTGCATACAGTGAATGATCCACTTTCATCCACACGACAAAAGGGAAAGATGATCTCTTGAATGCTCTTTTTGACTAGATCATGGATGACCAAGGGAAGACACCCCCTACGATACCGCATTATCAGAGCTCAATCTTAGAAATATGTTTTCGACAGTAAAACCGTACGACAATCTTAGTTTTCCTTGGAAGATCATAAATCAAGTGAGCCGATTAGAACTCCCCAGTGATGTAGGATCACATGTACATGCCATTAGTTACACATACTGATTAATACTTTCCCAATGAGTAAGTATTGTAGTTTCGACTACATCAACTGACTAATATCATGTTAAAAAACTTTATATTTTTCATTAACCTTAGGATCTAAGAACAATTCTAAGAGTACTACGGCTTACAATATAGAGTCCCAAAGGAAACATTGATTTTAACCATTAGCAATAAAAATTAAGACTTGAATTTATGGTGTAATAAAACGATTAATATATTTCTAAATGTATAATGATTTAAGAATAGACATTCCTTCTCTATTGTTGTTGGCATAAATGTGTATATGTGTGTAAATAGATGTTACAAATGCAGTTATGTGTTTTAAATATATTTACTTTTCTTCTACCATATATATGTCAAGTCATAGGTATATGTCAAGTCTGACATATGATTTACAACAAACTATATATGTAGATTAACTCAAATTAGAGGCTGAAAAAAATACTTAACTAAAGAGTTTAACTTAAACATACTGCAGTTTAATCACCGCATAATCAAGTGCCGATGTACTTGAACATATTGACAAGATAATGGGCTTTCTGTTACTGGAACAAGTTCGACCTGACATGTAAACTACGACTACACTGCAGAAGGCTTGTGTCAGTTTATTTTTACTCTAATTGCACTGACATGTTTGTATTCAGTTCTATATCTATACTAAAAATGAAGCTGATTTTACTATTTCTTGTTTAAGCACTAACCTTTAGAGCTACGAGGACATAAACTTTTTTTATAGATTCCCGGGAAAAGACTGGTGATATACCTAAGTGGTATAAGATATGAGAATTTCGTCTGTATAACTAAGTCGAATCTATTTTCTTAACGTTACATTCATAAACTGCAGTTCTTATAAAAGTATAATATGTTATAACACAATATAAAATGAGATCAGTTATGTCATAATTTAATAACGTACGAGTATAACATAGAATGATCAACAAATGCTCGGTTGTTTAATTTTAAAGTCGAATAAAGTTTACATATTTTATATATTGAAGTATCTCATATATGCAAAAGTAACAAAATTTAAACAGTTTCTTAATAAGTAAATCTTAATATATAAAACAAAGACACTCACCGACTCACTGACTCATTCATCGCTCTACAGCCCAAACCGTAATACCTAGAAAGCTGAAATTTGGACACAAGACTCCTGACATATTGAATAGGTGCAATAAGAAAGGATTTTGCAAAGGTCCAAACCGTTCCAAAGTTACAGCTAACTAACTGCAAAAAATATAACGCACCGTTTGATACCTAATACCTAATAGGGAAATTCAAACAAAATGTTGGATCACTTTCGCCGACCGCGCGAAGCATGGGTAACCTGCTAGTCTATTAAATTTACTTGAAATTAAGAAAATGTTATGTAAAAGATATTTTTATAAAGTTACTTCAGATCCTCCTTCAAAAGGTTTAAAAGGACACCTGGATATTTCATTCATTAATAAATAATTTTCGGTATTTATAAAATTGTTTGCTTTTGTTCATTGTTAATATTATAAGATTAATTCGTTCAACTTTAAAATTCATTAAATAAATATCAATACCAATGAAATATCATATAATACAGTGTAGTGTATATAATACTATCTGAAAAATTAAAAAAAACTTCGCCAAAAGATAATAGTTAATTTATTTCCCTAACACCCCACGGTTTGAGTGGGTACGTTCGTATTTTATAAAGGAAAATGATAACCTTTGAGGAAAAAAAAGATATAGACGATTCGGATACACCGAGAGCAAATAAGATTCTGCACTCGGCTTTCCTTAATAGCTGTGTGAGCTGATCTCCTGTGTTAGAATGGATATAATCTGAGACTTATAATCTCATATACCCACTCCGTATATGAGATTATAATATATATAGTTAAAAATATTTATAGCAATATGCTAAATTGTTTAACCACAATTTTTATTTAGATAAGAAGTCCCAGGTTTGATTCCTGCGAGTTAATGGTTTTTTCATTCTATATTTATTCATAAAATATGTATATTTGATATATTACAATCAAGTCTTGCTGTATCTTTATGTATCTTTATTCATATTTATTTATTTTTTTGAGAAAAATATTCTGATAAAATATAATAATATTAAAAACATAGAGAACATATTTTATTTTCTATAATAACAGCTTCTCTTTATATTTATATAATATAAAAATTTCGTCTAATAAGATGAATAAAGCATTGGCGTATATACTATTTTTAAAGAAACACTGTCTACGACATTAGTCCCTATTGATCCCTAAAAATATATCATAGAAATTTATTTTAAAACACATAAATTCCTTGTCGATATTACTTGGAGTAGGCGCTGTATGTCAAACATATTGGAACTGAAATGGCAAAAGTTTTTGGGACCGGCCGCGGCCTGACGTCACCCTTCTTACGGATGCGTATCGTTGGATTTTCCGCCATCTTACGATTAGGTAGTGCGATGGTTCTCATTTTTATTTTTATCCACTAGTCGGTTCTTACAGCAGCCTTGAGAAGATATGGAGTGGTGGTATTCTCAACCGCGAAGACTTATCTTGGTGGACAAGGTTTTTAGAATCACAAATATCTAATCTCTAAAATCTAAACATTCGATTTCTGAAATTTGTACCTGGTATTTTCGATCCCATGAGGAAATTATCTTTGAAAGAATGTGGATGGTTGAAGTGATTAATTGTTCTTGTTGTGCTTTATTTGCTGACTAGTAAGTAGCCAGTAGAGATTAATAAATGGATATTTAAAAAAACTACAAGCTTTAAGTAAATCTTGAACAGACTTCAAGTATCGAAATCCGATAAATACGTTGTGCATCCAGAACTGAATCAAATGTTCTTGTATTTATTTAAGTTTAGATTTCGCATCATTTATTTACAAAGCGTTCGTTTCAAAGCAAACAAGAGGAAAACGATGAATGCGATAATTCTCCTCGATTTATGGAATGCTTTCCAATTCAACTCTGTTTCTCCTTGAATATAGTAAGACTTAATACTACGCAGAGTAGACTAATCTACTTGCGAAGATATCAATTAGGTGTCTAAATTTTATAAAAGCATAGGCCTGCGGAATTTAAACATTTAGCATTTATCTTATAAAATTGTTTATAAACTCTCAATTACTTTGTCCGCAAGAATTAAATTGAAACATAAGGGGAACATGCACCTCAGACTTTTTAATGTATAACCTTTCGTGATAGATGATTACACATTTATATTAGGTAGATTCCATAGATGAATCTACCTATTGCAATCGATGCGATGACGGGACCCAGACCCCAGAGTAGGGGCGCTACGCCGTTTATGAACTGGAGATTGAGAATCCGTCGAAAAAAAAAAATTATATATCCCTCTATGTATATATGTATATATGATCTATCAGTCCAAATTCATCGTAGGCAAAATCTGACTTCACAGGTCGATAGGATAAATTAGTAGGACAAACGTACCATCTCGTTTTTTTGGAAAAAGTGAAAGGGGGGGCTGGGAGGGGGGGTGAAAGTGCAAATCTTTGGGACACGCTACAGGTCGCAAATATTGACGGAGGATTTTCAAACTCGGCATACACATTCTTAAGGACAAAATGAAGGTTAAGTTCTTGAACGGGGGAAATCGGTCCAGGGGTTGAGGAGCTGGGGGGGTTGAAAGTTAAAAACCGAAAAAAGTCACAGAAGAAGGCAAAATTTTGCTGTCGGAAAGATCTTAGAAAATTAACAAACTAAAAGAGAAAATTTTTTTGAGAAAAGTTTTTTGATGCGACCCCCCGTTTAGGAGATAGGAGTGGTGGGTGCCCCGCTCACCCAATATATGCAGAGTGACCCGTCATAAGACTCGTAATGACCAGTAGAATACTGCTGGCTAGTTTTTCTTTGTCGAGCCGACCGACGGGAATCTACCTAACACGATCGACCCTGTCGAACGAGGTATAGTATATATATTTTAACCATACTTAGGTGAATTTACGGGGATTTTGCCGCAAAATATTTACACGCATTTTCGAATCGTCAATTTTTACATTAAAAAAAAAGGTATTACATTAAAAAAGGTCTTTATTATTACAGGTCTTTATTGCCTACGAGTGTTGAGAGATGGGGGTTCTACTAGAGCTTTTTATCTGAAGTTATATCTCAAGTTATAAAGAAATCGTTGAATCAGTAAGTTTTAACATTTTATTCATAAGAGTTTTAGAATTCGAATTATTTACATCAACCGTCTGTATTCTTTGATTTTGGTTTGATCTTACTGATCAAACACAGTATTACGTACTCCAGAGTGGTTAAGTTTGCATAGAGTAATGATCGATGGTCTACGCAATCAAAGGCTTTGGATTAATCGCATAACACCCCGATTATCTTCTGCTACTTCTCCCATGCGTCTTAAATGTGCTTAAAAAGCGTAGCACCCGCATAAGTTTTTGATTTACCTTTGGTGAAACTATATAGTTCACTATACATGATTTCGATGCTGTAAAAAATTCTGTCATTTGGTTTAGAATATTTTTCAAAGATCTTACTTAAGGTCGTTAAAACAGATTAAAGTCATTAATTTCTTGGTTCTAGTCTTTCGCCACTTTTAAACAAAGGAACTACTTTACTTTTTTTTCAACAAATCTGATAATATACCGGTTCGAATACATTTGTTGAAAATTAAGGATAATTGTGGGGCAATATCATTTATAATTGTGCTAAGTAATTTAACTGACTTACCTCAAAGATCAGCGGTTTTTTTCGGATTTAAGGTTCTAAATGTTTAAACAATTTCATCTGATGGAACAGGTTAAGAACAAAACATTTATTACTGACTCTAATGTTATTACTAAGTTCGATGCTTGCATCAGATGATAGTGAATTTTAATAACACGTGACTCTTATTGGAATTTCAGTAAATAAAAAATCCAAAAAGTACCCGCCACATTATATCTGAATTTATTTCAACATTATAATTTTTTCTTTACGACCTATGGACCTTTGGACCTACTATTAACAGCTCTAGTTTTTCTAGTAACACTAGATAAAAGAGCCCCAGTTGCCTTTATTTTATCTTCTGAATTTAAGTTTTTATTTCTTATACAACAGCTTGAACGCAAACAATCTTAAATATTTTATAGAAATTCCCAACTTTATTCAAGAACACCGGATCATGTTTCCACGGCCTCTCGTCAAATATCGGATATAATTTTTCTCTGCTTCTATATATTCCCACGGTAAACCAATCACTAGATTTAATTTTTAAGTATTCGGTTATCGTTTTTCAACAAAAAATCTAAAACTTTATTAAATAAATTATTTCTATTATCATCAGTCAACCCTACTTTTAAAACTATTTTGAAAGGTAAAGATTCTACTTTTTTTTATCGATCTGTAAGTTTATTTTCAGGACCAAAATTAGTAAAAAAAAATCTCTATAAATTAATTAATTTGATCACAGTGGTCTGAACTTAAATTCTTCATTATCACCTAATAGTAATAATTTGATTTTTATATTACAGAGGCAGATACAATGTACCTTTTGTAATCCTAAAACTATTATAAATAAATTTATTTATATCAAAATAAAAGAATGGATCGCTGTGACAATATGTCAGATTAAACAATGTCAAATTCGTTTTGTATGTCCGAGTAAACCGATGAGTATGGGAATAGGCAAATTACAAAATTTACAATTATATATTTTAATCAATTTCACTCTTCTTAGAAGATATATTATAAATTAAATTAAATTCCAAGTCAATCAAACTCAGGAACTATGATATTCATATTTATTTTAAGATTGTATTAAAACGCTATTCTAACTCGCTTTTACTTTAACAATGTACTGTACATTTACAGATATGGGCTGCACTGAATTCTGGATAGGTTTTTAAATAATAGAGCACTCGGCGAAAGCTGTTTCATGAAATCGAACCTCGCGTGCAGTTGGTAATATTAGGATGTGACAGATTACCTACATTGATTCATTTTACAAATTTTTGTATCTTAAAATGAATTCAACAACTATACAACAACAAATTATTATTAAAACTAATTCTGTTATATTAATAAAACTAATTAAAGCTTGGATCAAACAGATTCCGGTAAAGTAATTAAAGACTTCTACTTCAAAGATTTGACTTGGTATTATTAATACAGTTATTAATTATATAAGCAAAATATTTTTACAACATTAATAGGATATCTGATTATTATATTTAAATCATAACTGTTGATGTTTTAAGTAATTCTTCTCTTGAATTATTGTTTTATTATTTAACTTTAATATTCTTGCATATAACAATTATTATAACAACAGAAAAATGTATATATTAATAATATTTTGACAAGAAATACTTATACCTATATATGACACAGGACTGAACGGATTTATATAAAATTGGTTGTTTATTACGCCGGTTAAAACATATTTATATGTGTATGTATTTATGTATGTATGTGTATGTATGTATGTATGTATGTATGTATGTGTGTGTGTGTGTGTGTGTGTAAATGTATGTGTATTTGTGTTTGCATGTGATTTTAAAAATAATTATTTTAAATTTAAATTATAATTTAAGATACATCCCCACCTACACCCACAACCGAATACTTGTATAGACTTTAGTTATTTTAATATAAATTACATTACTGACTTCGCATCATATATTTACGTTACGCCCGATTCAAATCAAAACAAGAGGAGAATCGATGAATACGATAATGATACTAGCGTTACAGGGAATTGGGATTATAAATAACGAGCCATGTCAGCTTTTGTGGATTAACGAGTTTGTTATAATGTAAATAATAACCTGACCGTGAATGTTTATCATAACCTAATCTTTATGATAATTCTAATTATCAGTATTATTATTCGAGAGACTTCTTCAGCACTTTAAACAACATAGGTACTGTTTACGGCGAACCTTTTTTATATGACTTAGACTAGACGGAAGTTAAGTATAATAGTGGATAAGAAATAAAAATATTAAATCTGAAACATGTTCATTCAAACATTTGTAATTGATAATAATGTTGAATAAATCATCCCAGACGCTGGTGTCTAGTGAACGATGAAATTGTGATGTTTATAGCGACGTTAATAGCTACAGGAAGTAATGAAATGGGTATAAAGATAGCATTAATCAAAAAGTAATGTAGTGTAAAATAATAGCGGTTTCGAAAAGAAATGATACATTTGTATTTTGTTCAGTATCTTCCAAACAGACACAGATACACGGGCCGCCTGATGGTGATTGCTCAATAGTGATATTTCACAATAAATATTAACGAAAAGTTTATTCATTGTTTGTACTATTGACAAGCGGTTATACCTATTTTGTTTTTAAGACTCATCCCCAGTCCAGAATAATATATAAAATAGCTAGACACACTATCTCACGCTATAAACAAGAAAATAGCAAAATCTGTTTGATATTTCAGTCTTAATTATACATAAATCGATTGAAAGCAATCTGAACATATTACAGATGAATAGTTATTGTAAGTATTACTCATATGACGCCTCTTTAGTTTTACCCACCTACTCAAGTTTTAAAAGTTATTTTATTAAAGATAATCTAAATATTAATAACAAATACTTTGTACCCTTTTTACGAAGTTTACGAGAATGAAATATTATATAACCCGGCCGTCAAAGTTTATATGGAGATAGAGTGCAGAAAGTATAATATCTATCTATTATTCTCATAATTTACATTAAAAGTAATTAATTAAAAGTAAATAAATAAAGAAAGACATTAAATTAATAAATAAAACTAGACATTAAATTAATAAATAAAACTATAAAACATATCGAATATGTTAGTATTATTTTTATTACCATCTGATAGCCAGACGACAGATGCATTAAATCTTATGTACAGTTCCAACAGTACTGTGGGAACTGCGCGTCCATCGAAACAGACAGACAAACACAATACTAAAGATATTTTTTTGGTTTCAGGCATGGCAACTAGTCGATGTCCGTATGTATAAATTTTTTGTTATCACCAGTTTATTATACGTATAGTTAATCAATAATCAAATGTTTCAAAACCTTAAACCGGATTACGCTGTCACGTGTTGAAGTGGGTCTGGGTTCTGGGTTTTGTAATCAACCCGTACGCTATTCGCAAGTTGTATTTGGTATCCAACTGTCGAAACTTCTGACACATTCTAAGTACGTAGTCCCATGGATAGAAAAACAACCCGTAACGTTGTCCCTTACCTTATTACTATCTACCGAAAAAATATTTTTATCTTTTAATATCTATTTTGTATAAAATAGATAGCCTTTAAATTCTTTTTAAATATTTAAGTAACTTAAGTGTATTGTTAGAGACTTATAATTGTGAATTAAAATACATAGTAATATTATAAAAAAAAACAAAATATAAATCATACCATTTGATACAGTTTGAATTTTCCTTACTCTAAAATGATTAACAATGAACGAATATTTTTCTCCTACATCCTACATCCTACATCCTACATCCTACATCTCACACATATTTTACCATTCTTAAAATGTTTATGATTATCTTTATGGAAACTACTTTTATAATCCCAATGTACTTAACGTAAAATAAATCTAAAAACATCTCATCACACTCGTGTCAGACTGAGTATTGAATTGTTACGAATAATATTAAGTTTATTTTTTCTTTCGTATTTGATAATAACTGATTAACATTTCTAAAGTTTTTCAATATTAGAGCGGTCTTAGTTCTCTCTGTGGGCCACCTGAATATATAGTATAGTTAAGTACTAAGATAATCACTGCAGTTTTGATTTGATATTTCATCAATCTCTTCGCTACACAGCTCACAGTCTTTGTACTGGAAAGCAGTAACTCGGCATCAACATACATATTAGACACGCCGACAAAGTAGTAGACAATAAAAATGTAAACAACAATAACAATAAACTTCTGGAAAAAAAAACAAAAAAAATATTAAATTGTATAAACAAACATCAATAAGTATTTTTAACATTTAATTATGTTGAATGACAATTAATTAGTCGATTTGATCGGCCTAAACAATACACAATATCGCGAACTCCACAAGTACCTTCATTTAAAAGCCATGAGAGAATTATTTCTTTATTACCTTTGATTAAAGCAAGATAGTCAATTACCATATATATCTAATGATAAATATTCATTCTCTTTGATGTATACAACATACAGACGTAGCTCAATAATATACAATAATCTGTAACATCAACATAAAAAAATGTCTGAACGAACCGGACACAATAAAACAAATGACTTGCCAAAATATAGTTTAATCGCACATTATTTAAATAAAATATCCAATAACAATAAATATATCAACCAAATTATAAATAAATAGATACGCACACTTTTTGTGAAATTGAACATCTTTACAGTTTGATTTACGGCGTCTTCAACTCGTGTTTAAATTATGAATATTACTTTATATTGTGATATCATAACAAATTTTAGTTTAATTTATTAAAAGTGTATGGAACACGAAACTTCATAATATTATTTTATTGCCTTGAAGTAATTATATTTTTAAATACATTTATCAAACTATAAATATGTATTCTGCAAATATTTCTACGCATTATTGGGTATCTATCTGAATCATCGTCGGAAACATTCACCAGAATAAATTGACACTTTGGCTCAAAACATATTCGTCTCCGCAGGTCGGTTTTCTAAACAAGATTTATAATAATTAATATTCTCAATTCTTTTCTGTATAAAAATATCTATATAGTACTAAAATATAGCACGACAAAATATCTGAATAACTACATTCTCTACAAAATCTCTGTCACTTCTTTCCGAGCAAATCGTCGAGCAAATCTTGATTACTCATATTGGCATCACCGAGGAGATTATTCGCAGAATTCATTCTAGAACTTCGTCTGCTTGAAACGGAACGCTTCCTTGCGGTCGGAACCTCAGTGAGCACTTGATCGGTTAACATTTTGAAGTTATTATTAAGTTCCGCGAACGCTTCATTCGGTATGTCACCGCTCCCGTTCACGAAGTCGTTGAGTTTATCCACAGCTTGTAACTGTTCCACTATCTTGTCTCCGGCAAACTTCGATTGCGTGAACTGCTGGACGTGGACGTCGATGACCTTGCTGCTTCTCTCTATATCTTGGATGATGTCTTTACAATATTTGTCTATGTGCTTCCCCGACACTCTTTTCTCCGTATTACTCGTATTACTTATCTCTCGTTTTATTTGTGTTTTATCACCCTCATCGCCCGTGCTGTAGTTGACACCGTCTGAACTATCGTAAAATGAAACTGTAGAATTCCTTCGGCCTCTAGATTTCGGACGCTCTGTCGTTTCGACTATTTCTTCTTCAATAGATTCCTCAGTCGATTTTCTTCTCAAAGCGCTAGATTTCCTTGATACAGGTTCTTCGTTATTTTTTATTTTATTCATGAGATCCTGTTTCATGGCCTCCATTTTCCTCTGTATTTCGACTGGCGTGGATTCTTTAAAAGTATCTTCGACTATGGCTAGGTCGGCCATTCCGTCTTGTACGGTTTTCGCGAGTTCTATTATTTCATCGGAGCCCTTCGAGCCTTTTCTATTTAGATTTGGTGTAGTTCGGTTACTCGTCGAACTACGGCTGGAAATGTAACGCGACCGAGGTTCGGTAGAAGAGCTAGTGTCCTCTTCGTGCGAAAGAGAACTACTAAGGTTTCGTGAGTTCTCACAAAGCTTAGCTAGGAGACTTTGATCCATGTGTATCGTCTGAAAATTATAAACTAATAATTAATGTCTCCAATGTCTAATAAAATTCTATATTAAAAGAAACTGTAATATTAACTTACGCTACTCCTTTCATCGTTTCCTTTTCCATTTTCTCTTGAAATTTTGCTCACAGGTCGGATCATGTTCGTTACTGAAGCTACTTTTGTAGGCGATTTGCCGCCTCTACTTGCGGCAGTGCTTATCATTTTTTCTTTCATCTATAAATAAGTCTATATCATATCAGTTAACTGGAATTAATATTATCGCTTTTCTATATCGATTATTTAATACTTATTTACGACGTACGACTGCACCGTTCCGACCTTTCCATAGATTGACCAAATAAGTGTTCCAGAATTTTATCTACTTAAGATGTGCAGGTCGTCACCTCAATGTATTTTTCCGGGAATCGAACCGGTCAGTTTTAATACATATTATAACGGACAGAAGACATCATTACTTCATAACTGAATAACATTTAATACAAATCTATTAAACCTATTTAATAATATATCATAGCCCAGATATTGGTATTTTATTCTTACCTCAATAATAGTAGACAGTTTATCGGCATTGCTAATGGCGAGATCTAGATCATGTCTGGTGTCCTTGTGTTTATTTATTTCATTTTGTAATTGGTGTTTGAAATTCTTAGCCTCGAGTGCTATGCGTCGTTGGAGCAGACTTATAGTGTCGTTCTGTTGCTGCACCCGTGCCGTCAGCTCGGACACTTGACTTTGTAACTTTTCACGTTCCAATAGAGTTCTGAAAAAAATTCTTCATGTTTTGATTCATTTCATGAGATCATATACCGGAATTTCTTCTAAAAATCTCACCACCACCCATAGTTTGCTTAGATTGGATTAATACGAAAAGGAATTTCATTAAATCGTCGAAATATTTGTACCGCTATAGCTGGTGATCGCCAATGTACCTGTCCTTGCTCAAGTCCAACAGGTGCTGGTGCTCGTCCCGCAGCTGCTGCAGCTGCATATCTTTCTCCTTCAGTCTCTGCGCCGCCTCCTTGTACTGCGCCTTGAGCTGCTTGTACTTACTCTGCTGGATACGCACCTCCTCGCTATGGGAGTTTAGAACTTGGGGCAGTTCTGCATTTGAGTTCTCGTATCTAGGAATTTGTGTTAAAATTTATTTACTTTTTTCTTTTAACGAGTTTATAAACACGACAAAATCTTTATAATTAATTACATATATCGTAATTTGTAGGACAAAAATATGATATGAACGTAGGTTTAATATAAATCAATGTTCATCTTACATAGAATAAGTCTAATTATTTTCTAAGAAAGTACAACCATCTTTTATACCTCTGCAATGCGATTTCTTGTTTCTTCTGTAGAGCACGGAGCACTCGGTTCTCGTTGCTAAGTTCCTAAAATTAATGATATCAATTTTTTAGAAAAATTGTGTTTACACTAGAAACATTGCCGAGATTTAACTTCAAAACAGAACATTTAAAATTGAAACAAGAATCACTGAAGATTAATATATACTGGCCTTACAAAGTTATATATTTGCGAATTAAAATACAAATTGCTTGTGAAGTAATAGTTCTTTATAAAACATTTGTTTATAGGTGTATATGAATTGTATTGTAGAGTGCAGTTCTAAAATACTGTCGCACTATATATATTATGGATAGTGTATATAGTATTTTAAACGCATTAAGTTTATCCTAGATTAGCTCGTTAATAAGTATATGAGCAAAATATTTAGTAAGTGGACTACGTAGAATTCATTATATCCGACGTCCTCAAGAGGATAAAATATAATTACTGCGGGTAAGCCGACTTGACAGAAAATTAATAGGTGTTGTGCTACCCTAAAAGATTTGGTACTTATTACACATATAATATGTATTTTGGTATTTTGTATAAGAAAATGAATGGGTATTGTCTGTTATAAGTTCAGGGCAACCTGATTACTTGCGACCATTAGAAATAGTATATCAACGTTGTTGTATAAATGATACTACGGATTTCCGAAAATGCGACTAGCTTAGACGATAGTTATCCCCAAGAATTAGCTATTGTAGTAGTATCACTACAAAAATTGTTATTTATCGATTTTATGATTAGTCCAGCTAATAGATTATTACACCCATGATGCAGGTCAGTTAATTAGGTCAAATAAGTCGGTATAAGTGTGAAACAATAAAGCACCAGACTTATATATATTTTTTTATTTTTGCAATTGCAATAAACAAAATATAGCATTTTATGTAAATATTAAAAATATAATCCGTCTTTAACAGGACAGAAAAGATATGTTGGGCTTCTTTCGAAAATCCAAACCAATGTTTCTAACCTCGTTATAGAATAAGATACAAAGACATCGCAATCGAAATTAATGTTTCATATTAACCATAGATATGTTAAGCTTATTTAATTTTATAAATAACATACCTAAATGTACGTTATAAATGTTATATTAAACAATTTACTCCGTTATCGACGCTCTTGCACTAGTGCCGTAAGAATTAATAAAGAAATACATTGTAAATATCTAGTAAAAAACATTAGTCTAACTACAAATGTATACCATACTTGCAAATGATAATGCGCGTCAGCCAGCTGGTTCTGTAACTGCTTGACGCGATGAGTCTTAGCGGAGAGAACTCTCTGCGTCACGTATCTGTCTCCCTTAGAGGGTGTTGACATTTCTGGGGTAAAGCGCTTTCGTTTGTTTAAGAGGTTTAGCCTGGAGTTACTGCTGTATACACTTTCCAGGGAAGACCTGGAAGATTTTATCCAATAATATAAAACTGCAGGATATTTTTGTGTTGTCGTTAAATTACACATCTAAGGATATTTAAAACAATAAACATGAAATAAACAAACAATCTGCTCATCGAATAACAATCAAAGTATGCTTTAAAAATTTTAGTTATATATAATTTTTATAGAGGAATATCATTGAAAATTAGTTACAACAGTTTCATAAAGTAAACAACCTTTGATCTTTCCGTTTTTCTTCTGGCACTAGACTCAACAATGACATCCTTTATATTTTACTAAATTAACTCCATGGTCTAAAACGAACAGAAAAATAAACTCAAAACTTTAATAAGTGACAAATATTTATTTGCTAATATCGTTGCCATGACAACGACGATCGATATCATTGTAACGTATTCAAATATTTTATTAATGCTGGCCACTTGAAGTTTACTACCTGATATTATAATCTGTTGGCCCCACTGACATTGAAATCTAAACTATCGGTATCTCTGACCACAACCGTGAATAGAATTTTATTATTTACTTACGATTTAGATAAGTTTCAAACCGCATTCACGTTAAAATAACAAATCTTAACACTGAATAGGACTTCCCCATTCAGTGTGAAGATTTGAAAGATTCGAATTTAAAAATTTAATTGCTTTTGAAATATTTATAAGCAAAGGACATTCCACCAAGGACATTTGTTACATATTTATCTTTATAATAAAATATTAACAAAAAAAAACAAAAATAGTACGAAGCTAGTCCATTATGCTATGCTCTGTTACTTTATTCACGATTTCTTGTAGATATGACATATAAATTCGTAATAGACATTTACTACTAACACCAGTGTTGGGGAACAATCGAGAAGGGTACCGTGATGATGATGATGATGATGATAATAGTGATGAGTCATAGGATGTAATAAAACACATTTAAACAAAATAATATACTTAACAACAGTATCTGTACAGTTCACATACCAGTATGTACAATGTCTTACAATGTTTAATTCTTCATAGTCTGTGTGACGTCACATGTTATGTAAAAATACTTATACTTTATGTTTGTAAAACAAGTCTTGTTATATTGACCATAGTACTCTATGACAAATAACAATCAATACTATTTTATATTTTATAGAATACTTATACATAAATAAATTTATGAAACATTAATCTCTAAAATGTATAATTTTTGTATAAAATATATCTTATTTGAAACAATCATAGACAATCTTTTGAAAAAAAAAATATGTTGGCATATTTTATAAGTTATGATTAATATACAAATAACATGTCTGAATATGATAACAATTAAATAAAGATTGTTTTGTCCATAGAAATAATATATGATTTAACAGAAATAATGCAAACTTTTACAGAATTAAATGATCGTATGGACGACGGACGCTCTAAGCGCTAACGTTCACAAAAAACATACGAGAACACATTAGGGACAAATTAATTCAAATATGTATATCACTATAATCAATGACTTGGATAACACGCAGGTGTGGCGATAACGACATGTATAACAAATATAAATAACAGTAACAAAGTTAATCGGATAAGACGATCACATGGCCATCACTGGGCCAAAGGTTGGATCAAACGTTGGTCCCGGGGCCCGCGTTCTGCTTCTCCCAGAGGCGGTGGTAGAGCTCTCCTTTGCGCTGCAGCAGCTCGCGGTGTGTGCCCCGCGCGGACACGGCGCCGCGCTCTAGCACCAGGATCTCGTCCGCGTCCGCCACGGTGGCCAGCCGGTGCGCGATGCAGATGGACGTGCGCCCCACCGTCGCCGCCTTCAGCGCTTGGAGTATCGCCTGCAGCACGGACAAACGTTATTATACAATTCAATGTCGAACAAAAACAGTTAAAAGAGAAATAGTGAGCGATTTTTTGTTAAGTGGCGTTTAAAGTGTAAGTGCACGTGTGAGCGTGCGTGTGAGTGTAAACGTGAGTGCGAGCGTGAATTTGAGTATGAGCATCAGTGTGTGTGTGTATGTGTGTGAGTGTAGTGTAAATGCACGCACGTGCTCCGTCAGCGAGTCGAGGCTGGAGGTGGCCTCGTCGAAGATAACGAAGTGTCCGTCCTTGAGGATGGCCCGTGCGATGGCGACGCGCTGCTTCTCTCCGCCCGACAGCTTCAGCCCGCGCTCCCCCACCTGCGTCGCGTAGCCCTGAGGACGACACCATAACTAGTCCATATATCTTTTTTTCAATCTAACGAATGCGGTCATCGAGCCTAGAACCTATTTCATTATTTATTTTAAAGTATTTAACATTAAATCTTAATTTGTTGGACTAGTTTGGAACGCATTCAGGGTCCTTATTCATGAGCTTAGAGTGCGAAGAAGTCGAGCCACTACAAAAAGGTCGATAAACTGGACGCGCCAACTACTTCACTTGTATATCAACTATATACAAATGTTTTAAAATATTAGTACCACGATGGATTATAGTAAATCGCTGAAATACAGTCTACCTTATTGCTTATTATATATAATTTTATTATTATTATATATAATTTTATTATTATATAATTTTATTAACACTCATGTAGAAATGTTACATAGTATCTATTTAATTATTCGTCACCTTTGGCCACGTTTTGACAGCTTCATGTAATTCTGCCATTTGGCTCGCTTTGTACACGTCCTGTTCGCTCTTGGACAGGTCGCCGTAGTGCAGGTTGTGCAGTATGGTGTCGTGGAACAACACACAGTCCTGGTGAATTCAATGAAACACTGTCAATATTTGTATAATAACATTTTTAAAATGGCAAACAAAATTTTATTTGTTTTAAACATGTTTTGAATGCTATTTTATATTTATTATTAAAATTCTTAACACTAAACCTACCAAGTACCGGTCAAATTGACCGTTCTTAAACTTTTGTCAAACTTACACATTCTTAAACGTTATAATATCGTTATCAAACTGCATGACAATTCTTAGAATAAGCATATAATATTTTCTTCACTCTTTACTTTTTGTTATTTCCATTATTACCTGCGTTATATAATAAAATAACTTTTAATTAACGGTCAATTTGACGGCGTGCGGTAGGAACAGGTACACAAGAATGGTCGGTAGGTTTAGTGTTTAATACCTATACATTATTCTTTCGCATATGTATCATACCTGCGGAACAATGGCGATAGTTTTTCGCAGACTCGCCAGATCTACGTCCTTGATGTTTTGTCCCGCCACCAAGATCTGTCCCGACTGGGGCTCGAAGAATCGGTACAGCAGCCGCACTATGGTGGACTTACTGGACATATCAATTAATAATTTATAAGGATAATTCGACTACGACACTAGGTGGTATCGGTTAGTGGACGCGTCGCTCACCCGCTGCCGGAGCCGCCCACGATGCCGATCTTCTTCCCGGCGGGGATGGTGAAGGACAGGTTGTTCAGTATGGGCTTGCCGTTCACGTACTTGAAGCTCACATCTCTGAATTCGATAGTTGCCGTTTTCGGGGTCACGATCAGATTGGGAGCTTCCATTTTTTCCTGAAAATTATATTATTATTTAATTATCTGTGGCACCATATGAGGTCCAACGAGTGTCGACGGGTCTCACCTTGACCCTGGTCTGCACGGTCATGAGCGTGAACATGGTGGTCATGTCGAGCAGCGCCTGCCGCACCTCACGGTACACGGAGCCCAGGAAGCCCAGCGGCACCGACAGCTGGAACACCAGCGCGTTCATCATCACCAGGTCACCCACCGACATGCCACCTGCGGCACCACGGGTACACAGTAAGGGTGAGACGTGTCAGGAGGGAGGGAGATAGTGCTGTAAGTTTGTAAGGGAGCCGACCGTTGACGATCTCCTGCGCCGCCATAATCATGATGGTGCTGAGGCCTGCGCTGAAGATGGCGTGCTGGCCGAAGTTCAGCAGCGCGAGGCTGGACGCCGTCTTCAACGACGCCTCCTCGTACTTCTCCAGGGACGAGTCGTACTTCTTCAGCTCATACTCCTCGTTGTTGAAATACTGGAAGGGAAATAAAATTCTCATTCATTCTCAAGCTAACGAAGTAAATTTAAGTAGATTATTAAATCTTATAAAAAAATAAAAGGGCTCGTTAGTACACTTTAACAATTACAGAAGTGATTTCAACTGTATTAATGATAATCAATATTGTGTTCCATAATTCCCTTCGATGTCGTCTTCCCAATCATACGCCATTTGTCTAATAGATATATCTCACACCCCGCCACGGTGTCTGGGGCACGTATTTCTTGTACTCCCAATCTTTCACAGGAAAGACGTGACGATACTTTAAAACTTGTTTTGGTAAAGAAGGACAGAAAGCGGAACAATTTCTCTTGTCCTATCATTCATCCCCATTCTTTATTCAAATATAATTCATTTAAAACTATGTATATTCAACTATCCACTAATTGCCCTCTGCGAATCATCAGTGTTTACAGATGCATAGGAAAATACAAGTGCGCTATACCTTGACGGTCTCGTAGTTGATGAGAGAGTCCACAGCCTTGTTCCCCGCGTCGTTCTCTGCGCGGTTCATGTGCACCCGGAACTGCGTCCGCCACTGCGTCACCAGCAGCGTGTACGCCGCGTACACCGCCACGCACCCGCACGACACGCCTACACACAAATTACTATTATTGAGCGAAGCGAACGAAGTAAGCGGAGCGTTTTACTGGAGACTTTTACGTTCTTTGTCACGAATTGGCTCGAAAACTACTTGACGGAAAATTATGAAACTTTGCAATCAAAAAGACACACATTAGGTGATGGTTTTAAAAAAATTGAAAAATGTCGTCAAAAATATATATATATATTTTTTTTTATTCGTCATATCAAAAAACTGATATCCCTTTGGGATACACTGGGCACGCTTCGCTCAATATGCAAACGGCACTCGAGATTTCGCGAGCGCAGAGAGACGAAATTGAGGGTTGGTTGGCGCCCCTAGTATATATATATATATATTGAATAACGACAAATAAACAGGATCTATGGTTATGAATTTAGATTTGATCGTAAAAACAGACATTATTATAAGAGACAAAAATAGTCTTTCTATAATTGTAAGCCACTTACTTATTCACATTTAAACGAACATAAAATCATTTTGTTGTAAGACTAATTAATTTTGTATAAAAAAAAACTATAAAAATATTAACCTGCAAACGCCAATCCTCCTTTATATCCTAGAATAGAAGACACCAGAGCTAATTCAAAAATGGTGGGCACAATGTTGAACACCATGGCCGATAGCACAAAGTTGATAGCGCGGGAGCCTCGGTCGATTGTCTGGAAAAATATATTACTTTCAATATTATCATAACTTGATACAAACGTACTAAAAAGTGGTAAAAATAATTCTATAATCTTCCGCTTTAGTTCAATATCTAAGCTACGGAATGGGTTCGAGGAATAAGGCCAAAAAGGTTGAAGCAGTTTCCAAAAAGCTTTGCAGTCCATGCTGGCGATGAGTGTCGGACATGTGATTTCTGATACTCATCGCCAGTGGTTCGCAGGGACAGATGTCTATTAAGGAAGTTATATAAGAGGCACTATGCCAGTACTCTGGACTGCTATAAATAATAGCAATCAGTTCGTTCCTACGAAAAAAGAAATGGAATAAACATGTCTTTGATAATCAATGTATCAAAACCGGCCATTGAATGTGATATTTGAGAAAAGGTTAACTTACAAAATATTATGAATATATTGTATTTAAAAAAGTTAATATGTAAAGATATTTCATGAAATGACAAAATTATTTTTTTTTCGATTAAATGTTTTTTAAATAGGATGCCACACCCTGGCAAGAAGGTAAAAATAATATTTCGTAATGGAACAAAATATGTAAAATGCTAGGAGGGCCCCCTAACTTAAGGTGCATACGAAACCCGACACAGCTTCTTCGGCCCTGTCGTCCAATGTAACCATATCACTGAGTGAAGGCAATTAAACTTCCTGTACCGCAGAGATCATACGAGTATTGTTTACTTTAGTAAATGAGATTGGTCCATAATTACTAACATCGTCTCTACCCCCAGACTTAAACACCGGTATAACGGTACTTGGGACTTAAATTCATGATGATATTAATATACTTCTTCATTAATTTCGAAAAGTACAAAAGATAAAGCAGGAAGAAATGAAAAAGATAAGATTTGCTAAAAAATAATGTTTTCAGCTAAATTTTTACTAATATTAGCAAAATATTCATTAATTTGTCTAACATTCTTAAAATTATTATATGAATACGCTGCTCAATGAAACAGCAGTCTCAATAAACAAATATTTGTCTATAATTAAGATATAAATAATAAGACAGAGTCTTTGATACCATTTTAGAATTATTGTTGTAAAAGTGACACCATTTTTTTTTTCTTAATTATAATATGGAAATTTTTATAATGAACACCATTTATATAAAATTGTAATTGTTACATGGTTAATGTGTAACAATTACAATTGTTATGTGTAATTGTTACGTAACGTTATGTTATATACAGCTATTGGTTTAGATAACATTTAATTTGTTTATATTTAATACCTAAGAGGGTACCTTTTCCTTAATATATTTATCTTTTTAAATTAAATATTCAAAAAAGATGATGTGTTTCCTTGTCTTCGATGAATGGTTAGGTGACACACTCGTCAGGTATTTAAACAACAAATGATTATTAACTTACCATTAAACTTTTTTATGTACATATAGTCCATATAGTTTATATAATCCACATGTTCATAGGTTTTTTCATGAAATATTATATAACAATTAAACAAGTTGACATAATTTAATGTAAATGGTGGATAGTCGCTCTATGATAATGCATCAAAGCACAGACTGGTGAGATGAATTGAGGTGTGGTACCTTGGAAAGAGCGCCAGTCTGCCTCGCCAGATGGAACCCGAGGTCGAGGCGGTGCAAGTGAGAGAACACGTTGCACGCCAGCCGGCGGATGGAGTGCTGCGCCACGCGCGCGAACACGGCGTTGCGCAGCTCGTTGAACCCAGCCGCGGACGCACGCGCCACGCCGTCTGCACGCACACAACTACGTGTAATATAGATATAATAA
This sequence comes from Melinaea menophilus ssp. n. AW-2005, assembly GCA_918358695.1. Classification (NCBI taxonomy): domain Eukaryota; kingdom Metazoa; phylum Arthropoda; class Insecta; order Lepidoptera; family Nymphalidae; genus Melinaea; species Melinaea menophilus. The sequence goes on along the minus strand of OU911057.1, from coordinate 6,241,983 downwards.
AATATGGCGTCACTAGATATCGTACTCACAGCCCAATAGCACACAGAAGGCCGAGGTCCCCAGCGCCTGGGGCACGGTGGCCATCCCGAGCAGCGCGTCCCCGGCCGCCGTGCTCGAGAGGGCGTTGATCTCGTCCACCGCGTGCTTGAAGAAGAACGGCACCGCCACGTTCATTATTTTCGCACCAAACAGGAGGGACAGGGACAGCATCACGCGGTTTCTTATCATTGTGTTATCCTGTAATCCAGTATGAGATAATTAAACCTATTGTAAACTAATATCAGTCACTAAATATGTACTATGGAACAAAATTATGAAGCGGCAACTAATTTAAAACTAGTTCTTATGAGATGAGTTCTATTTATAATATAGTCTATTGACTTTTTTATATAATTTCTATTAAATAATTGTATTATACGGAGTATATTCCTTTATATGGAATTGTGATATCAATTAACATTAAATGAGTTTAGATTGTATATATCTAATCTTTTTAAATAGTAATCAGGAACATCAGAAACAAATAATTCAAAATTACCTTTCTCTTTAGCAATATTTTATTCAATAGCAGTAACACATCCTTAAAACAATGATATAAGAGCTCACCTTCGGCCAAACATATTCCATCATGCCCCTGACCATGTCCATGCCTGTCACCGGCTTGGTGTCTCCAAGGTTGATATCTTCTCGGGATAGAACAGATGCGCCTGGGTGAAAGCAGTCCCGCTTTTGGATCCCTAATGACGGGAGACCATATCAAGGGAACGGAATACATAAAGGAAGGAAATATATACTTATATGTCTGGGTAAAGATAGTGCGGGGACTGCATCAACCAGGCATTAAACACAAATAAATGAACAACAAAAAATAACAAAGCACTTTATTTTTATAAATCTCTTTACTGAACATTACAATAACTATTCATGGTTTTTACAATAATTAGTAACTACAATGCAAGCAAACAAACATATTTAAAGCAATATATACAGAGTGAAAAATGATGTTTTAAGATTAATGATTAGAGTATTGGTACTTAAAAGGTTTTAATTAAAAAATATTATGAAGGACATATAAAAGAAAATTAAAAAATTTGATAAATTTTACTACAAGGTCAAATTTAAATTACGCAACTCACAAGTTAATTGTCCTAAAGTGTAATTCTTCTTATTTTCAAGCAATAATTTCTCGTGCTATTAATTAGTCAATGTTTAAAAACAATCTATTGCTTACCAACAGGAATTTTTCCCGACTTTGGTTTATTAGCCAAAACCGCCGCCAAAACATTTTTTGCAGTATCTGATCCTCCAGTGTTGTTCGGTGGAGTTGAAGAATAAAACTATAACACATTGTTGGAAATAGTTATTTCACCACTATTTTTTATTATAAATATAAAAATAAAAACATTTTCTTTAAGTAAAAAACTTACTCTGTAATAGCTTGCGACTGCACATTGTTTGCATATAATATTAAACTGTGGCTTATTTAAAATTACCGATGTATTTGAAAACGTTTTTGCGAATTTTACATATTTTATTGTTATTTTATCAAATCTTCTATTAGACAAGAGCGCAGCCGCCATGGTAGAAGATGGACTGACAAGTGACAAGTGACAGCTGATAAATGACAAACCCCTTCCACACACTATAAATAAACAATTGTTGCACAGAGTATTATGGTTTTCCGTCTTTTGCAAGGATAGTATATAATATTAGTATAGTATATTATAATAAAATAATTAAAACAAAATAATATACATAAATTATTTATTTAAATATTGCGTCAGAAATATATAAAAACACTTATTGTTCTTATAATTTGTTTAATACTAAGTACCTATTGTCACTTTTTAATAATATTCTACCACAGATAAATGAAAGAATAAGCGGCAAGCTCACGTAGATTGAAATTAGTCTTTTTTTATGGTTAAGACTTCATCCAACTATGATTTTCTGTGTTTGAAATATTTTGCTATATGCTTGAAATATATATTTTGCCAATTTTAAGTTTCTGTTTATTAAGTCTCATAAACAGAAACTTCAAATTGCCTAAATTGTTGTAGTCTAATACATGTAGTGAAGTGTGTCGAAAATATGAATGACATTGGTAGTTATACTTAAGTTATATTGTTGACCAGCACCTAAAACAACACAAATAAATAAAGAAATAAATTATAAGGATCTACGCCAATTGAAAATAACGTTTTTTTTTAATAACGAGACCTCGCCAAAGGCATTGACAACGCTCATAAAGCCTATGATTGTCTGTGGCATAATTTCAGGTTTCATTTTTTGTTAATCCTATTATTTAAATTTTAATTATAACACAAGTATTTCTAAATTAATATTTTTATATTTTTCATACTCCAACGTTTATTATGCGCCTTTTGGCATTGCAACATATCAGTCCTTTTTAAAATGGTGTTAATTACATTGCACTAATTAAATAGAAACAATCTTATTATCATAAAAAGAAAAATGCCAATAACCACTTCCTTGTGCATTTTATAACTCAGAAAATTAAATGAATATTTAATATATGTATATATATTTTTTATTTTTTTAATATTTCTTTTTAGTGGTCTTTGTGTTCCAAATATTCTTTCGTTTCTTTAATTATATCATAAAAGTTTTAGTGTCGTTGTTGTTTTATTATATTGTATTCTATGTAATTTACATATGTGCAAATATCATTATCATTTTTAAAAATGTTTTTTTTTTACAAAATTTGTACTTTATTTTTTTAAGTAGTTTTCCATAGTAACCCATCTAGTCGTATATGCTCTAGAATTCACATTTAGACGTTCTTTACCATCTTTAATAGCAATTAAATTGTGATTAAAATAACAACCTTTGTCTAATTTGTTTGTTCTGACATTGATGCCATGTTTACAGTCTTTGTAATATTAAAAAGAGATTAAAGTGTAACTAAATCTTTGCTAAAATAACTACTACAATTATAATTTTCACATAAAAGCACAACAATTATGGCCATTAGCCCTATACTATATGTTCGGACTTGTGCAAAAAAGTTTTCCATAAAGTCTTAATTAAAATAACTATCTTGGTCTCATAATATTAATATTGTTATATTTTGAATATTAAACCCGATATTCTGTAAAAACGTTTGAGACTAATAACCTAGTTCTTTAGGAAAGGTACTATTCTCAGAGTCTTATTCTTTTGTCACAGAAATTTAACTCTTCTAAAGCTTTTTTCCAAGATGTGTCATAACAACTGAAATTATTTTCTTTAACTTCTTGGCTCTAGAAGTTTTGTAGGATAAAGTTGCGCCGCTTACACTATCAAACGAGTCATTAAAAAATTATTGTTTCTTCAGTGTTTTTAGGATAGCGCTGACAGGTGTTCCATCTGGATACAATGATGCAGTATACTGCTTATCATAAAAAACAACTGGAACTTTTTAATTGTTTGTACTTTATTTAATTAATGTAGATAACTTATATGACTTTTTATTGAAATTTAAAAATGCACAAAAGAAAAGTTTTTTTAAGGTAACTTTATAGAAATACAAATAACAAAGATAAAGACGACTCAAAGGAACTAAGTGATTACATAGGTTATTATTTTGAAATGCCAACAAAATTGTCAATACAAGTGGTATACTTACGAAAACTAGATGATACAGACGAGCTGGAGAGTGTCGGCCTGAAACTGAGCAGAACCAAAACAGAGCACATGTTTTGCGATTTCGGCGGTATCTCCAGTTTTGTTCCTATTTTGTTCGACGGAGTACCATTACCAGTCTGCTCGGAGTTTCGCTATCTTGGTTCTCTGATACAGAGCGATGGCAATATTGACCGAGACGTAAAGCACAAAATCAACACGGGATGGATGAAATGGCGACAAGTCACTGGGACGACATGTGATGCCCGAATTCTCCTTAAACTAAAAGGGAGAATTTATAAAAACATCATTAGACCTGTTGTTATGTATGGATCAGAGTGCTGGGCGATGAAGGTGATGGATGAAAAGCGTTTGCATGTAACGGAGATGCGAATGTTAAGATGGATGTATGGGGTGACAAGAAGGAATAGAATAAGAAATGAGTATATTAGGGGAAGCTTAGGAGTAGCGCCAGTGACAGAAAAAATTAGAGGTAGCCGTCTGTCATGTTATGGGCATGTTATGAGGAGAGATGAAAGGCACGTGACCAAAAGAGGGCTAGGTATGGTAGTGGAGGGATGGACAGGTAGAGGACGGCCGAAGAAAAGATGGATGGATTGCGTAAAAGACGATATGGAGAAGAAGGGAGTGTGTACAGAGATGACGAGTAACAGGAGAGTATGGAAGGAAAAAAACATACTGTGCCGACCCCAAAATGGGATAAGGGCAGGAAGATATGTATAAGACAATGCGCCAGACACTAAGCAATTGAATGTTATTTTTTTCTATTAAAATATAATTACAAAAAGCTTGTTTAATTATAATTTAAAAAAATATTTTATACTTCCACTTATATTTTTGATAAACGACCACGGAATATATTTATTTTACCTTCATTTTTATTTTTTTTGTGGATGTAACACGTTCATCTGTTATTTTATGTAAATATTGCTTGATTGATTGATTTGCTTATTACTTTTCTCATCTGTTACTTATCCCCATACAAAAATATCAACCAACTTATACCCCTAAACGCAATTCTTCCGGTTTACTAGACTTCTTCCGGTTAAGTGATGACTTATGTCTTTAAGACTTGGTCTGAAAACCACTTATGGGGCCGAAAGTTTCTCAAGTGGCGACCACCAGCCAGTAGACGCGGCGTGGGTAGTGGGCTCCCACTACTTGGACCGACGACATAGTTAAGGTCGCGGGAAGTCGCTGGATGCGGGCAGCGCAAGACCGGTCATCGTGTCGATCTTTGGGGAAGACCCGTCTTGCATTGGGCGTCTATAGGCTGACAAGAAGAAAGATTTGTCATTGAGAAACCTTTAAAATCGTAAAACAATAAAGGTTATTAATTCTAAATAAACTCCTGGAAGTGCCGGAAATCAGGAGTAGACCTAAAAAAGCGGGACCTATCTACCAATATACAGAACAGAGATCAAAAAATTGTATTAATTTTTTCAGTTATATTTTAAGACACCGATGCAAAAGCAAAACGCGCCTGCCAGTCCCTACTCGCGTTTTATTTAAGTGGAGTATTTTCTAACTTGCTCCAGATTTACTATATAGCGAAGCTTATACTTAACTAGACTATAAACACACATTGCGGGATATTACATATGTTAGGGAAGATCGGGAACCTTATTCTTTTTCTTTTCACAATCAGATATTAGTATGCTACTTGACAATTTCCCAAACTTGTATTACATAATGACTTCTCAAATGATAATCAATGAACCCATCATACGACTGTTATGGGGGCATCAAACGGGAATTACGGATGTAGGGGGGCAGATCAATTCGTTGGCAACAACTAAAATTCAATTAGTTGCATTTTCCGAAATAATAGTGACTTAATAGTGATACAGTTAAATATTACAATTAATATTCTAGGTTAAATTTAATAAATATATAAATACAATAAAAAAAACTTCATTAGTGTCTACTAACATTTAATAAATTTCTCCAATATTTTAACATATTGCTTCATGAGATCTGTACAGTTATCTAAAATAATACTTCTATTAAAATTACTTAAATTGCTTAATGCATTTTTTAAATCTTCAAGTCTATATTTAACCATTGGCAAAATAAATTCAATTATTACTCTATCGTTGGAACATATAGCCGCAGAATAAATTAATCTACTAATATCTATATTCTTGTCGTAAAAATACTTTACAACCATCAATAAACCATAGAAATTAAAACTAAGTCCTCGGCCATCGATATACAATTCCTTATTCAACCCATGGTTGGTGATAAACGTCACCTGGTCATTTGATAATTTAACTCCACATGATTTTAAAAATGAATGTACATTTTCATAATGAAATGATACAAAATCAATGTCATTAGATGGCAAATAGAATCCGTACTCTGTTATTAATTTCAAATTATGACTATCTCCGTAGCATATAAAAATTTGTGTATACGCTTCAAAATTATTCTTTGTGTAAATTGAAAAACGTACATCTGAAAATATATTTTCATTAAGTTTTGTTATTTCTATGTTTTCAATCTCCTTTCCGATCATTAACTTTGTTTCATTTCTTGTATGCGGACTGTGGTTTATCATATCTAAGTACGGACATAGTGATATTTTAGTATTATCATTAATTAAGGACAAAATAGAAGTGTCTATATTTTGTAAGTTAATTATTTTTGTTAGATCCATATACACACATCTAGTGTTAACAGTAAAATATGCCCATTCATAATGACATAAAGAGATATAAGATATCAAGTTTTGTACTTCAATATTATTGCTATTACTATTTTGTAAAATTTGATAAAAAATATTAAATGATGTCTCAATGATATTTCTTTGTTTATTAATCACAGATAGTATTTCATCATCAATATGGTTTTTAACCTCATTTGATAGAAAGTATGGAACTGTATATATTTTTGGTAAACTCTCTAAATAAATGTACCACTTTGATTTGTTGCCTTGTGCCTTCAGGTATATAATATAAAACGCCATCAAGGACTGGAATGATAGTTTCTGCTTATATTTATCTAAACAATTAATCTTATTCTCTAAAAAAATACTACAAAATACAACATCCATTATTAAAGTACTAACATTAATAGTTAAATTAAGCGGTAAGTTGAGTAACTCCTCTCCTGCTGTTATATTCTTTTTGGTGAGCACCCCTCGTCCCGTATCGTCGAAAACAGTCAAAACTAATTTTTTGCTGTGTTGCACTCCATGTTTTTTTAACCAAGAATTCAATAATATTAGATCCTTTTCATTATTGCACGTGTAAAACGTAGATAATTTATTTTGTTTTCGTTTACGCTGAGTTCTACCCATGTCTTATATAAAGATTAATCGTGAACTGAAATAATTCATAATAAATAAATTTGCAATGGTTTTGATGTGTAATTAATTAACTAATTACAACTTCAATAGAACACTCATCTTTTAATTTGCAATATTTTCATTGTTCTTTTCAGTAGTTTTTGTAAATATTAAGCGTAAAACAACAATCAACTATCAACCACAATATTAAGCATGATTTTGACAATTGCAGCGAAATTGACATCCAATAATTATTACAATAAAAAAAAAGCTATTACTCAAAAAAGAAAAGATTGAAAAATAGGTTTTTAATTTTACATCATTTTATTATGTAAAATTTATATTTTTTGATTCTAAATTATTATCGGTAATATTTGGCCATCAACAAATTTATTTTAATTAAAATACTTTGATTTAATACTTTGTTCATCGTGTACAAGAAAATATACTATAGTTTCAAGTAAGAAAAGAAAAAGACTAATTAGAAACATATTTTTAAAGATACTTAAAATATTATTAATAAGTAATCTTCAAATCGTAACTGAGTATAAACTACTTTCATTACATAATAGATTAAAATACATTAGAAAGAAATATATTTTAACACTACTACTGCTCTATATGAAAAACCATAATATAACTCAGAAGGAAAGCATAGTCAATTCTGTGCCCGCAGCATAATAAATCTGTGCCTATAATCATATCATCTGCATCTGTGTGAGAAAACTGAACATGTCAAACGTTCGTTATTTGTTTAAAATAACGGAATCGTTTCGCCGTTATTGATAAGTTTGGATTTTTATAGTAATTTATATATCTCACAGAACTGTAATTCGTTAGAATTGTTTTTCATACCAGTGTTTTATGTAGTCTACGCTTTATAATTATTACAACGTTACCAGTTTACAATTATTAAGTATTTAGTTACAAAAGTGAGAATCAGCACAACATGTCTCAACAACAAACAAAAAACTGCATTACTTTAAAAGGCTCTGCACAAATTGTCTGTGAATATCTGAGTATGTTCTAATATAAATTTATTATTTTATTGGAAATTTATTAAATCTAAGCTAGATAGCTATATATGGTAAAACGTATAATATAATATAATTAAATAATTATTGACATATAATTAGAGCTCCATGTAAATGTCCTGGTATTTATTTAAATAATTAAAGTTATTTTTCTTTACATTTACAGAGTTTGCTATCAATTCAGTTTTATTTCAAAGGGGTCTATATCCTCCAGAGACATTTAAAGCCCAACAGCAATATGGAATTACTCTTCTTATATCTGAAGATGTACAAATCAAGAATTTTCTGAATAATTTATTGGCACAGAGTGAAGGTAACTATTTTGTTATGATATAAATGCAGACATCAATATTAATGAAATGGGTCCGATATATTGTGTGTTTTATTTTCAGAATGGATAGTCAATAAAAAAGTTAGCAAACTTTCCCTTATAATTCTCAATGTTGCCAACAAGGAGATATTGGAATGCTGGGATTTCAATGTACAGTATGAAGATGGGGATGCAGTGTTATCTAAAGAGAAAAATGAGAAAGTGGGAAGTAAAGATTTAAAGAAGATACAACAGGAAATTCGGGATGTAATGCTACAAATTGCTGCTACAATATCTTATTTACCGTTCTTAGACTGTAGGTGTTCCTTTGATGTTCTGGTTCACGCTAAAACTGATTGTGACATCCCGGAAAAATGGGCTGAAGCTGAACCAATATCTATAACAAATGCACAAAATGTACAATTAAAAACATTCTCCACTAGCTTGCATAAAATGGAAACGGTTGTCAGTTACAAACTTGTAGACTGAGATTCTCAAACTTAATTTATTAAACCATTTTTTAATGTTGTACAATTTGAATAAGATTTTCATAGGCTGTTATGGATTTGGATAAAATAACAATATATCAATTGAACAAGTTTAGCGGACCTAAACTAATATGTATAAATGTACTGCTTTTACCAATTTCATAAATATTAGATAGACATTGTATTGCATATTTGTCTAATGTAATGATAAAAAAGCTAAAACATTTACATTACAATTTTCAAAATAATCTAATACAATACCTTAATCAATTGCAACTAAGATTAAACTTTTAGTATTTTTTTGTAAACTGTGATAATATTGTAAGAATAATGTTTTTATTGGAAGTATTTATTTCAATTTGTTAGTTGCATGGAAATAAAATACATTTGAGTACATTTCTTGCTTGTCTGTGTTTGATGGCTTTAAGTTATCTGTGCGTGGACATGGATGATCATATCAAAGTCTATGCGGGCCTCTACAGGTCCCATAGTGGTAATGCAGAAACGGATAAACTTTTGGTCCACGTTAAAGCGAAGATTAAGGACCTGCTGTCACAGACTACCTCTAAGGAAGTCTTAGTCCTCGGGGACTCCAACGCGCACAATATCAATAGGCTCACGGCCAGGGCCACGTGCCACCGACTAACGTGAAGAGATCTATGTTTACTCTATTCTCTAATTCTTGTCTGTCCCAGCTGGTCAAGACGCCCACTCGTCTACCTGACGTGGATAATCACACACCCTATTTGTTGGATCTTCTGTTGACTACACATCCAGGCAAGTACAAGGCCAGTGTCGAGGTGCGCCCAGGGTCCTCCTCTGATCACTGTCTGGCACGGAGTGTAGAGCCCTTAGAACGTCCGGCTCGTACAAGACCTGTTCCCAAAGCGTTTGTCGCTGAAAGTCAGCGGATTCAAATGGAAAGCGGACCTTTTTTTAAAAAAATAACTATTGCGTACATGTAAAATAACAAACAGTAAAGAAGAAAATATATAAAAAAAACAATACTAGCAAATGGTGACTATCCTTTTTAGCATCCTACCCTTGCGGGCCGATTTGTTTCTCTTCCAGTGATCCCAGCGACTGCGCTGCGACTGTAGGTGATGTGATACAAAAGGGCATGGAACTATTTGTACCAAGCTCTGTGGTAACACTTGTTGGCAGATCGCGGCCTTCGTTTAATGCGTCTGTCGGGGCTGCAGCAACTGGCAAACAGCAAGCGTATCAAGCTTAAGTTAATGCAGTTTCTGGGCGCTTTTTAAGGCCGCTCTGGGCGATTTCTGCCAGTCATCCACACCGTCATTGCACAGGGGATTGACTCCAGCCCACACGGCAAAAGTGAATGCCAATCTTTTGGGCACTCTTTTTGCCTCAAGGTCAACTTTGGACGATCAAGGGAAGACACTGCCTACCATTCCATTGTTAGAGCTCAATGCCAGAAATAGTTTTTCAATTTAAAACTATCCGACAGTCTTTATTTTCCTTGGACGTTCATAAATCTAACTATATACCTATCGCCATTAACTCTCTTCTCTCCAAAATAATAGAGAACTACACTATCCGACAGCTAGTAGTGGACCTTTAGGGTCGCCAGTTGATCATTGACCGTAATATGGCTTTCGCCATGATCATACACTTTACGAACTGTTGGGCAGCGGTTATTGAAAGCAACGGAGAGGGTCTGGCAATTGGTGTCGATATGGCAAAAGTTTTCAAATCGTGTTTGGCACAAGGGCTTTCTTTCAAAGCTTCCTTCCTGTTGGCTTCCCGAGAGTTTATCAAGGAGGGTCACTAGATTTCTCATTGGGCGGAGCAAACAAGTTGTTTCTGACGGTTTTTGCTCGGAGGAGTGTTCTGGAGGAGAACTATTCGTAAATTGGTATTTTTTTTTACTAAATGGGGCCTTACCTTCGCCTGAAGTTTACAAAGGTTTTTCGTTAAATTGGACTCATATAAGATAATAGTGAGAGTGATTTTTTATGATAGTAATTAAAGTGACATTCAACCCAAAAAGTGTACCTACACCGTACTGTGATAGTTTACTTAAACTAATTTTTGGCAACTGATATAAAAATTTGGATGTTTCTTTCATTTAACGTTTTTTCTGTTTGTGTAATCAGTCTGATGCATTCACTAATCATATTACGGACAACAGTAGGTATTCTTTTCACTCGGCCTCAGCGGTAACTCTTTCATCAGACCCTTACTACTTAACAATTACTTAACCGGTGATCTGTTGCGTAGTGATCGGTGATTCGTTACCATATGAATTCTCGTCCTTTCCAAAAAACCTTAACATATCTAATATTAATGCCCTTACCTGCCATACATTTACCTTAAAAACCATTTTCAATATGAAATTATCACTTAGCCCCTTTATACTCCTCCCCCGCATTCATATTCCTTGAGATGGATGCTAATTATTTGTCGTTGGTGTGTCCTAATATTAATTATTTTATTTTTCAACCTCGGAAGAAACATTAAAAAACATGTATGTACGACGAGGGTTGGTTAGAAACTCGTACAATTTAATCTCAACACCGAGGAATACATGATTTTCTTCTTTCTCTTCTCTCTCGAACTAATATCTTCCTATTTTCGAGATCAAGCAACCTGTCTGTTCTGACATCACTACCGGGGTTCCTCAAGGCGGAATATTATCTCCCTTATAGTTTTTGACATTTATCAATTCTTTTACTTTCCTTATTCATTCACACCACCAACTTTTATGCTTACGACTGCAGCATTATCAGTAATTGTACTGATAATTGATATCGGTTATATCGAAGAAACAATGACTGCCCTTATTTCTGACAACAAGTGGCCATTATGATTTTGAGCCGACAGCAAACAGTTGAAGTAAAGCAAACAGTTCATGAACGAAGGTGAACGTGAAACTTTTGCACCCTATACTTTATAATCTCTCTTATCCCAAATATCTTGTTAATAATTTCTTACATCATACTCATGCTGACACCTGAAATTATTCGGAAAGCACCGTAACGACATTCTTTCAAGAGAGAGGTGAAACATATTACCTTAGCAGCTGCGAATATTTTGGTTCCCATCTTAGTTATCCATAGTAATATAATCAAATAAAAAACTGATCGTTTTTATATTTTTAATACAACAAAGCACTTACAAGTAGTTACTTAAGAGTACAATAAATAATATCTAATCAGCAAATAATACTGTACAAAATTATTATTACAACTTATAAAGTTAAACGGATACATGGGATAGCGACGGCGGATATTTTGGAATTCTTTGTACCCCTAATATTAGCATAACCACGGACAAACACACAGATAGATTTAGGTGTAATATCTATTGTAACATAACTGAGGTGGGATCATTAAAAGTAAGTTAAGTATCGTAATTAAAAACAAGAAATGTGGTTATAAAAGACTTAACTTATTATGTGGGCATAGAAAATTTGCTATGAAACGCGAGTATAATGTTAACATAATATTTATTTTACAAGCCAATTATTTATAAACATAAAACTGTACATGTTTTACTAAAATTAATATAAAAATGAAGTTTGGTCTTTTTTCATCATTACAATTGAAGGATTCGAAGATATCGATACAATTGCAATTGTCTAATTTATAGTTGTAATAATTATCAAAGAATGGCATTTTATTAAAACGATGATTGTGCAATTTATTTTTGTCAAGATCGGATACATTTAAAAGAAAAAGAAAAAGCTTTTATTCGATATAAAATGATTATAAGAATTAATATACTTGCTTTGCGAGTTGATTTATTTTCTAAATAATAATCTTTATTTTCATCCACGTGTGTTTGATACAGAGTACACGTACAAACAGACATGTAAATAGTATAATTGTGTACATTATAAAAACTATTAGTCACTTTCTAAAGCTTACAGTTATATGAAAGCGGGAATGCTTCGTAATTTCATTAATAGGAATATGAGTGCTAGATTCGAGTCCATTCGTTTCATTGTCGATCACCACAGTCGTTCTCCCAAATCTGAAAAATGAAGGTTTTTTTTTTATAAAATAGATATTTATTTTAAATAAAAATACCTCTTTGTTTTATAGCTTGTCTCCGTGTCTAATGTTTCTAAAGAGAATGTCATATAGTTAAAAATAAGTGTAGCTTAGTTAATTTTAGCCTATAAATCTACATAACAATGCAACCATACTACATACATGTATACTTATATAATAATAATAAATTAATATTAGAATCTTTCATGCAGGATTATTAAAGTTTTGATTATCTCACAACAAATAGTAAGTATTATTAAAATCTACAGTGACATTTTCATTAGTGGTCCAGTCGCATGCTTCCATTATTAGTTATTGTGAAAGCATTAGTACTATGAAAAAATGTAACTAAACGAATGAATTATGTTAAGGAACGAATGGTTTACATTCGTCGGTGAATACAAAATAATTGTTACATTTTTCCATTCAGTGAAATGAGTGCCGATAGCGAAGATTTAGTGTACGACAGAAATAAATTTTGAATAAAAATACATACCGTCTTCCGTTTATTCCACCGTACTTCTACTTTTGTAGGATTAAGGAGAGCAAATAAAAAAAAACAAATAAATAATCGTCTCTCTGTTAATTCCAACACTCATTCTTTTATTGTGATTTTGGTATCTTTATTACATAATATAACACAATATTTTGCATCTTAGTATTTGTTGTGAGATTACAAATTAGAAAAGTGAAATGACGTCATGGAAGGGGAGAAAATAAAAAAAACGGATCTGTAATCTCTGGCTCTGGTCGGTCCCATGTAGAGTATTAAAAGTTATTAAAGTGAAATTCCAATACCAAACCCTTTGACGTCACTTTACCCATGTAATGCCCTAAAAACCTCAATCTGTATTAAAATAAATAGTCCCTTTACTAATTAAATTACATATAAATAATGAACTTAATAAAGAACTTTATACAAAATGAAAAAAAATAAACTACAAGAAAAACCGTGTACTGAATAAATAGTTTCGGTCCCATACGGCGGTCAATAGTTAGGTTACAGCACGACTATAGTACAGAAAGTTAAATGAAAATATATGTCGCCATATCCACAACCATCCACACTACTAATATATTTTATTTATCTAGGCTTTATCATTTAGAGCTGATGTCTGACTAGGTGGAGCATACCGGGATTGCAGGAATTTGGTAAAACTTTTAACTCATTCTTCTTAGCCGGTCTCTATCAACGATTGCTTTAATGGTGATATTTTTGTGTTTTTCAATTAATGTTGTTTAACTATGACTGACTGTAAATGACTTGAGAAAAACATATTTCTGTCATTCAGTTCACAAAAAAAAAATCTCGGGAATTAACAAAAGAGTGTAAGTAACCGACGAACGAACTAATATGAATGAATGAACGAGCGGGGTGGTTTAATTGAATGAATGAATCGATAATAGAAACCGGCATCGGCACTGGCTAGTAGCCGTGAATATAAATTAAATTTAACTACAACCTGTGATTAGACATAGCCAGTATAAGTAGTCATTAATAATAAAAATGTAAAAAAATCTTATCCTAATAGATATGTACATAACTTGCAAGTCTCTTTATCAGAATAATATTAACCTATAATGAGTTATCAAACCTTAGTAAATAACTATTATAAATTGCAAAACTACAAATATGGGTAAAATATTTACAACTTTGAATAGACATAGAACGAAATTGTTATACTTTTATAAATTATATTTTCCTCCGGAAGGCTTTATTAGTTACTTTATTGGATTTCGAGGGTCTCATTTTAAACGTGCTAGTAATACGTGAAGTAAACTTAAAATTATAATCTCACCGGGCCAGCTATTTATATAAAACATTTAGTATTTATATATAACAATTTAAAGCTTTGCTAAGAACTTTTAAAACATTGTTTTGTTAAGCAAAAAATAATTATTTTAGAAAAAAAATGATCTTAATTGAAGCTGCATGTATTCTCGTATATAGCTCGAGACACAAGAGATTCATTTTTTTTATTCTAATCAAAAGCAAACATAAAAAAATCCGTGCCCGCAGGGGGACACGCGTGGGTAGACCTCGTGTGTAACTCATTTAAAATATAACTCACTACCTAAGAATAATACATGATGCCGTTGTTTATATCAAAAATTTTCAAGCAAAAAGTGGTTTTAATTTTTTTTCTCGGAAAAGGTACCTTTTTTGGAAATACTTTTGATACTTAAATTTAGAGTAAAAAATAACCTTTCTATTAAAAATATTTGCGAGGAGGGAATGTTAACCAGAAAAAAGTTGCCGTGGTTTTACCTACCTTAAATTTACAAGCTAAAAGTAGTTTTAATTTTTTTTCTCGGAAACGGTACCTTCTACGGAAAAACTTTTGATACCTAAATTTAGAGTAAAAAATAACCTTTTTATTAAAAATACTTGTGATGCAAGAATGTTTACCAGAAAAAAGTTATGATTTTTTTTCCAAAAAATTTCGGTTTTTTTACCCCCACCCCTAAGTTATTGAAGTTAGGTTTTCGGTTTATCTACATTAGTTATAGGTATTTATCAAAGACATCATATAATATGAACGCGATTGAACTCCTTTTTATAGGGACAAAGTTATGGTCGAAAAACTGAAATCAGAAAAAGTGAGGCCCTAGCGCCCCCTGTGACCGGATTTCTGTGGTTAACGAACTTGACCTTCATTTTTAGATGTTTGATTTTTGTGCAAAGTTTGAAGGCGATCCGAGCGAAACTGCGGCCGCTATCGTGCTGACAAAAGTGAATCTGGACGCACGCACGCATATATATATATATATATATATATATAAACTTTTTGACCAATGGTCATTTCGGACTCAGACGGTCATAAGAAGACCTCCTGTGAAGAAATTTTTCCAAAATTCGAAAGTAGGGGACAAATGAATGGGCAGACCGAATTCTTCGAGGTCTACCCAAAAATGGGCATGCAAACAGCTGGCCCCAATAACAAAAAAGTCGCACTGATGCGACATTAAATAATATTCAAGCTTTTCTATTTGTGCTACAAAATTCTAACGGACCGAGGAAATATTTTTTATTTATTAAAAACTTTTTAAAGGAGTACAAAAAGGCGGGAAATAAGAGCAATGAAAAAATATCTCCCAAGTCTTTAGGCGCAGGGCATTAGAGCGGTGCTATAATGTAAAATTGGAACGAGGTGGGTATTGAACGCGGCTACGCCGGCTAGCAGTAGTAGGACGTCGAGAGGCCCAGTTTGCACGTGTAGGAATGATACATACTGCTCCTGTTCGACACGTCCTTGTTTTCGCAGCGCTGCCCGTTGAAGCCTTCCGGGCACCTGAAAGAAAAAAATGTGATGTCAGATTCTAGCAACATTCATACACAAAACGACGTGTAAATATAAAGAATTGAAGTCTTCGGGTAAAATAATTAATTGGTTAAGTTTCACTTCGTCACACTTACTTGCAAGCTTGCTCTTGAACGAGCTCGAAGAATAGACAGGTGCCTCCGTTAAGGCAATAGGAGGCTGGGTCCGGCATCGGACACGGCGCGCCGATGATGGCTGGAATTAACAACACCGAATTTTAACTATTTTTCTGTTGGATCTTGATTTTTTAGGATATCTGTTATGGAATAAGCCATTACAGAAATATATTATAGTAATGGTAGTTTACTTAGTTCATAACGGGGGCTGTATCGAATAGCATTAACGATAAAAACGTTCGATAGGCGTATAACACTTCATTATTCATTATGGGTAAGTGACTCTATGGGCCTTTATCTTCTATTACATTGTTTATTATCATTCCCAGAATTTACCGACAACTTTTCTCATGTAAACTGAACCGGTATACAATCGGTAAACAATAGCCAAGATGTCTGTTGTTTGGATCCAGTTATGTCAACATTACTTTTCAGGGTGAAAAGTACTTACTCATAAGTATATCATTGAAAAAAAAATGTTACGCAAATTGATACTGGTTTTATAGATTGAAACTGGTTTTAAATAAACGATCTTCTAAATCTATATTTAAGCTGTCGAATGATTTTAGTTGTCGAAAATCGCTTAAAACGTATTAGTAAAGAGCACACTCACAGGTGTCGGGCGCGGTGGCGGGAGGCAGCACGCTGACGTTGGCGCTGGCGACGGCGGGCGGACCCACGGCGCCCTGCGCGCGGCACTCATACGTCGCGGAGTCCTCCCGACGGGCGTGCCTTATCACCAGCACCGACCGCCTTCTGGAAATATTTCATTCTATTATTATAGTGCTATTAACAAAGCCTATGTTCTACGCAGTCTCTGGGTAGAAAGATATCGACATTTCTCAAAATGTTTAACCGAGCTTGATTAAATTGTTCAAAGGAAGATAAATGTTTCAAAAAAAAGTTTAACAATTCTTCCGTTATCCGTGAAGAATCTTTACTGAACTTCGGAGACCTAAATGATGAGGTTGGTCAGAATTAAACTTGGTCTATTAGTTAATAACTAGGTGTACTAACTAATTAGTATTCCGCTGATTCTATAAAAAAAGTTTGCAAATATTTGTAATCATAGAATTAGTCTACTTAACTAATCTAGGAATTAAAATCTTCGGAGGAAAATATAATTATAATCAATATGAAACAAGAACATATTTGAATCGTTTCACCAGAACTGATCAGAAAAGCCGGTAGGAGTGTCTATAAGTAAAAACGATCCGTGAAATCGATGTTCGTATCACTTAATTATAATTATCCTCAATTAGCCAAACAACTGTTCCTTTGTGCATTCCAGAGCGATCTATATCACCTCGGGTCAATGGCAGTCTGTGCCTCTATTACTATCTGTTGTAATTGGCCATTGCACTAACGTAAGCGCCCGGTGCTTACATTAGTGCAACCATATGCACGTTGTTTCGTTGTTATTATTGCACGACAATATTCTGGATCAAGATCGGCTTATTATAGACGAGAAGTGGGTCACAATAGATACGAAGAGTGCGCTGAATGTTTAGAAAAACAATGATTCATTCAACAAAATTGAATTATATTTTGTTGTAACATAATTCCCAGTTATATTTGTTTGGTTATATATGCAATGACAAAGTTGAAGAAAAGTTAAATATTTAATTTCGCAAACAAATGGACATCCTTTTTCATATTGATGTGATGAAATTTAAGTGATAATATTTTGGAAAGACGTTATAATAAAGTTTTATAGTAAACTTAAATAAAATTTCAATAGATGTTAAAACAGAAATCATAAATACCATCTTCATTCATTTTTCTGCTACTGACTAACCCATCTTTATTATTCACTTTGTTTAAGTATTATTAGAGATTTTATCTGATATCTAAAGTATCTTTTAAACGGACACATCCTCTTGCTAAATTCCTTACTATGATAATTACTGGAATCTCAAACAGACATTAAAGTATGTTACCTATAACTTTGCACTCGGAACCGTCTGAGAGCGATGTCTGTGACGGGCCGGCCGTCCTTGTACCAGGATATCCGGGGCGGAGGCCTGGCGCTGGCGTGGCACTCCAACTTCACCCGGCTCCCTCGGGATGTACGCACAGACTGCATTGGCTCTATCCGGGCCGGGCTACCTGGGGACATTCAATTGGTTACAAAAATGTATAAATTAAAAGTATTAAAACTAATATGATTTTTCAAAAGACTTTTACAGATTTCGCATAATTTTATTATTGACAATACTCTGAACTTGGTGACAACAATATTGAGTTACATTTATTGGTAAAGCACAAGAAAATATTTTTAAGTATTCGTAATTTACAAAAAAAATCTATAATCTGTTTTATTATTTTTTAAGCAATTGTTTATCTTCACTTGCCAAAACCAAAATACCGACATCAAATCTTAATAATAATATACTATTACAAACGTAGTACGCGTGAAAATTTCCACTTTCGTTTCTCACCTCAGAAGCACTTAAAAACGAGTCGCCTTCAAAAGTCCCTACTAAAAATAAGTTCCTGTCATTAGGCCAATGGCCTTATTATTTCGGCTGACGGGTAACATACGTAAGAACAAAAATAACCCGTATTATCTAAACAGGAGTCGTTGGACACCCATCCAGGGTGACAAAAAAATTGGCCACGTTTCAGCGTGAAAAAAGTTGTTACGATTAATAAGAGAGACGTCATGTTACGTTATGAAACAATAATTAAAGATTTTTCTTTTATTATATGTTCTGTTGGTTTCTGAATTAATACCGTTATCTATACTATGAATAAGTGAAACGAAATATAAAAGAAGCAGATGTTTCTAAATAAAAACATTGCTGAGAAAATAATCATCAGATTAGAAGGAATGTTGTTCAGATTACTTATATACTATCTAATAAAACCTTTACTGTTGTTGACTCTTAGGTTATTCTTTTAATTAATCAGTTTAAGATTTAAAACTTTATAAGAATTTATATATAGACTTTAGCATGATGACGTAAATTCAATTATTAAAAAATAGATAATATTGAATTCGTAAAACTAATAGCAATCCGTCAATGCCCACGCTTTTTATCTCATAGAGATTTAAACAAAGCATCGATAACTTTTGGCATAATAGACAACAAACTACAATAGTTAATTCTAGTAGACCTGCCAATAGTGACGTCAGGCCATTGAGGCTGTACGCCTACTTTCATTCATAACTTCCTCTAAAACGAAATTCCTCTCCTTGCCAATGGGCTCACGTACATAGTGACGTGCTTAATATGAATGAACTATCCTGTTGTAGGTGATAGAACTTTTTGACACGTTTATCCAAATGGTCCGAATGGGGCGCGCCGTGGAGATGAGATTCAAATTATTTATTAACCTAGAAAGAATAGCAGTTTTTTACTGACAATGCTACTATATATATGTATTACCACCAAACAATATAAAGAATAAGGATTCCGAAATTCTCGATGAAATCCAAATTCCACAAGTATTTGTCTTATGTAGGTTTTCCTTGATTTATATTCAATTGCATAATTTCACACAAGAAATCTCGAGGTGCTGGTGTAAAATTACATAGTACACGTAAGATTTCATCACAATGAGAAAAATTTAGTCACTTTCGTGAGGCCAATTATCTCGCGCGGTTGTCACCAGTCGTTATAAATAGACACATCCTGTTCGGAAGCTGAATTGGACCACAGGTGATCTGGACGGGCGCCAGACCACGATTAAGGACTGACGGCTGTCATTGAGAGATTTGATATTTATACAAAGTATCAGATTCTTCGGACGATTTTATTGTTCTTATAAGCAATTATTATGTTTTTTGACAATGAAAAAGATTCGGAAACAAAACTTTAAAATTTTTAATATTCATTGGAATAGTAATGACAATAATGAAGTCATTAAAATGTATATTTGTTAAAATTTTATAAAGCCATAAAATATATTACAAAATATTAGAATTAAAACAACTTTAACACAGACCGGTAGGCGCGGTGGAGCGTTAAAAAGTTATAGTTCAGAATACAAAACAGAGATGGCGTGAGCGAGGCACAATTATAAATATCCTAGTGGCAATTAAAGACAGGCGGAGAGACGATTCAAAATAAACTTCGCTACAGAATTGTTACTTGCATCTGAGAACATTTGTTGCTATAACAACTTTAATTGTTTACTTTCTTAAATTTACATGAACAGAATTATAGGAATTGGGTGCAATTTGGACGTTCAGACAGTAAGGCAGTTGATCATAGAAACTATATTTTTATTTAACTTATACAAATACATTCAAGGATTAAAAAATCTGTGTGATTATATTATAACAGCTTTCTTACTATTTGAATAGAAACTAAGAAATATATTGAAAAACAATAGTTATTACGCAACATTAAACCTACAGGTTAACACCCAGAAGCATTACACCGCCTCGTAATCTTCGTGTGAGTTCCTCGCGTTAATAAAGTGTTTTTTTATATTTATTCCGAGATCATTAACTAACACATTATTAACGATTCGATTAAGTTAAATAGACGCGATATTCATTGTAAATCGATAATGTTTGGTATTTACAGCTGATTTTATAGGGACGTAAGATTTTATTGAAGAAGTTTTATTAAGCAAAATGTTTTAAAATCATGAATGCTCATACAAAGATTTTCTGGAATTTTATTAATTATTTAATCTCAACTCACTGTTTTTGATATTTGTTTGAATATACATTATCACCAAAAAAAAATAATACGAAAAATCAAATTAAATCATAGTATCAGAATTATTTTCACTGATGACGTTAGAAAAATATTAATAAACTATATTCCTTAGACTATAAATTTTTCGAGACAGTTTTTATAAGATTCAGGACTTATCTAATAAAAACTTTATTAAAATTTTCTTTAAGTAGGTAAATTCATGTTCTGGCCTATTTGCTTGCTTTGCTTTCCGTCTGTGTTTTCGGTACATGAATTTTATTTAAAAAAACCATTTAAGCAACAACAACGAGGGGACATTATATAATCTTATGAAGATATTGGGTTTCACAAACGGCAAATAACTCTTTAACTTTTATATTTAACAGTAAATCTATAGAAAAATTGTCGAAATATTTAATTTATTCCTCTGTAAAAATTTGGATTATCAAAGCTATTTACAAAAGGACACAATTATGAAATCAAATAAAAAGATAACCGAATCGAAAACAAAATCGCAATCGCAATCTCATCTACCAGTTTGTTTACGTAGTAGCGGGGGGCGGAGGGGGGAAGGGGAAGGGAATTCTACTACTACGTCTGATGGGTCAGTTTTTTTACAGCATTCGGGTTTCCTTTTGATACGTTCTGTTTTTTTCTTTAACGCCCAGTTTGGTGCTGGCGACTCCGTAAACAGTTATACTTGAGAGGCAACCCCGCTGAATTGTTTTTAAACGACTCCGGTGCGTGCGCAGACGCGTATAATGCCTTCGCAGAACTCCGATGCGCGGTTTACTTAATCTGATCTTTGATTTTAATCATATACCTTATTTATATTTAAATTTAATTACTACGTGTTAGTTTGTTTGTTATAAATATCATAAACATCTTAAACAAAATATGATACCTGTCGTATTTTATATAGAGCTTCGAACTGATCGTTTCTTTAAAGTATAAAGAAAAACAAAAAATTTTTTTTTTTATGAAATATAAAGGATGGTGCACTGGAATCGTCTGGTCGGCAGTCGGCACAATCAATACGATCTTTTGTTCTTCCGCACAAGGCTCTCTTACGATAAGCGAATCCCATTCCATCTAAAGACAGTAAAAGTATACATTTATTTGCTTTTTTCTCTTTTCTGTTATGTCTAAATTCAGAGTTGACTTATTCCACGTAGTGTCGCCGGAGCAAAAACTTTTCAATTGTAAACATGGGTGGCTTAGTTTTTACGTATTTGGGACTTTAATATTAGGAATAATAATCATTTATGTGCTCAATATATTGAATTTATTCGTCAAATTAACATCTTCTATTAATTCAAAATGTATACAACAATGGAATATAGTGCAGAAATAATTAAAATTTTTAAAATAATTTAAAATTAAAAACATGCAAAAATTTTAACGAGGTGAATATAAACTATTAAAACAAATATAAAAATGTTATTAAATGATATCTTTAAAGATCATTACAATTTACACATGCTCAGTGACCAGATACCGCGTCGGTGGATGTTAATTTTATTACATTGTAAAAAAAAATACCTAATTAAGACTAAAGTAATTATCTGCTATAATAAACGGTTTTACGGTTAAATTGATAGCATTTATAATCAAAACAGGTACTCGTTTCATGACAATTACATGGGAATCATAATTCCACTGACAGCTGCTGGGCTGTCGCTCTTACATTCAAACGCAGTTCGAAAATTTCTATTGAATTACGAACTACTTTTACATGTAAATATAAATTCCTCGCATGATCCCCAAAATTTAAAGGGACAATTATGACCTATCAGAATTAGTATGAAATATTTATATTTAACTACTTAGCTTGAGGGTTTGTTTTAATATTTATAAGGCATGCGTGGTAGCAATGGTTGAGATAATTCCATTAGACCATAAACTAAATATTTTCAATACAGACATACCTAAAACACCTGAAACAATTACATTTAATTTGAAATTTGTACTTATATGTAAAGTGTATCTACTTTTTAATTCTATACGTCAGATTTAATCTTACTATGTGCCAGAAGCCGTCCCCGTATTTATTTTGATTATGCATCAAAAGTGGATTCCGGTGATTTTGCAAATGTTTGCGTGTCACTTGGGGCGTTAACCGATTTAGGAAATATTTTTAAAGTTCGATGACTTTTGTTTAGAGGTCGTCACTGTTGCTAGGCCTTCACAGAATGAGGGTTTAATAAAAAGAAATATTAAAAAAATAATGGAAATTGGTACGACCAATTGATCTGACTGAAAAATTATGTAAAACTTCAATATCCGGCAAATTATATTTATTATGTATATTTTAATCTATAATTTTTTAAAGAAAATGTTCAATTGATTTGATATTTCAAAATACATGAATATTTATGATTCAGTTATCAGGTATCCGTAAAGATAAATAAAAAACCTTAATCAAATAATGTCATCCAAATAAAAGCGGCGTCCAAATCAAAGGCTCCGAAGCATTCCAAATGTAAACAGTACCAATTGTAAGTATATGACAATTTTATACACTACTTATGTCTATTTGCACAGGGATTGATCACAAAACCATATATACAATGTTTACAATACGATACAAAAATGGATTGGGCATATTATAAAGAAAGGGACAAAGATATAGCTGAAGTGTGCGATGAAAAGGGATAGAGGGGAGAAACAGTTGAGACCACAGCGGTCTGTGATGAAAGAACGAGTAGAATACCAATGACGGTACAATGCGTAGGAATTCATGTAACAAGTGGGGTAAAAGGTGACAACCATCACTGTAATTAGAGGGACGAGATCGCTAATGTCGATTGTATTATGCGCTCAGGAAATGTGATACATGATGGAATTCGTCCAATACATTGTACTCTTAGATCCGCCATTGTGATATTACTGGGAGTGAAGTGGAGCGATTTGCCAAAATTATGTCATCTCTAAGAATTATTGCTTTGGAGCGTTTTGTAATAATAAACGTATTGAATTTAAGACTTATTTACAATTTACTACATGTGATAAATACATTTTGGCAAAGTGCCACAAAATCACAATGTATATATAAAAGATAAAAGAATAATAATAAAAAAATGCCCCCCCAAGCGGCATGTACTCAAATCGATACAATAGCCTTAATTGTAGTCCGATTAACGTCGATTAAAGTCGATTATGGAGCTGAGCGCAAAAACAAAAACTGTAATTAGACCTCCGTCTGTTACCACTCGGACGAAAAATGTTAAATACTAAGTCACCGAGCAAGAAACGCTTGGCGATTCTAATATAGAACGTAGCAAATTGATCTGAACCAAATTTGGTCTTATTATCATTAAAATAAAGACTCTACCTAAAAAGCACACCGCGTCAGATTCCAGTATAATTGATGCATACGGACGACCTAATGTAGTGCAAGTTTGAATATAGAAAAGAGAATTCCCTTTGCAAATATAGCTGCTGCCATATAGGGGTCAAAGAATCTTTTTATTCAAAATAACTCTACAGAATTTTGTCAAGATATATTTAGAGATCGTTTAAGTGATATATTTTCTTACTCTGATGGTATATCAGACGCGTCAGGTAAAAACAACAGTACATACTACAGATTATATGTATTTAATAGTAAATATAATTAAATAAAACATTTAGCAACACCACAGCGTCATTCGATGAATACAAACTGTGATGAAAAGGAAAGCATCAGCGAACAGCATATAAATGTTGCACTGCATCTGATCGACGCACCCGGGAATAAATTTAGATTGACTTTCAGAATTATGGCGTGTAGTTAAAATATATATTGAATAATAATTATTATTTATTTGACAACATTTTTAAATTATTTATTTGAAAATTATTGACTATTAAGGAGTATTTTAAACGTCGAAAATTACAATTATTTTTTATTTAACCGACTGTTAGTTAATCACGTTTGTTAAATTAAAATTTTTAAATTACACCAAATTTTTTAATGACAACAACGATTCATTTTTTATCTAATTTATAACACTACTGCTAAAGAAAATAAACACGTGACGTCATACCTCACAATTCAATTTAAATTTATTAAAATTGCATTATCCTGTGATTATATTACAATACGCGTTATAAAGTTATACAGAATGAGCGTTTTACTTCTTTATTAAAAAGTATATAGTCTCTAACGAGGTCGATTGTAATATTTTTATATAACCCGGTTTGGTTACACCGAACCCGGTCTAGATTACTATTTTGGACAGCCTTGAAACTTATAGTAGGTGCTACTTTTGTCTACTATTCATAGTTTCATAGGTTTCTAATTGTAGAAGTAGTTAATGAGGTAAGTTACTACAATGTAAAGTGCATCTACATTTGCTAATTGTTTATAAAGACTGTATTAAATGCTAAGTACTATTATATATATATGAAAGGATATTATATTCTCCTATTTATTATATTAGTATGTATGTTAATTGATCATTATTGTCTATAATGCTGATTATTGATACTATTCTGTATAAAACCAAAAAATATCTGATGGAATATTAAAAAAATATTGGTGGTATTTTCACTAAATAATTTTACATAACCGAAAGAAGATTGATATAATTATCACTTGATACAAATAAAGCAAATCGGATGCGTTATCTCAAAGGGTTCTTATCGCCGAACTCTTAAATCAAAGATTAGGATCTCTCGAGGGCAGACAAAACAAAACATGCAAAAAGCTTTGGACAATAAAATTAAGATACTGTTAGTATAAAAGATCGCCAGCCGTTATTTCAAGTTGGATTCCAAATAAATAGGAATTTATAAAATGCTTCATTCCTAGTGTCCATCAAAATAGTTTGGAGATTATTTGGAGTGCTAATGGGATTCCTTATACACATTTTTTAAGTTTTTTTTTTTGGTCTTATTAGCAAAAATAAAAATGACTTGCGGAACATTTTTAAACTTATAATGTATATTGTATGTATTTTTAAAACAACAATATCGATGTAAGTTTCCAAAACAATGCGGCTGTTCCGCGTAAAAATAACGTTACAGAAATGAAATGGAAAAAAGGATGTCACATAATTTCCACCGTAAAAGGTGTAAAGTTTAACATAAAAATAATAAGGTCGTCGGTCGCATGCAAAAGTCCAAGTCGAAAAATTAAACTTTCGCCGGCTTTTTTCGACATCTCATTGTTTTTGGCTTGAATTTTTGGAATTCTACCATTTACATAAATACCGTGGGGCTTTGTGAGCCGCTCAGGCGCCGACGAGGTGGAGCCGCACTCGCACGGCCTCTTGTTAATGGTAATCACCTTTACTTTTAGGGTTCTCTCTGTATTTTATCTCCTGAATCGTAAACATATCAGGCTATAGTTTGGAGCAGGCGTCGGAAAGGTCCTGTCATCTCACTTTATCCACAATATCCAAAGGTGACTATTGATGCTATAGTTTAAATATATCACATAAATATTATTAATAGCATTAAGTAATAAATTATTGCTTAACATTTGTTGGTGACATCTTCTAATTATTTTGATTTCATCATTATTATATTATGACAGTAATATTTATTAAAAAAAAACACTTAAAAAGTTATACAATAGATCGTTTGAAGTTTTCCAGTGGCATTGTTCAGACAGTGTAATATTCCATTCTGTAATTAAATAAAATCATAATATTCAGAATGTATATAAACATCTTATGCAAGTGTTTATGAAATTGGCGTATTGTGAAGATCATTAATCTGATTGGTTGTTACTAAAATCGATAGTGATCTCCAAAATGGACCCTTCGGTCATCAATCTTCTCTTGGCGCCGCACTGAACCTCACACTATAATATAAAGATCATCTGATTTACTGTGTTATAATTTGACTATATTGAAGTATTGCCTAGTTATTGTCCTGAAAGATTTACTTTAAGTTTTAAATTTATGTGAACCTATTAACTAGATTTATAACGGAAAACTAAAATACGTATAGATATTGGAATATTTTCTAAATTTTATAAAATACAAAAATATAAAGATAGTTTAAACATAAAAACGTAAATGCCTCCAGAAACTGATGCTACTATAAAGAATGAACCACAAAAAGCGGTGCAACGATTCTTACATTTGGGATGATCCAAAGTGGACTCTAGACATTGACAATAGAGGTCAGACGGTGGGAAAATATGCTTTCAAAATTGTAATTATATTCTGACAGTTGGAGATCAGCAAAGGGGCCGACTGTCAAAAAATCGGCGCCAGTACCTACGCGTCGTAAATAAAACATAACCAAATAGCAATAAAAATGAGATATTCGGATTTGGCACAGCTCGGCTTGGCTGATACCCTTTTTAGAGGTTCCGAAGGGCTTTGCTGATTGAAATTTTTATAGTTTGTGGGTTTGAGTTATAATTAAGTTATGGAAGAGGTAACAGGAGTCTGGTTTAGGTGAAAACTATTTCGTGATCTTTACGTCTTTATACTATAATAGAAAGGAAGTACAAGACAATAAAATGATACGGAAATATGATCTGAAAGAGAGAATCGGTATATATATATATATATATATATATATATATATATATATATATATATATATATATATGTATGCATGTATATATGTATGCATGTATAGAGCTAAGGGCGACTTTTTTTTAATTTTCATAAAAAAA
Source organism: Melinaea menophilus ssp. n. AW-2005 (assembly GCA_918358695.1). NCBI lineage: Eukaryota > Metazoa > Arthropoda > Insecta > Lepidoptera > Nymphalidae > Melinaea > Melinaea menophilus. Next base: position 6,214,485 of record OU911057.1, on the reverse strand, counting down.
ATTATGAAATATTTTTATGAAAATTACTATTGAGAGTAATTACCACGGAAGATTTTTTTTTACATTATGTACATTTTTTACATTCGAAATTAAACAAAAAATATATATGAAATAATATAACTGTGAATATTAAAGAAATTAATATATTAAAATTAGAAACTTTAATGAATAGGTATTCTAGAATACACATTGCAAAGATTGTTATAAAGATTGTATAAAAAGTAATTCACAAGACACACGTCTATTTTAGTTTTTAAGATTTACACATTCTAATGCGTCTAGACGGCTGTAAATTTTCTACTTTATTACAACATCGTACTACTGATAGTTAATACAAATTTAAGTCTTTGAAAAATAATAAATTCAAAATGTTTTAATAATATTGGACAACAACCAGAAATACTGAAACATTTTTTATTGAATTATTATTTCATTTTCTTTCTGTTCAAATCGAGATTACAATATACAAAACTATTACTCGGGTTGGTTTTAGTTACAATTATTCTTATTTTTCACACACAAACAAACAAATATATATATATATGTATGTATATATTATATGTATATGATTGTAGTCACTTCCTTTCTTAAAACATCAATCCAATTAATATTTTTAATTCCATACACATTTACAGATATATATTTATATTAAAAATATCTTATTTATATAACTGACAATTTATGAACATCTGTTTACATATCTGTTCTAATAAAAACGTCTAAAACATAATTGTTTTATTTCTTTTAATCTTGTGCATTCACCTCAAAAGTTGGCAATGATGCAAGAACAAATTGCACTTCATGTCCCGTATATTTGAGGTCATTAGAATATTACATAAAGTATGATTCATCTGAAACTCACATTACGATAGTGAATAAGTATTTAGAACTGAATATAATAATACACGGCGTTTTCATCAATTTCACAAACTAACCCGTGATGAAGATATCTTAAAGGCCTATATATTTATAGTACACTTACTTTTAATGGAACCGATTCCAACTCCTTTAAAAAATGAATATAAGAAATCACATTAATTTAAAGCACAATGGCACCTCTACGTAAAATCATTTATTTACAAATTTAAAAAGCCGTGCGGTGTTGGGTAAATGAAGATTTCGTTTGATATCATCAGCATCCGAATGCATGGACCATAATAGAAATGTATAATAAAAGACATGGATGATATGAATTCACTAATAACTACTAATACTTAGGTACTCATGAAGCACCTTCTTTCACCTCAAGAGTATTTTTATCTTAAAAACAATTAAATGACTTTCATAGCCGTCCTTGCGGCTATGAAACACTAAATCGAATATCAACATGGATTAAGAATAAGCCAAGCTTGAAATACAGATAAAATATGTATTATTAATGTTATATATAATTCAGGATCAAGTTGTTTGTACGGATTTAAAATAATATTACTGAAGCAGATATTAATTTATATAAATTATTAACGATATATTTTGAAAATCTTTTGACTTTACACACGTATCAAGGTTAGGTGAGAACTTTAGAAAATAATATAAGCTTAGGATATGATATTGTTAGCTTTAAAATAAACCAAACATAATTATATGTAAGTTCATTATTAATTTAATAGATATTATTTATAACCAAATATGTCATATATTTATATGAATTATTTATTTGGGAATTGAATTAAACTATTTAATTGAACTAAACTATTTTTTTACAGTTTTAAAACATTATATCCCTTGATAGTGATGTGTGCAATTGTAATAACGCAGCCATAGAGAATGGACACTTCGTCTTTAAAAGGTATTCGAAAATACCTTCGCAGACGTAAAAAACATCCAAAAATACAACGGCTATGACCGATGCGGTATTCGTATGACTGAGAATAGTTTATCAATGAGTTATATAATATTGTTTTATATTATATACATATTTTAATAAAAGCATACATATAATTGAAGTATGTATTAAAATATCAAATAAAATTTGTACAAAATAAAAATTAAACAGTTGGTTTGTTATCAGATAATTCCTTTATTAACTATCCCAGAAATAATGTCGAAAGAAATATTATTTTCGTTTTGTTTTTATTTTCGGTTGTAAATTATAAATATATATATATTATTATAACACTAATCTAATAACAAAATGTTATACTTTTCGTTTTGTTTTGACTTTGTAATTTATAAAAAAATACATATTATTATAACACTAATCTAACCAAAAAGTTATACATAATGAAGGATTGGTATTTGGTAAATAAAAATTAAAATATATTGTGAGATTGGAGCCAGCTCTGTGAAGCCCGCTCCGTAACACTTTATTGTCGTAAAGAGGCTGATTTTAGCGCAATTCGAGAAATTGTAAAAAAATATGTCGTGAACAGTTTTAAATGATTATAATTTATCAAGGTACCGAGTGACATGTGTATGTGTATGTGTGTAGCTCTCACTCGCCTCGACCCGACATTTATACGATTCGACGAAATTTCACTAAAAAAAAAAGAGGAAATTCGTGAAAATATATAAAGAGGACAACAATTGTGATGTAATATTTTTAAATGTTATGATAATGGTTTTTGTTTAAGTTTATGAAGTGGATTTTAAGAAAACACATTTTCTTGATTTTACTATTTTAGTTTTTACAATTCATTAGTTTTGGATTATTTTAATAATATTTATTAGTTAATTAAGTGCTAACTAGATATGATTATTTTCATTTTATTGTTTGTGTTTTAGAGTTTAGAGATGTGTTATTTATGTGAAAGTCGAATTCTTATTTTTATATTTCAAATAGCAAATTCTGATTGCACGGTTTCAAAAATTATAACAATAGAGAAGAACCGATAACAATTTACAGAGAATACTTATAGTTATAGGAGAATAAGAAGTGTTAGTACGCTAAAGTGTGAAAACTAACAACCCAATTCCAGCGAGCAAAACAAAAATGGACAGACACCAAAAAAAATTGAATAAGATAAAAAAAATAAATAGAACGAGTTAAGAAATGATATCAGGAAACATATTTAATATCGTTCTTAATTCAAATTAGTGATGACATGTTCTTATTTCAAAAACATGTCATCATTGTTATATAATCGTATATATTCGTTGTTCCGTCCATATCCCTTTAAATTTAGAATAACATCGTTACACGTTAGTGGTCAATGGATGTTCCAAATCAAAGCCGGCGCAGAATCGTTAATATTACGAAACTTCTCACCGTCTGATACGCGCTGCCGAAAGATATATTATTGAGATAAAAATATGTATCCTTTACACATATTTATTTAGCAGATTAAATTTGTTAGTGTTATTAATAAATTATTCTTTAATCTATATCATAAATATTATTTACATTATATTATTATTAAAATTATTTCCCACGAGAATACATTTGCATAATATGCTATTGTCTTGTAACAAGTCGCAAATAACACAAGTAGCTAGCAAACACTATCGGGCTAGTCGTTTGATTTTCCATATTAATGCAGACAACACAATTAAGTGTCTATACACAAACTCCCTAAAGTTTCCCTAGTGCTGCATGACGCGCCGTCTCGCCGTCTATTTCCAGACGCCGCCCAACCAAGTTTATTGACTCTGGACCAACTACACCCGGATTTGCGTTTCTACAATCTTATATCGATACATTGAAAATGCACCAGATACGTCACGTGGCGAGTCTAAGTACTTCGTGTTGATGATTTGATAATCACATTGATTTATATTCATTCATAAAGATATATTATTATCTTTTTAATATAAACCTGGTCAGAAATCGAATTATTATGTGTTGTTTCAAAGCAGTTTCATTGGAAGGATATAAGTTTGTTATTCTTGAGATCACGTTCTAATGTAATTGTTAATTAATATTCCATATGATCTGTTTATGTTATTTTAAAATACAGAAATATATTATATATTTTTTTCGTATACATATTCAAAAGGAGTATAACATCTCTTAATACAACTACGTATAGTCGAAGATATAAATAAAATGAGATTGGTGTGTATCCACTAACTCCCGTTTTAACCATTTTTTACATAAAAATATATATAATAATAAATTGATTTGTATATATCTTTAGTTTTGCTAACAGTTATTAATAAACGGTGTATTATAAGGTAAGTAGAACTAGATGAGAGTGGGAGCTGCGAGGCACGGTGCTCGCGGCAGATGCTCGCGCCATCTGCCGGCGGATCCGTTTTTACCTTTTAATTCGTTTGCCTTCGTTTGTTTTGCCCTTGGAACTAATTGAGTACAGACAACACTTTAACTTTAAATACTTTTAATTAAAAATTGAATTTCTAAAATATAACGGTTTAGGTTCTTTAAATTTTAGTATAATGGTATATAGAGAAACGATATTTATCAATGTAAAATAATGAATTTATTTACCAAAAAATATAAAAAACATATTTTAGATACTCAAGAAAATATTATTATTTTTAAAATTAAATAAGTGAAATCTTTATTTTCTGACCGTACACGAGGCAAGGTGGCAGCGCCGACGAGTCTAACAATCATAGAAATTAATTAAGAAAGATTAACACTGGTTAAAGTTAACATTATACTTTAAGCTGTATTGATGTCACCGAAATATTTGAATATTTATTATATAATAAATGAGATATTGCATTTAAATAGTTTATTTTCGGCTAACTTTTACTTAGTATTAACGCAACGAACTATCATATTTAAAAGTAAATCAAAAATAATTTAGGCGAAGTCGTCATTATGAACGGCGGGCAGGTGTGACCAACTCGTACATATATGAGTCAATGTTATACGATTCCAATTTATATATAAACTTTATAGCTTATTTAAAATATTAAATTGGTACATTTTCTAATAATAATTAATAATAAATAAGTACTTTATGATATAGTTAACACTAAACCTACCGACAATTCTTCTATACCTGTTCCTACCGCGCGCCGTCAAATTGACCGGTAATTAGAAGTTATTTTATTATATAAACGCATAATGGAAATAACTAAAAGTAAAGAGTGTAGAAAATATTATATGCATATTCTAAGAATTGTAATGTAGTTTGATAACGATATTATAACGTTTAAAAATGTGTAATTTTTACAAAAGTTTAAGAACGGTCAATTTGATTTACTTGGTAGGTTTAGTGTTAAATATATATTTTAATATTTGTTATTAAATATAATATTAAGAGCTCCTATCAATTTGAAGTTAATTTGTGTCATAGTAGACAGTTGCCAATATATATGAATGTTGGTCGATCCTATAACATTAGTCGTAACCTTGATGTTAGCTTATCTACAGCGAAGCCTGGAACTGTTGATTGTTAATAAAAGTCTATAATAACTTTTAATTACTAAAATAAACAACATTAATAAACATTTAAATACCATCAAACGACCTATCCCATATATGTAATAATAATCTTAAAAGTGCAGTTAATGTTAATAGTTGTGTGTTCATGACTCCGTGCGTCGGGCACGTTCATGTTAGACGAGCGGGCGGGCGCGGAAGCGATTTCATTTTATTCTAATTAAATAGGTTATATAACACTGTTGTTCTTATCTGGTTACAAGTTTAAGGATATGGTATTTGTATTGGTATTTTAATTATAACAATTTGCTACATTCAGCGTTAGTTTTCATGAATGGGCTCCAATCAGTAATGGATTTTTTCAGATTTATGTTGAAAAAAATGTGATTTCTCCTTTAAGTACTGTATTAACCCTTATTATCTGTCTAATTCGAAGGTCCCTGATAGGCCCGCTGTCTCTCACCACGCAGCTCGTGTACTAAGTAAGTTAATTAGTGCTAACAACCGGTGCAAGCAGTTTTTGTCGTCCATTGTTCCACTGTCTTGGTCGGTTCCCACGTCCCGCGCGACGTAACACATAAAATATTTTTTATGTTAATCTTATTTTTTTGTTCCTTTTACCACGTTTGAGGAGGCCGCGAAATATTGATGCTTAGTTCATAGTACATTTTATTCTTACTTATTTGAAGGCGATACATTTGATACGATCTTAAATTAATGAGTAATTAATCAATGCATTTTGATTATTTATACATAATATCAAAATATAGCACCGCCATCATCCTCGCGTTGTTGATTTAACTAAGTTATGTCAATAAATAGTAAATTCTTAGAAATACATGTTTTCTAGTTGGTGTGTTTCAGCGTGGATGCCAATACCAGAGATAGGTCAAGGGCGCGACAGAGTGAAGTTGCCAACAAAATGATACTTGTGCGGTTTTTAAACTGCTTTATAATGTGTTGTAACATATTTACAATGTTATTCGTAAGTTCCGTAAGAAACTCATGAGTTACATTAAGATTTTTTTACAACTAGGTTAGTTTCAAACGTTTAAACAGCTAGCTCGCGCTATTTCTTGATGCCTTTATAGTTGTAACAACAATGCAAGCAAATTAAGCTGTTAATTCGTATACAATCCAGTCGAAAACACTACATGTGTGATACGGTGTACGCATTAACTCAGCAGTGTTGATTACATTTAATCACCGAGTTCCGGAGATCGCGCTTAGCCGACACTAAATATATTTGTTTTTATTATAGACCGCAACACGACACCTGTCTGAGCCACGTCTGTTGTGTAAGGTCGCACAGAGAATAGAAAGTTTGCAACTTACATATGATTATTAAAAATGAGTATTAAATTTCCCAAAAATTATATTTGTATGATGATATCGACTGAGAATAGACGAATGATTCAATAATCTCTATTCATCTAAGAATAGGGTTGCATTTGAATTAATATTAGATTAAAGGTGACAGACAATAGAACATAATCCTATAGATTTTCCATGAAAGTTCAGTAACCTCGCGTCCGTTTAATGTCCATCGTAAAACTCCCTTGGCGCGACTGATTAAAGATGCAAGCGTTAACGGCCGGAGAGACGATATATTTTGTTTGTTTTGCCTCACTTGCGTAAATTTCGACATAACTCTCCTGTAATGGGACGAACCCCTGAAATAAAGCTATAACGGATATAATGGTTCCGCTCGCTGCAGTGACGTCACTGTTAGCTCATTAAGCAATGTCTGCTAACAATCTTATAGCTATAATTTTTCAGTGCGTGGAACACTTAAAGGAAAAGTCTCACATAATTGATTTTCTTTTGCTATTATTTTGAAAGTGTTTTATTTAAAATATATAAAGATAGTGTTTATTATAAATGTCTTGTTTAATGGAGTAATATGCAATAACTTGGAGATATTCAACTTTAGTACTATGGTTCTAAATTAAGATGTCTCATTTCAATAGGAGTTTAAGGGTGGTTTGATTGATCGTAATAATTTTATTATATAATCAAAGTAATATTTTAATACCTATTCATTAAAGTGTTGATTTATAGCTAATAAGATGGTGGGCTATGAATAGAGTCGGTGCCAAGGTACATACTAACTTACGGAAGTTTTCTTTAAGAATATACGGTGTACGGTTTTTTGAAAATAAATACGTAAAGCTAGGTGTTCCTCGGATATACAGTAGCTTGTAATACAAGTGAAATCGCCTACCACATCACACGGTGGTCGTCAGGGAATAATAACCTCAAAATATCTTTAGTCAAGTACTCATTTACACGCATTTTTGAATCAATATATGATAAATAGTAAATCTATAACAAATCTATAACTTTATCTTTACTCTAGAGGGAAAAAGACGAGAGGTTTAAATTTGTATAAATGTGTAACAGAAGGACAAAGACGTTCCTAAACACAGTATTTATGTATAATAATAATACAAAATGTGTGTGATATAAGTATTAAGATTATTATAATCTTCATTTAATTTATCTGCCTAATAAATAATCGATACTCAAACAGAGATAGCTTATTATAATGGGATGGGATCATAAACACTCGATAATTTCAAGTGTTCATAATAATTGACGACGGACATCAATCTGAACTCAAGAGCTTTTAATCAATCGTAATAGATGAAATACAAAACTTGTTTAAGTCTCCTATATTAGGAACAATTATTTATATTAAATATTTACTTTTAAAGGAATAAAAACGCACAAATAATTAACAAATTATTAGCAAAGCAATAGTTAATGTTTTTGGTTAACAAAAAAGTGATGCTAAGAAAAAAAAATCAACAATCTATCTTTAAGATGTCTGACGTAGATAGTTATCTAGTTAGATATTTTTTTTTATTTTATTCCTATATGTTTTTTATCTCCCCATGTATGTATGTATGCGGCGTTCATCAATAGTAAGAAATAATAATTATTGTAAATCGGACCTAATAATACGATGTTCGCGAACCAGTACGAAATTAAACATATATAGGAAAATATATAACATTGCAAGGGTTATTTAATGAAGAATGTTATATACATTCGATGTTAAAGTTCCAGTTAAAAACAACTTTCCCAGTTCCCTTCGCTCACTAAATCCAATACATCTTATTTTATTAAACATTATAAACAGGTGCTAAACGTAATGTCAATTTAATTAAAAATAACGAATAAATGTTAACATAATCGATAAAGGTAATCGATTTATCGATAAAATTTTGACATCACTAGCAGGTGTCACGTTACTCTTGACTGTCTGTGTGTTTTGATGTTTTTTATCGCGCGGCCGGAAACGCGGCGACCCGCTCGGCCGGCACTAATGATCGCGGCGCTAGGTCTTTAACGCCTTCTTATTGTCTAGTTAAAATAAAAAGAGACAAAAACATATTTTTGTCTCTTTTATTTCTCTTATTGTCGTATGTAATAAGGTTTTTTTAACCAGATATACAAGTACTTAAAACTATTATTAATATTAATATCAGTAATTAAAACCAGGTTCGTGTTTTTCGTTGACAGCAATATTAATTTGATAGTTATGCAGTTGTAATAATATTGCGTTATATTTGAGTACTTGTGGATCACTTTATATTCCTAATCGCATGCAAGAACATCGAAATCGATAGTCTATTCAGTAGACCGTGGCGCATCACCTTTTGTTCCTCTTGAGACTTAGCGAAAGACGTAAATGATATCTATGTTACATTATTATATTTAATTTAATTAATATTTAATAAAACCTTATTAAAATTTAATCAAAATAATCTTCTATAAACAGCAGTCCTTATATTAGTTACTTTTATCACGACATTTTAATAAAATTCTGGTAATTGTATTGATTAATCAAAGAAAAATATACTTAAGATTACTACTAGTAAGACTTTAGATATTATAAATAATTTTGGATTGTATATTAAACGTTTGCATCACAAACAACATCACAGCCACTAGATCTCCTCTTCAATCCTTAAATGCATAAGATAAAGTTCTTACGCGTTCCGAGAAATTTATTGAGGAAAATTGCATTAAGATACATAAATGAATGTGTTTTTTAAGGAAAGTTTTCAGTTTCATTACAAGAATTAATTTATTTAAATGTATCTTTCATTGCAAAGTTATTTAGAATGTAACATTACGAACTGATAGACTTATTACAACTTACTGAATTAATTACTTTAATATAGTCGAAAACAAATGTACGTAGATGTATTTATGGAAAAGAATATACGATAAAATTACAATAACCTTCCCACATTTCTGCTAGCCTTTTCAAAATATCCACCAGCTTCACCGAGGCAAAGCCCTGAGCCGTGATGAGTTACGCCTGTCTATAAATACTCTATCGCCTCTATTATTACCCCTCACTCATACGTGAGTAAGTTGGCTATTGTTAAACGACTTGTCAAGTGGATATACACTTTATTTTCGACTTCACTAAATGTATGGGTTAGTAATTTCTATGTTTATAAAATATGATATACTTTGTCGATAGACTTCGTTTTACGGGTGATATAATTTTTTACAGAAAGTAAATACTCGACTCGTTGTTTCTTTTTTGTAGCATTTATTACATCTATTGCAGACGTTCCTAAAAATATCTTAACATGAAATCTTTTAATGACATTAAAAAAATGGAAAAATATCTTGCGAAGCAAGTTAGTTCAATTAACTTCTTCTCAATTAGCTCAAAATCAAAAAGTATAATATAAAAGACGCGAAAAGTTATGTTCTGTTATCTATTTCACTTTACGCTTTACATAATGAATCAAATAATTTTATAATTAAAAGGGATTATGAAGAACTCTCAACGGGTTACAACAAGCAATTATGTTGTTTCGTTTGCTTAAATACTGTTTCAGGCCAGGACAGCGGTAAAAACGTTGAAACCGACAAGTGAATCACTTTTTATTAAAGATATGAGTATATAGGAGAAGATATGGAAGTAGCACTGACATTTTTGCTTTTCATAATACTCGTATGCCAGTATTACTACACAACATACTACAATGTATTGAAGTTAGTTTGCTACCGACATTCATGAAAATAATTCTATAATATAATATTAAAAGAGATATCGATGTTAAATGTTTTATTATTAACCGTATCACAATATTGTGAGAAATTACCGCAAGGTGTTGAATTACTATAACTCAACAAGATAATGGGGTAATTTGGTGTCGATTTATTTCAACAGTTCAAGGATTTGCCAGAGGTCTCGCAGTTTAGAGAGTGGTTACCGGAGCTATTAGTATACCTATTTATTAGACATTATATGATTTAGCATTAAATACTGCTATCAGCGCTGAGTTACAATAATAGGTAAATTCTAGATAGTTAGATAGATAGATAGTTCTAAGCTGAACATATGATGCTATGAGCTATAGCATATACAATGCTTTGGTTGAAAGATAATATCTTTATACTCAATTATCATATAAGGTAAAGTTATTTCAATATTACGTAAGACTTCTAAAATAAGGGCTAAAGTATATGTTGTATTCATAATATATATACAATTTATGGTTTCAATTAATCATAGTTGGCGGTACATACAAAGAGATTCTTTGAATAAACCTATCGGTAAATATTAAGATCTTCCAAAATAATATTTGCATATGCAAAATAATTAAACAATGACATTTGATAAAAAAAATACATATTTTAAAGTAAATATGATTTAAAATTATAAGGCTATTTATAAAAATGATCGCAGTGAGTAGTAAAACATAAAAAAAAAAATACAAAACATTTAAATTCTCTTTTCAAAATAAGAAAGTGTTTTTTTTTATTATTACAATATTTTTAAAAAGATAAATTAGAGAACCAAAGGAATAGTATGAACAGAAAAAATAATATTTATTATTTATCTGTGAAAGTCTTTGCAGATTAATCTCTGCTTATTAAAATCAAAATACATGCCGTACTAATTCAATAAGACAATAGACAAATAAAATATCTAAGTCATACAATATCGTGTACGAATGTATGATACGTCTACTACAGATTGCTGATAGCCATTTTAGAACTACAAGTTCTAAATGTATGAGTCTGTCGCTATAACGTAGTGTGTGGGAACTGAGTATTAGAATCATATTGATATCTGCTTTTATTAACTTTTTATTATGTTATCTGTATTTTTTTCAGATACCCATCTTTTTATTTGTTAGAAAGCTGATTTATGATATCATTTTAAATATTTTACTACATTTTATTTACATCAATTCAAGGTCACGTTTTTAATTTATCTTTTTGAAGTTTAATCTTTATTTAGTTGATTTTGTATAATCCTGTATATCGGTATGGGCACTTAGGGAATAGAATTGGCACAGGTAAAGTTCAGTATATGATATGATAAATGTTTTCTTCCAAGAAAATAGCTCACTGCGCAGCGGCGCCACCGTTCTGTGTAACAGTCAAATAAACACACAAATACATGCTTAGGATCTACTGTATTGAAGACTAATACTACGCATTTCACTAGAATAATATTATATACAAAGGGCTTTACAATAGGTATACAGTTAGGTGTGATGTGGTGAATATAGAAAATACAATGAAAACACTTCCTGTAATCTCATCTAAGATATTTTTTATGAATAAAATGACACACAAATCTGCTGAGTTCTTATATATATCTAGTTACTAATTTATTTAATATGTTTCAAATTCCAAACATTGATTCTATCGTGCATATTTTATTGAAGGAATTCGGAAACGTATACGCAATACATTACCTTGATTTTCAGTGACTTGTGAGAATATTTCAGTAGATTTACGTGAGATTCTCGGAAATCTCCACAATACATTGACCCATCTGTTTACATTATATACTTTTATAACAACAAAATTCGTCTAGAATAGTTTATAACCCGGTCTAGTTTTTTATTACTTTCTTGTTCTATGTGATTAATCTTTACTTATTATTGTTTATTTTTATGTCTAAGAAAGAAAAATTAGAAAGAAAGTTAGATTAAATAACTATAGTGTGTACGAAAATCTGCATCCTATTTTTAAATTGGCTACATTTTTTAAGTAATTTTAGTCGAAACGTTAACTTTGTTTTTAAAAAACGGTTACTTCAAAGTAATATAAATATACATTAAATAAACAAAACTATTTACTTATGATAGTTGATAGTTTACCGTCAACACTGGGACTGAAATGAAATAATAGCTAGGTCTTTGAGGCTATTTCTCGGTATGGAAGTATGAGATTGTTTAGCAGACTTTGTTTAGTCTATCCTTTGAAATGTGGACAGGAAGCCGTGATATATATATGTTGTCACGTTTAGGTCATTGTCATTGTATACCATCTAATGTGTATCTTGTGTCTTCCTCCGTGTCTACATTATGCTCGCAGTTTTATTCTGTATTGTATACTCTATTTCCGTCAAATAAGGAATCTATGGGCAGATTACAAATTGATATGCCCCTACAACTCATGTTTCCACAGACTTGGTTATTTTAACACTAAACCTACCAAGTATCGGTCAAATTGACCGTTCTTAAACTTTTGTAAAACGTACACATTTTTAAACGTTATAATATCGTTATCAAACTTAATGACAATTCTTAGAATATGCATATAATATTTTCTACACTCTTTACTTTTAGTTATTTCCATTATTACCTGCGTTATATAATAAAATAACTTTTAATTACCGGTCATTTTGAAGGCGTGCGGTAGGAATAGGTATACAAGAATTGTCGGTAGGTTTAGTGTTAAAGATATAGTTTTTTTATCTAAAAACATATGTTTTTTAAACGACGGACAAACGCACTGCGGAAACTACGAGTACGAGCAGGTTTCGCTGAAATGTAGCAGGCTGTCCAGTGAGACTAAGTAGAGTTGAAGCTCCTGTTCTGTACTAGTGTTACATAAAAAGTGCTACATATTTATGAAGTAATGAGAAACACAAGTTCTTAGAGGTGTCAGTGTGGTTGATCTACTGTTTTATTTACTCTGCCGCTGCGAGGTCGTTTGTACGTATTAGGCTAGGTTAGGTTATGTGATGCACACAACTAGGCTAAGGTACCTACGTGCTATTTATTCCGTAGATAAAGGAACTTAATTAAGAATAAATTGTTATATAAATTTTTAATTTATATAATAATTAATTATGTAAGATATTCATTAATAAATATATATTATTTGAAATAATAATAATATTAAATGTAAGTAAATGAAATCCAATTTTTTATATAAATATTTTGATAAAGAAAAATATATTTTCTTTATAATTGACGGGCACTAATATGAATTATAGCTAAAAAAGGCAAATCAGGTAAAGTTAGTTTTCTCCATAATAGTGCAACAATGTAATGGAATAACATTATATTGACGTCGAAGGATACCTAAGTTCCGGACACATTGATTTATTAATAATATTTACTTAATACAATGTATTAAATACAAGAAATATAGATTTGAATAGTCTAAAATGTAAATGAACGAATGATAACGAAACGTTCAAAAAGAATGAAGAGAGACAACATTCAGTAAGAATTTAATAAATTTATTTTGTAGTTCCCAATTTAGCAAATACTAATGCTAATGTGTGATTTGTTTAGACTGTGTCAAGTTCAATACCATATACATCGCACAAAGGATTCATACATCTCCTATTATGTATATGGAATGTTTTTACTTATTACTCATATTTTTCTACAATTTTCACACAGTACGTAATGTGTGATTTAAAATTCCTATCTATAAATGTAATATTGACAGCGGGGGATCGGGAATATATGGTGGAGCTTTGACGTGATTAAAACATAATAATATATTGACATATCAGAGTGATGTATGTAAAGGAAGTAGTGTTTAATCACTAATCAGTTAATCGTAATCACAAGAGAAAACTTAAAGTTAACAAACAATACCAATAAAGATCTGAATCAACAGTTGTGGTAAAGAAAATATTTTAATCATAATGTAGCCATCGTAATCATATTTGGTATGTCATTATTTTTTTATTCCTAAATATTTGCCGGACATACCGGGTATAATTGCCGAAATAACTGTTAGAAATGAAGACAGATGTAGACTTAGTTTTCTAGAAATAACTTTTAGAAATAAAGACGAATAAAAACCTTAATTTTGTAAGTTATCTTAAAAGATTTAACTTCACCCACTTCCGCCCAAGTGGATCTTTATTGTAGGCAGTCTCCTTCCTCCTGGTCTATCTCTATGCATAAGCACAAGTCTAAGTGAAGTATACAGATAATGTGACTGTCCGATGACTTAATAATTGAAAGACATTAGAGAAAAATATCAAATCAAAAGTAGAAAATTATCTTATTAAAAAAATAAAAGAAAAAGAAATAAAAGAAGTTAAATTTAACATAATAAAGTAAAAGATTAAAATGTAAAATTAGTCAATTAAATAAAGCATCACAAACCTTTATAAATATTAAATTATTAATTATTTAATGAGGATAGCTGTAGCAGACATGACACGAGCTGTTAAATACCATTTATATTAATTATCGAGGTTTTTGATTAGTTGTTTACATTATTATTATTTAAGTTATAAAACTAAAATGTTTTGGTACATTCTAATAATAATATTACTTGTAACAGATGAAAATTAACACATTGTATATAGTAAATACGATGTAACGTGTCTATGAAGGGCGCTCCGACCTCCAGTCCTCACAGACCAGACAGCATTTCCACTTATTAATCGATATCAACTAAAATGGAAACTCCATCTTTTTATACAATCTGCTGTCACACATTCGACTCTAGCCCGTTACAGAGAACCCAACATTACATGCTGTTAAAATATACCATTTTATACCTTATACCTATCAAAATAAGGCTTTAATATCTGCAAATAGTATGTTTTCATAAAAACAGTTTGTTTTTAGGTTGTGGAGCTAAAGATTGATAGCCTGTAGTCTAGGATATTAATTATTTATTTATTTATTTATATAGCTATATGTTATTGATTACACTTTCGAGTTTTATTGTTCGTTCATGATTAGGTTCATTTTGCTTTTGCACATTTCATTTCGTTCGTTAAAAATTAGGAAAATGAAATATTTTCAGTATCTTACTGTTTTAGTTTGAAACTTCACGACACTAAAGTAATGACGCTAAATGCTAGCTCAAATTAATTTGATTGACTATACGTATGTAAATATATTAAAATTATTTATTACTATTATTAAACGGTTAACATATCTGTTAAGAGATTTTAAGAATTTGATTTAGAGATATAGATAATATTGCATATAGTACGCAGCAGTACGTATGTCAGCTGCTCTACTTGCAGCAACGGAAGGACAATACTGGTAATGATAATAATATTATCATCGTATTTTGTATCACAATTAAAATAAATATGATAAATATATGATTAAAAAAACATGAAGATATACATATTTGAGAAAAGCTACAATTATTAAAGAAATATACAAATATTTTATGATATTTTTGAACAAATCTTATTCTGATACTATTTCGTCCATACAATAAAATAACTAAACTTAACGAAGGTGTATTGAAAGTATTTTATATTACACATTAAAGCTTAGAGCGTTACTGAACTTTTTTTTAAATGTCCAAAGAGGAGCGTCTCGTCGAGTGATATGTGACACGTGGCAAGTCGGGATACAACGACATACATCCATATCTACAGACATGGTAAAATAAACCTTAATGCCGTGCAACAAGGTCGACTCGCCTCTAGACACGACACCGGTCTGTGAACTCTGAAAATGATATTTCAGTTTGGAGCACTTGCGTTACGTAACCGATGTTATAATTATAAAGATACGACTGACTTGGAAAGATTCGAAACTCGGAGAAATATCACTTTTACTATCGCTCATATTGTTTAATAAATGTATGCGACATGTTTTATATATTATTATTATTTTGAATATAAATAGTTTAATATTAATTCAGTTTATTGATACATTGATTAAAATAAATCTAAGAGTATTGTTAATACAATGTTGGTTAAGACATTTGCTTAAGGAAAAAAATAAAATAAATATATGTTCCTAATTCCTAATAGAAATTTATTTATATTTAGTGAGAAGTCGAAAAACTATCAAACTGTAGGTATAGCTGGCGTCGATTCATATAAGCTATTCGTAATGACATTAATTTAAGAATCTATACAAAAACTATGCCTCATATGGTGTCGGCGCCATTGAGCTGATCGCTGCCGATACACGCTACGTGCCGGGAGTACTGTATGTATCAATTGTATAGCACTTAATGTACATGAGTCTGTCATAGCGCACTTCAAATTACTACACAATAAACTATATTAAATCAATTTTGGTCATTCAATTATTATTATTTCATTTAAAATATTCTTTATCGGATCTCTCGTTTTTAATTATCGTTTATAATTAGTTAATTTGCAAAGCGACCCGCAATATTGTTATAAACCGATCGGCAGTACTTAATTTAATAACATATATTATATTCGGTAAGCATTTTCACTTATTCGACCGCACCTACCAATTAATTCGAAATGTCATAGGAATTGGGGTTTTAACTTTGCCACAATTGTAAAGAGCGAAACGATAAAATACTTCATGAATCAAGATTATAGTCACACTGAATGAAACTCAAATAATATAGTATTAGTTCTGTGTAGAAAATTTTGTCATTGGCCATTCCTGTGATAATATGAAATTACAGTTCATCTAATCACCTCGTTGGTTCGTACATTCGTCTTGCTCTCATCATTTCCCTTATTTTAATTTTTATTTATACAATTTGACTAAATATTAATCAAACATTTGTTTGCTTATATTTATAAAAAATTTGGTAAAAAGGTTAATCCGTTAAGCCAACTCAGCTAGGATTCAAATTCGAATTGCAGTGACATTGCAGCCCGCTCCCGCTCACAATTTGCGGCACCGCCCTCGACATTTGCAAGAGGTTTTGCCGAAACTCGTCCATCGGTCAACAGTTACACAATGTCGCTATAGGTTATCATTTACGTTCATTAAGTCCCTGACAGTGAAATTAGGGTGATAAAGTTGTACGCAATTATTTTAAACTCCGATAAAATGTGTTTCTTTATTTTTATTATCTGTTTTTTTTAATTATATATATATTTTTTTATTTTTTTGTATTTAATTAAATAACTTACTTAACAATTTAATAAGCAACAAAGCTTATTAAATAGTAATATTAAATACGCATGTAAAATAAGTAATATAAAACAACACTATTGAAATGTAATCACAAGATCAGATCAAGTTTTTAATCTATACATATATGTATATAAAATAAACATCCTGTAAATATTTGTAATAGCAAAGTACCGTTTGATTTTCATAATGCAAACCGCCGTGAGACTCCTTGAAGCCTCATTACGTATGGGTGGTCGCTAATGTCCCTCGATGGCCCTCCCGCATACACGACGGCTATTATTATTAATTTATTGACATTTAGCACTGTAATTACTAAAATTGTTCGAATATTTGACATAATTTGAGATGCTTTATCATTTCTGAATTATCAATTATGTTTTGATAATGCGCATAATTTGTTAAAATTTTTGCATATAAGCTATAAGGAAAAAGATAAGGAGGGAATACTCTTTTACGTTTTCCTATATGTTAAAATGTACATATTAGCAAATGAATATGAATCATCAGTGACGGTAGTAATAGTAGACATTCTATTCCATACTATTCTTAAGTTGGCATCGCAACTAGATTTAGTTTTAAAAACGTCCAACTGCATTTTGTTGGGACGTAATTTACTTACGTGACTCAAGGGATTTAAAAATAGTGATAGACTGGAGGAAATCGTCTATATATATATTACAACATAATTTAAAGAATAGAAGTAAGGATGTAAGGAGAGATTAACTTAAGTGGAGATTAAAGAAAATATAAATACAATAAATATTATTTTTAATTATTATATTTATTAATTCTTAAATATAAATTAGTATAATTTAAACAAAATGTAACTAACCTAAATCCAATTTTTCATTTCGTTAAAAATGTTATTTTTAATAAATTGTCAATTAAGATGAGACAAAATGTCTTTCTTATAAGTTATATATAAAATGTGACAGGTTATTTAGTATATAGTCGTATAATTATATACATTAGACCAACCAGACATACCGACCTGGCGTTAGTGTCGCCGGAGAATTCCACCGCGAATATATTACTTCGATAATTTGTTATACATCTGAATTAAGTTTATGATAACATTATGTAAAAATATATTATTTTTAATATTACTCGACTTGGTAACCGTTTCTAGGAAAAACAAAATACTATAAAACGTACGTACTAATAAAATGCATAAATATTGTAATGTTATAGTGAAAACTACAACAAAATCGGATAGTTTTGATTGTATTTCCATTACCTATGTTTAAAATAGAACATAGCAGGTACAGAACATTATAGTAGCATTATATTTAATAAAATAATATAAATTATTTGGAAATGGTTAGTGCAATATTGTTTTAATCAATCAATCAATTAATCAATTAGAAAATAATGATGAAACATGTTTAATAACCAACTCTCGTGTTTATAATATTACTTCGACCCAGTCAGTTTTACCTAAAATTTAGCACTATGACAGAAAATAAATGTTGTCCATTTATTTAGAGAAATAGACATCGGAGGTCTATAAAATCATGAAATTCGATATTCGATCGCATAAACATAATTAACTGGAAGCAATGAATCGAAACTATAACGTCGTGCGGATGCACGCGTTAATCGCAAGGACGAACCAATACTGAGTCGGAACCATTGTTCAAATTCAGCCATCGATGTCGAGCTTCCCATGTCCATTTGTATCGGGTTTAAACTTTAAATTAAAAAATTGTATCAGAGCGGTCTACGTTTAAACTAATTAAGATTGTTTCGAGTAATTAAAGTACTTTTTACCTAACGTTAGTCTATTGTTATTAAAATAAGTATAAAATATTCGTTCCCGTACGTAGATCACAAGGAGCCGACCGATTTGAAAGAGGCCGATCTGAAGCATCCATTTTAAAAACTGCATATATATAATATAACGCAAGTTAATATTTCTAATAGGACAGTAAAGTCGGCGGAGCGCGTCGAGTATAATGGAGTAATGGTGAGTCGGCAACCCGTGACGTAAATAAAAGCATTTAATAAGACGGAGGTCGCACACACCTACGGACCTACCGACTGTCACAATTAACACACAAATCACTTTTTAACTTTTATCACTTTAAGTTCAGTAGGTTATATTAATTTTATACTATCTAATTTTTTGTATGTAAATGTAAGTGAATGGTTTTTAAGAGTTTAGAATTAAAAGAAAAAAAATAATCCATGAAGGAGCCATTACAAGGAGCAGTTTCTTTTTTTATAATTTTGAATCGGTTTAGATTAGCGCAAATACATTTAACATATAGATGTATGAAAAGATAACAAGTAGACGATCAGATTTTAAGTAGATTTTTTTTTTCTATAATCTATTATAAAGTCAGTCTGATGACTAATCCGCGAATTACTAATACCAGAGTTTGTTGACTCGTATTAAATGCCACTTGACGACTTGACGAGCTATTCTTATTTCCAATAGACAACAATGCAAAGCATTCAAACATCGTTAACACACACAATAATGTTTATAAAGACGCCGCAAAAAACACAAACACCGAAGAAAACGAAAGGAATCGGCAATGCTCATTGCCGATTCCTTTCGATGTATAGTTTTGACAAACGCTATGACTTACGCTGTAGATTAAACTGAGACAGATTTACTAGCCAATAATGAGAGGAGGAACATTAACAAAGGAAAAAACGACGGATAACATCCAGATAGATAAACAATTTGAGCAGCCAAACGCCAAACGTAAACATCGCAGCTAGCGCCACTCTTCTACCGAAAACGGTTTGCTTTTAAGTAATTAAACTTAAAAGAACTTTACAGGTTAGACAAATAAACTTATTTATGGCTTTGAACAAAATAAAGTAGCGCAACATTTTGAAATACAAACAGAAATCAATCTATAAGTCAATTTAAATATAATGTTATATCTTTAGCGAATAACGCGTGAACATTAAAATAGGGACTTGAGTAAATTAAACCATCAATGGCCACCAACCAGATAAAATAACAATCAATTATTGAATCAATTTGGTAATTGCAGTAATCGCGTCGGATTTGCGGATCGTGTCTCGTTTGGAGCGGATCAGTAGTCGGTGACGTCACGACATGGTCCAGTTCCGACCTGTCGGAGCCTGTCAATGTACCGTGACGTCGCTTACGTGAACCCTGCTCTCGGTTTTTTTTTGACACTTGTTCCGATATTTCCGGAGCGGAATACTTTCTACGATTGGATATTTGTCATTAAATTGTCGGCTCTTTTGAAGATTACATTCGATTTTTTGGTGTATAAAAATTCTGATAGATTATATAATTTTTGGTTTTACGATAATAATTTGTTTGGATTTATAATAAACATAATGTGTATTAAAATGTACGTTAAATAATATTAAAAAAATGCATAAATAATATAAGAGATGCAAATAGAGAAAGCATATAATTTTTCTTCCCAAATTCCACTGAATGTTCGCAATACAATAATGTACTAAACAAATTGTTTACATCAAATTGTCGAATGATTTCTGTGAAAATATTTAAATATATTTAATAGTGGGCTCGGAAGTTTTTAACCTTATTTGGTAGAGTTTCGACGACAGAGTAAAATTATGTTTATATATCAAGGGACAATTATTGTATAAATTATTCTTAACGGGAAATGTGATGAACTTTATTTTAATTTAAATTGTGATTGTATAAGAAAGTTTAATTGTAAATCATATCTACATCTTACTTAAAACGAAATGTGTGTTTGTTTCCTCGTGCATGTGGCCGCTTATGAAGGGTGCATAAATGAGATCGAGCAAGTAGTATGTGTACATTTAGTGGATATGTTTTGCTACAACAGCCACGCTCGACTATTTACGCTGCACCTAAAATGGCTACTTGTTCGTACGATACACCTGCCATAGCATATTTGTTAACAGTACAATTTATTGGTATCTTTGAGCATAACGACGATTTACGAATTCTGCTCAATACATGCGCGTCGTACCTCTGTGCCTTCGGATGGACATTAGCTTATAAATCTTATTAACTATTTATATTTTTTTGTAAAAAAAAGTTGTTTTATAAATATAATAAGAATGTGGGATAAATTCGATATTATCAGAACGGCTCTAGCGAAACGATACCTTCACGTGCTCGAGAAGACCTCGACAGCCATGCACTTAGAAAACACAAAACACTCACTGTAACCAGGCTTGTAGACCGCGCGGATCCTTCTAATCAACTTGGCGGTCCTTCTCAGGGGAGGACCGAGCGCCACAGCGGCGTGGCCTCTCCTCTCCGCAAACACGATATAGTTCCTCTGATTTTGCAACGGCACTTCGAAACGTCCCGAACACTGGAGCGAATCCTGGGGCAGCTTGAGTCGAATAACGGCGTCCTCCCGCGGCCAGCGGCCCTGGCGGCGGAGGACCCTTCGCACCTGGACAGTGGCGGCGTCCCTGGCCAGGGACTGCACGCGCGCCTCGAAGGCTGCGGGGGCGCGGTAGGCGCGCCAGGCGACGTCCGCCCGCTCGCAGTAGAGGCGGCGCGGCGCCGCCAGGCTGCCGGCGAGGCACAGCAGGGCCCAGCAAAACGCCGCGCGCCCGCACGTCTTCATCGCGCCATCGCAGCGCTCGCGTGCGACCCTCTCTCGTCGGCGGCCGGCGCGCGACTGGCCCCATCTCGCCGCTCGAGCTGATTCACGCCCCGCCTACAGAAATAGTCCACACGGGCACGCGCCGATTTATCTCGTACGATGATTAATTTGCGATTGTAATTAGCGGCTTAGCGCCTGGTCGGGTGTGCCTTATCCGACCACTGGGCCTGGTCTCTGCTGATGTACTGCCCTGATGGGGTCGACTTATCTCCAATTTGTTGTTCGTATACGCTATTATTATGGTTATTTAAAATACTGCTTATTTGCTGTTTGTTATTCATGTATCAATACTACAATATAAACTGATTTATTATATTAACTTTTTAAAACAAAATTTTAAAATAGATATGATTTCTAATTGATTGAATACCTAAGTATTTTTAAAATTTGCTGAAAACTTATTACAATTAATTATTCCACGAACTGTTTATTCATCAGGTTATAAAATCTAGGAATAAAATTAGTATTTAGTATAACGCAGTACGAACTCATATTTCTAGGAAGATAAATTTGAAAACAATCTATCTTGATTCTGTGATGAATATTCTTTACTTGTATAGTTTAATATGCTAGTGTAGTAGTGTTTTTATTTAAATATATTTGTAAACGGAACGTTAGACTTATATAACTTAAACGTTTTTAAAATATCAATAAAATAATATATTTTTACATTTTCTTGCTAAAAGATTGGTTACTAAAAATATATTTTTAAGTAAAAATAACATATAATAATAGTTAAAAAAAATAAAATCGTGTACATTAACAAGCAATGTTGCTAGAGAGTAAAGTTTTCGTAGCAAAGGTTTTCATTTTACTACTTTCGAACGTAGCGCAGTCTACGGTGTAGCGCGTAGACCTAGCGTAGCCTTTGCTTAAACTATGTATTGTCTAAAGGCAACATAAAACTTAAATATATAACTTACACTTAAATTATCTAACAAAATAAATATATTGTAAATGAATTTACAAATATTATATATAAAAGTTAAATAAAGTTTAACTCTCAAAGTATAAAACTATAGAAAAAAGGTAATAAAAAATATAACTCAATACCTGAGCAATTTATGAATAATCTTCTAATACGGATATGTAAAATTTCCCACAGTTGCAATATCCAATACCGAAACTTTACTCACTCGGTGGTTCTGTACAAATAAATTAAATTAATAAATAACTTTCTTTAGCTATATTACGGTGCGCTACGATAAATTATGTTATATTAATATTAACTATTTATGTAGTATTATTTGTGCTATTATTTATCTGAAAATTATAATATTGATTTTTTAAAAAATTTAGATTTCTAAATTTAATTTTTAGTATATATTTGTAAGTAACTCTAATTAGTAACCTAACGGTCATCGTGGATCCGCCGCACATCCGGACAAACATACAAAAAATAACAAAAACCTAAACGGAAACGGTTTCTTACCTCAGGTAGTCTCCATTCATGCACTACTATGAATGATTTTTTAAAACAGTTCACGTCCACCTAAAAAGTGAATGGGATTTCCGATCTTGTGCAGTGTTCTTTAAGGGCTACAATTACGTGGCGATAATGGAATATTGGGACAACGTTGGCAGGTGTACTTCACACAGCTCGGCCACACCGCATAGTAATACTATTTGAATGAATGTTTTTTGTCAGAGTGATTCATTCATAAAATGCGTCAATCGATGCTAAATAAGATATTAATGTTTTTTTTACATCTGAGAACTAAAGAAGTATTAAATATTATTTGGGCTGCAAGTCTTAAATAATCTGGGCTAAAATGTACTTTGTTACCAAAGCTAAGGGGTTCAAAGTTCATCATCATCATCATCATTTACCGGTATATTTGCTCAACCCTAATTTTGACAACGAATGTACCACACTGCCTTCGGAAGAAACTGCGTCAAATTTAAAATACAAACTATTTATTATTAAGTAAAATTGAACCTTTCTTAAGAAAGATAAAATTAAGCCTAATAGTAAAAAAAACATCTGGGAAAAGTTCCTACCTCATGTACCCACGCGGTTCCGTAAGTAATAAAAGTAAACTCCAATAAATGTATTATTTAAACAAAAACAAACCTCACCCGGTTGTCTCAATACACACAAACCTACCTGTACATGATTTGTTTGCAAATTATTAAAAACAACAATAACTTTACAGCTTAACTGAGCCTTTGTTGGGAACACGTGGAAGCAATTACACCGAGGTGTGAGAATCTTTAAGCATACCTTTATTCTTTATTCTTCATTAATTTTTCTTATCATTGTAACAGATGTGCAGTAATTGTTTCGGTGTGAAATGAGGACTGGTGTTTTGGATTAGACCTGTAATGACTTATATTTCTAAATGCCTTTGTATATTTGAGATTAGAGGTTTAGAAGAAGGTAGTATTGATTCTTATATTTGTTTTACTTATTACAAACCCGTGTAAGTGACACTAAAATTTTGAAAGGTAGGTTCAAATGACTTATAATTTTATATAAATTACTATAAAGTAGGTCTTGTCTATTTGAAAATGATGAAACGACTCCAAGATGTCGAGGTACCAGTAATTTAAATCATTTTCATTAAGGTAATAATACCTTTACTCAAACATAATGTTATATGCAATACTAAAGATATATAAACGTATATTATACTAAACATATATAGTATATATATATATATTATATAAACAAAGAAAACAAGCGGTTTGTTCGTTCATAATGTCTTCATCGCTCGCCGTGTAATTATGAGATGCAAAATGACTAAATATTATGTAAAGTGCGTCCGAGGCGGCGCGCCCGACTGGACCGTGCTCTACCCGCAATTTCAACCTGTCCTTAATATTTTACTAGGATCCGCCAAACGTGCGCGGCGGGTGTTGAGCTGAGCCCCTCTCCTTTCTTCTTTCTTGATAACTTTTGAATGGCTAAACATTTTTTCAATCTGTTTTCGCTATAACATCCGCGTCCAGCTCAAACATACATGAGAAAATTTTTAGCTTATTATCTCGTCACATTCTGGAGACAACTAAACACAAAAAAATGTCTCCCAAACGGTAAAAATACTTAACACCAATACTATGGTTTAATATTAATTTGTTTTTTTCCGTGTTCAGTCCAATCAAATTTTAAATTATTTAAAGAAACTCTCATCACGATCATACTAAATATTTCTTATATACATATATGAAGTAATTAAATAAATTAAGACTTAATAGCAATCTAATAGACGCAGTCAAAAAATATGATTTATAGATATATAAAACCTTTTCTCATCTTAAAATAAGATTGCTCCAAAAAAATTTATACTATATAAATAATATCCTAGAATATGAATAGGCATTACTAATGCCTATGGCAAAATACGAACAAGTTGTTATAATCGAACAAGTAGAGCACCCCGCAGTCGTAGGCCACCCTGTTCGTGGGATTCTCGTTAAGCGTGTAATTGTCAAAATTGTCATAATCCCTCGACATCGATCGCTTGATAATGATTATTATCGACTTATGATCATATTTTGTTTACATTTTGCATTTTTATACGTGAATAGGTACTGTATGTGTTCTTGTCTCTGTGGTAATGAATCCAGAAGCTAAGGGACTTCATACAATTAATGATTTCTATACTGGATAAACGATCACGCTAGAGAGAACAAATTGTTAAGTCACACAAATGAATACAATATATAAGATATTCTTGACATATAGTTCTAGGACTACGTATATTATATCTTATATGAAGTTCAAATATTATCATAGAATAATAAACTTTCAAGCGAAAGTAAAGAAACACTAGAGTTTTCGCAAACCACATTAATAAATGAACCTTTAAGTACGATGGGAAAATCTAAAATATTCAGATCTGAAAGAAATGTTGATATGAGCGTGTACAGCGCGCTCCTACTCCTACGTGCCTTTGGTTATTCTCTCTCGCGCCTGCTAGTAAATATAACTCGCGGCCTCTACTACTGAACTGACTTGTTAACTCAAATAAATGGTTTTCAATTAATATCATTATTTACTTTTACTGTTATTTATATTAAAAATTATATGAATCGTCAATATTTAAGGAATAACATGGAAGGAAAATCAGTACAAGAAAATTTAAAAAATTAAAAATATATTGTCAATGAAAAGAGATAGCATTATACAAATAATACGAACTTACTAAAAAAATGTAATAAAATTAATATAGAACAAAAAAAATAGTTGAAATGATTTCCCTGGTAGGGCCTTCATATAGCACACCTTCGAATCCCGTGACACTGACGCATCGCAACGCAACGCTACTAAATAATATACCGAAATAATTAACACCAATAATAAACCCAACCCGACTCCGTCCACTAAATATAATATTAAATATCGATAGTATTTTCTAAAATGTATATAAAATTAGTGAAGTCTTTCCATTTTATTAGTGTTTAAAAACAGTTTGGAATATCAGAAATATACCACTTATAGTATAAAATACGAGCGAGTTCACCTCAGGCGTCCGCGCTGCACAGCGTCTGCACTCGTCTGCTATAAATTTGATTAAAGGTAAATATTATCATAAAATCTTTGTAAACTATCTATATTATGTGGTTTGTATATTAAATACTCTGTCACACTATACCTAGAAATTAGGTTATAATAATGTTGAAACAATATTAGGACTCTCTAACGATTACGTTATTAATAGAAGTGGATATAAATTTATACCAAACAATGAATGTCTACAAGGCGTTGATAATATAATTTTATTTCTTATTAACATATATACTTATATTATAAACAACCCAAGATATTAATACTTGTTACCGTTACTTTATTAAATTGCCTCCGATTTATTTTATCGTAAGTTTCTGAGTT
Source organism: Melinaea menophilus ssp. n. AW-2005 (assembly GCA_918358695.1). Classification (NCBI taxonomy): domain Eukaryota; kingdom Metazoa; phylum Arthropoda; class Insecta; order Lepidoptera; family Nymphalidae; genus Melinaea; species Melinaea menophilus. The sequence goes on along the minus strand of OU911057.1, from coordinate 6,187,614 downwards.
AATTCTGAGTTTGCGAATCGAATGCCACCTGTGAATGACTGACTCGCGACAAAATATAATATACCTGAGGTTATTTTAATAAATTCGGCGGGTGGCATCGCCTCGGGCGGCCGCGCGGCCATCGGTTGATGTAATTACTGAAGATATATTATTTAATAAATAAATGACATGTAGTCTGTCTTTAACACTATATATATTATTGTAAGTTCAAACCATAATTTTAATGCAATTGATATTATTGAAAGGTAATTCATTTGAAATAACTTTTTTAATTCCAAGCGTAAAGTTGGATAAGTCCTCCAGAGGGCGCTCAATCTGTGTTTTAGAGCGATTTTAATCGACATTTCGCCGACCGATTAAGACCGACGTTTAAATTTTAATACTGATTGCATGCTGACGATCCGCTCGAGAAATTATTGAACTTTTAAATTAACATGCAGTAATATAGTTATTTTAGTGCAATCTTTTAATTTAAATTATTTTTAATATATTTTACTGGATTTATATTAATGGCTACTACGAAACTTCTTAAAAGAATAATATTTAGACTCTATAGCTATATATCTATAGCTGAAGATGGTTTAAAATACCTTTGACGGGTATTACATAATATAATTTTATGTAATACCGCCTCAATTCATAGAATGACTTCATTTATATACATAGTACAATAAACAATATAGGTTAAAATTACATTTGTATACAGATTTAAAAGAAATATATGAAACAACAATGTAATAATATATATACCTATATATATGTATGTTTCAGTATATATTTATAAGAAAAGATTTTTTAATCCAAGCCCTAGACGGCACTAAAAGCGCTAATGATTTAAAAAATATTTTAGATATTTCAACGTAAATCCTATTATCCGCTGATCGGCATCCTATCTTAGGTTTCGGCCACCAAGAAACTAAAAAAGGTGTTCAGAGGGATATAAATTGATGATAATTTATTAGAATGCAACAAAGAAGTATTTTAATTAACAGCCGGAGATGGCGAATCCCTTTACATATGCAAATATATCGAAATATATTTTTGTCTATTGTTTCTTACAAATAAATTATTTTTAAGATAACTCCGATATCAATCAATTAATTATATGTTATTTTATAAATTTATTTAATAAACTACTTATTAATTTGGATATTTTAATAAAAATATTCGTTATGTCCTGTTAATCCGTAATTTGTAACTGGCTTTATCCATCTTAACAAGAGCTAAGATTTTAAGTGGATTATAAGTGTAACCTAACTGACTATTCATTTTAATAAATTACCCGTCAATAATAATACATGAGATAAATTAATATCCGTGTTTTTACAAAAGTAAAGAAGATGCGAAACGATAACGTGTCACTTTTATAAGCTCTTAAAGGCAACAGCAACATTTGAAAACCGCGGAGCTTTTTAAGCTTAGAATATGCATATAATATTTTCTTCACTCTTTGCTTTTAGTTATTTCCATTATTACCTGCGTTATATAATAAAATAACTTTTAATTACCGGTTAATTTGACGGCGTGCGGTAGGAACAGGTACACAAGAATTGTCGGTAGGTTTAGTGTTAAATAGTATTATAATATAACCAACAAATATATTAACAGTCATAATTGACGGACATTCTGTAAATATAGTAATCAAGGTAATATAAATAGATGTAGGTAGTTTATATAAATATAATAATGAAGAGTCAGTGGCAGGTCTGGGCCGCAGACGAACTAATTACATGATACCATCCGACGCACCGCGCGGAACGACCCGCCCGCGTGAAACCACCATCGCATTTATGTTTGTATTTGTCTATGTAAATGTATATTTAGCTATAATAGTACATTATTACACCCATTATGAACAAACTGTCGCCAATTTATAAGTTTAATATCAAAGCTTTCATTTGAAAACTTTACTTGTATGTATGTTTGATATTTTATTTGTTATGTTACTTTTAGTGCTCATCACCTATTTTTTTATTTCTATCGCATCTTTGTAGTATTAAAAATATAATTTATAAATGGTAAAAATCTTAAAGATCGCTATAAAAACTAATAGTATAATTCCGTCACACTTAGTATCCTAGTGGGTATGGTAATGAGAGTTACTAAGACTACATGGTCCGTGAAGTTAAATTTGATAAAATAACATTAATATATATATAAAACATGAATAGATTACGAACTATTTGTGTTAAAAGTTATTGCAATATTAATATAAGATTTAATTCTCCGCTATAATAATGGTTTTAAATAAAGATATTTTATAAAGGATGTCTGTTATCAGTGAAAGTCCACCCCGGTCTTATCAGTCCGCAGATCTACCCCAGGCCGTCGAGCGTGTCGTCTGCAAAACTTTCCCATACGTTTGGATATTATATATATAACTATATTTAAAGAATGTCAGTCAATTATGACTGTTAATATATTTGTTGGTTATATTATAATACTATTTAACACTAAACCTACCGACAATTCTTGTATACCTGTTCCTACCGCACGCCGTCAAATTGACCGGTAATTAATTTATTTTATTATATAACGCTGGTAATAATGGAAATAACTAAAAGTAAAGAGTGAAGAAAATATTACATGCATATTCTAAGAATTGTCATGTACTTTGATAACGATATTATAACATTTAAAAATTTGTAAGTTTTACAAAAGTTTAAGAACGGTCAATTTGACCGGTACTTGGTAGGTTTAGTGTTAATCTAAATAGTAATAGAGAAGCGAGGAAAATATTTTATAAGACTGTAATGTAAATGATTAAGGTTATAAACCAGACAATAGTCTAGGAGCGAGCAGTCGTCACGGCGCCGTCGCGGCGACGCGTCTGAGAAACACCGAATCACTTTTACTGGATCGTTTTGTTGTTGTTTGTGTGTTTTTGTAAATATAACCTTTTATATATATACAGTATTAATATATGTATTGCTTATATATTTATAATCTAACAAACTTTGGCATATAATAATATTTTAATCATTTTTGTATCTTGTATTTTTATAAGGAGTCGGTTGTGTGAAGTCAATAGATCTTTTTACTTAATTAATTGGTATACAAAAAATTATAAATATAATGTTGATTACAAATGAGGATTATTACAATCGAAATATAAAATATGAAAATCCCAAGAAAAAATTTTGTACATTTATTATTTTTATGTTCAATATTCAATAATTTATAAAATACTTCCTGTCTCTTTAGATCTGTGAAAACTATAATGCTACATATTCCGTACGCTACCGATTTTATATCCATTACAGAGGGTTTATCACCAATCAAGTACTCTGCGAAATTAAAGCAGTCAATGACCTGGGACTTGGTAAAATCCTCGTATGATTCACGCAGTGTACATCGAGGACTTAGTTCTATTGCGACATACTTGTTTGACGCCATCCTAATAGAGATTTAAGAAATCAATGGCACTTAAGTAATTTAATCGAAGTTATAAACTTTGAAATTACGAAGTTAAAACTTTCTGGATATTATTGGTCAAGTCATTTAAGGTAATTTTGATGAATTAAAAATCAAATGTCAAGTGTAAAATTACCTGATTACTTGTGATTCCCGTGCGTGGTCGTTAAGTCGTCAATTTGGGCAAACGCTAAACCGACCGCCTCGCGACCACCCAGCGGCATTGTGTCGCTCGAGTTACTTACACTTGTGTGCGTCAGGACGCATAAAGTACTTGCGGTAGCGAACCTGTGATGTGAAACTAGCTTTATTATGTTATCACACTACACATTTAACATTATTATAATACACTTCATTATACAATTATAATAGCGAGTAAAACCTTAATAGTATTAAGAATAAATTCACAATATAATATATCAATATGTTATCACAATATTGATAATAAAATTTTAATAATAGTATAAATAAGGTCACATACACATTATCAAAATTGAAATAAAGTTATTTCTAGTCGGCGGCGAGTCCCAGGGACCCGTACCTTGCTCCCGCTCACCGTGGGAACCGAGATTCCGCAGCCTTAATCCATCGGCCAACGCTTCCCTTTCGCATAGTTTATTTGTCGCTGCCGCTTTATTATAGTAGCGTAAACATTACTTTGTTTTTACGCTGTAAATTGATACATGAATAGCTGTTTTGTATTTGGTATTGTTTTTAATATCTCAATTTGACTGTTACTGAATGTTGAATAGATTCGTAATGTTTTTTTTTTTGTTTTGTACATCTAATATGAAATATAACAATTTAAATATTGTTTTGTTTTAAAGCCAAACCTTATAGCAAAGTTTATTTTGGGATTTTACATTACTGATGAATTTCTTATTTCTTTTGTTTATTTAATTTTTTATAGTATAAAATATCAGGGATTAAAAATACTTTTATTATAATAAAATTTTATACTTATAATCTTTATTAGTTATATAGTTCATACATAATATATAAAAATATATTATAATTCTAGCTTGTGAATACCAACGGTGCAGCAACATTGTATCTTGCAAATAAGCTTTCAAGGAGAATCTTTAATGTAAACACCTCGATACAAGCCATTGTATAATGAAAATGAATTTATAAAATACAGATAATTAACTTTTATATAAGATACATTTGTTTCAATATTATTTGCTGTTAATTTCGATACTCTTATGTATTGTATTGAATCAGTCGGTAGCACAATCCCTCACCGCTACCATCGCTATGTAAGGTCGACTTACACCACACCAGCGGATTGCGTTCCGAACATTCCTTGTGTAATGGCTCAATTCATAGACTTAAAAGGTACTAACAGACAGATATTTTAATTATAATCCAAATTATGACAATGAGGAATGAAAAGATTATGGAAAATTTTATTATTTATAAGTATTAAAGTTTCTTTTGCTCTTTTAAGTATAATAGTTCAAAATATAGGTTTATTATAACTCTAAGTTTATATATATAGTTATTTAAATTTATTTTCTATTACAGTATAAGCTTATGTAAGCAGATCTCTGTGTTATTGTCCAACAAAAATAATAATGTTATCTTATTGTTATTCGTATGTCCAATATAATATCAAAGAGTAACTGTTGCTCTCGTGCTTTAGCTCGGTTACTCTAAGGAGAATTTGCATCGAATGGACGGGACGAGCAAACCTCTTGGGAATATACATATTACCGCTTAAGTTTTGTTTGACTTGATATTATTACATTGAATACAAAACTTTGTTACACTGTATTTTATAAAGGTTACAGTCATTTAATTGTTAATTACGTTACAACAAATTAATATTATCTGAATAGATAACTACTTTTGTATGGACTACATTTTAGAACAACACTAAATAAAAACCGACAGATCAAAATGAATAAATATTCTCAAGAACGATTAGAAACTTGAAAAAAACAATTATAAATTACAATATATATTATTTACAAAACGTGATCCGTCCGTCTTGCGGCAGATTAACCAATTGTAGACCAAATAAAATAGCACTACGTGGTGCCTTTATACAGCAAAGGTAACCGATTGTGTAAAGGACACGTTTGGACGTACCGAGGTGTCATTGACGTTTTTTGGACGTTACGACGTTTGTCGGAAGTCACGAATCCATTCTGTGTGGGAATCGAAAGTGACTCTACAATTGACTTGTATGTCAGTCATTTTGGTCTCGGAATTAGACAATTATTGTTTGCCGAATAGTTTTAAATTAAACATTAGATTTATTTGTTGCATTTATTGAATATTTACTATAAAAATAAAACATGTAGAAATTATTGCTTTTTAATAAAAATATATAACACTATTGGGTATATTTTTATATAAAGAAATTGTACATAAATCATCAATTGGTCATAGATGAATATTATTCCCGTCTCATAGAAGGTACTGGACGCACTGGTGCAAATTAATCGTCCTTGTTAGGTGGTGGACCACCGGTGCGCGCCGACGCTCTGTAATCTGGGAGCGCGGCTCGGAGCTTTTGTTACTGTTCAAAATATTATATAATATTTAATTTATTTTTATCATGTAATATTAATTATATATTACAATTGATTAGTGTATATTAAGACTAAGTATTTGCGACTATGAAAAAATATATAACAAAAGTGACTTTTAACTACTAATATTATGTGTTAATTTCTTTTGTCTTTAGATACGGTTAAATGATTTAGTTTTTAACTAAAAATTGTTCTCCTATCTCTATTATTTATTTTTTCCTGTAGGTATTTCAGTATCTTGCTTAAAATGGTAATTTTTTGCGTTCTCATATCTTTCATACTCTTATATCAGTTCTTGGTGGATTTTCCTACTTTAATTTTTTGCACATCACCATTTTGTTCTTCTGGTGACCTAAAATTTTTTATTTACTTATAACCATCCATATACACATGTTAGACTTTTCGTGTTAAATGACTTTCATCTCTCCATTGCGTAAACATATTACGACAAAAGCTCAATCACGGTAATAAAAAAACCAAAGCTTACTGTAAAAATGGTTTATTTAAAAATACTCATGACGATTAAAATAGATAAACTTTTAACATACATGGAGTTTTTATTAAATACAAGGCTGTAGATTAATACTACCGTTTAAAAAAATTACTATGAAGATCATTAGACCAGCAAGAATTACAAGAATCTCAACTAAATTATGTAACAAAAAAAAATCTAATAAAACAAAGCAGTTGGGCTCGCACAGCAGCAATAAATGCTCACAAATACTTTTTTACCTTATTTCAACTGCGCTGTGCCTCCAAAATTGAGTTGTACGGCTTTCGCGTATTTTTACCACTTTTTGCAATTCGCCGGCGGTCCGTAATCAGTTGCATGTTTATTTATTAACCGACATTGAATAAAGCGGGCTTGTGTTTGTCATAACAATACATGTTGTAAAGATGAAAACGTTGAATATTTATATGTTTCATCATTGTGTGCTTTTAATCTCATGTTTTATGGTTAATTTGTGTTGATTTCGTAAACTTATTGTAGGATTATGAGAGTTATAGTAAAAAATGTTAAAATTTTATTGAATAATATAAAGATTTAGTTATTATGTAGTATAATCTATATAGTATATTCGCTAAACACCGTATTGTAACTGTTCGTATCGTTATCTGAGCGCACGTCGCCGGTGGTTTCCATCTCTGAAGCAATAAATCAAGTGAGACTTAATTATTTTTATTAAGAGGACCCGCATTACCGATTCTGGGACACATTCTTTTAATTTGCGCTTTCATTCACCGACGATAATATAGCTTTTTACGTAATATCTATTTACGCAGAGTATAGATTGAATTAAGATAATGTAAGTCATAATTACTTTGGTAAAAAGCTTCTATATACTGTTCCTGCATAATTTTGGTTGATGCTGTTTATCCTTAATAATATTTGTTAGTTTGTTGTGTTTGTTGTGTTGTGGAAATACGAAAGAAATATAGGTTCACATTAGAGGTGCTAACTAGATTTTACAAAAAATATCTAGGATCTATTTTACCAGTTGATGAAAGGTCTAAAAGAAATCATTAAGGTTTTAACTGCAGTTAGAACAATACTTGTTTTCATGTTATAATTAGACCTCGGTTAATAATAAAAATAATAATAAAATAATAATGTGATTACAAATTGTTAATAATGAAATCTATGAAACAATAACTCCTATATTAATTGTTTTATTTCCAATAAACAATTTAATATTAATATGTTATTAGTCAGTCATTGTAGTGTTTTTATTTTAAACATACTATTTGTTATTTAAAATGAACCGATATTTTTATTAATTGCAAGTGAGATATTTAACTTCTTGAGAAAATGTAATATGTAGCTATGTACAATGTATAAATTAAACTTATTTGAAAATTTGGGAATTAAACTGCAAAATTGTGATGAAAATTATTTTGAAATCGAAATAAATGCGCAGTAGCAATAAAAAACCAATACATATAGAATGATATATGATATGAAATATTGCTTTATACATTTAGGCTATATAAGCACGTATGAATTGTCAAATTAACAATGGTTTATGTTCAGTTTTTTATGCCACCGACAGGTTGAAAATGTATCGATTCTACCGAGAAGAACTGGCAAGAAACTCAATAGTTAAAAATAATTTTACAAACATTATTTTTCGTACATTAAAGTTTGGCATCCTGTGTGAATGTCAGCTGTTAACCCCAGGCATTTTATTCTTTAAATAGTCTTAGACGGAATAATAGGCTTCCTATAATTTTGATTTTATTAAGAGGGAACATCAAAGCTGGAGTATTTAGTCGTATTTTATTATAAGCTGACTACTTGTCCCATAAAGATAATACTTACTTTGTGTATACGAAAATTTGGTTTTACTAGTTTATGTTTTCTTCTTGTGTTTAAGTAATGTCTGACGCTGTTCCTTTCATAATCATTAACTGAATTTATTTGTATTCAATATAAGTGGCATTGCCCCAAAGAAGTAAAGCATAAGACATGATACTGTGGAATTAAATAAAGTGCGGGCAGTGTCAATGTCAATAAGTTGCCTAATTTTTCTAACTGCATAGTTCGCTGCGATAAGTTTACTAATAAGGAATGATATGTAAGTAAAACTGCAATTTAGAGTCCAGTTTTATTCCCAAAATAATTGTGGTCTCAGTTATTTAAGAATTTCGCCACTTAATGACCAATTAAAATTATGACTGTTTACATTAGGTTATAAAAAATCGATACATTTTGATTTATTTGCATTTAACGCTAAGTTGTTTATCGCAAATCAACGTTCTACTTGAGATAAATTACTATTTATTACATCATATTTAGGACTATTTCTATCCACCTTAAAACTTTAAGATATATATATCATCAGCAAATAATACAGTATCAGTACATATAGTTTTAACGATAAAAGAGAGGTCACTAATATAGATTAGGAATAAGAAAGGACCCAAAATAGATCCTTGTGGTATACCCATTTTTAATAAATATCCAGGTGATTTAAATTCATTTATAGTTAGTTACATGCTGAGTTCGGTTATTAGGATATGAAGCGATGAAATCCAGAGTTTTACCTTTAATCCTATAATAATTGAGTTAAGCATAAAGTATATCATACACAATACAACAAGGCTTTGAATAAATCACAAAATACATCAATAGCATTTTGTGATTTCTCCCCCGGTAATGCTACCCCAGCGTCGGTTGTCTAACCGCCTTTTCAAAAACATATTGACTATGGAAAATAATATTTATGTTATTATTTGTATGTTTAATATATTTATTTATTTATTTCACTACAAATGATTTCATATAAGATAATAAATTAGATAAGAAGTCAAAAACTTGTGACCAGAAGTTCAAACATAGTCAGACTAGTGTCACGTAAAAATTGTTATCTGCAATATAAAAGCAGGAAAATAAATAATATACGACATACCTACATTCAGTCATAAATAGTTTATTGTACGTTTTCCTATATTGATTGATAGATGGCGTTATATTTTTTTTATTTGAAATATACTTTAGATTAATTCCTTTAGGACAGCTTGTTTATATGAATTCTGTATATGCATCCAGATTAAGCTTAAGTATGTAGGGGTGTATTGTGCAAGTAAGTAATATGGCACCTTCACACTGAGAGACACTCAGTCACGGAGTAAGTCGCGCAATGTAATTAGGTGTGAATAAACGTATCTCAAGCAATGTCGATGTTTCCCTAAATCACGTAATAATGACCCAAAAAAATATTTAGCTTAACTTCTCATAATAAATGTCTACCTACTACTCCTTTATCAAGATGTTTTCAATATTCTTACTTTTTAGTAACTAATTATTTTCCTAAATAATATTTATTTTGTGTATATTGGTCAATGTTGACTTGTTTGTTTGTTGTTTGGAAACATAAATAGTAATTATGAATTATTCCTATTAATATTATCTAATCCAGAAGTATCAGATTTAAGATTTGGACCTGATAATAACTTTAAAACCATTTACACCGAATTATGTGCTAATTCCAACAATGCTTTTGTTTATTTTTAGTTGTTTTATAATCTTAATTATGAGAATCAAGAAATATCCAAAACTATTATCATGAAATGCTGAAACAGTCGATATACATAAGTTACCGGTAAATAATTAATTTGAATAATATTAATAGATACATGTAAAGCTGTATGTTATATTAATGTCCATAGTAGACGCATTCACGTTATTTTGAAACGCGCCCACTTCCACACATAAGTAGGTCGAGGAAGGGACACTATGTTAAAAATAGTTTATAACTAAGAATTTGAAATGTCTTAGGATTCTTATAATAAAAGGACATAAAGATAAAAGACAACTCTACCAAGAAAATTTATAGAACATGATTCGCAAGAACTATAGACTATTATTATAACAATTGTTTATGCACCAGATAATAAAGGATAAAGATTTTATGTTATAATATTTTAGTTTTGTAAGAGTAATAGGCACTTTTTATAGTAATACCAAAGTAAAATTTTGAGGATGTAAAGTTTTTCCAGATTATAATTTTGCGTGACAAAAATAATTCAAACCGATTTATGGAGAAGTACCATCCATCTTTATACTGAATATTGTACTAAAGTGATAGTGGGATATTTATATTATTGACCATTCATGGGCGTTCAGGAAATATGTTTATGAAGCAAGTTTTGAAGTCATTGGTTTTATTTATTAGATTGAAAGTTTTTTTATATTCATTTAAATAAATTCATTTTTAAATTTAAAATATATAAGTTTGATATTATAATAATGGATCATAATTTAAAACGAATATTATACCTATTATTACTCTGAAAGCGACAAATAGCATAGTATAATTTTAATAAATTATATTATTATATTATAATAGCATAGTCCAAAATATTTCCAAAAAGTCCAAAAATATTTCCTTAAAACAAATTATTAGTAATAAATATTATCACGTTGTAGTAAATTATTAAAAAAAACAAAGCTTTAATAGAGGAGATAGAGGAGAGGAGAGAGAGAGGTTTAATATTAATATATAGAAGTGTAAATAATTTTATAACGATGTGCTTACTTTATTTTTTTTTATACGAATGTGTCATCTTTGATCCGGAAACACCACTCCGCCTCTTTGTGGTACGTGAAAAAAAGTACATTGAAAATTGCCACCCATCCAGGTGGTTTGGATGGTATTGCAGGCGGTAACGTATTATGTGGTGACGAAAAGCGACGACAGTTATCAGACCAAATAGCTCTTCGAAACACTCCTCGTCGTAAATGAAGACGACGCACAAAGAACCTACGTATCTAAGACCCGCCCAAGAAATCGGCTTTCTGTTTTGCTGGGCGTATAGTTTGCCAGCTGATCCCCAATTTTGACGATATGCTTGAAATTAGCTCTAGTGATTTCCATTTGAAGAATCTCGAGGCATGGTTATATTTCATCTTCAGAACTCTAGAGTTTTGATTTTCAGTGACTAACGCATTAACCCAGACTTGCTAGCGTCGAATGGTATCGTCGGTGTTGTGTGAGTCGGACGTTGAATGGACACTACTCTCCGTATCATGCAATAATCAGAGTACAATATGTGGGCTTCGACAGTGACCTGGTACTTTTCGGCTGAACAAATGATCCAAGAGAGCGAGCAGGAGAAAGGGACATGTGATTATCCACATCCCGTAGACAAGGGCCATTTTAATCAACTAGGACAGAAGATTTGTCAGAGTAAAGTTAAACACTCTATACCTACTCAGTGTCACGTCACGACGACTTCAGTGGAGGGAGTCTGTGAAAGCATCAATCAACCTTTGTTGGACATGGTCTATAAGTTGACTGGTCGGTAAGAGTCGGATCAGCCCAATACGAGCTATAGACAAATATTTAAAGCTAGACTCTACCACCATAAAAAATAAGGTTATCTTGTGTATATCAGATAAAATTAGAATATTACCAAACATTATACTGCTATAAGAAAGTTATTATTGAATGTAGAAAATTAGTAGTCATACGAAAACATACTATGTGGAGTGCAATTTGATTATGCGGTGGTCGACACTTACCTAATGTCTATAAAAACACGTTGCCTTATTGTAATAGGCTATTTTTAATGTCACACAAAGTAGAATAATATTTTAAAGTAAATGTAGATGTCTAAACAAAATATTTTTTTTTTATTTGGTGGTAACTTTCTTCGTGTGCATGAACATGATTATATACTCATTAATTGTTTTTAACTCATTTCTAACATAGTGAAATCTAATATCGATGTATTTTGATTTGGCAAGTGCTTAATGATTTGTTGCTAATTATACATTTTTATCAGTAATCTTATACATCATCTTCTTTAAATAAACAGCCTCTCTAGAGAGGTCTCTAATCTAATCTAATCTAAAGCAGAATATATTGTTCTTCAAGAGGTCTTGAAGAACAATATATTCTGCTTCAATGCTGGATAAGGAGATAGACTGTTATTTATTACTTCGTTCATCACAAAACAAAACCCACTAGCCCAGTCTACAATAACTAAACCAGTCAGCTCAATATTACCCTTATGATAGGGCAAACAATAATGTTTTGTTTTTTGTGAATATTTTTAATATTTATTTATCATAGGTAAAATGAGCCCTATTATAAAAGTTATTATCCCGGTTAAGGTAACAAAGAGAATATGTCAAATCTGGTCTAGTCAAGTATGCCAAATACATGGTTTCCAATTAGCTTTGGATATGGAATGTTTACTACACACTTTTAAGCTTTTTCCATGTTCAACTTAGGTACATTCAATGAGAGTATCCATAATTTTACATTTAGACATATCAAACTAATCTATAATTGGCCTAGGTATATATTCCTACAGTACCGACTAGTATCACAAAATGTATAGTCTTACATTATTTTTTAAAACTAATTCGCATGTTTAAGTAACAGGACCTAAATGTTTCAGTTTGAATTCAAAACTTCATACATTTTTTAATTTTATGGGTCTCACTTTCTTCTCAGTGTCACTTTTCAGTTATATCACTGGTATCCGAGTAAGACAATCCATCCATGACGTCGTTCTTTATTTTTATTCATATTATTGTGGTCAATGTGTGCTAACCAGCTGTACCAAAGCTCTTATAACTATAGCAGGTACTGCGAGCATACAATCTGCAACTTTAATATTTACCTTGTATACTTCATTTATTGAAATTGCCAGCACATTCTTAATGTTGCGAATGTAGCATTGGTTTTCTTCTAAAATAACCTTCTTGATTACTTCTTTCACTGAAATCAGGTTCGATGTTGAACTTTGTATTTACTGCATATATTTAATCATGTCGTAATTAAAATTAGTCAATATGTCTCCGGAATTCAAATCTGGCATTTTCCTATTACTCGTTTATATTTATTGATGAGGTCGCTCCATTTTATAATTTATTTCTTTTCGCGTCTTTTGCGCCGCTGAAATCCACGTCATTCTCTGGAACTTCCACATTAATGAACTTTAATTTTATTGCATTATTAATGTGCTAATAAAAATCCAACTCATATTTCAGTAATTGTAAAACCTCCGTTTTTTAATCTCTGAGCCACGTGGACCACCTACCTGCGTGAATTATGCAGTCATAGAATCGCAATTCTCTTGCGGTAATGAAATTAAGTGCCTTAGTATGGTTATTTTACGAGAAATATCTGACTCATCGAACATGGTTCTCAGTTTAGTCAATATCTTTAAAAATGTTCTTGCTTCCCCAATCAGCAGACGCAATCGTTCAGTTAACCTTGGCCTTAGGGCCATCTGATGGTTGTGCCTGGAAATTAACATCTGTCTCAATGTTGATGTATGTTGAGTAGTTCACTTGGTTGTTGCTTTTTCAGAACAGATTCATGCGGCTCGCCACTGGGGCACCGTGGTTTATGCGTAATATCGACTTGCACAGACTTAGACCTACCGACGATCGCACAGTATTTCAAGGGGCTCTCCAAAAGCTACTTTGACAATGCTGTGGGACACCCAAACCCGCTGGTGGTTCGTGTGGCCATAAGGCCACAGGATACACGGCCCGTAAGACTCCTAAAGTCAGAAAGAGAAGACCCAAGTCGGTACTTTTCGATCCGGACGACGCGATTACGTTAGGGAACGCTGCGTAAAAGCGGCAAAGCGAACATAAATACTACACATACACACACACACAGCGTCTTCGCCGGCGAAGACGAGGCCCCCATCCAAGCAGGTTGCTCCGGCGTTCTGCCGGCGGAGGACGTTAGTGTCAAATCCTAACCCACATCCAACCCTCGCTTCCCACCTAACGGCGTCCTGAGCCGTGGTCCGAGCCTCACAGGGGGCGCCCTCAGGACGCGCGTTCCCCTGGAGCCCTTCAGGTCCCCCTTTTTCAAGGGCGGGTCTCTGCACCCGTCCATTCCACCGGTGACGCTGTCATGGCCAGTAGGGCTAACAGCAGAGACACAAAAAAATAAAATGGTTGTTGCTTCACAACCTACAGATTTTCAACGACAAAACTCCACTCATCACAATTTTAGCGTCCTTTAAGGTTTGGAATGTTTTAAGTAATGCTTGAAGCATATTTTCCAAAATAAATAAAAAAAATCGATTATTTCAAACTAATTTAAACAGTAAAAATAATGAAAATTACGGATATTCGTCCATATTTTTTTTTTAAGGTTACACATAGTAAAACATAGACTGCATTTTTGAACACATTTAACAATATTCAATATTTTGTTATGTATAATCTAATTACGTCCAGAGACCTCATCCATAGTCATGATGAAGTACGAAATTGGTCCCTTAGCATTCCACTGGAGCGATGAGTCAATCCGTTGGGTTTTAGTTGTTATCCTGGCGGTCTCTAAGATGGTAAGTCTCCCATCACTATCCTCACTTTTCTAAAGGCCTGGCGTCATTCATAATTACTTTCTTAATATTAAAAGAAGGTCAAGGTATGTAAAACAAGTAAGAAGAGAAGGTATTACATTCTTATTAGAGTACTATAGTAGAAATATGAGAATAAATAAGGAATTAAATTGCCTTATTATAACATTCAAAAGTTTTTTAGTGGATCAAAATGTGTAGAACTGATGTTGTTGACTCATTTGCAGGGTTAATATTATGTATGTATACATCTAATATATATTTTTTTTTAAAAAAGAAAAACTGTTGACCGGCTCTTCTCAGCAAAGAAGCATTCCGAGCCAATGATAGTTTACTCACGGATCGACTGCACTGACCGTTTTTATTGTATTAATTGACGATTCAAAATGCATGGAAATCCCTACTTGATTAAAAATAGTTTAAATTTGAATTACTTCTACGTTTAAGTGTAATTGTATTTTTGTTAAAAGTGCCATCTAGCGGTCAGCTTAAGAAACAATTATGTTGAACGGCGTCATAGCTACCCTTAGCAATAGTTAGTATAATAGTTCAATAGAATTTCAAAAGATGGCAGTATTTAGTTTTAAAAAATCGACCATAGATTGAGCCACTTTATATAAATAATATCTGCCTCAAACAGGATAAAAAATAGGATAAAATAATATTTCTTATAATTTTAATTTGTTTTGTGTCACATATATACTTATATTATTTATAAAGAATTTTTCATACGGTGCCGTAAGTTTTTAAGGTTTGGGAACGGGAGGAGGCTTTGAAACTTACAATTAATATTTGACTATTAGTTAAAGTATAACAATAGTTTGAAACTCTTTTCTTATTCAGTAAGTTAATTTTTTTAATTAATACTAGATTTTACGTTGACGTTTTAGCTCGTTTTATATTTTTTATAATTTATCCCTCACTGGAAACGATTTACCAAAATAAACGATAGGACTTAAATATTAATTATAAGTAATTAAAAAGGTATTAAAAATATTAGTTGTCTATCTAATTATTTATTAATATTTGTTGTCTATAATAATGTACCAATGAACGTTTAAAAATATTTCCTTGATAAGTACAAGTACCTACATATACCACCGGTGACATGGACGGTGGTCATGGTCAATGGGGCTAACAACAGAGCTATTACACAAAAAAATATATACATATTTGTGAAGAGGCAAGTACAATAGTACGAAGAGAATATACTTTTAGCGACTTTACAATCTTGCGTAATCTATACATATATATATTGGTAGCAAGATAAAATATTGAATATATATTTTTAAAAGCAATTACACGCGCCCTTAATGCGATCAAAATATCTGTTAATGTGTTTTCTCTGATTTCAAATTGTTGTATTTAAAATGCAATAACACTACTAAAGAGTTTTTAAATTTCGTGTGTTGTTGAGTTATTATTTAAATCAAGGCAATATGAGTATCATATATATATTTTTTTTAGAAAAAAAAAATCATAAAATATGCTTTTATCTATAATTATAATAAAATTTAAAACAGCTTTGAATTTGTATTAATTTTAAGTTATCGTGGATTTTAAAATTTAAATAAATGCTTAGAAATCTTTTTTTTTTCTGTTTAAAAAGAAATACATGGATATACCATTTTTGTAAGAATTTAAGATTCTTATTTTTATATTATTTATCTATTGTCAAGTTTGAGGACATTAAATTAATAATTTCTAATTAAAGGAGATGTTATTAGACTGTGATATTTTAAAATCTTTTGGTAATTTAATTACTTGTTGTTTTACCAAACTTGTAAATTATTTGATGTTGTGTCATCATTTACTTATCTTCGTTGGTATTTTCAATTTACCTTTATCTGGTATGATGCTTGAGTGCGTAGCAAGTTTGATTTTCTGTATATTTTTTTTAATTATATTTTTCATAGCGTGCATTTATAAGTTTAACTTAATTTACATTTTTGATTTTAATTCAAGTAATAAGCTTTTGATGACTGTTCTTATAAATGTTGATTCTTGTAATCATTCGTCTCTTTAATTACAGAGTTGATTAAAAGTTATCGAATCATAATTCTTATTGGAACTCTCCAGGCAGTTAATAGTTTCTCGAGAAAATATTTACTATGATTTATATGATTTCATTATTCTCTTTTAATTTGCTATATACTATAGATTTGGTAACTTTCTTTAAATTACGTCGCAATATTTTTAATGTTTCAACAATCGGAATCGACATACGATATATATTTATTGCAATGATTTTTCATGAGGTTATATAATCATATATTATTTGAATTCATTATGGCGTGACTAGTTTCCAGTTTCTGAATGTGATATCTGGTATTAAATTCCTGATCCTCGATATTGTGTTGAGAACACTGCTGATTTGCATTTTAATATATCTGACTAACAGCATCAGAGCTGAAGAACAACTGTTTGTTTGCGGTCCACTTGCGGCAAACAAGGAGTCTGGCGCTTAAGAATGTTATAACTATAAGAGTATTACTTTAATTGTAATCCTATTTGTATATCAGTATGTAAGTATACAAGTTTATCTCAAATTACCCACCACAGAGCATTTGGAACATTTCTTTATAATATAACGATAATATCCTCTGTAATTAATATTAAGTAACGCCAGCCTTGCCATGTATTAAGCTGTCACATGGTAAGCCAAGCCAAGCCAAGCCGTGCCATTGTATAGTATTGATTATTTATTCTATTAATTGGAAATGTTATAATAGATTATCAAAACGAATGTCACGAAACAAGACGTGACACACATGTGCCTTTTTATTTCTTTATATTGTTGTGACAAGAGAAGACAGTTGAGGGAGGATGGCAATTCACTTGTCACAGCATCCCCACTTTTATTCTAAGTTAAGTAACAACTGTTAAGAAATACTTTCGATTAAGCGATTTCATTAAAATATTTATGTGATTTTTATTTTATACATTTTCCCCGAATTACTGGACTGCCTAGGATACAATGATTATGGTTATATATAATTGTTTCGGTAAAAATATATTTACTTTTAAAATCAAATATAATCACAATATTAATGAAATTTTGTCTGTCGTTGTATTATCATCTTACACAGGAAACTGTTAACTCTGGAAACTTCTCAGCACCAGCTAGTAATATATAAGTCTATTGTAGGAAAATACGTGATCATTAATTGTTATGTTCATGATACATATCGTCAACAATAGTTTTAAACTTATTAGTCAATTACTCAAACAAAATGGCCGATTTTAAATACATGATTAAGACATGGAAGAAATTTATTGCAGTAAAATCTCATAACAAAAAATCTGATTTGAGTTATAGTGAAACTAAATGTATAGACATAGATTTCGCACTCAAGTTATATATAGTATTAATAAAACTAATATATTTTATTGTAAATATATTATAAAGAATCTAAATAACGTAGTGCATTATATTTATAAAATTCCTTCAAAATTGAAGCGAAGCAAACATCTCGCGATCGCTTTATGAGCGGCCCAATCAAGCGGCGACGCCTCGACTAACTGCCGCTCCCCGGAGAGAGAGCGCACCGCCTTACTAACCATGGTTTAGAACTTCAGTTAAGCTTTATATAGTGTTCTATAGGTTATTTTACAATTATATCTACAGTTTTAATTCAAATGTTCGTATATTTATAAATTTTATCTTTACTTCTCAAGGCGAGTATTTTATAACTACTACTTTTGATTTTGTAATCAGTAATTAAAATAACTTTGATGAATAATGGTTATGAAATATTTAAAAGAACATTTTGTGATGATTACAGTCATCAATAGGAATTAACGAATCATCATTATTTTTAATATTTTGATTAAAGGAGGCGATAATTTTCTGAGAGATTGTGATTACGATGTCTATTGTAAGTAAAAGAAGTAATAAAAATGCAAGTTCTAAAAACCTATTGTAAAAAATAGACAAAATTGACTATTAAAAATTATAAAAGTAATCTTAGTTTTAAACTGCAGTTTCACCAGCCCTCGTGTAGTAGAAACTCAATATTGGTTAATAAAGCAATAATCATCAAAACTTGGCGGCGACGATGCCATAGTGTTCATTTCTCAAATTTCACACACAGAACTGCACACTGTCGAAAAGTTAAAAATGTTGAGAGGGAAACGTACACAGTGTCGCCAATTGATGTTAGTTGGAAAACTAATTTTGGTAAGCCAATAAAAATATGAGAGCGTTGACTTAATTTTGTTTTGGAGTTGAGTTAATTTTGACTTTACTGCGAAACGTTTAACTGACTTATTGTATCGTTTTATTAACTGGTCGTGTTTCTGTTTATTTGTTTTGTTAATTTTTGAAGGGTTTCAGAATTGTTTTAGTATTTTATAAGATAAACGAGTTCGTTTTTTCTTTTTAGTTTATTGTTATTAGTCAAAATTATAAACATTTTCTATGTTGTTATCTGTTAAAAGAAACAATATATTTTAAAGTTCAAACTTTAAAATAGCAAGAATAAATGCGGTTTGAAACTTGGTATGGGTGTGATAGATTTAATTGTTATTATAACTACTTGTGAGCTCCTTTAATTAGTACAACTAAAATGGTTTAAAGTAGTAAGCGATGGTAATACGAGGGTACCTTAGTTTCAGCTTAGTTTATATATGATAAGAAACAATTAATACCGGTGTAAATTTTAAGAACAAATCATATAATAAATTCTGAAGTTATTAACACTAAACCTACCGACAATTCTTGTATACCTGTTCCTACCGCACGCCGTCAAATTGACCGGTAATTAAAAGTTATTTTATTATATAACACAGGCAATAATGGAAATAACTAAAAGTAGAGAGTGTAGAAAATATTATATGTATATTCTAAGAATTGTCAAGTAGTTTGATAACGATATTATAACGTTTAAAAATGTGTAAGTTTTACAAAAGTGTAACAACAGTTAATTTGACCGGTACTGGTAGGTTTAGTGTTAAAACATATAAATATAAGTATGTATAAGTTTTTAAATTTTCGTGTTTCATGACTCAGACAAACAAACAAGCGGCCACATATTAACATAATGATATTTATTATAATAATTAGATATTATTATAAATGATGTCTTTGTTTGTTGATATCATACATTGGATATTCCTTGAATACCATTGTCCCATGATATAGTGCCTGTTTTCACGCGTTACCCATAACTCACGATGTTTTCGTATGAAACACAGCTTGCTTGGCAGTTATTTTACAACCCTGAATATGTTATTGAGTGGTTTTGCCTAAAAATATATTTATACTTAGTCTAATATTATTACTTCAGTATTATTTAATGTAAAAACAATGTTAACTTTACCACAGTTTTAGAGATTTAGTTATACAAAATAACAATCCAATTTCTTGTCAAAGAACAGTTAGATAAACAGCAAGTCAGCCCCACACCAACACCATAAATTGTCATCAATCAAAATGAAATCATTCTTAGTCTCTCCCGTCGGCGAGTAGTGACTATAGATTTTATCCGTCAATAGAAAAAACACCATATCTCCTGATTGACCATATAAAAAACGGTGATTTGTCATTTTTATTGCGAGAAAAACATGTTTATGAGCATCTTAAGAGGGGAAACAAAGCTCAGAGGGCCTATTACTTATTCGCGTGGTCGTCGATATGGTATCGTCCAATCAAATGATTGGAGAACTTACATAATCGATTTTAGTATTTTATTAAATTTAAATGATAATTACTGTGAAATAAAACTGTTACGATGATGTTAAAACAATTGAAGTAAATGGTCTAGATATTTTTCAAGACTTTGTTGTATTTGTTTCTTTCTGTTTCTTTGGGTTCATTGTTAATGAATAATTTTTTTTAATTGTATATTTTTTGGTCCGGGAAGTGAACTAAGAAAGCCTCAACCATCACTTACTTTTCCTCCGGTTAGATTTAGTACAGCAAATCTAACTCTACAAATATATAACATAAACAACAAAAAAAAAAATTATTATATTGCAGATAGCGAAATGAATGTTTATTTACAATTTTCGTATGTAAGTTCTAAATAAATAATTTTACCAAAACCCATACGACATTGTCGCAAACGAATGTCGCATAACTTGATAATAGTAGCACGGGCACAAAATAATCATTGGCCACTTATAGCGTCCTCGGGGGGTTCGTAACTATAAACGAGATACTCGATACCACCCCGCCATGGACGAAAATCGCTTTTTGTTTATTACACGTCCTTTCTTTACTTTTGTTTTAATGGCTTTCGCGGGTCACTTTTGATTTATTGTTATAAGAAACATTTTAATTCATACTTTTATATCTATATAATAAATTTTATAAATTAATCTCTCGTCTGTTTGTAATTTCTATCTAATACATCAAAAGTTACTTTGTAATTAGGTTATTGTATTATTTTGTTAGATACATTAGATGTAAGCACATTTATCAATGGAGCAAGCAGCTCGGTAGTTGCTAATTAATATATAGAACGATAAGGCTAAATGCCGGGAATATGCAAGCCTCGCTGTCTACGTGATTTTGATACGAAGTCAGGGTTGTCAACGAAAAATTAGTAACGATTATAAAATAGATTGTAATTTTTTTAAAGATTACATTCTTTTATATTGACATCATTCTAAGGAGTATTCAAAATAACGGAAACGTATTTTTTTTTATTTACCATCCGTTACTTTAGTATTTTTTTTTCGTGTATGATGTAAAGAAAATATAATAATTAATGTAATAAAATATTTTTAATTGAAAAACGTGACAACCCTATCAAGTTCCGCGAATCTTGCTCCAATAAAATATGAAGTGCTCTTAAACATCTATGCGCGGGAGTAACGACTGGGAACACCTTCTGAATACAAGAACGATATAAACGAAGATAAACGAATAACTCTCTGATAAGACTTTAGAGCTACAACCACGCGTTCAGGGAAATAAAGTGAAATACTTGAACGTTATTACTTTAAGGGTTGTCGTTTTTCAGTTTTATTGCATATCAAGATAGCGTAATTAGCATTGGGTCAATAATTTTATTTCCTCTCACCACTCTATTGGTAGTTTTAATATTTCAGTTAATAGTCGCTTCTTAATATTATATAGTAAGTATTAAAGTCTCCTACAAACATAAAGAAACTGTTACTTAAAATATATTTTTAACCAAATTATCATCAATTAATACAAATTTCTTGCTAAAATTTGCCTAAAAAAGTTTGGTAAATAAGTAGGTATTAGCATTGAAAGAAGGAAGTATTATAAAATAAAAATAAAGAAATAATAGCAATATGACATAATATATGAAATAAATAATAATGAAGGGTAATTCGGATGTAAATAGGGCGCCATAATTCCAATGATCGATATCAACCCTTCCGCAAACAACCTCAAAAAATAAAACACAAAAACCTTATAGCAAATGACATCACAATTTATATCATCTATAAATCTCGAATATCGCAAACGGAATCAGATTCGTTGTGTCGCCTCCTATCTGCTAAAGTTTCACAATAAATACGACGAATCTGCATAACTCCGAATCTACGTGGAGTTATGTCTTTGGTGTACGAGTATGTACCGCGGAAATACAGCGAGCCAAGAACACTGCTGGATGTGATGTTTTACAGAACAAACTTTTCATAATCTTTTCGTAATTTATTTGTATTTCATAAATAGAACAATAATTACTATATATTTTTCTAAGTGGTGTATTTGGTCGTTTTCTTTTCGTATTATTTCGTATAGTCTCATCAGGGTTACAAAACCCTCTGCCTCTCTAAAATATAAATGGAAATATACATACATAAATATATACATGAATAGCCAGCCCAACAATTGTAGCATAGGCAAATAACTAGGATCCGCCAACCGTGCGCGGCGGGTGTTGAGCTGAGCCCCTCTCCTTTCTTCTTTTCTTGATAATTTTGAATGGCTAAACATTTTTTCAATCTGTTTTCGCTATAACATCCGCGTTGGCCTCAAACATACATGAGAAAATTTTTAGCTAATTATCTCGTCGCATTCTGGAGACAACTAAACACAAAAAAAGTTCTCCCAAACGGTTAAAGCTTCGTTTACGCTCAGCTCAATAACGTAAAAAATAACTACGCCTTTTTTTAAATATACATTTATTAATAATTAATAAAATCAATCTTTGTCAAACTTAGAAAAGTCCAAATATTATGTAATATTTTATCTAATAAGATACCGCATCCACTTTACCTCCCTCCTCACATTAAACCTAGATGGTTGAACATAAGAGAGCTAGTACGGGACCCTCTTCCGGTGTTACTCTCGCTAGAACAACTGTTTGTTTGTCTGTACACATTCCTATGTAACTGGGTAGTATTAACTTCTAAAGTATCAAACTTATTAATGTCAACGTAATAGTTATATAATAATAGCTCTGCTTTATATGAAATATATTAATATATGTGAGACTGCAATACTCGTTGTATCAATCAATCAGTATAAAACGGAATAGTTCGTATATTTTACACATATTATTTTTCAAATCGTATAGATTTTTAATAGTTCTTAAATTTGCATCAATCATGGCGTCTAAGAGATGTTTTCTTTATTTTATCTTCAATGTGTGTAAATAGGCAATAGGCAAACAATTAATACATCAAATTAAATCAACCAAAGGTCAAAGACAAATTCCTAAAATGGCTCGACATTTTGAAGGAAGTAAAAAAACAACATCCTAATTACATTAAGATGGTGGACTATTATTTAACACCTGGGATTTTCTCGTGAGAAAAAATATAAAATTTAATAAAAAATACTGTAATTATTTGATACGAATAACTTGTTAGTAACCACTATCAAATTATCTGAATAATCTTTATCTTTTCTTCCCGTAATGAAAATAGCAAAACATTCTAAACTTTAAAAAAATTAAAAATATAATCAAATATATGTTATAATTATTAAATAAAATAGTTTTTTTTGTAATAAAAATTGAATTTAATGAAATAG
This sequence comes from Melinaea menophilus ssp. n. AW-2005, assembly GCA_918358695.1. Classification (NCBI taxonomy): domain Eukaryota; kingdom Metazoa; phylum Arthropoda; class Insecta; order Lepidoptera; family Nymphalidae; genus Melinaea; species Melinaea menophilus. The sequence goes on along the minus strand of OU911057.1, from coordinate 6,163,860 downwards.
AATGTAATTGAAGATGGTTTTTCGATTATTTTTCATATCAAGTCTCTGAGGTCCAAGAGAATGGGTCTCCAATATGGCGGCGGCGGGTCCCAATATGGGTATTACATATTTTATCTACCGCTCATATTTCCATCTCCCGTGTTATTGCTACACGAATATAAGAATATGGAAGAGTTTTATTATATTTTTTTCCTTAAAAGTGTACATTTCAGTGCTTGTTCTAAGTTTAACCGCGGTAAGGTTAATACACGCTTTATTCCTACAATATTACTATTGATTTTAATATATTTAAAAAAGTCAAGAGTTTTTGGTTAGAAATGAATGATTGACAACATTCAACATGTATTCACTAAAGAAAAATAGTGTCCTAAATCCATAGATAATGTCACATTAATGCTGAAACTTCTTAAATAAGCGATTAAATTACTACAAAATAAATGAAAAATGTTGAATCGTGTCATCCATGTATTTACATCCGTGTATATTTACCTAGCCTTCGGCGGCGAGGTAATAGGTAGGCGGGCGCGGGGCGTTAGGCTGAACTACCGACATCTCATTTCTACAGGAATATGATAATAGCATATTTCTGTACCTGTTTTAGAGCGACGTGTCCAGCACTGACGTAAAACAAAACATCAACTATCATTTATATTGAACACAATAATTATTTTAATGTAAAGAAAATTTCATGTTTATATAATACTTAATGAAAAACACATGTTAATATATTTATATAATTTAGTCAGTCAGTTGCGTCATTCCGGAAACAATTAAACGTGCATCTTTCAAAGCTTATATTTAATAAAAATAAGTCAAATATAAAACAAACAAAAAATTATATTTAATTTAATAACTTTAACAATAACTATTAAAAACGAATGCTTTTTATAAATAACTATTGTATTATACACGTACAGAGGGAACTTAGAAGCCCAGATAGCAATTCCATACAGTATTTCTTCGCGTGTTAACACGAATAAACCATTACAGATATTATTCAGAAACTCATCACTTAAAGCCTTATTCGAATCTGATATTTATTCTGAACCATACGGGCTTTTACGCATATTGTTTTCAAAACATCGATATCAATCTCGAAAAATAAAACATTGGTGTTGCTTTGATTTAAAAATACTATTAACTTAACGAATAGGATTATTATTATTATATTAATTAGCTAATTATTTACATTGTTTATCGTTCAGAAAGATCACAAAAGGGTAGGGTTGTCTCTCCAGTGTTCATAATTAGCAGTATTTCAGCAGCCCTAGGCTAGTGTACAATTTATGAGCATACGTCAGCTAATAGCTGCTCTGTATAGTTTATATATTCGGTTAATATTTTAAAGTGTCCTGTCATGTATTATCTGTTTGTCTGCGGACATATTTCATCTACCCGTCGCCGCTACTGGCGGCCTTATTCTGATACTCTGCAATGTAGTTATTTATCATTTATCAAATATTGCATTGTAATTGCAAAACAGCGAATTGTGATAACTTAATTTATTGTTCATTCAACTTTGTTAAGGCGTTTAGTTTTTTTCATACATATTTTAAGGACATATATGTTTAAAATGACTGAAAACATGAATACGTTTGGTTTAACTAAGGTTTGAAGATAAGGATACAGTATAAAAAATGTTTTTTTTATTCATCCCATATTATTTAAGAATCACAATAAACCTTACTAATGCCTAAAAACAACAATTAAAATGTACATTTTAATCTGTTTGAAGGTAAAAATTTTTACTCTACATTTTAATATTCAAATCGTTTCTAAATAATTTTAATCTCGCGAGCTGTTACATAATAGTCGTTCGTCCGGCCGTTAGTATCATTTTGATTGAGATTTACAACTGTATTGTACAGAGGGCGCTGTAACAATATTACAGTATGCCACTTTGATAATTGAGTGTCTTAGTTGTATCAACGAAATGCTATTCACTTCTGTTCTAAGGATACATAGCGCAAAACACTTGCTGAAAGTTAATCCGATTGCCAGTTGTTAGTAATTTATTTGAATAACTATTCATAATCACATTGTAATCTCATTGTTTCTTATATTTTTTAATGTTTCGAATAAGATAAAATAAAATATCCATATCTTTTCAATTAACTTATATACAAAATACATTACATAAAATTTAACTGACAATCTACTTTAAGACTTACTAACACATTCATGTAGTTACTTATTTTTAGGATACTTATATTTTTTTTAATTAATTAGTGAATACAAAATTTATTGTTGCGTGTTGAAAAATTTTGATTTATACGCTGAAAAATATTATAAAACGCCGAGATTTCAGCTAATTTAATTGGACAATGGCAATAGCAAGGGAGCTGTCAGCGCGTGCTGAGGACATAGAGCTAGGAAATTTTTATCGTAATTTTGGATATATTATATTGATAAGTTTCTTTAACGGTGGACAGATGTGAGGTTGATTCAAGGGAATTACTAGTTTCATATATATATATATATATATATATAAATATATATATATACAAATAGTCAATCAGTCACATTCGATTACATGACCTCCAGTAAAAAGTGAGCAGTTCGGCCGAATCCTAATTTTATGTTACTTAAAGAACATCCACAATACACCTACCCATGTATTATGGAATAACTATTTAATATTAATGATGACTTAAAATTAGGTTGCAAATTGTTAATCTAATAATTTTAATTTCCATATTATCTTGAGACACAAGTTTCATATATATTATATGGTATCAAGTGAGATTCAAAGGAACACATCCTTTAAGTTCGTGGTTCCTTGTTACCATTTAGTAGATTGCGCGTCAGAACGTCACATATGCCGTCGGAGTACGACCTGATATATTTTATAAAATCCACTTGACCTGCCATCAAAATATTTTGACGTCCTCCTTAAATTTTGTAGCAGTTTATACTTTTAAAATATTTTAGGAATATATGTTTCATAAATTTTATAAATAAGTTTCGCAGATTCCTATCCTTGTAAGGAAGATATCATATTGTCAAATAAACTATTAATTTGTATTTACCCTGCAGTCAGAATATTGATAAATCCGTCTTTAGAGGGTTAGCCCTCTATTTAAATATTTGTTACATAAAAAAATAACACATCCAGTGCTTCGAAGACATCTCTATTCGGAGATTTCACAAAAGAGATTCAAATTATTGTAAAAACAATGAAAAACTACACAAAAATGTTTATTTTGGTAACACTTAACTGACCTGGACTTAATGAGTTTTATTAATTTGTTACACGGAGCATAGCATAAGTGAGTACAATCTGGCGAGTGGTGATAATGAATTGGCAAGAAATGATTGATGCGGTTTTCCGTCATTCGCTAATGGTTGGGGCGTCTTACGCACTGCAGGCTGCTATTGCGGCGATTACCTACTTACTAACGAAATAATATCACTTTGTTACAGCAGAGGTTCTCGTTATTATTGTATGCCCGATCCTACAGGATTAGGATTTGTAATGACACATTTAATAAAATTTTTATACTTCATTATAATATTAAATACATGGTGGTGGTATATTTGGTGGTGATATTGATGTTTTAGTTTTTTATTAATAACAAAAATATTGTTTCAACCTTCAGCTGTCATCAATCATTAAAATAACAAAATACTTTATTAATTAAATAAAAAACTGTCAATCATGAAATAACAAAAAAGTATATTAGTTAAATGAAATTGCTAATAATAAAATGCGACGACTGGTCACCGGACAGTGCGTAAACAAAATATAATGTAAGCGCATTTCATTACATAATGAAATATGATTCACCGCTGAGACGGAAAACACGTTTAGGTCAGTCGTTTCCACACACACCATTTGATACAAAACCCATGTCGAGATGTTTAAACTCTGCCATGCTATGTGAATTGTATATTAACATTTTAAATGGAATCTGTCTTATCTGTCCGATTGTGTTATATATTAATATATATATTCTATTTGTACATCTGTTTGTCTGTGACATTTTAGCTCTGAAACAGTTATCAAGTTACAATTTTCTTATTTTGAAACTGGTTTAATCAAAATTGATGTATTCTTTAATTTTAGGTCCATATTTTAAGACTCTAGTTACACCGCTCCAAGAGTAGTTGAAAACTATCGATATTTTTCTGAACGGATTTGTTATTAATATTGAACATCCTGTTTTATTACTAATATATATTTCATTATAATATCTAAAAATATCCACACTTTATAGGTGAAAAACAAATTATTATAATAACGTTCTTAACAACATTCCAACGCCAGGTTGTAACAGCCCGGGGTCCAGGGAGATTGGAAAATGCAAATACGGAGCTTAACTTCGCCAACTGCTGTCAGATATGTAAAGGATTCTATGTATAGCGTCCTGTGGAATATAATACCATATTAAACTTAACTACTAAGCAAATATCAGAACCTATCACTTATTACTACATTTTTAACACTAAACCTACCAAGTACCAGTCAAATTGACCGTTCTTAAAATTTTGTAAAACTTACACATTTTTAAACGTTATAATATCGTTAACAAACTACATGACAATTCTTAGAATATGCATATTATATTTTCTTCACTATTTACTTTTATTTATTTCCATTATTACATGCGTTATAAAATAAAATAACTTTTGATTACAGGTCAATTTGACGGCATGCGGTAGGAACAGGTGTACAAGAATTGTCGGTAGGTTTACTGTTAATATTAGAAATATCTTACCAGTACTATTCTATGGAACTGTTCTGATATCTGAGTAAGTTATATGATTTTAAACAAAGACTAGGAGTATCTTGTAAGTTGACAGTTCTTATAATATTTTACATAACATTTGTACTTACCTAAAGTTTTAAAACAATAAAAATAAACCAATTGAAATGTAATAATTCACAAGTGATACATATTTAGATGCGAATACCAACAAGTTCATTTATTTTGTAGCGCTGTGCGGTACCTGTTTAATATTTATGAGTTCCAAAACGCATCAGAGCGCGGTTTGTTTAATAACATTGTTTTTAAACGACAATTTGTTGGGGAACGAACCCTTTAGGCTATACTGGGGTGCTAGGGCTGGGAATACTCTCTTTTTAATGTAAGTCTTAACTTCATTTTATAGCAACTAATTACGGCTATTAATTATAAATCTATATAAATTCTTGTCTTACATTTTTAGAATCAATAAATATTAATAAGCGAAGTTTATGTCAAACTATTTTATAAACAAATTCACACACATATAAGATTTTAATAAATATAAAGAAAGCTATATATTATATAAATTTATATAAACTATAACTACTGATTATATTTAAATATTTGGTAGTGTCAGCCCTGAGTGGGTTTGGTGCTAAACAGTAGCGTACCGCGCAAACCCTGTTACAGTGTCATCTAGCCGCAATCTTCGCTAACTGATTTTCACTTAACTTGTGTATACTTTGGTATCAGCTTGCTGTATACAAATCTCATTGAATACAAATCAAAATATTTAGTTTAATACATAATATCACATATGGCACTAATACTAGGGTCTTATTACATATTTAATACAAAAATAATATAACGTCAAAATAAGTCTTGCTCATGTTATATTAAAGTTAACAAGTATTATAAATATACCTCAAATATAAATACAAGTAAATCAAATAAATAATCAATTGATATATTAAGAATATCAATAATTTATAGTTGACATTGATAAAGCTAGAACTATAATAAAATATAACAGCTACCATGAGTGGTTACTCTTATGAAAATAGTAGAAAATAATTTACAATTTATTTTTTTATTATTAAATTTGTTTGTAGAATTATTGTTGTTTTTGTAAATATTACAATGAATAAATAACTTATAAAGTTATTAAAAATAACTATTATATAAGCTATACCCGTTGCATTCATATTTCCATTGAGAGAATACAGTTTTATTTGAAGTAACGGCAACATGTTACATACATTTCCATGCCATTAGATTCGGAATAACATTTGAGGTATCAGTATTACGCGTGGACGAGCTCGGTCTCCGCTGCCAATACACGTCATTAGGAGGTATTAAGGAGATGATCTCCTAGATATATTTTTTCTCCAAAAACTCTCCTATCTACACTATCTTTTCATAATCTGCCGTCTTTGTGTTGAGTAAGTTGCTATAGAGCTGGATTAAGCTTTAATTCAATACTATACACTCTAATTGCGGGGAAAAGAATAACAAATAAGCACTCTTATCTTCACCGGTTCTTGGATTGAATCAATTAATTTTCCAAACCAATGATTACAATGATAATAAAAAAAAACTTACTGTCAAAATATTTTTGTTTTGGACGCCTCGGTAAGTGTTTATAATAATATTTTGTACCGTGATATAAAATTAAATTAAAATGTTTAATTTATTATTTATTTATCCATGCAGCTAATGTCACCTTAACACACACTTTTAGGTCTGAATTGAAATCGCAGAGAAAGTTGGTTTAAAATAAACCGTAACTCGCGTGTCCACTGATCCAAGGACGAGATATCGTAATGGTTTTGAACGGGTTCAGATAGCTGTTCAAATAAATGTTTTGTTTAAAGTATGTTGTTTTCATATTTGTATTGGTTTTCATTAATAAGCATATAGTAATATCAGTTATCATGTAATTCCATTAAAATGTTACCTGTTAAATTTCCTACTTTGTTAGATATAAATTAATATTATACTTTCAAAATGTTTTATAGTGAAATCTTTAATATTGCTTATCTTTAGGGGTAAGAAACCCCTCGAAAATAAGTAAGTAAGTGAGTGTTTGAATTTAAATATATTATTATAATATATTTCTATTATTCGAAGTGATCTTAAACTATTTTGTATGAATTTAATGAATACTAATGATAGCGGTGTCATCATTATCGGCATAAGTCATTAACCCGACCACAATTAGTTGACGCGATGGAAAAGTTCCGTGCTTCATGTTTTATCAAGGCAGTGGAGGGAGTGGAGGGAGTGGAGGCAGTGGTGTGAGAGTTATTGAATTAACTCTACAGTTGAAAGCGTATTAACCGATGGAGAAGTTTTTACTCGACTCTACTGAGAGTTATGGTTTATCTGACTTATGATTTGTGGGTTCAGAAAATATACTTATTAACGTATTGCTTGTTACATAGATTAATACTTATTCAATATCATATAATCCATAATTAAAATAAGATTTTATTATTATGTACATAACCATTCAGAAGTAGCAACACTTGAGTATGTATCAAAGATAAATTTTGAAGGTGATGTCCAAAGGAATTAAAAAAACGGCACTTAACAATACATCTACTACATCAGTATAAATAAATTTTAAAATAAAAGCTAAAAAGTTCTAAAGGTAAGGAATATATGCCACATAATATAGATATTGGAACAAATGTTTCTAACTCTGGATATTTATCTGCATTTGATCAGTTTTTAAATAAATAAATAAGTTCCTAATCAATGTTATAAGTGAGGAGTTCGCGTTCCAGTGATATACCGGGTATATATTCATTTGTATATATACCCGGTCTCATATGAGCTAGTAAAATTGATTTAGAAGGTGTTCCGGAAAACGTATATCGGTGTTGGGGTCCAGGGCGGCTCTAATTTCAATAGAAACGGCCTGAATTTTGTTTCACTAATAACTTCCATTCCGACTACGTAGCTTCATTTAATAATTATTTTAGGATTCATTATCTTTTTAGTTATTTTTGTTATTTTTACTTACGTTATTTTTGTTTATTTGGCATGGTAAATTTTTTGGTTTTATAATATTTCAAATTGCTTATTTTTGTAATATATAATTAATAATATTTTAATGATATAAAACAATAATATATACAAGTGTTACTGGGAAAGATATTGAAGAATAATTAATTCAACCAAAAAATTTTACTAAAGTTGTAAAAAAATTCTCCTCTCCCTCTCTCCCTTCTCTCCTCTACTATTATGTTAGGTTAATTTAATTGATAAAAGCATAATCACAGTCGGTAATAGAACCCACTACACTCTCAGTCACCGTCACTGCGGCTCGCTAATATCCGCAGTTGAGACCCGCGCGGACATCGTTCGCCATTGTTCTGGGAATATTACTGAAGGCAGAGGTCGTATACATTTTCTTCTAAATTAGAATTTGTTTTATTATTCATTAAAAAAATCTGTTTCTTTATAATTTCCATACAGCCAGCAGGTCTACTCCTAATTTATTATATAAAATTAGGTAATTAAATATTTCGAAAATAATGGATATGAAGGCCACTTTGCCCTCAAAAAAGGTATTCTAAATTTGACTGACGAAAACAATATGTACATATTATATGCGAGTAACTCGTTAAACTCTATAAGCTGAGACAAAAAAAAACGAAAAAATTTTTATATAAAATCATAATAATGAATTTACCTGAAAATAAAAACCTAAAGTTTATAACCTCTGGTTTTCAGTCGCGGTCATTAATTCAGGGCATCGAGTATTGTTTCCTGTGCACAGCGATCGTTCTCAAAATCCGCTTTAAAATATCCATCTCTTTCCGACCCGCAGCGGGCAGGCGAGAAGGAAGATAGGCTTCCTGCGAAACCTGAAAAAAGCTTTCGCTATTGTGTCCGTGATTAATGATTTGTTTGTTTGTTATTGCTCATTTGACAACATGTGTATTTTATGTTTTATGCTGATTTTGTTATATACTACCTACATATATACAAGGGAAGGTATTTGTGAATAGTGCTGACGGTTTTTAGTAATTTTCTTAAGTTAAGTTAAGAAAGTAATTGTTTTGACAGACAAAAGTTTTTCTATACCTTAAAAGCTTTACTAAATATATTTAAATAAAACAAATATAGTATAATCTGAACATTTCACAACAATACAATAAGCGACATGTTTTAAAACAAAATAAAAATGTATATATAATATTTCACCGATGTCTATATAAAGTACGTATGAATTTCAACATTGTTATGTCATAATAAAGCTACATTGTTGTAAACCATCACCAGTTTCCGTATGCCATAATTTTTACATTTCGCATGTTTTCGAGCGGACACGAAATATTGTGACATTATTAAACACATAAAACCACTGGAGCAGAGCGATAGCTATAATATATATATGCCAAAGAGATACGATGCGAAATATGCAAACGGTACCAAAATGAATCGAATATTAAAATTGTTTTGCATACTGCATTTTTATTATGTACTCAAATATATATCATTATCTAACCTAATACATATTATGAAAAGCGAGTAATTTTTCACAATTTCAACATCTTAAAATATTTCTCATCCATTACATTAATCCTTATGAAATTCGAGTTGAAAATCCCGTAAACTTATTACAAAAGGAAGCTCTTTGTCAAATAACAATCAACTTGAGCGGCTAGTTACTTATAAATCACACATCAGACACTTCGACATTGGTTAATCATATTTATAGTTAAGGGAGAGACACACCCCTCCTCTCTCCTCACCCTCCTTATATTATCATTAAAGTTTAAAAAACTGTTTGTTTCTTATTTTATCATTCATTTATATTATATGTTTCCAAAGCAAAAAAAAATAATAGCTAAAAAATTCATTTCAACGAAATATCAATTGTGAGTGAAATTATGAGTGTCCTAACAGATTTTTTTAATGAAATTTTCATATTTATTTTCCATTATTATAAAGTGAGATATAAAAAAGTGTTTAAAATAAACGCCCCTTAAGAATCCGTAATCTTTTACCGCGGCGAGGGCCGTGTATCACACTAACGTCTTTAAAGATTTACTGCATATCCTCGGGTAGGTATTTCATTGATAAGTGATGTGTGATCAACTTACAACTTGGAAATATTTTTAAGGACTTGATTTATTTAACATTTTTCATTATAAGAGATAAATTTGTGATTATTGTATACCAAATTGCTAAATAAAATTAAACATCATTTATTTATTCATTTATTATTTATTTATTTACCTTCACGCCATATCTCTTGCGGGGTAGCCAGAAACGACGGAGCGCCAAACGCAACGGTCCCTGCATACCTCTTTCGCCACGTCCACAGACATCAACCTCTTCATACATACCCCCCGGGGGGGTCCTCGTGCTTTTTACGTGACCTTCCTCCAGCATCATAGATACTTTGTTTTCGAAGGTCACTCGAGGCCTCCACCTTTCTCTCTTAACGCTCACTTTTCCTGTATAAATCTTTTTTACCATTTTTAATTAAACATCATTTCATATTTTATATTGTTAATGCCTACAAAATCAAAAATCATAACAATTGAAAATGACTGCGTGTATATATGTATGTTAGAACAAAGCTCCTTTGAAAGGTTCCGAATATGTAGTAAGGCTTTGTACCCCGGACGTGGAATAGAGACCCATTTGTCCTTTGTTCCCAAATAACTATGTACTTAAAAAGATATCCTGAACTTATAAATATTCATAGTTTAGTTTGGTATTAAATAAAAATAGTTACAAATTAACTTTCATATCTAAACTGAAACTAATTTTGTATAAAAATATAAGATAAGAGGATCGATGTCAGTATTGTTTTAAATCTTTCTACTATATATATTATATATATATATATTAAATGTAAGTTTTTAAAGTTAGCGTGTTCACGAGGAGACGAGATGTCTAACAGTGATATTCAATTTATCTTCTGCATCCTCTCTTAACATCTCAGAGTGGATTGACTTCAGAATTAGTTGCAATTCTGTTCTATTTTATAATCTAAGGCAATCAAGGTATAAGTATCGTTGTATTTATAATCCTCAGGTACATGTGGCTATTAAGCCTTAACAGCCTTAGCTGTTGGCATCCATAATAATCATTGCAATTAATAACTCCATAATAGGCAAGTTTGAAATAATTCATAATTTAATGTAAGTGGTTATTTACACTTTTTTCCAAATTTATTCAAGAGTTTTCTTTCCAAATTTGTCTTGAGTTATCTTAATTTTCAAAATGCTTAAATAAAATATATAACGCAATGACTATTTTATAAAGGAACTTAAAATCTATTTAAGATGCAAAGCTGAACAGAGCTTTGAATTTGATTCACATGCTAAATATATACAGTGAAATATGGTTCAAATTAATATGGATGTATGCGACGGGGAGGTATTAAGTGATATCTTCTATCTAGCACAATATTCAATTAATTAAATGTATGCATGAATATTAATAATTATATCTGTTTATAGAAATGGCTGGCGAAGTAGCAAACAGTCCACGAATGGTTAGCGGTGCCGTCACCCATGGACTTCTGAAAATAAGTAAAGCTGCAAATATGGGGTACTCTTTAGGGATGGATATGGATGCAGAAGAGGGATGGGAGCGTCTTGAGTATTCAGTTCTTCCGCTCGTTGTTCCACAAGAAACATACACATAATTAGTAGCTTTTTTACAAAAGTTGATAATAACTCAGTGAAGAACACTGTAAACTTGCTGTAGTCAAATGGCTACGTCAATAAACAAATTAAAAGATTACAGCTATGGGTGCTTTAGATTATCAGAAGGTAATTGCTGGGATATTCCTTTCGCTTGGGATATTCTTGCCGCCGATTTACACTATCACCGTTTACACTACTATCCCTACGACCTGAATGCTTGGCATTCATCAACAGTTTTCAAGGAACTCTCTGCCACGTACTAATATTTGGAACGAACTTCTTCAGACACTATTTCGAAATTAATATGACATGAGAACTTTCAAAAAACGCCCCTACTCTATTCTCAAAGACCGACAACAGTCTGGTACATCCTTGGATGAGAAGATAGGCAATGGAGCTTACTTTCCATTCTGAAATTAGTTACCAGTATTTTCCAAGCCTATCTAGTAAAGCTTCGGTCCAGTGAAATTATAGTGATAATACAATTAAAATAATGTGCTGGGATTCCCGATTTATAACAATGTAAATAATTATCGACTTAAAGAGTTAGTCAGTACCTAGTGGAATGCAACTTCTTTGTAAGAAAATAGTAACAAGGCCCTGGAGCAATATTCCTTGAATACATTTATGCGTTGTACTTTAATATTTTCTTAAGTACGCCGTTACAGAGCAAAGGCTTCAGTCAAAATATTATTTTCTTAATATAAAAAATATATAGTTACTTCCTCTAATCAAGGTAAAAACAAATTCAAACATTCCACAGTCATACATAATCAATGAAAAGCAAAAATATTTTCCACTCAAATAGCTGAAACGAAAATAATAAATAATGTATTTCTGAACGCATTTACAAGATTACAATATTAGTACGTCCTAAAGTCATTACAGATGATAAATAGTCGGCACACTTCGATAATCAAATTCAAATTTGGAATCTGTTCGTTCCTTGGGGTTGTATTTTGTATTGTTAAAAGATTGTAGCGTTATTAAGCGTGAAGGAAGGTCTTTGTGAGATTGGTCGCGGGAGACACGTGACCCGGATCTATTAGGGTTCTGATTTGTATGTATTCGTATGTAAATGTATCTGGGGTGATAGATAACCAGGCGTGGTTATTGATAGCGATCGATGTCATTGAATTAAGTGTGTCGGCGTTTAGTGTTTATCTGTTTTCGTTTGAGTGAGTGAGCTCTAAAGGGGTTTCTTATGGATATTCATTTTACTTATTTCAATGCAAACTTTAGTTGTAATAAATTGATAATTAGGTTACAAATACAACATAAATACTTATTAAGTTAATATGTGGCAAAAAATAGGAACGTCATAATATTTTTTTAGGGAGTATCGACTTTGATATCATTCGATTCGTTTATAACAATGTTTTTTAAGAATAATAAAGATTTTATTATTACTATTTATGTTAAGTGGTAACCATCTTTCATGGAAACCTTTATTTATCTTAGGGGGAGTTTTCACCTTTAAAGAGAAGAGAAAGATAGAAGGGTTCTGGGATCACCGATGGAGTTCGACTTCTCCCACTCAGCGTCCAAGATGTCGACCAAGTTCATGCCGATCTTCTGTAAGATGGTGGTACCACCACGATTGAACTAACGCGTTTTCGGGCTCCGGTCAAATGATTACCAATAAAACTAATCGTAGGATATTAATAAACCTTTCTTAAACCTATTTAACATTTTAATAAATGCTGAATAAAATTTCAAGATTAAATTAAACATATTTTAAAATTTCGCTAACGCCTCAACCATAAAGTCTTTATTTAGCAGAATTCCTAATGAATATTGTATTTCATTATATTCCCAAGACATAAGTTGGAATACAAGCAACAATAGATGACATTAATCAGCACATCCCGGCAGGCAGCAGACAATGCTTGCGGAAGCATTGGTAACGCTGCCCGGTTAGCATTTATGTTCATTTAAATTTTTACTTACAATTTTAACTCAAGGGATGTGTATTTTCTTTATAAAAATAAACTTGAAGTTAGTTTCGTTGCAATATTCTAGAATTTCGTTTAAAAGTATTTTTTTATTTCCACATATCAAATTGATTTACCTATTTTGATTTTTTTGTCATTAAATAATAGTTACTAAAACTCGTAGACTAAACAATTTACTACAATGAAGATCGACTCACCTAGCACTTGGATAAATATTTACAAAAAAACTAGCTTTGCGTCCTGTCATAGCATACAAAATGTTATGGTATAACCCTTATAATATATCTCCAATTTTTTTTCCTAAACCTGAAATGAAATAAAAACTAATAATTTATATGTATGTCTTTGATAACTATAATTAAATGAAATTATATACATATAAAAGCGTACCAATATCTCAATATTGGCCGCGAAATGTAATGGTTCACATACATTAGTTGTTCCTGAGCTGACTCCAGCAGTTCCAAGAGCTGGTCACTGAACAATATTCAAATGTGTCTCGGTCTGCATTACGGGTCGCATCCGTCATAAGAACTGGCGTCTGAGAACATGCTGTTTGTATCTACAGGATGACCTTATTAATTATTTATTACTTGATATTTTGAAAATATTAATATATTATAGAATATTTTGATTTGTTACATGCTTTATTTGTTTTTACTTTATTATGTTGTTAATATGTCGTTTAATATATAATTTTAATATATATATTCTATTGTATTTTTTTAATGACCTCAAAATATTTCATTAATATTTCATATTTTGAGGTCATTAAAAAAGATTCTATTTTTTTTCCAATGTTGTTATTTAATTATAAATATTCTTTAATACTACATGATGTATAACATTATTTAAAAATATGAAACTATTGTGTAACACACCCTGTATCATACAACGCAGGGAGGGCGCACTGTCCCCAATATGAATATTTTCTATTGAATTACTCACGGTTCGTCGGACAAGCAAAAATATTGTTCTCCTCGCACTTATCGGGACACCCTGTAGGTTTTATATTCGCAAATATAGCGACAAGTGTAACGTATTGCAGTATTATAACCTGAAGGAACTGCCGTAATTTATAGTCCTGTGTTCCAGAGCAATACAATTAATTTAATTGTGTATAGAACTGTTTTAGTTAAATACTGTTTTTGTGGCCCTCGACATTCTGTCTTCTTAAAAATTACATAAAAACGTAAAAAACGGAGTTTTATTCCTGTGAGGGAATTTTATAAAAATGTTTTAAATTAGGGAATTGACAGAAAAAATCAACAAATAATCTTAACTCGTAAATGGCGACTGCATGTTTTGATAACTTTCTTCCGACTTAAAATTGTTTTCTGCTATATATAAATATAAATATATTTAATCATATATGCACTAACTACGCCTAAATCAAATGTATCATGACAAATTAAGTTATAGTGTTAATATCCCTCCACAGTATCCCATTTCCCATACATTCACCACGGCCTTCACATCACTGGAGCCACCCACTACCATGGGAACAGAGTCGTTCGCAAGGCTTTAGTCACACTTCCTTCGATACGCTACGAATTATGATATTACAATGTTCAAGGGAAATTAGTACTTATTATCATGCAAATAGAGACGTATCATGTCTGATTAACATTAAAATTGGATATAAAAATAAATAGGTTTGTCACTGTCAATTAGACTAACCGTTTAGTGTATCTGATAGATTTGACCTATTGGCAGAAGTTAAATTAGATATCAGTTACAGATTTACTATAGTAGTATATTTTACTAAAAATTTTCATACGGGTTTTTCATTGAAACCAGGAAGGGCCTAGAAAGAAATAGGAACGACCAAACTAAGTAAGTTCTTTTTTATTAGAAAATCAAAATTTTGTGTAAATTTGTAATCTAAAAAACATAAAAAAACTAAATCGTAATTTACCAATTCCTTACATTTTAAAATTAATATAAATCGCAAATTTTTCATATATTTTAATATACCTATGTAATATTTTTCCTAATATACATTGGATCGATGTATTTAATACAAGAATAAGTGATCTTATAATTTAGTTTCAAATACTTTAAAACAGTTAACTTTATCAGTAGCTAGTATATCACTCTTGTGAAATTAATTTTGATACGCTTCGTCTCTTCAATGATTTATGAGTGGGGAAGAATTCATTATATTTAGATAAGTTAGACAATTTTAAATACAAAAAAGGGAATCAAATATTGCCATAAATAATGTTGAAAATGAGAATTTATGTTTTATATTTTATATGTAGTAAATAGTTTTTAAAATGTTACGGTCAAATAATAAGGTAAAATAAAAGGTAATAATTGCGTATCTTAATTTCTTTAATGATTTGCTACTAATGCTATTGATATATTTACAAAATAAATACTTAAAACTAATATTGCACAAAAGTATTATTAAACAACAATAACAAGATATTTATAAAATTTTAACAGGTATAGAACCAAGGTGAGTACTTTTAAGTTTTACTACGACGTGATGAGAAAGAATTTTCAAATGGTAAAATTTTAACAACAGCTTATTTGTGAAGAAGAGGTCCCCCAGAGTGAGGGTAGAATTGTTTGCCCTTCTTACTAAAATTCTGAACAGGAGACACTTCATCTAAATCTCCTTCTTTATCCTGATGTGCTGTCATGTGTCGTGTGAGATGGTGACGTTCCCTGAAACTTTCATTGCATACAGGGCATTTTAATTTTTCTTCTCTTTTTCTTCTACTCGGATCGGCAGTTGCCTCACTCTTGTGATGAGTTCTCATATGATATACTAAATCTGATGTCATTCTAAAGCTTATACTGCATTTGGCACAAACATTTTGGGCGGGCAGTGAAAATGCAGCTATGGTAGATGGTAAAAGAGTACTTAATATAGCAGCTGCTGGATTGGCAATCAAAGGATTGACTTGTTCTCGCGGGGGTCCTGAATATTTCATGAAGTCGGGATTTGGTTGCTGAAAATTTTGGACACCAAATTGATATGACGGCCCAGCTTGAAGGTAAGGTAATTCAGGTCTAAATGGCAGAAAGTTCATTTTGTTAGGCAACATTTGAGTTGTTTTCGATTCTTGCTTATTTTGATACTCAATCGTCTTAAAAGATCCACTTGATCGCTGCAGTGTGCTGGATTCAGGATAGTTTGGTGAATTGGATGTAGCAT
Source organism: Melinaea menophilus ssp. n. AW-2005 (assembly GCA_918358695.1). Lineage (NCBI taxonomy): Eukaryota > Metazoa > Arthropoda > Insecta > Lepidoptera > Nymphalidae > Melinaea > Melinaea menophilus. Next base: position 6,147,371 of record OU911057.1, on the reverse strand, counting down.
TTTGCCCTTTAAAGAAATTATGACTATTCAATAGATGAGCCGGAGTAAGAATATTATTGAAGCCGGCTTTGTTATACGAACTTGACGAAGGGCTAGAGGCAGATAATGGTGGACTTATGGAGTTTTGGTAAAGTAGATTATCAGGACTGACTGATGGATTCGGGGAACGAATTGTAAAATTTGACACCTTCGTAAAAGCACTTTTTGGCGACATTTCATGCGCCTTATCTCCAAAACGATTTTCAAATCTTGCTCTGGTTTGAATGCTAATCAACGTAGGGTCGTCAAAAATTTTGTTTTTATATTCCGGTAAAAATTTTGGATGTCTTGCAGCACTCTCGTTGGAGTTGGGTCTACTTCTTGATCGCTCTGAAGTATCAGAATCACTGCAGTACATGGACTTGCTCGGATACTCATCAGTGCCCACATCGATATTTATGTCGGAACTAAAACTGGGAGATATGTTATTGTTTAAACGCATACGATCTTCATCTTGGTCTTTGGAGTCTAATGTATTTTCATTTGAATATTCATCATGTTTATATATGTTTGTCACTCTCTTGGCTGGCTGTTCCCATTCTTCGGTATTAAATAATTGTTTAGAAACTCGCAACTGCCGCTCTGGTTGTATGGACTGGCGAATTTTTTCATCTGGCATCATTAAAAAAGCAACATCAAATGAACGCTTTGATGCTTTACTTTGATTAAGTGTCGGTTGCATGTCTGTCTTCGGGTGTTGCGAAGTTTTGGCACTTTCGATGGTTAAATTTGTTTCTTTTGAGTCTGGTGACTGTTCTTTATAATTTTGATAGTTATTTTGAATGTCCATTGTCATTGTTTAATCATGAAAGCAAACGCACTTAAACTAAAACTTTTCACACTTTTATCGCTACGGTTACAGCAAAGACGCGTGCGTACTGCCCCTCAGTAACTTTGCGAATGCGAATTCAACGCGAGGGTGAAAAATATATAAGTGGGGTTTAAAACTACCCTTGGCAGAGGCTTTCGTGTTGGGAGGCGTGGCGGAGCGACCAATGAGCGTCAAGCGAGAGGCGTGATTGAAAACGTCGGTCCAATGAGAACAGCTTTAGACGATAGCGAGCAGGAGAGCTCAATCACCGGGTCAAGATAATAATAACTGCTGCGAATTGAGAGCGCATTGAGTTGTGGTAGGGTCAGCACGACAAAGACAGTATGATATTGAGTCGAGGTGCTTCTTAGCTTGTATGATCGGAAAAATAAGTTCATGTATTTTTATGATACTTATTTACTTTTTACATAAAAATTTTAAACTTTATGTTGAGTAAATAAAATAAGTTTTAGATAAACCTACTTAAATCTTATGATTGTTAAAACATTTAATAGATATAGGTATTATAGACTGATGTATTGACCTTATCATAAACATTATTATTTTATAAATATTTATTTAAAAAATAAATTAATACTAAGATCTAAGTAGTAGTAAAATTATTTTTTTTAAGAAAGAGAAGAAAAGCAACATTATAAACTTCAGAAGTACAAGGACAGGACTAGGACAAAAAATAGTTTTGTCGTTGCCCTCTATTTATCTCAACAAACATGGTACTAGAAAAACTCCAACGATTATCATTGCAATAAATATGTTTTATATGTGGCATAAAAAATGATACTTCGCTATAGGCGGCATAACCCTCGAGTGTATGGATGAGATTGCGAATAATGCTATTAACACAGACGCTTCTTCTCAAATTGATATCCTACATACCACAAACACTTTGGAATTTGAACCTTTGGTATTCTAACACAAGGCTTAAAATTAATTGCATATTCTCCAAGCCACTGCATGAGATTCTTACAGGGAAAATAATTTCTTGTGAACTTATCAAAGAGTTCAAAGTTGGTTGTTAACCACTCAATACAAAGTGATAAGGCTCAAATGAGGTCTGTTCGGTAGTGGGTAATGATAATAAGATGGGCGCAGACGTTAAAGGAAAGCAATTTGTCAGGTTTTAGCCATTTTTTCACCATTCGTTTCTTTCTATGAAAATCTGTTCCATTTATTTTGGATGTCTTAATGAAAATCTTTTGATAGATCAAAGCTGTTTTCAACTAGGAATGTAAATAAACGCTCCCAAAAAGAAAAAAAAACATTTTTTATCCTAATAGTAATAGTGGATTAAATTTTAAAATTTGTAAATCGCTTAATATATGTATTTCTTATACTGTTTCTTATTTTTTTGTTTAAAGAGAAGAAGTAATTTTTATTGCTGTTCCCTCAAAGTTAATAATTCAATAATTTAGTGGCGGTGATGTTGATACCGATAAGTAATTTGCGGCACGTGGTCCGGCTTATCGTGCACGTGCTGTGGAAGTGATAATGAAGAGATTTATGTCAATAATTCAAATGAATTAAACTATTGCGATACCTAGAGAACAGCAAATTTAAAATTATTTATAATTTTACTAAAATGTATACATTTTAGTAACTATGAGCTGAACTATAAATCTAAGAGAAAATATATCTTATAATTTGACATCCAGCATCAATTGTTTCGGATAGTCGGACACCATGTACTTCCAATAGTCTATCGACGTCCGTGACTGATGATCGTCAGTCAGAGGTCACATCTGCAACTTAGATTGACATTTCGATTTCCCAGACCTCCCTGTCGGAGACAGATTAGTTGGTGTTTCTGCTAATATTCTTTTTGTATTTGTTACATCTCTTGGGACAGATCGTTGATTGTGGAGTTTTGAGGCAAGAATTTCTGTGACAGCTCTATTGTTTTGATTAGTTAGATTAGTATAGTTAGTTAGTATATTAGTACGATAAGATCAAGTAGTAGTCTTAACTAAAAATTTCTTATTTATTTACGTCTTATTTTATGAAAAAGCCGAAAGGTTTAAAAACTTCACCTATATGGAACGTGTTATTTATATATAGTAACATTATGGACAATCATTGTACCCAAAACACTAGCTCAGATTTATGCATCAGCTAATCCTATAAATTATAACAACACCTGTACTCCTAACACGTTATTAGAATATGTTTAATGTACCCCATTGCTTTTCAAAACTAATACTAGCCTACCATATGGTATATTCTAACAATAGTGTCTAGAAACTACGAAACTGTTCAATGCCCTTAAAGATTTCACACAATTCTCCTCCATGTGGTACTGAAATAAAGTCTAATTTGGCATGATGTATTTTTAAATAACAAAGTTATTTGGATTATTGTATTATTAAGCTCGGACAATAATCATTCCCGCTCAGTAATTCTCTTAGATCAACCACCCTGTTAATCGTTTCGAACTTTTACTATCGACGTTGAAATCATTTTCAACTCTATTATTTAGGTCAATAAATTTAAAATCGTTTGTATATTTGTATTCATTGTTAATATCCACTAACTGCATTGCTTTCTAAACTAGTACGCTACTCAGTATTTTTATATCAGTTAATACATTGCTTTTGAAAATTGAACTTTAATTTTTCGACTTTAAAGTACATTCTTATTTGTTACAATTTTTTAATATAAATTCGATTAAAATTTAATATAATGCAACTTATGTGTATTAATATAGAGTTAAAAATTACTTGTTATAGATTTACTACAATCCAACATTCAAGTGGGATTTAGTGCGCACTTGTTTATGAATTTTTATACCATATGGTGTAAAAGCCGCTATGGACAATACACCCCCATAGTAGTACCCCATTACCATATGGGACGCGTTAAACGCGTTTTCAAGAGAATCGTATGGCTCTTTGAAGTTATATGAATGATGAATGTTATTGTATTTATCCAAAAGGGGTCAAAAGATGAAGGTATGACCTAAAATGTGTATTTAGACATTTTAAATGAGATATATATATATTTTTTTTCTTTATACTAGTATACGCAGTGTCAATATCAAGATTATATAAAAAAATTCAAAGACAAATATGAAAGGATAAATACCATTGCATTTACATCAAATTCAAATCATATTTTATACTTTAATACTAAAGCAGGGTACAAATAACACTAGATATATTGAAAACCTACTTCCTACTTTAAATATGTTAAACAGAATACACTTACATTGATATATTTTTTTTTTTGTATTCGTTAATGGATATCTAGTTGTAGTTGCGCGGAATAACATTTGCACAAAGCGCCACAATAATGTGCATTGTGTTATTTTACAAAGGGATCCTTGTTGGACCGAGACCCCTTGATATTTAGAATAATATATATTTAAAATAATAAAAAAAAATACTAAAAATGCTAGTTGACTTGATAAATAAAAATGTTTGGCTACTATTATGTAAATTTATTTATGTAAAAAACATTTATAATATTTTATTAAACAACAAAATTAATAAAAGGTTTTAATTATCTTAATATATAAAACATAAAAACACTCACTGACTGACTCACTGACTCATTCATCTCTCTATAGCCCAAACCGTTCCAAAGTTACAGCTGCAAAAAATGTAACGCGCCTGTTTGATACCTCATAGGTGGTGTGGAAATTTATACAAAATGTTTGATCACTTTCGCCGTCCGTCGCGAAGCACGGGTAACCTGCTAGTAAGTAAATAAAAGTAACAAGAGGCCAAGTATCAAAACTATTTAATCGTAGTACAAAGGATCTCCTAACATATGCGCTAGTGGTATTGTGCCATCTGATCACAGTAATGATCGTACAGACGGACAATTATCTGCTTGTAATCAGAGCACAGCTTTGATGTGGTGAAGTTTTGTTCTTATATTATAAGTATTAGGGTGGTACGAGATAGATTACTAAGGAACATATTAAAACTCTAAAACTGACTAGAAGTCTTCATTGAACATTTTGTTTGATAAACCATTTTGATGTTCCTAAAATATTTCTGTTTTTCCGATTTTTAAATTTCAAACCCTTCCTGTTTTGCCGGGTAAAGGTTGAAGTCAAAATCCTAAATATATAAATTAAGATAGAAATAATTATTTTGTTCGTCTGATCTCTAATTTACAAAATATTTTATTAAATAAAGCATAGGTACATATAACATTTGAGTTAGGTTTACATTTAGGTTAAGTTTGTTTAGTATCTCAAGGATGATATAAATTTCCGGTACTATTTAAGGAAATAGAAATAGAATAGAGGCAGAGACAGGCAGTCTTTGTATGTAGTTTTTGATCCCCGAATCCTTTAAACTACGCAACTACGCACTAACGCTAAATGTCCCACAACTTAAAAGAATATATTTAGTAAGAAATTCGCTCAATTTTAACTAATAAGGGATCCTTAAACCACAATGCAGGGAATATGAAAGCGCATTTAGTAGCCATATGTAGTTCATGGCTTGGTTTACTCCAGGGAAGCCTCCCTTCCTAATGAATATTGTGATAGGGCGATAGTAATTGTTAGATGCGAAGACGCTAACCAAATCAAAGATATAAGAGTGCACAGAATATTAGACAGAATTCAAAAATATTTCGTTTCATATACATTTTGTATACCAAAATGTATATGAAATTCACTTACTTCTATAAAATTCGCTTACATGTTAAGTATCCCAATAACCCTTGATACGAAAGGTCATTAAAGTTACAAGAGAATTACTGAATAGTACTATATTTTCAAACCAAACCCAAGTTTGACAAACAAAAAAATGAATAAAAACTCTAAATACAATTGAATATCGTCTTCCAAATCGATACCAACCAACCGCACCACCCCAAGCTTGTAAACGTTTCAAAGGCCATATGTCGCGAAAAATTCAACTATAATTGCATTAAGTCACCCCAAGTCGAGTGCGATGCTTTTAATTACGACGACCCACTTAGACATATGTGATCATACTTTTAGGGCATTTTGTATTAACTATTTGAGAACGCGCAAAAAACTATCAAAAAATCACGAAGAAATCAGCTCGTTGACTTGGTAGTAGAGGACACAAAATATAATTTAATATTGATTAAAATTAATGTATACGTGGGTAATACATTTTCTTTACCTAATGGAATGTAGATCATAAGATTTTTTTTATTTATTAAGATAAATATGATAAAAATAGCTTTTACAGAAACAAAAATGCTTTTTCGTCCATTCTGACAAAAGCAAAAAAATTAAAGTATTTTCTAATTTTCTACTTAAAATCCTTGCTAAAACTAAACAATACAATATTTATATAAAAATATTTAAAAAAATAAATTACCGTCCAAACTTCTATAATAAATAGCAAATTAGATTGTCTCTTAAAAATATAATTTTCATAACAATAATGGGAGGTATGGCGGAGAGGAGAAATAAAGATTTTTCTGGATGCAAATCGTAGACAATATGAGCATGAAATATGAGTTCAAGAAATCCTGTCCGTTGAAAAACCGACGAAGTAAATGAAGAGAAAAGTTAAAAAAAAAACAATAGAGCCGTGGGCAGGAAACGTCGCGTGAATAAGTGCGCTATTGTACCGGAGTGTTTTCTTTAATATTTTGTGTTTTTTGGTTAATAAATTCGAAATAAGGTTGCTTTGTTTGGTTTTTCGTATTGTGTGAGAAACTTCGTTGAATTTAATTTTAAATCAAAAATATAAAAAATATTTTTACCATAGTTTGCTTTTTTATTATACTACCTTTTATATTTTTAGTATTTTATACTAAAATAGATATACTAAAATATTAATATATATGTCTGGCAATACTATAATATACTATTAGACATCTTCAAAAGCACAGAACGGTACTCTTAAAACACATTTTAAAGTGTAACGTTGTTCGTAAGCTACACAAAACTATAAAAGAAGTAACCCTCAAATGAATGGTATCTCATTTGATATTCAGACTCCAGCCCGGTCCGTCTGGCCCGCGATGATTTATGAACTGTTTTTTGTTGATTTTCATCGCCTCTCCCACTGCCAAGATTCTTTAAACTCACTGCCAACTATATTATATCTGAGAGCATATTGATAGAAGTAACTTAATTAATTTTATGTTTTGGCATTGGCACCTCTTTATTCTTTTGATTATAGTTAAAGTACAAAAAAATCTTTTGATTCTATATAATATCAATTTACATTTACATTACAATTGCGTAAGAAACAAAATATAATATAAAACCTATTTTAAATAAATCAGAATGTTAACATTGTATAAGTATTGTATAAACGAAGCACCGTGTCCAAAGGCTAATTCAGCCACGGTATCATTTTGATCCCAGTTAACCGTTACCACAAAGCGCTCAGTGTTAAATGTCTTCATTTAATGTTAGAGCCGTGTCTCCCTCGCTCGTTGTGCTCTTTATTATCGACCGACGGTTTTGAAGGGTTAATTTGTTGCTTTTTACTGTTAAAAGTTTTAGAAATTAATTTATAATACGCTGTTTTTATGTTTTAAAATAAAAAATATGTATTTAACAAGAAATCAAGTAATTCAGTGTGTTTTGCAATATAACTGAATGCATTGTTGTCGCCAAAATTACGGGTTAGAATCTTAATAAACTTATTATTTTAATCTATCGGATTTTAGAGATTAGAGGTAGCCGTCTGTCATGTTATAGGCATGTTATGAGGAGAGCTGAAAGGCATGTAACTAAAGAAGTTCTGGGTGTGGTAGTGGAGGGATGGACAAGGTAGAGGACGGCCGAAGAAAATATGGATGGATTGCGTGAAAGACGATACGGAGAAGAAAGGAGTGTGTACAAAGATGACGAGTAACAGGCGAGTATGGAAGGAAAAAACATACTGTGCCGACCCAAAAATTGGAATAAGGGCAGAGAGATGATGATGGATTTTGTATAAAAAGCATAAAATAATATAGTACATTTATACATACTTACAAGTTCAATATTAGTTGAAGTATTCATTTGCTACGGGTTCCATCTTGCTATTCGCTATTGTTAACTCTTAAACTATTACCAAATTCTCGATGTCGTCTGCCAGAAAGTTGGTGTGTGTACTTTATATTTGGTAATAAATGTGCATCATAACTTCTAAAGTGTGGATGAGTTTATTGTTTGAATATGCGAAATATGTCGCTGAAAGAGAGAAATGTTATCTGCTACTTGGAAATATTTAAGAAAATATACATTATTTAATAAAAAAAAGATTTAAACCCCCATATTTCTCATGACAATACTCTGATAGATTTTGTAAAAATGTTAACTCAATAGTTTCATAAAAATAGAATAAACCGTAACATGACTGATTCGTTTTTATACAATTTATTTAAACCAATCAATAATTGTTATTATACGAATTACATGTTGATCATTTTGTGTTACATTTCTTTATTTAACCAAGGACTCGAATCTGTTATTTTGTCCGTGCCAACAGAGATACCATGTCATTACCAGTCTTACAGAATTAAGTATAGAGTCTTTTTGGGATGAAGGAGATATTTAATTATTTGTTTATTGCATAATCGATAACGATTTTTTTGGAGGCGTAACGATTCGGAATCACTGTCTAAGAAAATTCATCCCACATCTTTTTGATACGTGGACAAAAGTTCCTTGAAAACCTTTCGACATATAAAGACTAACTGTCTGACCCTCTCCCTTTCTTTCAATAACCACTGCTCAACAGTACGTAAGATATAACAGCAGATCACCAGCTGATCGGTAATGAAGAAAACTATATTACCGGTCATTGATCTACTTGCGATCCTCGAGGTACGTTAGGAGCTGTTGTTGTGATGCTGTCCGTTATTTTGGAGTGACGAGAGATAATGGCCATAGATTTGTTCTTCGACTTTTTCAAAGGCATTTTCCTTTATGTTTTGGGAGGGAAGGGAGGTTGGTTGGGGAGGGAGGTCTTCCGGATTTTCTGATTCATTGATGGAATAAAACCAAAAAAAATTATAACTACACGTTGATCTACTGTGAGAGGGTGGTCCTGTCCCAATCGAGCCAGCCTAATACGAGTTGCCATGAAATGACTTCAGCTAGGCCTATATAAATTCTACAATCCATATGAATGTTTAGTTTGAATCAATCGTAAATATTCGTTCTACTTAGAACTTGTATATCTTTAAACCATACTTTTGGAATTAAAGTGTACGTAACTCGAGTCTGCAAAACAAAGTTTATTTATATGTACATATTGTGTAACATCTTCAAGTAATAATAACATAATCATTGTATCGAGATATTCCAAATATGCTGAATAGCCGGCAAAAAATGAGCGGAAATGCACACTACAGCATCTCTCTATAAAAACTGTAATAAACATCCCAATCTCACTGACAACTAAATATCTCACACAATTCAACCGAATAGCAAGTAATATCCAACCCTTTGTCTAAACCGCAGCATTTGAGTGACTATCTCAAACATAACGCCAAATAAATCGCCTGCTGTCCTTTACCACTAATTAAAGGAAATGGCCCAGAAACAAGATTGCGATATGGTTCACTCTAAATGTTAATTCATCTCCGTCTCTCTCCACTTAAACTGGATATGTCTGTCTCTTTCCCCCTAAATGTTAGACTTCACTCATTATGCTAAATATCCCCCCTTGTTCGGGAGTGAAAAGATCTGTGATAAGACGCTCCGTTTTTCCCATTTTTTCTGTAGGACTTGACAGTTGGTATATGGAAGTAGATTAAAATACCGGACCTTAATTGCTTTCCAGGATTACGGGATTGCCAGATTTATAATTTTTAAGCAGATTGTGTGTTTTTTTTAATTTGAAAAACTTGATAAACCTTTACACGCTTTTATAATAACAATGGTAGTTTATGCAAAAATTAAAATCACGTTCAAGTCGCTGCAAATGCTCCATAAAATGGCAGATTCGATTCGACCGCATATTGGAAAAAGGAGCAATTTTTAATAAATCGCAGGGGATCGTCATTGAACAAAAAGTACCTTATTTCATTATGACAACCGTTCCATTAGTAAGATACGCAAATTCTATTAAAACGCTTCACCCAAAACAGCGCTTTCAGCTCATAATTGTAGCGTTCCACGAAAAAACTAATTGAATTGTTTTACTTGAGAAATTTTACTAAACTTGGTTGTATTTAGACTGATTAATTTTATTATTATTCCCAGAGTATTAATAATAAAAATCTATCACAATTAAATATATATATATTTTGGATTCAAACACCTCATACCTAATTTATCGTATAAATGTAGCAGAAAGCGCTTAATATTTTTGTAACGCTGGAGGGTGAATGGTTTAAAGGGTGTAAGGATTCTAAATTTAAATTTATGTTTTGCTAGATTTGATCGCGCTTAGCGGCAAACGTCATTTGGATGCGACAGAAGTATTTTTTTATGATTTATTTTGACAAAGGGTTCTCATGCTATCTCAATGAACAGATTCACTAAGGTTATACAACTCTTGAGAGAGAAACAATTTTTCATCTAATTACCAACGAAAAATATATTCTACTAGCTTTACCTACGGCTCCGCTCGCGTTGTATATAAAGTTGTACGTAACTTTGCTGGCTTATAGTTAGATTTTTTTTGGTAGATATTGGTAAGCTCTTTAATATTGTGGAACATTTTTTAGTTTGTAGTTTTAGTTCTAGTTTTTAGGATCCTTAGTTATTCCTATCATTAAAATAATATTGATCAGTGATAATGTAGCATTGAAATGGTGAAAGAATTCTTGAAATCGGTCCAATTTTTTTTAAACAATTCCTTATAATACATAAACACATACAAAAATACAAAATTTCCTCTGTATAATAATTAATATAGATTAATTCAACTAGTTTTACATATGCAAAACGTAAGTTTCTAGTTGAATTCTTTAATATATTTTTATATATATATATATATATATATATATATATATATATATATATATATATATATATATAACCTTATTAAACATTATAAAAACAAATAAAGCCAGCTTCAAACAACATATCAGTATTTAGTGATTGTAAAATTCAATTATTATTCATAGTTTCTGAAGCAGCAGTTGTCCAAACCATAACTATAATATAATAATGACGTCACAGACGAATTGAAAAGGCATTAATTCGATTGAATATCGATACGACATTTGCTCGCTCGTTCAGAAATATCGTTTTGAAATGTAGGGGGGTTATGGTTGTTTTGCGGTTCATATTTTAGTACAATTTTAAATTAAAATAAATGTATTATTTACACTTTAAAACAATTAACTAAATTAACTAGAGGTATGAAGTAATATGTTAAAGAAAGCGATAAACACTAAACCTTCCAAGTACCGGTCAAATTGACCGTTCTTAAACTTTTGTAAAACTTACACATTTTTAAACGTTATAATATCGTTATCAAACTGCATGACAATTCTTAGAATATGCTTATAATATTTTCTACACTCTTTATTATTACCTGCGTTATATAATAAAATAACTTTTAATTACCGGTCAATTTGACCGCGTGCGGTAGGAACAGGTATACAAGAATTGTCGGTAGGTTTAGTGTTAAAGTACTGTACGTACTGTATATGTGCTCTGTAGTGTGTACATGTTGATAAGCGTCAGGTGTGGGAGGACATGTGGCCTGCGCCCAGTTCCCAGCGTCTTAGAGCGACTTATGTATGAGATTGTGATACAGGGTGGAGATATTTGAAAAGTTAATTAATTAAATAATTAAATAAGAATAATAATAACACCATTTCTATATATCAAATGCAATATAATTGTGAGAAAATCATTTTTGTATTTTTTTGTCGTGACATAGCGTAATAAATGGTTACCTGTTTTATATTATTGTATACTAGCAGGTTACCCGTGCTTCGCGACGGACGGCGAAAGTGAAGAAGAGAGGGAGCGGGGGGTAAACTTTGCAGTTTTTTAGCTGTAACTTTGGAACGGTTTGGACCTTTGCAAAATCCTTTCTTATTGCACCTATTCAATATATCAGGAGTCTTGTGTCCAAATTTCAGCTTTCTAGGTATTACGGTTTGGGCTGTAGAGCGATGAATGAGTCAGTGAGTGAGTGTCTTTGTGCTTTATATATTAAGATATTAAAATTCTACTATTTCTAATCACCCTGTATACACATACATATGCAGTGTATAAACTAATTCAGTCGGGATTACCGGAGGGATGTTTGAATATACATAAGCGTTATCTCAATAATCTGATATGAAGATGCTGTATCTCAACATTAATTGATATTTTGTTGTGTTTAATTTATTACCTATCACATTTTATCATAAAATTTACATTAATATTTTATATTTGGTTAGAATTATCAAAAAAGTGTATTATTTAATAAAAATATTATCAATTTATGATGGATTATATTCTACTTTTTTATATATTTGGTGTTAAGTTGGTGTTCGTGAATTCGTTCGTTCGTTCGTTTGTAAATCGTGTTATAGGAAAATAATACGGCTATACAAACATTAAATAAGAAAAAATATTTTATGTTATATTACTATTATAATGTAACGTTAAATAGTATTCGTTACTATGACACAAATTTCTCATGTTCGTATACAATTTTTTCTTTAAAACTGATGAAAATGGAGACATACTCTAAGTACAAAGTATATTTATTTATTTAGTATTTGAATATTTTCAATACGTAATTGTATGAAACAACGAAATATAACATGTTAAAAACTTGTTTCTATTAATATTTTATAGAGGTAATATCTAAAATTGTCTGCAAGTTAATATTAATTGATCAAGAATATCAATATTGTCCATTGATAATTAAAATTAAATAAATCCCTAAAAGGCGGACATCCGCAATAAATAATCTGTTGAAATCCGTCCGTGACGTGCGCGCTATCTGCGCCCGCACCCGCGACCTTCCGCCTCCAGCCGGTACGGTCACCGACAAACATTTTTTATTATATATATATATATATATATATTTTAATATTACAATATTAAAAATTAATTTATTTTGGCTACATTTGGTATTTGTTATATATTCAGACTGTATTTTGTTTGTTGAAGATATTTTTGTAAGTTTAATTTTTGTCGACTGTACATTTCGGGGCAGCTATTAATCACTGGTTATCGAGTGCTAATCCAGGTTTAAATAGATAGTTGTGCATTGTCTAAACTGAAACAGGGAGGCTATTGTCAAAGGAATTACTTTTTATGTAGGTGTTAATAATGATTTATGTTTCTCGTGTTATAAAACTTCGACATTTTAACCTTCATTCGTAACTGAGTTTTCTTTTATTAAAGACATTTGTCATTATTTTTAGTCTGTGCCACATTGGCTATATATGTCATATTTAGGATGCGAGTGAAGTCATAAATACTATAGTTAAGGTTATTTAAAAAAAAATTATCTACATATATAACTAGGGGCACCAACAAACCCTCAATTTCGACTGGCTGCGCTCGCGAAATCTCGGATGCCGTTTGCATATTGAGTGAAGCGAGCCCAGTGTATTGACTCATCCTTTCCCATTGACTTCAATGGGATATCAGTTTTTTACATAATATAAAAAAAAATTAAACATTTTTTTTTTGCAAACATTTTTCATTTTTTTTTTAAATCATCACCTAATGTGTGTCTTTTTGATTGCAAAGTTTCATAATTTTCCGTCAAGTAGTTTTCGAGCCAATTCGTGACAAAGAATGTTAAAAAGTCTCCAGTAAAACGCTCCGCTCACTTCGTTCGCTTCGCTCAATAAACTAGCAACCAGGCAAAAATATTGTAAAAACTGCCTCAAAACGATACTATTAAAACAATTATTTATTTGTTAGACATTTTTTTAAATGTTTATAAAATTGTAGGGGGAAAAGGCAAATGAATTCATTAGCAATGGTACAACGAGAAAATTATTATTTTGCAGTTTCTATGTAAGTATAGTTAAGATACCAGAATAGAAACTTCTGGTAAGAAAAAAAATGTGATAACGGCGAACAGTTACATTAAAATTAATAAAATATTACTATTATCAATAATTACTTAAAGATGAATTCGAAGAATTTGACTTGACTTGAAACTTGATGTTTATGATGATGAATGTTTTGCAAGCTGAATTAGTTTTAAAGACTTGCCCACTAAATATAAAAGTGAACCAAATTGATATGTCTATAATTTAATAATTCTTGAAAAATCTAATAAATCTCTGTGTGCCAATAAAGTTGTAATAAATAAGCATATTATAATCTAAAATTTCTCACTCCAAAGTGACGGAAGGCCAGCACCCAGTTCAATTTGAATATATAACAGCATACGTCGCCCTCGCCTGCGACACTAACTCATCGGATCCCAAGGAATCGTAAAAATATATTATATTATGAGAACACAACTTGTGTGGAGTTGCACTTTGTTTTATTTATCCATTTTGCTCATTGGAAGCTTCTATTTCTGTTTTTTCTACCGTTAATGCCTTTATTAACTTCACACAGCAATGTATCTACATACATTTCGTATTATAATATATATTATATGATGATAATTTTACTACATTTTGTCTCTTGACAGACCTCTATATAAAATATGTAATGCAACTCCACATATTTTCTATCCAATCTAAAGATGGCAGCTAAGAATATGTCGGTCACAGCGCGGTGGCGGGAGATAGCGGAAATCGCCTCTGAAAAATTGTTCTCGACACGAACTGCGTTGCTGTATCGACATTTTATTTCATTAACCTTCCGAATTATATGATACCAAATAAAATTTTCATTTTCCTTATATTATACTTAAACATAAATTAACTGTTGTGATTATTTTCGTGTATTAATATATTAATTTTATTTTCTAACTGACCAATATTCCAATTTGTACATAATAGGTAACACATAATTCTATATACATATAATGTCAATATAAGTAGTACGACTGTATTATTATTATAGTACAATTCCCAGCTCTCAACCAATACACCCAGCACTTCACCGCACTTTATAAATCAATTATGTTTTCGATAACTTACACACCACCGTAGTTTGCAACCCCAAACATACGATAACAACCTTTAAGACGAGGACATAAAGCTTTCACAAATATCTATATAGGTCGGTCGATATTCTCGTAGCAATGCGATACTCACTTGACGTAATGCCCGGTCAAAACAATAAAGAAACACTAAGAGACATCGGATCGGTGATTTTTCGAGTCTTCCATTGTTTTTCTCATAATTCCTGACCTCCCGCGGCGCTCTAG
Organism: Melinaea menophilus ssp. n. AW-2005; assembly: GCA_918358695.1. NCBI lineage: Eukaryota > Metazoa > Arthropoda > Insecta > Lepidoptera > Nymphalidae > Melinaea > Melinaea menophilus. The sequence continues at coordinate 6,132,317 of OU911057.1, read as the reverse complement.
TGGACTCTGTCGACATTTTCCTGTGTGAATATTGTTATAAGTGGCTGCCAATATCTACAACTATATAAAAATATAAAAGAACACTGTATTTTTCAAATACAATTAAAATATGGCACGTGGAAATCATAATTAATAAACTTCTCAACAGCAATACAATAAATAATACGAGCATATGAAGAAATACTTCTAAATAGCCATTGTGCAATACTTGTTATATACTCATATATAACAATATATGTTATAAGTAAAACCAATATTACTCAATCCCTGATAGATTCAAGGATGGTAAGTGAAGTTCAATCACGAGTGGCGCCGTCACTAAAAAGGTTCGGAGCCAATATTTTCTGCTATCACACGACAGTTCTAACCGCTAAAAACTCAATACAGTATTGCTTTCACAGCGAACTACACGAAAGCAGAATGTGGATAATACTTTATAATATAATTTATTAGATATTTTCTAACACAATATTAAAAATATGATCTCAAATACAAATACACTTACGTGCAATACAATAATGTAATTAATGGATCTAAAAAGTTTAATTGATTTGAATGACGTTATTCAAACGATGAAAATTTAAAAATATTTATTGAGCTGAGCGTAAGCGAAGCTCTTAACCGTTTGTGAGACTTTTTTGTGTTTAGTTGTCTCCAGAATGCGACGAGATAATTAGCTAAAAATTTTCTCATGTATGTTTGAGCCGAACGCGAATGTTATAGTGAAAACAGATTGAAAAAATGTTTAGTCATTCAAAAGTTATCAAGAAAAGAAGAAATCAGAGGGACTCAGCTCAACACCCGCCGCGCACGGTTGGTAGATCCTAGTAATTTTTCATAATAATGTCATAGTGTTTTAAAATATTACAGTGTATGTCTTATCCACAGTGGATGTCGAGTGCTGGGTCAGCTCCACAAGGCGTGGGCACATAACGAGTTTAACAGAATATGATTTTCGCTCGCCGTTGAATGAGGACGTTTTAGCGTCACTTTTTATATTTCCCCATGAGATTTAAGCTGCAGACTGTAAGGGGTCTATATAAATTGCACTATAATATATTATATTTTAATACTGTGAATGGGCTTCATAAATGACTTTTTATGTATTAAGTTATGAGAAAATTATTTTAGTTTCAAATTATATAACCTTTTAAGATAGAAATGTTATTTCAGACTATTGTAAGATATCGGTGAATAAATATTTCTTGAACAAGTTTTAGATGTCTTTTATGATTAATAAAAGAATAATACTATAATAATACTAATACTAGTAATACTGTAATAATACTATACTGATACTACTTTATTTATCGAAAAGGAAACGATTCATATCCATTTTGAAAATAACATTTATTTCATAAACAATTCACGTTAAACTGTAAATTTTATCGCATGACAAAATATTTATCACATAATTCTATTAAAACTTTACACTTATTTCGTAACTTCAAAATCAATCTAAGGATCGCCGACAACCCAAACTCACAGAAGCATACAATTAATATAATAAAAAGCACCTGTTAAATCCGCGATCATCACGAACACGGGTATTTTGTCTTAAGCTGTTAATTTATCCCGGGCAGGCTGGGGCAGGTTGGGGCACGGCGGGGAGAGGGGGGCCGGGGCACGCCGGGCGCACGTCAAATACAATTTTACGCAGCGTTGCACTCTGAGCCGATTGCGGACACGAGACAAGCCTGCTCAGACCACGGAGGGACGACGTGTGGATATGTTTTGAGAAATTAAACTTACTAATTATATAGAACAAGTTATGTCTATTTAGTTAATATATAAAAGAGAATATTAGGATCTTTTTCGTCTATAACAAATTCGTTGAGTATATTAATTGGCTTACAAAATTGATTAAAATGCCACATCCAATATAGTGTGATCTCGGTGCTGTATACAAGTGGTCACGTATTGGTTAAAGGGTAGGTTCACGGATTACTCTCGCGTTTATGAACAACGAAACAACGAAACGGTGTCTTTATCTCAGCTGTAAAGGTATTTAAAATTGACAACACAAACTATTTAATAATACTATTATTGATCAATAAAATATATAAATAAATTATGCAATAGAGGTACTATTAGAAGATAAGTTTGGACGCTCAAGTTTAATATGTGCACTACTTAAATAATAATATAATTATTGTTATATAAATGAAAATAAATAATAAATATGTGTGGATATATTTATTATGTGATTTGTTCAAAGATAAACAATTTTTTGAAATGAAATAGAAACATGAAATAGAAAAGAATATCAGTAATAATATCAGTTTATATTAATGTGTTTGAGTTATATAGAATTAAGGGAGTTTTTATGATACTATAGTAATATTTATCTGACCAATAAACAATACTTCAATACCCCAAGTTTAGTTTAGTTAATAAAAAACCGTTCAGAGTCACGGGAGCGTAAAACGAATCGGCTTATGAGAGAAATTATTTTCGATAACAGATAATCAGATAACGGTATTAATAAAAAATATAAAATAATATTAACTTTTGATGGGAACAACGCACGTGGTAGTTGATCGAAAGTGAGCTCGACTGGCAAATACGGTTTGAGCTTTATTATAGGACATGTTCTGGACTCCGCATAGGAAGCATAGCGCTTCGGATACCGCTTTTATCATAAATCAAATATTTTGATATCAATAAAATAATAACTTGGAACTTTTGGATAATAATCAACCCTTGCAATATTATGTGTATTAATCTAAAAGCTCTAGTTAATCGTCCAAATAAAGGGAGTATTATGTAAGCAGTTTATCACTTGGCAACGAAACGAGTCGATAGCGTTAAGTCTCCAAGATTCGAACAATTGTGGGAGAAGATTTGTACCGCTGCGACTCGTTTGTGTTACGTGCACCGCTTACCGATGGCCACTTGGCGGTTTACACTACACGACATATCGGATACACTTTGTACTTCGACTATTAACCTATAAACTAGGATCAGCCAACCGTGCGCGGCGGGTGTTGAGCTGAGCACCTCTCCTTTCTTCTTTTCTTGATAACTTTTGAATGGCTAAACTTTTTTTCAATCTGTTTTCGTTATAACATCTGCGTTCGGCTCAAACATATATGAGAAAATTTTTAGCTAATTATCTCGTCGCATTCTGGAGACAACTAAACAAAAAAAGATCTCCCAAACGGTTAAGAGCTTCGCTTACGCTCAGCTCAATTATAAGGTCGTGTATATTCCATTTGATGAACTAATCTCAATGTATAACTGTTTACATTATTGTTTGTCTACAATTATCAGCTTTTTTTTTTTATAACATAACCAATTAATCTTATAAATAAAACATACATTACTTTCGTTTGTATATCTGTTTTTGTACAAAGTATTATTATGAATATGGTACATAAATAAATAAATAAGAAATAATAAATATTGACTCACAAAACGATGTATTGGTAGGCAATTTCTTAAAAGTACTAAAAATATTTAAATAAAAAAATATTATAAATAGTACCTACTATATAAAACTGATAAGTAATAAAAAGTTAGAAGAGTATCTAAAGAATTTCTTGACGATTCTGTTTCATAAAACTACCTTTGGAAGTAACTTGAGCCATGTTTCCATTGGAAATGAAATTTTTGGATGAATCTTAAATGTCGGGACATGTCGTATGGTTTAATTGACCCTAACCACTCGAAGCCCCGCAAACTCACCTCACAGAAGTGTCCCGACAATTGTCCCGCATTTATCTCTCCACAAATACGGATTTACTTAAATTCGTGCCGACTATTTGGGAGATAATCGTATCAATTACTTATCAGGTGTTCTGGTTAGATTGTTTTAAAAGAATAATATTGAAAAAGTACCATTAAATGTACTTCCTCCCTTTTTTGGGGAATACTTAAGAGGATATTTGATAAAATATTAAAACAAACCTTAAAAAAATATTATCATAATTTCATATATTCTACAACTGTCCCTTCAAGCTCCAAGTAATAATCATTAAAAAATTTATACAATGTCATAATAATTCTGTTTCAATTATAGCTGAATTTTTTATGACAAAAACGTTAGAATTGTATTTTTTCATTAAAATTATAATTTTGTGAAATTAAGTAATATTTAACAAAAAACGTGATGGCTTATTTTAACTCAATTTAAAACAACATCAAAATCTGTTCCTAGTTATAGCGTGATTCGCAAACAAAGAAACAAGTAAATTATAAAGATAGACTTTGAAATTATTATTTCAAGCAATCATTGAATGGCTTGCTATTTCAATATATAAGCCTAAATTTTGTCAAATGACGGTTCCGAACAAACATCATTTCCAATCACCTCTGCGGCTTCGATTGATTGCACAACCTTTACTCCTCATTATAATACAAAATCACCAGCGGAAAGGCTAGCAAGTGCGAACAAATTTGAATTTCCGTATCCCAGAGCGAGCGAGACATATATACTAACTATCAATATATGCGAGAGGGACGGCGAATATTATAAGAAATGTAAAAATGACTGACTATTCGGCTACTTACATATTTTGAATCATCAAAAGGAGTCGCTGGATGGAGAATAATTTTGAATTGAAAATACGCTTTGGAGAACTCCTTTTGTACAATCAATATTCAATGTTGCCAGCGCTCGTTTGAATTCGCTCCCGATTACTTGGAATTTCAAATTTTTATGAAATGAAAAAGTCTTTTAGATATTCCCTTATTCCCGTGAATACTGGAAGCCAATACGCGAATAAGTTATAATAAAACGAAACTTCAGTAAGTAGGTATTATAACCTAGTTGAAGTGATATTTGTACAATTATTATGATAAATGTTACAATTATTAATTAATTCATAGTTCTCATATTCTTCACACTCGATGACAAAAGTTTCCCGATCACTCAAAAAGACCTAAATTGCAATAACTTCCAATATCTGTCAATTAATTATTAATTTTACATATGACAAAATAAAATTTGAATTTGTAATTATCGAAAATATAATTTAACTATATATTCTGTAATTAGGTCTTGATTTTTTTTAAACATTGAAGAATCTCGAAAATAATATGAAATATTCCTTGTTTTTCTTCTTCGTAAACAGATAATAGAATTCTATTCATCAGTACGCACCTTCAAGCATCATACGAAAATACGTTGAATCTAACATACATTACGATTGTGACGTCATGTTCAGGTAACAAGTCAAAAAAAGTCAGTTTATAGTATACAAACATATGAAGGACTAATAAGTTTTATGGTTTACCACAACATACTCTAATAATTAAAAATTTTATTTACTGTTTAATTTAACAATATTCTTCATTATTATCCTGAATTGTATTGAATCTTGTTCATCTTACAAATATACTCGGTATCATAACGAGGATTGCATCCCATTTTTCAAAACAAAGATTCGAACTTAAATAAAAGGCGAAAATATTATGAGTGTAATTATTTGAAATTGACATGGTATCGTTGACGTACTTATTTTATGACAATATCATAGGAAATCTATTAGATAGCAAAACAAGCAACTTAGGATGCTGAGACAATAATTACGTCATGTCAAAAGTAATATTGAAAATTGGAAACTTCGATCATTTTAATGGAGCTCATTTTGTTGCTATTTTAACGAATATTACCTACTTAACTCTTGAGAATTACTTGTTGAGACGGCAAAACGTCAGTATAGCTGCACGTTTGGCTGTACACAATGCTGTTTTGCTACCGACGCTGTTATACGGCAGCCAAACGTGGGTAACAAAGAAAAAGAATGTAAGAAAGATTAATGCTGTGGAAATGCGATCTCTTCGCAGAATATGCGGAGTCAGTCTAGCTGATCGAATCCGCAATGAAGAGATCCACAGAATGGCAGGTACTAGCGAAAATGTCACGGTGAGAATGAAGAAGAATGTGTTCAGGTGGTTTGGGCACGTCGAACGAATGATTGATGAAAGAATGGTAAAAAAGATTTATATAGGAAAAGTGAGCGGTAAGAGAGACAGGGGGAGGCCTCGAGTGACCTTCGAAAACACAGTATCTATGATACTGGAGAAAGGTCACGTAAAAAGCATGAGGATCCCACGGAGGGCATATATGAAGAGGTTGATGTCTGTGGCCAAGGCGAAAGAGGTATGTAGGGACCGTAGCGTTTGGCGCTCCGTCGTCTCTGGCTACCCCGTAAGGGATATAGCGTGAAGCTAAATAAATAAATTCTTCCAATATCCTAATTCGATATTTGAGTGATATTTTATTTTCCTATTTATTTATTTGCCGAATAAAGTATTTATTTTTAATTTCCTTGATTATAATAGATTTATTTCCCATTTGTATGTAACATATGATACGCGGTATTTCAGTTTTTTTGTTTCAACTGTGACGTCACATTCGGGCAAAACATAAATCAATGTTGGTTTCGAAAGTTACTACTGCGTTGAATGCTGTGTTTGTAGATGGTCGAAGGTCACTCTAAATCTACTTTTATTGTTTTCGTCACACATTTTAGGGTTTAATTCGTTTGAAAGGTTTCATTAGTGTTTTTTTATGATTAATATAAACATAGCTATATAAAAAAATATCAAACTATAGTGCTAAGTCAATCAAAACTTAATCTTAAAAAAATCTAAATTCTTATTCTCAAACGTAAATTATATGGATCAGTTCAGTTGAGTTTATTTTTCTTTTACATTGAGAAGTATTTAATCGCTAGTTACTGAACATCAACTACACATTATTTATTTGTCAAACAACGGAGTAAATGGAATGCTTGATACAAATAAATATAAATAGTAATTTAGAACAAACCGATTTATGCAATTGACAAATTCTTAGATAAGTGCACGAGGGCTGTTCTGAAAATGCTGGTTAAAAAGTAAATATAATCTGTATTTCCTGAGCTATTTTGAATTGACATCTAATTTAATTTATAAACTCCTTTATCAAAATTATTTGCTTATACCATACTTATGTAGTGATTTTTGTAATATTTTTTAAGATTAGGTATCTGTCACTCTTCTTTCTATGTAATAATTGACGTTGCTCGAGGTATTCGTGTTATGATTTTCTATGATTATAAAATAGGGTTAACCTTCAAGATATCTTATAAAAAATTATAAGCTTTTTTTGGAGTATGCTCCTGCGTTTGCAACACTTACTTGTTGGTTCCGTGAATCTAAACTTAGTCGAAAGAGAAAGACCGCCAACTACAGTAACCCATGAAAACGAAAAGAGAGAAAATTACAACATTACAGAGCGAGAGATTCAGGCTGAATTAAATATTGTATCACAGACACTTTCCACCATCCTGAACATCTGACAGATAGGAATGATACCTCATTTTCTCACCGAGCAGCAAAACTTTCAAGCTGTACTGTAGTCATCTGAGAAGACAAACGAAAGGTGTATCAGCCTCCTCGTTCGTGCATAGCATATCCCCAACTTTGTTCCTTCTGCACATCAGTGATATGTTGAATGGATGACAGCACTGGGGTCGCGGTATATTCCGGCTGTGCAGGGCTCCCTCGGGAAAACGTTGACGAGTGCCAAAAGAAACTTGCGTCTTCTATGGAGACCTCCCTGATTGAACTGAACTGAACCTTCAGTTTACTCCCCGAAAGAAACAAATTTTTAAGTTTACCACTAAGAAAACCCCATTTGTCACACCACGGCTCTCGGAGAGCACTCCTTTTAATGCTTCATTAAGTATCAGTACACCGGGCGTCGAAATTTCGAGCGATTGTCAGTTTAGTAGTCACCTGCAGAGAAAGGCCAAGTTGGCCTATTTGAAATTGAGAGTGATTAATAGAGAGAAGCGGTATTTTAAGCCTGACCAAAGATTTGCGTTCTATAAGATGCAGTTCCGGCCAACTGTTAGAGATATTGGTATCAGCTTCTACCTTTTTACCGTTGACAACGCAGAGACACGTTCGGATTGTCGGAATGCTCTGTCAGCAGCTGAATTCTCTGACATTACGTAGAAACGCGGCCTCTTTGTGCGACTTCTATCGTATTTACAGCGAGGAGTGTTTCGAAAAGCTATTTCGAAGAGATAGCGAATCTTGTATCTACAACTCTGATCCTCTTACAAAGCAATAATCCGATCAATGGATGTTTGTAAATGTCAAGTTGCACACAAAACATGTGCCGGAGCGTTAATTAATAAATTATAGCATTTTTTCCACTTTTAATTTTCCGTCATTCATTAGAAAATCGTAGAACTGTTACTCTTATGTGAGTGGTATTGCGAAGTTAGGTTTCAAATTCAAGTTCTTCAAGCTTTGGGGACTTGCTTAACGAGTGTCCAAGGAGCAGCGTCCACGGCATACTTTTCTTACAGCCCAGATATAAGTCCATGCGATTTTTTATTTCCTACAGTTTAAAAATTAATTTGAATATAACATTAAATTTGAGATATGTTAAAATTTAAGTTTCTTTCAATTGAATGACGAATTTCTGTAATGTTTTGATATATTATACTTTGATTGATTGATTTTGATATAATTTGGTTTGGTTTACGTCAAGGATGACACTAAGCTTTAATTATTTTTTCATTAAGTTTAGTGCCCTCTATTACAATTTTAGGTTTGATGCAATCTGCCCTTAAGTATGTTATAAAATAGGGGTCGTAGAGTACATAAATTAAATATCTAATATATTTTTCAATAGATAGATGGCGACACTATGGTTATCCATCTATCGGCGATTAAACAAAACTACTACTGAAGTGCTATCTATTGAATTCCATCGGAACTTAGTACAAAAGCTTTCCCAAATTCTTGACGTTTCTAGCACACTTATCGTTAGAGGTTTTATAATAACATGAAATAAACCATAACATTATATTCATGAAACATACATATTTATTTTAAAACTTTTACTTAACATTAAAATAAAAATTATAGTCACTATTTTATTTCACTACCATCTAGCGGCTTTTATAAGAACTAAGTCAAGCGGTTGTGACAGCGTGAAGGTTACAAATTAGTCAGGGTAGATGGCATCCAAGCTTTTACAAGTCTATATCGGTTTATTGAAAATTTTAAATATTATATTAAAATATAGTTTCTAATGTTACAAAATAAATATATATATATAGGTAAATTACAATAAATAGGGTTGCTTTAAAAATACTGCAGTCAGAATAAAATATTTGAATAAAAATATACAATATTTAACAAATTAATATTTTGAAATCTTTTGCATTATAAGATTGATTCTTTTCAAGTACAATGCAACCTCGATATGACAATTCTGAAGGTAATAAAAAAATATTCGTTATAGTGAGGTTTGTTAAATAAAGGTTAAAAATATTATTAATTTCAATTCTACATTGTTACTAATCTGCTTACTTTGATATAGGGTTATAATTATTTTTTTTTAATTATTTCTTAATATTTTTTCTCGTGTGGGCAGTTCTTAATGAGAAAGAGAGGATATTTGTTAGATTGAGGTTCATTATATTAAAATTACGTTGTAAATATATTGACCGAAACTCTGTAACTATTTTAAAAAGAAAGTAATATATATAATCTATATTTCACATAGCTTAAATAAAATATACTTACTGAATACGAAGTGCCAAGTGCGAGTGTTAGAAATTGTGGTTGTAATCTAATGATAATTATTTGACATTTGTTATTCTTTATATTTGACTTTTCTGAGTATTTACTTGGTTATTTTTCTATATTCTAAGCATTATGTAACCGCTGATTGACGACGGTATATTTATACAACTAAAAGATTATTTGACAATGGGATACCTTTGTGTTTTTCTTATAAATAAAAGAATATATAAAAGAATAGAGGCAGAATATTTAATTTATAAAACTTGGAGGAATTGGCAAAGTTATTAAATATTGAATGAGATTTAGCACTTGATGAGGCTTGGTTGTCACAGGTTATTCTATATATATTCACTTACTAATAAAAGAAATCCAGACTGGATTACTTTTATATTTTTAAATTTTGTAAGTATTAGTGTTTCTCAAAGGGAATTCATATTGAGGGAAATCCAAATACTACCTCAGCACCATTTTCTGAATCTACTAAATTTGTAGAGGAAAAAACTAAGTAAGCTACGGGCTACAAAGTTTTTATTTTTATAATGTTTATATAACTATATTTATACTTGAGGTTTTGCACTTAGAAATGGGGCAGGGAGAAATTTTAAGAACAACAAAGCTTTCATTGACTTGAGAAGAGATGAAAATATAATAAAAAAGGAAATGGCAAGTGATAGTGCTAAATGCTGAGAATATAGAATAGAAAAAAAAGCTATTATTTGTAGGAATTAAATATTCATATTTAATATATTTGTGTTATAATTGTAATATTAAGTTAATTTTTGCTTAATATTTTCTAAGTTATAATTTTAAGGTATTAATAAAAAGAAGCATTTATAATTATTTATTTGTCTAAACTATAAATTTCATCTCATCTCCGAATGGTCTTGCAACATTCTCCCTCTTATTAGATTACTTGTAGTGTCTATTTCTTGATCACCTTCCATATTTATTGTTAACATTGCTTCATCTTTAATTTCTAAATAAAATTTATTAAATTAGGGTTGACATTTTAATTATCCCAATATATTCAAAAGAAAGTCATACAACTATTGTATCAATAATTTCTTCAGGACAGAACATGCTAAAACAGTAAAATATTTTAATGGTTCAATGCACTATTCTATCCTTGTGTAGACATTGCCACTGATTTTTAAGCTAGAGAAAATATTTTATACACTAATTTTCATATGGTTTGTATTATATTTATTATTCCCACATCAAATTTTGGTGTTATGGATGGATGCCATGGATGTTGAGAATATCCAATATCTTCTGATATTATGTGATTTATATCTCGCTGCGCTCAATATGCAAACGGCGCCCGACATTTCGCGAGCGCAGCGAGTCAAAATTGAGGGTCTGTTGGCGCGCCTAGTTTATATACAATTATAGATATAATAAATAGGTAATATAATGTAATACACAGAAAGTAATTTGTTCTGGATTTGAGTTAAGAAAATTCGTTACTCACATTTCCGAACTCTGTTTTTGATGACGCATATATTATTCTATTGGTATTAACGACATATTCATTTATTTATTTATTTATATCTTCTCCACTTTAAATCAATGCCAGTGACCACTTATGTACGTACGAGTGGCAGGAAGACCTATTTTGATACTATACCTATGAAATAATCCCTTCTGTAACTGCCCTTTCGCACTGAAATTTGTTACAATCCAACTTAAAAAGGTTTATATTGCAATTTTTATATTAGGCAAGGTTTTGTTCTCTTTCAAAACAGAATATATTTCCAGCCTTTAAAAAAATGATGTATTAGTTTTTTATTTTTCCATTCATTTTTTTACTGTAGGTATATACTGTAAAATGTAGGTATTCCATTTCAACAATTTTTCGTTTACGTCTTGATAATAAATTTCACCAAATTTTTTGCAGCTTTCGGAATTCAAAGTTTGAAACTTTATCGCTGTTGTACTCGTAGATGAACACCGAGGGTATCAATTATGGGATAATGACACACTCCCAGCGGCATTTACTGAATATTTCGTTTTAGTCTTCCAACATTCCAATTGTATCAGAATAACCTGTTCAATAGCAAAACAAGAAACAGGATGTTCAGATTAAAACTAGGCTGTGTCAAAAGAAAAATGAAAAAGTTTTATAATACTCAATCTGAAGGAGTATAATTTAGCTACCGACGAATTATTGGAACTCGATATGTATGTGATTATAAATCATGGCAAAATTTTTTTTTCAGCTTAAGTTGAAAAATTTTACCTTCGTTCCTTTTACTGGAGCCCACTTGGTTACTTAGGTTACTAAAATGAATACAAGCCTAATTATAAATTAATTGATTATTACCAAAGACGCTCCATGTATTTATTTATGCAAGTAGAAATATGAAACCTATCTTATTTTTCCTATACTTTTATCTTATACCTAATTCCATGTTTCCGTTATAATTTATTTATTTATTTATATTAATAATGCTATTTACATTTACTTGATTAAAGTGTATTTTGCATTTACCATATTATGTAAAATGTGTGTACGCCATATTCCGCTCGTTTTGCTTGAACAGTGACGTCACATTCAGTCAAAACACAATCAATGTTGGTTTCGAAGTACTTCGGATGTATGTACACGGGTCGTTTATAGTATGTAGATGCTCGAAGGTCATCACTAAATCTAAAGTCAAGTTATAAGTTTTTGGTTTTTCTTTTATTTACATTGTTTTTATCATGTATTATATGTACGATTTAATTAGTTTTAAATATTCATTTACTGTTATTTTAATGACTTAGGAAAATATAATTGTTTGACAAAAAATAAAAAATATAAAAATATTTTACATAATGAAATTACAAATAAAACCATGACAAATTCCTGTGTATTATTTTTAGCAAAAGGTGTTTTTTAGTTTAATGCCCTCTAATATCAGTTTGGGTAGGTAGGTAGGTGGTAGGTAATAAAACCCTTGGGTAGATAAATTTAGGGTCGTAAAGTAGATGAGTTAAGTATTTAATATTTGCAATAGATGGCGATAGTTTATCATTCCATCTATTGACGGTTAAACAAAACGGTTGTTAAAGCGCCATCTTTTGAATTGCATCGACACTTACACAAGTAAAATAAGCTTCCCCAAATTGACGTAGTTAGCTAAGTAGTCGTTAGAGGTTGTAAAATAACAAAAGACAATTCCTGTCATAACATTATTAATTACAATATACATATTCAATCTTACAATATAATAAGAACCCGGTTAACGCTGTTTCGTTTAGCGCTGTTTTGTTTTAATGCACTTTTCTTCACATTGTAGTATTCATCGAAATTGTACCCAGCGTCAGCGTTCCCGATGCGATGTCCGAATCAGTTAACCGGTGTTTTTTCTTCCTGCTTGTACTTAAAATAATGTCACCGTTCTAAGTATACATTTATATATATAATATAATATAATTGATTATTGAGCTGAGCGTAAGCGAAGTTCTTAACCGTTTGGGAGACCTTTTTTTGTGTTTAGTTGTCTCCAGAATGCGACGAGATAATAAGCTAAAAATTTTTCTCATCTATGGTTAAACCGAAGGCGGATGTTATAGCGAAAACAGATTGAAAAAATGTTTAGCCATTGAAAAGTTATCAAGAAAAGAAGAAAGTAGAGGGGCTCAGCTCAACACCCGCCGCGCACTGTTGGCGGATCCTAGCTAGTTCTTATCATCGGTGATATAATACGAAAATAAAGCAACAAGAAAAAGTATTTGACTAGAAACTAAAATGCAAGTTATTCGAAGGTTGTATGCTGGTGACTGACAGTCTCAAATTGGTGCTGCATTGAATTTGGCAACGCCAACAATAAGGACTATTTTTAAGAATAAAGAAAAAATATTCTACCATCGACAATAGCAACTAGCTACTACTTATTTTAGTAAAAAACAGTAAATGGAAAATCTACTTCCTGTAAAAAAAGAAAGAAATTTAAATGAATTTGCTGTTAAGACAAATTATCGTAAAGAAAAAAGTTAGATTTTTTTTTATTACATTTAGATACAGGAAAGTGACAGTAGTTAAAATTTCTTTGCATTCGAGGATGGTTTAATAGATTTAAATATCAAAATAATTTTCATAACTTTTAGATTACAAGAGAAGTAGCAAGTGGTACTTTTATAACTAACCTTAACTCCAATATTCACATAATGATATAACCTTGTTTAACGCAGTTTCATATTACGCTCTTCATTGATGGAATGTATACGCGTTAACCGAGATCTTACTGTTTAATTTTAACTTAACATAAGAACAAGAATTTGAGCGCGATCATTATTATATTTCACTGCCATCTAGTGACCTTTATATGAACTAACGCAAGCGTTGTGACAGAATTATTTCTCAAACTAAAAGTCAGAGTAGATGGCGGGAACTGTATCAATAAATATGTAAAGCTCAATGATCCAAGTTTTCTTTAAGCTTATTTTGATTTATTATAATCTTAAAATATTTTATTAACATTCATTTCATATATAGCTATATAAAAAAATATATAGGTCAATTAGAATAAATAGAGTAGCTTTGAAAAATGTTGATGTTAATATAATATTTTAAATAAAATATTAATGTTGTGGAAGGAAAAATAATTACTGTTCCTTCCAAATAAGTACTAGATACCGTATCCATATTATTATAGGGATGCGGTACGGTACCGAATAAAAGTTTTTTAATAGACTAAACCTCTGTAATTATTATAAAAAGAAAGTAAACAAAATCACAAATATTATTTAGTTACACATAACCTTTGTGATCAATTTATTGTACAGTAATTAAAATATCACATGGTTTTAATAAAATATTCTGAATACAGTTCAACAAACTTAGGCATCATATAAGCAAAGGGGAAACGGTGAGCCGTTAATTGAACACAGAAAGCTTCTTAATTACACTACATCGAGTGCATCCCGTGTTCGTCACCATCGGGAATCACACCAAAACACCATCAACACCGCGTCAGGAGAAAACATTCAGTGCGAGATCAACCGTGGCGGGGGAAGGACGCATCGTCCTCTTAGAAATATTTACGAGAAATATATAGTATGACATGATTTTTTGGTGCGTTTAGTGATGTGTGTGGAAAATGTGTTTCGGATCATACTGGTGATAAGTGTTGTGGGAGGAGTTAAAAATGGAGGTGATATAATTATTTAATAATCTGTTTATTTTTAATTTAATTCAATTTATAATATTTATGTTTTCTTATTAACAATTAATTATTTAATATCATGAAGATGTAAGAATAAATAAAACTAAAATTATTTACTTTTCATCAATTTTAAATAACAATAATAATATTATATAAATATATATTTATTACGACTATGGCAGAAGTTTGTTCATTCGACAGCCTTTCAGTGTATGTATATATTACACTTATGTATCTATATACTAGGGGCGCCAACAAACCCTCAATTTCGAATCGCTGCGCTCACGAAATCTTGGGTGCCGTTTGCATATTGAGCGAAGCGAGCCCAGTGTATTGACTCATCGTTTCCCATTTACTTCAATGGGATATCAGTTATTGGACATATTAAAAAAAATTTTTTTTTTTTTGAGGACATTTTTCCAATTTTTTTTTATAAGAACCATCACCTAATGTGTGTCTTTTTGTTTGCAAAATTTCATAATTTTCCGTCAAGTAGTTTTTGAGCCAATTCGTGACAAAGAATGCAAAAAGTCTCCAGTAAAACGCTCCGCTCACTTCGTTCGCTTCGCTCAATTATGTATTGAAGGTCTACGGCACCAGATTTCCCTTCACGACGACGCCTTTCCTCAAACCGCTAAACCTCTAGGGGTTTATATTTCCAGCTCGAATTACTTAAATCCAATTACTTAATACTTTCTTTATTTCTTACTAAATTCTATGAAGCAGCATATTGACTTCATTATATTTTTAATGTATACGTATGTTTTCTGTTTTTAATTTAGTTTGGGATAATTGAATAAAGTTATTTAAGTGACTTATAATAAAAGAAATAAATCACGTTAAATTAACTTTTAATAACAGTCTTATAATATTTGTTACAAGTACTTATTAGCCAAAATTTTAGGCCCAGAACACACAACGGAAAAGGAAACAAGGCCCGAGTACATACACCCAGACGGCTTACTCAACTTCGACCCGTACTTATCCGACTTTAAACCAGTCCAGGAAGAGGACGATTACATTCCCTTACCGGAGAACGACGAGACAATCGACGGACTTCCAATATTCCTTATAGAACCCAAGAATTCTTTCGTACTTAGAAGTAAACCGGCCACTTTATTATGCAGAGCAGCGAACGCGCTTCAAGTTTACTTCAATTGTAATGATATACGGACAGACAAGACAGTGCAATTGGAACATGTGGACCCTCAGAATGGTGTTAGAGTGGTTGAAGCTGAACTTAATGTGACTAGGAATGAATTGGATGAATACTTTGGAGGCAAATTCAGCTGCGAGTGCTATGCTTGGAATAGTAAAGGAAAAATTCGAAGTCAGGGCGTTTTTATTGAGTTTGCGTGTAAGTATATGATTTTATAAACTTTATCCTCATTAATATATAATTATAACATGATTTAGATATTGATATAGTTTTAAGTTTTAACATATGTTGGTAATAATAATGTCTTGGTTGCGTTTTAAAATGATTCCTTAAACATATAAAACACAGCGTTAAAATTATATAATAAAAGATGGTTGGTGTAAAAACCGTTAAAATGTTTAATACCTGAACGAGTTTCGTAAAAAAAATACATTTCTTTTCTAATTCCCAGGTATAGAAATATTTTTAATTAGATTTTTTGCTGTGCGTTGTTAGCCAAGTGATTTACATTAAAATATTCCGTTAGTCGCGCCTCATTTCACAATAACGATCCTTTTTGTAGCCATCTGCGGGCCCTTTTTTTATTTATTACAACGGTCTTACCCACAAAATTTGGTTGTATAATAAATCAACGTATATTTTAGCATATTTCTAAATCGTTAATGACGACACTTGACGTATTTTATAAAGAATAATTTAAGATAAATTTTAATTATCGATACCACATTCTAATCAGTGGCAACACTGGTTTGTTTGGTTAATTTAAAAAGTTAATTGACAGCTGAAATGTCAAGATATATTTATATTAAATATTTAACAACAATATATATATATTTAATGACCTAATCTTTTTCTCTTATAATTAATACACGATCTTTCGTACAATAAAAAATCACAATTAATCATAGGATTTTCGTAATAATTTTATTAAGGTTGAGTAAATCCGGAGATTATGTTCGGATCGGTATAATTTAACAGCTTCATTATATTATAAGAGATTAACGGAATTACCGAATAACGATGTAATTACAAAACGAGAAGAGATTATGTTTTCTGATAAGATGTATTAGGTTCAAGTCACATCGAGTAAGCTTAATTAGATTAAAATTAATTATTGTAATAATGACTTTAGTTTGAAGTAAAAAACAGACGCTTTAGGTAGCATCTGTATTTTTTTAAAGGTCCCTGTATGGAGTGCGCTTTGTGGGATAATTAATACACTTTTATATCTCATTTTTGTCTTTTTAAAGGTTGTTTTCATTTGAGAGACTTTTAGCAATAAGTATGTACTTTTATCCTGATATTACACGTAAATATCCTGTTAATAATATTAATGTATCCGATGCTCGTTGTACATAACGCCACTGTGTCGGAGGTCCGGAAACACGCACAGACATGTTATTATTAATATTTATAATGTAGTTATGAATATCATCAATATCTTATAATTATATATACATTCTTTTTGTATGTCGATTGTATTCATATGGATTTGTAAGTTATAACTCATACTAACATTTAAAATATAAGCCTACTGAAATTAAAAATCGATCGGCGATCCAAGATAGATATCTTAGATGGCTTTCTACAAACTCAACCCACAGATCGATTAATGGTATTGATAATTCGAGAAAGAGATTGTAACTTCAGTTTTTAAAATATAGATCGGGATTAGTGATTTCGTTGGTTAAAATATTTTTGTGAGAGAATTGTTAACACTAAACCTACCAAGTACCGCTCAAATTGACCGTTCTTAAACTTTTGTAAAACTTACACATTTTTAAACGTTATAATATCGTTATGACTACATGATAATTCTTATAATATGCATATAATATTGTCTTCACTCTTTACTTTTAGTTATTTCCATTATTACCTGCGTTAAATAATAAAATAACTTTTAATTACCGGTCAATTTGACGGCGTGCGGTAGGAACAGGTATACAAGAATTGTCGGTAGGTTTAGTGTTAATGCGACTATTTTTAACGTAATTGAATTGCAATGGATTTTTGTATTTATACACTATTGTATTTTCATCGGTCAAGTCATTAAAATAGTACATGAATATCAATATTTAATTACAAAGGATTTGAAAGTTAAAATAAATATTCATAGTAATTTATAAATAAACTGAAATAAAAATAGTCCCGGAGACAATTAACTAACGCTGTATTGTTTAGAAATAGTCACCCCACGCGGGGGTGTTCCTACCAACTTTCTTGGCCTTTACTTGCATTGGAGTAACACGAATATTTTATCAATATTGTAACAGATTTGTCATAAGAAATGCTTTACTGGTTGACTTATAACATATACTGAAGTATATACAACTAAATATTCAACATATGTCCCATCTCTCGGTAACGCTAGTCACAGGACTGACAGTTTATAAACTATTCATTAATAATAACTGTACAAGTAGTGTTGCGACCTTCTTGGATTGTTGTTCGGATTCCGTCAGATAATTAGACCCTGCTCAATCCATATATGGTAACTTCGATACACGAACATATACACTTATAAGTACCTGTTTGTTTAATTCTTGAAATGTTTAACAATTTGTTTTTAATCAGACGTTTCAATTTTAAAATAGTGTTCTCATTAAATAAAAACATCATTCTCTAGACTCAATTCGAATAAATGTTCATAAAATCAGATAATAAATGAATGAAATGTAACACTTCTAAAGATACCATCTTAGGAATAGAATATATTGGTTATTAGAATTGGAATAAGTTCAATCACCTGTGTCGGAGATATGAGACTCGTATCATTTTACAATATCTGAGAGCGGAACAAAGTTTGAAGCATACAATTACTAAGCCTTGGATTGCTTGTGAATGGTAAAAATGATTATTATCTACCTTCATGCTTCTATTGTTGGAGCGGTAGCAGATGTAGCTACCGTTACACGGGGCCTTATCGTGTAAGCATCATTTAATAGACCTTATTGCTATGGTGTTATGGTTTTAATTGTAAATTGTATAATGATATAGATTAGTAACCACTCAACGCATCAAGTTACCATAATCCCGGTAAAAAGATAGGGGATAAGCCGTTAATACAAAATCTTTTAGGATCCTGCAATTGACGGCTGAGTTTCCAAGTACAGGTAAAGAGAGAAGTATTTCTGGTATAATATTATTTGTTATTATTAGTGTTACTAAAATGATTTCTTTGATTTTTGTAAAGAATTGTAATATGAGATTCACGTTTCAATGAAGATATAAAAATATATTTATTATTTATAAAACTATTATCTGTTAAGAGTTGGTGAGAAATACCTATTATATACTCGTATATTTATATGGATTTGGTGTTTATTTAATATTTGCTAATTTCTTGGTGTATTAATAATGTATCTGTACCCGTCTGTACATGTGTATGCGACCAGTTGATAACCGGTAGAGCAAGTTTTTTAGTCTAGACTGCATACAAGCGATCGATCGCGGTTCTGTTCAGGAATTCATAAAAAAACTTGCGTAAAGCGGAATAATATCCCTCTTTAACTTGGATGTTATAGATTTATGTGATACAAAGTTTAAAAATTTACGGAATTTTCTTAATACATTATTGTATCTGTTAAATATTTAAGGTTATAATATAATATAATTAATATAAGAAATATAAATACTTTTTAATCCATGAATACATCGCCAAAATCTGAGTTGCCAATGAGTACTATGATATATTTGTATTTAAATAATGAAAGTTCACTAACAAGAGTGATACTTATGAAGTATCATCGGCAGTTATACAGGATAAGATACACCAATTTTAAATGTCGTAATTTTTAACGAGTGTGTTTGTCCCCGTCTTAGAACGCCTATGGCGCGGAACCATTAAGTGGAGGAAACATTATTTCCGCTCGTTAATTCGTGCTATTTGATGAATGTAAGTTACTTTCGGGGTAGCTAAGTTACTTGGAGGGTTTGTGAAGAGCTTAATTCATGGTTTGTATGTGTGAGTGAAAGGTGCAATGCGTATGCGATAAGTTACTATTTAACTAGCTCGGTGTTGTGGACAAAAACTATCATTGGCTCAGTTCAAACGAGTCTTACCAAGGCTCTACTATGTAATTGATTTAGTATTTAATAGTTTATCAAATGAATTACGGAGACATAAAGGTTATATATTACGTAAATTTTAATTAAGTGTAAACTAACATTTTCTTAAGAAAACATACAGTTAAGCAATGTCAAGTCGATAGTTCAAGGTGTATTCTATCGAATATTTCTTACTATTAGACATCAAGAAGCAGTTCAGGCAGCAGCCTCAGTCAGTGACGGCCGAGAACGGCAGCCAGGTCAGCATCCACTGCAGCCCTCCGCCAGCAGCACCACCAGCTACCATCAAGTGGATACGCAATGGACTCACTCTGGAGGCTACAGACGAAACCTTGGTCTTGCCGAGCGTTGGAATACAGGTAACTTATTACACATAGAAAGCCTTCAGTCCTGTTAATATAGGAAACACTGTAGAATAATATTACTTATAATGGATTCAAATAGAACCATATATGTTTTAAGTTGTAAAGAACCTAAGAGGATAGTCGACGATTAAACAATCTGCTATCGTTTTTGGAGCGTGTCCAAGATAACTTCCTGTCTGAACCTGTTACTTTTGGAGCGGCTTTTGGTTTAGTCTTCGTTTACTTTATACACCGAGATTGTGCTATTCCAGAGGTGATATTTTAAGGAACATTTAAAATATTTCTTCAATAACATCCTCAATTAAATAAAAAGCATTCTTTTCAATTGCTCTGAGGTAATGTTTGTGTAAAAAAGAATTTCTCCTCTAGGATATAGCAAATTACACCTGCATAGCGGAAAACATCGCCGGTCGACGGGAGTCGGATGTAGCTGTGCTGGCAGTGTACGGTAAGAATCTTTTTATCTTACTTTTATATTACTATCGTGTTGTATATATTCCAGTTTCTATTTAAAAAGTAGTGATATTTTTTTTTTATTAAACTTTCTCTTTTTATTTATTTATTTTACTCTCATTATATTTTTCTGTGTGTGTGTGTGTGTACACACACAAAAATATAAACAAAAATATTCAATATCGTAATGCCCTTTCCTAGTCAATGGTGGTTGGTCAGACTGGACCCCTTGGATCCCATGTCGGTGTGGATCTCAGATCAGCGGTAGACGGAGAACAAGAACATGTACGAACCCGGCGCCGGCTAACGGTGGAGCTCCCTGTAGAGGACAGTCCTCCCAGAGTGATAGTGATTGCCTCCGGTGTCTAAGTGGTGAGTTAAATTTGGGCGAATTAACGATAGTTTCGTTAAGACAATGATATTCGCAAAGTCATTGGCGATGGATATAATAGAGATGGATTTAATTCATTTAATAAATTTATAGGGAGTATAGTATATTTATCTTAGGTTCTTGGTCTTCTTGGACCTCGTGGTCATCATGTAGTGAAGAATGCGTCAGAGTCCGTCGCAGGCAGTGTATTGGGAGTTGTTCAGGTTCAACTCTACAACAAGCCGCCTGCGTCGATGGACTCTGCTCTGCTGGACTTAGTAAGGCTTACATACTATACAATACCTAATACATCTATTTTTTTAATAATTTAATTACTATATATCAAACTACCGGGTGAGCTTATATCATTATAAGCACTAATATCTTATTAATAAAAAATGTTTACCTTCTAGAACTGTAAAAATATTTTATTATTGTATTTATTAAACTGCATGAAGTAATAATAAAAGTTTACAATTAAACCATACTTTGCTTCGTTGTGAGAACTTAAGATTTAAATGTTTTCATTACCCTCGGAGCAAAACCTCAACATTTCCAGACCGTACAATGTGTCAATACGTTATTGTTATATTCATTGACTAAGTTTATAAATTTTCCCACTATTGAAGTTTCTTCGTAATGTCCATGAGAAACTGTTTAATTACGGCTCGTAGCATTTATAGCATTTTCTTACATATGTTCATTAATTAAGAGTACTTATCAAGCGTGAAGTACTTTTTTAATATTTTTTTCTGATTAGTTTTATTAAACTATAAAACAGTACCTTAACGTTGTTACGTTTTTTTTTTTATTCGGTGCCACAAAAACTCCTAACGAAATATTTTGATAGGGTAACAAATTTACCCGGTTTTTTTAAAGCTCGTTACCCCACAATACAGGGTTATATAAGAACAACATGACGCTGTACGTGGGTATCGGTATCACGGTGGCCATGCTGGCGGCGGGCGGCGCCATATTGTACGTGTGGTGTCGGTACAGGAGCGTAAGGCCGGGGTACACTGCCGCAAGGACAGGTATTGAATTTAACAGTAAATCTACCAAGTATTGGTCAAATTGACCGTTCTTAAACTTTTGTAAAACTTACACATTTTTTAACGTTATAATATCGTTATCCAAACTACATGAAATTTTTTAGAATATGCATATAATATTTTCTACACTCTTTACTTTTAGTTATTTCCATTATTACCTGCGTTACATAATAAAATAACTTTTAATTACCGGTCAATTTTTCGGCGTGCGGTATTAACAGGTATACAAGAATTGTCGGTAGGTTTAGTAGGTTTAGTGTCAACAACACTTTAAACATAACTAATAAGTTCTAGTCTTACATGGCTTAATACTCTAGGTATACCAAAAGTGTACTCACGGGATAAGAGCGCGGCCCCGGACTTGACACGAGCCTGCAACGAGTACTGGATGAGAACAGACAACCACTACGACCTCCCGCAACTGAGAGACAGGTATGTAACATTAGAGTTTAGTTGTAGTTTTACAATACAAATATTTCACAACTTTCACTTCTGATTCATTTATATATTCATTTATTAATTGCAAAGTAATTGTAATATCTGATGGAGTGAAAAACAAATATAAGAAATTGTATCCTTATTGGCTATTCATGGAGACAATATTAATCTGTATCACATCAGCTATGCGTCTCCGTTTGGTGATCGCAGTCGTCAGCAGTCCTCAGCGGGGAGCAACCATTATGAGATGAAGCTGTACAGCCCCTCCGCGGAGTCTGCGTCCAGCTGCTATACTAATTGTAAGTGTAAAGAAACTCTTTACTACTCTTTAAAGTCATTGTGATTCAAATAATATATGTAAAAACGACCTTCGATTCAAGTTCGTAAGTATCAAATTGCAATTATTTCTAATACTCAAGACCCTCCACAGCCCGCACTATGACGTCACGCTCCAGCGAGTGCTCGTCGCAGCTCGCGGAGCTAGTGACGTCATCGCCGACGTCACACTCCAAGGTGGACGTGGCCGTCACCCTCCCCCCGGGACCCTTGGAGAATAGCTACAGAGATAAAATAAGTTTGACTATAGTTAAATAAACTACGCAAACTATTCACTAAAGATATCTTTAGTTAGTCCAACTATAATATATTAGTTCTTATTATTTGGTTGTTCCATTTTGAGTATAAATTATCGAAGTAAGTTATTTATTTTGATTTTTACCTCATTGTTTTAATGATTTTTCATACGTAATGTTTTTTTTTCTTAAATTTTGTTACTTTTAGTTGTGTATTTAGTTTTAGTTCGAATGTAATATTATATTTAAGTAATTTATTTTTATTCGTTTTAATAAAAGTCCTAATAATAAATATTTGTATCACGATACGTGTAATATTATTTAATAAATAAACATTGAAAACTAATAGGTTAGGTTAAAATTTAATGTGCTTTTTCAAATGCAGATACGAAAAGTATTAAAATGAAGTAACTTTCTTCAATGTGGTTGATTCCTTGATTTGCTGAAGACTGAATGTAATTCAACGAGCTGATTCTTATTTAAACTTTCATTACTGCCAATGTATTTAATTTGTAGTATTGTATAATGTAAATATTGTATTTTAACTGTGATATTTTATAAATAAAACCTTTTACAGACGTATCATGACTTTTCTTTTACAAGCTCCGGCGTTTTTAATTTTATTAGAGTTATAATGTTACCTCTTTTAATAAAAAGGAGTAAATTATTTAATTTTAGGAAGTGTTTTAAAATACTCGAATTACGACTTGAGAAATTAATATGATATTAAAAGTACACCTAAATAACAAAAGCTAACCTTCAAATCTTTATACGTTTTTTGGTAACTGCTCCCTGTTGTTACAAATATAAAACATTTTATATTTGTATGAAAAATATACAGATAACATATATATATATATATATATATATATATATATATATATATATATATATATATATATATATATATAAGAGACGTTAAAGCAATCTTGCATCCTCTTTAAATTCGTTAAAGAATTCCCAAAATTCCTTATTTTATAAAAAAATCTGTTTAAATCTGTAGCTTTCATACTGAAATAATGAGTCATCTGTCAGCATTTAAAATTTATACAATGTTTTTTAAGCTTAACAGTATTTATTGTTTAAAAAAATAGTTTTTTTTCCAAAATCTATCAAGTAGTGATGTTATTTTCTTATTTAAAATATTATATTACATATCATTGCCACGTTCTGAGCTTATGAATTAGAATGCTAGAACGGTTAAAAACTACTCGGGTTACAAAATCGGATAAGTTTTTTTGTTATATGTCGTAAACACTATATAACTACTAAATTTAATCAAAATCCTAATAAGCAAATAACAAACATTCAAACAGATATAAAAACAAAAAATAAATATAAAACTATTTATTTTCGCCTCTTTATTATGTTGTGTAAAAATATATAAACATTAAATATGGAACTTAATTAAAAGGTATTTGTTTGACGCCATTCATCCAAGCTCCGGCGATTTTAATATATTTTAATAATTCAGCTTTATTGAATCACTAGTCGAGATGAAATGGGCACGTATATAAATAGGTTTTATATAAAGGCTGAGAATTGTTTCACTAAACTGGTAATAAATTTGTAGGCAATATTGTATAACAAATATATTTTAAAACAAATTAAATCTTCCAACAATGTAATCTAACCTAAAATCTTTGACAGAATAATATAACCACGTTCCCTTATTAGAACAGTAAATGGTAAATATGTCTAACTGAAAAAACAAATTTAAGTATTCATTCACTTTAATATAATCAAAGCAGCCAGCGGTACTCCAGACATGTTCCATAATCTGAAGTTCACTTTATCATTGATAACTATTTCCGAGCTGACCAAACCCTTAAGTGGTATAAAAATAAAACGCCAAACTTCATTAAAACGTGAGACCACCCATTAAGCCTTATCCAATCCATTGGGGTTGTGGCTCTTGTAATATATTTATAGTCTACGATATTTTAGTCGTGAGAAAAAAAATATTATAAATCAACTCTTATTAGAAACTTGTTCCAACATGACACCAAGTACACAATATGGTGGTGTAAAAATAATTAATGCCCTTCAAGGGTTTTGAAAGAAAGAGCAAAACATGCAAAAAAACCTGTGTATATTAAAATATTCTTTTAACATTTTTGTAAAGTCACTCTCGGTCCGAGTCATTCTAAAAGTAGGAAGTAATATCACTTCATACTCTCATTGCACACACACATCAGTAGATTTTGTTGTGTGTGTATTTATCTTATTATATATATATATATAAGCAAAACATCCGTATCGTATACGTGGTATATAACATGTAGTAACAATCCCGAGTGTTATTTCTGTATCTCGCCATTAGTCAAACGCGACTGAACGTACACAAAATGTTTGAGATAATATTACCAATGTAGATCAAAGGGGAGTCATTGTTTTGATAAGTGTGTAATTAATACTGTATTCGATATTTTTATGTTTATTTGTCTTTAATTAGGGTAATACTAATTAATGTATGTTACTTTTAGATTTATTGATAATACTTGGATAATTAAGAGGGTTTGAAAGCTGCTTTAAAAGCTCTGAACATTATAAAAGTATTGAAGCATTATACTTAATGTTATAATAAATTTCTTATTATCTTATATAAAATGTCTAAACCGCGATATTGTGATTCACTCGCTATATTTCCTTGTTATTTATTTGGGAATAGAGACATGAGTCATCTTATTCCTAGATTTCTTGTGACTACATC
This sequence comes from Melinaea menophilus ssp. n. AW-2005, assembly GCA_918358695.1. Lineage (NCBI taxonomy): Eukaryota > Metazoa > Arthropoda > Insecta > Lepidoptera > Nymphalidae > Melinaea > Melinaea menophilus. Next base: position 6,106,440 of record OU911057.1, on the reverse strand, counting down.
TAAGATAATAGTTTTGGAATGTCATATTCTGTTTTAAGTAACAAAATATCCTCAAGTGTATTAGAAAATAGTTTTGGGTGTATATAACAACAAAAATCCATATATTCCTTAATATTCCTATATATTCCTTCCGTACAGACATCTCTAATCAATCAATCAATCAATGATTCTCAGTTGATGAATGTAGCATTGATAACAGACAGGAGACTGCAATCTGTACACTAGTTGCTATATAGAGACTGTATTAGGTTGTTCTATTATGGACATAATATATAAAGAAATATAATTGCTTATAATACTATATCACATAGTAATAAAAACCATCCTATCTTTTAAGTTGGACCAAATAATAGATACTTACAAGACTTCATCGAAATCGGTTCAGTGGTTTCGGAGATTAATAGTTGACTATCATATAAGCATTGTAAGCTATAATATAATGAGATCATTAATTAACACTAAACCTAGCGACAATTCTTGTATACCTGTTCCTGCCGCACGCGGTCAAATTGAACGGTAATTAAAAGTTATTTAATTATATAACGCAGGTAATAATGGAGATAACTAAAAGTAAAGAGTGAAGAAAATATTATATGCATATTCTAAGAATTGTAATGTAGTTTGATAATGATATTATAACGTTTAAAAATGTGTAAGTTTTACAAAAGTTTAAGAACGGTCATTTTGACCGGTACTTGGTAGATTTAGTGTTCAAATGATAATTAAATGATTAAAAAGCTACTCATAAAGTCAAACCTATAAGATCACCTCTGGTAAACACCTGATATATTTGGGAGCAAGCATTCAAACAAACATACACCACAACCCCCATTTATCATACTTGGTGCAAAGCCTACAAATTTCGCTTGTTTAGGAAGCACAGACCACCCGCATATTCATTACTCTGATTGTCCACAAAGCCGCCGAATTCATTAGCTTAATTCCTACCATTATAGCACGGATCTGTAGTAATCTACGACGGAGGTGAGGACGAGACACGATACATTATATTACTATTATTAATATATGAAATAAAATTATTCTTAATTTTACTTTTTTATCTGAACTTTCAGTAGCAAACTAAACTGCAGCGAATCAGTATTCGCTGCAGTTTAGTTTGCTACTGATGTGTCCACTTGAACAGATGTGAGCTTACAAAACTGAATATAAAAAAATATTTAATATTGTAGGCAACTTAAAATACAATACTTTTATTTAATATTACAACTCAGTAGATATTACAGTTGCAGTCCGTTGCAATGTGTTCAAGACACGAGAATCAAAAACGCGTAACGCAATCCTGATACCTGACAGATACAGCCCAGACTCGCTTGATATGCCCAGAATGTTCTGATCTAGTGCTTGGACTTGGAACCTAATATGTTACATCATCAATACATGTTTATATAAGTATATTAAATAATCTTTCTAAATGTCTGTTAAATTTTAAAGTCCATATAACATAGTAAGTCTTATGAACATGTTTTTTTAACAAATAAAAGAATATTCAGCATAAAATCATGTTTTCTGAAAGTGTATTTTGATCTATATAATATGATGTTAATAAATATGGTTATTTTATATACCGACACTGTGGAAGCGCCATCTTATGGCTCACGAGCTGAAACATCTCGGACAGAATGTAAGGAGACATCCACGAGGCATCCATTGAGACAGATATGTTGGTCTGAGTGCTCCGTGTTATGTGCTATCAAATAATTGTGTTATAAGTAATATTAATATATATTTAATTTTAGAAATACATAATAATAATATAATTAATATTTGAAATATTAACTAATTAAATAATCATTCGTAATATTCTCTAAACATCAAACAGCTCAGTCACTGTACTTTTAGAAATGTATCTTATGTAAAATGTATAAATCATTCTATAATTATCACGAACTGTACAAGTAAAAGATATAAAAGATAATTTAATTAGATCAGGCGGTTCATTAGATCTGTCTAAATTAGGTGGAGAGTGATAAGAGAATAATAAATAACTGAACTCGACTGCACTATGGATATGGATAGTGGTCAATGACGTGTGATAATTAGACGCACTCAGATCAAACAAACCGAATATTGATAGTACAGAGCCAAATTGGAAGATTATTCCTCAATAATAATATCTGAAAGTGACACTTGTATTTTGTATCTGTATCTGTTTGTGATTATTTGACATTACGGCCATATTTTTTAAAAGTTACACTTTTTTCATTCTATTATAATTGTCAAAAATATCCATGATATCAGTCAGTCAATCAGAAGTTCCCTATGTGTTATATGAGATACATTTCGAAAGGCTTCAGTGAACCATGCTCTCATCAGCAGAACGTCACTAGAATCACATAAATATTGTTTACTGTCGATACGTTGCGGAAATGATGTCATTTGTGCGTGTTTGAGTCCCCGTTGATATCGAGAACGCGTTTCAAATTCGGACATTCTAAATTTGAAATTGACGTACGCTATTTGAATTGTATTTCCGATTGTGCTTGAAATTAGTTTATTAACGCCAATAGGGTGCAAATCAGTATCTATTTATAACGAATATTACTATGTCATATCACTGATGTATAAGTGATGTTATATTAAAATAAAATTGCATTGCTAATGAGACGTCTTGGCTTTTGTGTATTAAATGTGTCCAGCGCCATCTTGAAGTCATTTTCGAATTCTGTATTGTCTGTCGTCATAAATGTTTTACATTCGCGTAAACGTCACAATACCGCCTCCATGTTTCATTTGAAATTGCAAATGGCGGTGTAAATTAACCGCTTTATGTGGCGTTTATGAAGATACTTTACAAAATGCGATCTTAATCTCATTTAAGATGAGTTTTAATGATTTTTATATTATCTTGCCTTTCAACGGAAAAGTCATAAAAATGTATCGTTAATTTATTTAAAAATTTTAATTTATTCAAGATTTATACATTATACTTTTGACACGTGTCAAATTTCATTCTTTTAATAACTATAAGCCACAACCATCTTTTAATATGAGCCATAAAAATATTTATTTTAATGATTTAGCACAGGTTTGATAACATTTAAAATAAAAAATAATTTTGATTAGTGTTTTAAAAAGTAATTAAATACTACGATAATAAAATTTTATTTATGGTGACAAATTAAACATATATTTACATTGTAAAGCTCTGTAATCAGACAAAACATAAATGAAGGGATGATTACAGGCTGAAGTCATAACGGTCTCTTTGAATGAGGATGTAATTGCGAAACCATTCATTCAATTACCAGATTGTGTATTGACATATAATTATATTCTCGGTCTCATTTCTTAACTAATAATCACTTAATCACTAGCATGTACTCTTTATTTATAATATTATTTTGAAACCTCAATATAAAGCTCTTCTTGTTTACTTTGTATTGCAAATTTATTCATTCAATTTATTCATCTTAAATTAATTATATAAAGTTCTTTAACGTGTTCAAATATAGTGTTGTTATTAAGTAAATTAATTTTTTTTGTAACAAATTGTTTTTATTATTTTTAATACAGTGAGCTTGTGCAGATTAATCGATCGTAATTAAAAGATATAATGCATGATTATTGAAAAACAAAAAATGAAAATAAATTGAACCCAAAAAAATAAACATTATCTATCTAAGCTACATGTACTTTTATGTAATCAATATCTTATAATGGAGAGTTATTATCTATCTCGTGTAATAAAGTGATCATTTTTTACCGCCTCCTTGTAAACATGCCGGAGAACTATGTCAAATAAAACACTAATTTTTCTATAAACCCAGTCTTATAGTATCAGCAAAGCTAAAGCTAAAGCAAATATAATTAGGTATATATAAAAGTTGTTAAAGTCGTTGTCACAAAAATAGATTTTTTTTTATACAGTAAATTTTTTTCTATGTTATTATATCTGTAATTGTGGTTACATCGGTTTAGGTCTATGCAAAATTAATTAGCTGGGCGTTCAAGAATGAGTTACAATAAATTGTTTTAAGCTTTCACGATTTGTATTCATATTTTTATACTGTAAATGATGATGATGTCGGATGTTGTGAGTCTTGTGTGTCGGGACCTTAATGTTTTGAATAAAAATAAGGACGATCAACTGCGGGTAGTACGAAGAACTCGCGCGGCTACGAGACGGTGACACCATGGAACATCAGTCTACTCGTGACCGACCGTTGCATTACGGCGGAAACGAGTACGCTACGAGTATTAAGTCCCGTTTACAGTATAAAAATATGAGTTACAATAATTACTCAAAATTCAAAATATCTATATTCAAGTAAGCATTTACAAGTACTTTTGATTCGTCAGTTATTATAATAAAAGATAAGTGTAGTCGGTCCGTGAGTAAGCTACCACCAGCTCCAATGCAGCCCTGAGAAAAGCCGGCAAGAAATTCAACAGTAGCACTTTTCAAATGAAATTTAATAATGTTTTATGTATATGGCGTCGCACGAGTTGCTGTCGAGGCACCAATCACGTCAGATACAAGTGTGTAATGAATTCCGTCTCATTCTACCGTCCGACTTGTTTGTCAACGACTAAATAAGGGCTACATGGTCGTTGGACAGGCAGTCCTGGTTCTGGCGTGTGGCGACCTATTTATAATAACCGACTACTGACATTTTCTCATCAATAAAAGTAATATCTATCCTCATTATATTTGCTTTTCAACCGTTGTCTACCCCTCTTACATATACATTATAATAACAGACCTGCATATGAGACAAAAAACTTAGGTTCCATACGTTTTGATAAACTAAAAATTCTTGAATGTTATAATAAGATTGATTTCATAATATACTTCTGATTTTAGATTTAAAACTAAGAAAAAGAAGATCTAAGATGACCTTTATTATATATGCGTATACTCAAGCTCGGGAAGGATTTTGTTAATTTTTGAAGCCAGATTTACCCATTACATATGTAAAGTTATAAATGGCCCGCTTAGATTTGTTTCGTAAAATAAATATCATTTTTCAAGAATCAATTTCGGCAGCACTGCCCTATAATAAAATACCGTGAGACAAAAAACTATGAAAATAACTATAATAAACGAGTCGAACTGTATTATCGTCTGTTAATTGTCTTATTTTTTTAATTGCGAAGACGGCGGAGCTAAGTTTGCCTGCGAGTTACGAGAGATGGGGGGTTCCACTGGAGCTTTTTATCTTAAGTTATACTTAAGAAAATAATTGAAATAGTCAGTTCTGACACTTCATTGTTGAGGGGCAAGTTACAATTTTGACTTTGTACATTAGGATGTGTGAACTCCGTGCATTTAGTTTTCTTAGAAGTTAATACCAAATAATTAATTTGGAACTAATGAAGAACACCATACGGTTACTGTCTACGTCAGACTTTTTACGAAAAACGGCAAATCTTTAATATAAAATAAAAATAAAAAGGGGTCAGGAATAGATCCCTGTAGAACACCCATCGTTAGGTGAGAACCAGCAGATTTAAAACTATTTACATCGACCGTCTGGACTCTTAGATTTAGGTAAGGCGCAATAATATAAAGCGCAGCACTACGCACTTTATAGTGGCTAAGTTTGTGTAGTAATGTTTGATGTTCTACGTTATCAAAAGCTTTGGAGAAATCGCAAAGCAGGGTGCTTTGCGATTGCATTCTGCGACTTGCCCCATGCTTCGTAAATTTTCTTAAGAAGCGTAGTACCTGCATCAGTTTTTGATTTACCTTTGGTAAAACTATATTGTTCATTATGCATGATTTTATTGACTTTGATTTTTTGTTGTTGATGTTTTACTATGAGTAACGTCAACGTCTTCTGTTGCCAAATTAAATCGTGAATATATTCGTATTGAAATGCGATAAAATTCCGCTGTTTGTATCTCTTATATAAGACACGTTAATAAAAAAAAACATGATATATTTGATGATAACATGATGTTCTATTATATGGTAGTTAAATATTTTTTACAGCTTGTTATATTATAGCATGCTATAACCAACAGGTCCGTTCCCCATAAACTGTACGAAGCAGGAAATTAACTTTCGCCCTCTAGCGTGACAAGTTTATTAAGAATACTTTGTTATTAATTCTTTTATTTCTCTTCTTATTGTTAAAACTTTGCACGTTAATACAATGGTCTGGCGACGTTTTTATTTTCGTATTATGAAGTTTTATATCCCGGCTTCGTTAGATTTTGTTTGTATTCTTGAAGTTTGAGAAAATTAAATAAGCGGGAGGTTGATTATTAACACAAATTTTGAAAACAATACTATTCGATAAAATAACATCAATATATATACATTTTTCATGATTTCAAAAATATATTATTACCCGGCTATACTCGTGTTTATTTCGTCGGTTTAAAAGTCAATTTAAAAAATTTATAAAGTCGGTTATAAAGTCAATTTTGTGCACAATTTTAGATTTAAGTCGAAATTTTGATGTTATCGTTCCGTGTAAATAATTTTGAAGGACAAGACAGTAGTCAGTAAGTTATAAAATCGATTCGCGAACGTTCCCGGTAGCCGTTTGGAGCGATGTTAAACTGATTTACGACCAAGAAATGGGACAGTTCAAAGAACAACGCGGGTTCATGAGAAACACTTAATGACTGCGATTTTGAAACTACTTTCAATGCGTTTTGAGAAGTTTGCTCCAACTATTACTTATATGGTTAAATATACTATTAAACAATTGTGGTAGAGATTAGATTTACTATTGAATTACAACTTAATACATGATTGTTGTATATATTTTATTTTGATTACATAAAATAAAGTGAATAAAAATATATCATCTTTAAAAGGTGTCTCTATTAAAAAGTAATTAAACAAAAACAAAAAAAAGCTTTTAAAACTCCTGTACCAACAAACAAAACAATATTATTACTTTTTTGTCATACTTTTAATGTGTTGTGAAATTCGCTTCAATTTAAAAGTTTTTAAATGGCAAGTGACACGAGGCAGCGTTGCATTCAACGTAAAAAAATATTCGTACAAATTTCTCCGTTTCTCATATTTATATTTACCGACGAGCATATTCGCTTTTCACTTCTTTCGTATCTAATATATATATATATATATATATATGCAAGTACCCTAAAATTTGGTTAATACATTTAAGTGAAAGACCACAAACAAAGCAGAATTTAAAATCACACCTCAACCTCTCATAAAAGCGGTCGTTTTAAATTCGCCTCGGTTACATCCAACATTGTATCTACAAGAGATGTTTTATGGACCGAAAGTATAGCCTCACAATGCCTATTGAAGTTTGTATGGTTTGTGGTAAGTTATTTCGATACAAAGAAATGGCTTTACTTTGTTTTTGAATGATTTGTGTTTATTAGTTTTTCATTTGTTTCTTTATCTCGCAAATCGTATGAATACAAAGATTGGTATATGTTAAAATCGTTTTCTAACCACTAACATAAATATACAAGAGAAAACGTTGATTTGTTTATTAAGTTATGTAGATAAAAATAATCAATAATTATATTAAATATTTCAGTATACATAATATATATAATGTATATGTAAATACAACAGTATATTTTCTCGCAAATAAATTACTTAAAAGGGAAATTGAATAACATTTGTATATAACTAAATTCTCCATGGACTTGTTAAAGATGTACTAAGTATTGTTTGCCCTGGTTCACTAAAAAAACGTGATTCTACAATTAAATAACAGACGAATAACTGTTAACTGACGCTTCACGGCTCTGGAAAATATATTAGAACGTTTAGTATCAATAATATACTAATGGCATATATTATATCATAGTATCACCATATAGTAACACATTATATAACAATGAAATAAAATATGGCCCTCAATACTTTAAAAAAACAACTTATATTTCACATTCTCAAATTTGTCATAAATAACTTTTGGGCAAGCTTTTCGATAGTTACTAACTTTAAACGATACACGATTGAATAATAATAAATGTTTGGTATATGATAAGAGAAAATGTGGTTTCCATTCAAGTTATTACTTTAATTATAATACAGTAATACCCCGCTTTACGCGAGGGATACGTTCCAAAAAAAATCGCGTTAACTGGAATTCGCGTATAACGTTTTATGATTAAACATAGTCAAAAATTATTACAAAAAAATACAAATCATTTTAATCAATCACTTTAATTCTAGGAACACTTTATGCAATACATACTCTTATTTTTTACGGAAAAATACATCTATTGTTGATGACTACATTATATTTATACACACTCTTTCGCGTAATTCGAGGCATTTGTATATATAATTATTGCGAATCATACAGGACATCAAAGCAGATAACGATCCCATTCAAGATTATTGAATAGACAACAAAATGATATGTTACGATGTAATCATAATTTATTCGCACCCCGTAAACCCCTACAACCCCCGACAACCCCCGACAACTCCCGGGCTTCCCTTACAAATTATAGGTTGTGGTTATTTATAATATTTATGTAAGGGGTTGATTTACGTTCTTACAATTTAGGTTGTTATAAAATTAGATGACATTATCCGGAACTGAATTTCTTTGATAGAAATTAAGTAATTTTCGTGTATTGACAGATTTTTATATTATTTGTTTATATTATGTGTATAGATGGTTGTAATATAAGATTTTTATATTATATAAATTATATTTAGAAGATATGTATACTTTATTGATTAAACATCACAATCAAATATATGTGTTGGCCTGAATGCAGCAGCAGTTAGTCAGTCAGTCATTCATCGCAGTTTATTTATAATATAATATCATAATATAGAGATAAGTTAATTTAATACGAATGTATGTTTAAATTATATATCAAGGAGTCACATAAAATATTTTTCTAGTATAAGGATTTAATGAAATATATATAAATATAGTAATTATCTGGCCGTGCACCAAGTTCAACGTTCTGACATGCTCACCACGGACAAACAGACAAGCAAATGGTAGAGTTGCCATGTGACCGCCGGTAAGAAGGTAATTACAAATTACACTGTAATTATAGTTTGCACCTGACACGTAATTACAGAACACGAGAGAAATAAGGAGTTGAGGTAAAGAAAAGATATGTTGGTAATAGTATATAAATTTATCTTTTCATATTGAATTTCTTAACATTTGTAATTATAGTATCAGATAATAGCAGTAATTCAGTAGCTTACTGATTTGATTTTGATTGAATTCATATCTAGATATAGATATAGATATAAGATTGATGTACCTTATATTTTATAGAAAGATCGAAGCCAAAAGTAAAAACCTATATTGTATATTGAAATAAATAATTCACGAATTCATTAACACAATAATTAGCGGAGAGATTTAATAAAGTTTTAGGAAAGAATAAAACGATAATATTATATTGTATTAAGAAGTAGGTATAAAAACTAATACTACGAGTATAACTAACACAACAAGTAGAGCTCGGAACAAACAAAGCGTTATTCAATCTACCCCCTAAGCAATCGCTTGATAGTGGGGATGATATTGGGGCCACGAAATATATTCGCTTATCGATTCCGCTATTGATGGACCATTGTTAATTTTTTATTGACTTAGTAGAAGTTAGTTGTGAACATCGTGCAGTAATATCTTCTTATACATTTGGGCAATAATATAATGAATTCGGAACTTTTTCCTCCATATGTACGGGTTATATCATAGAAATACGTACGAGTTATGCCTGAGAAAAAAGGCATAACTCATACGTATTTCACCGAATAGAGCCTGAACAATATTACTATGTCATATATTTTTTTTACTATGAAAAAAGAAAATAACAATGCTATTATAGACAACATGGATAATATAGAAGACAAATACAAAAACGCGTCTTTCATGGCCTACTTTTCCTTTTCCCATTCAATGCTCAGACGTGACAGTTTACTCACTAAACTGACATGTACAAAATCGCAGTGACATTCTATAAACGTCTTTCTAATACGAATTATATTCATAGATTTTTCACTCCGTTTTAATACAATACATAGTGCAATAAAGAATAATTTTCCATGAACACATGCGTTCCAGATTTAGCAATACAATCACTTAAAATTGTTACATTCATCCTTATGTTTTATATAATAAGGTTCTTTTTTCCACGTATCTGTGTGAGTTTGTTAAACAAGGGTGAGAAGTACCTAGGGAGTGTAAGTGAAAGTTTGTGATGGGTTTGGTTTTAAATCGTTTATTGTTGGTTTTTATTTGACAATCTGAGTTTGTCAGTTTATAAAATTCTATCCAATTAATATCATAGTATCTGTCTGAGACGGTCTGTAAATAATAATAATAATATATTTTAAGTGTTTGTATCGTCTTTTATTCTTTACGGTCTGCCATAAAAAAATATTTCAAACCAGGATCCATTGTAAAATATCTACCTATCTAAATTATAAATATGGGCTAACAAAAAATTATAAACATCAAAATATTATCAAATTAAATTAAATATTTTACTTAAAGCACTCAGTTAAGTTCCACCTCGCTTTGAGCGTCAGACAATTTCAGAGTCGCAAATTGGCAACTCATACTAATTAACGTTTCTGTGCTGTTGTGGGGCCATGAAACATGCGAAACCTACATTACATTAAAGTTTTTTTTAACAAATTGATTTCACGAACATATCATGTTTCTTATATTATAATAACTCTTATCATAAACTTCTTTGTAGTTTTTGTCTAAACTTTTTCATTATAGGATAATAAAAATTAATGATTGTAATTGTAATTGCTTTTATGGCCACAATATAACCGCCAATGTCATATAATTGATAGCTTCTGGTTTGGGAGACGCTGACTGACAAACTGTACTAACTAATGTGCAATTACTATAAATATCGCCGTCACTCAACTACACTCATGATATGACTCAAAACCAGAATCTGGTATTCCGACATATGTCATATATGTTCATTATATCGGGATATTTATATTTAATATGATAATAACGGATTTGAAGTTGCACCATTCCTGCTCGGCACGTCCAGTTGAAACTGCGCTATCGCGACCAGGAATTATTATGATTAGTTTAGCACAAATGTCTTTTAAATATATTATTTGTATTAATATCGATAGAAGTAAGGAAAGTTCATATAAACAATGAACATCTGTACAAGCGGCGAGTCCATTTCCCTAATCTACTTAGCGCGCGATCAAACAGTACTGATCGGGATTGCAACGGTAATCTGTTAATTGATGTCGCCCAGACTTAATCCTATCCGCCGATTTAACTGTTAGTTATTGTGTGTCAAATATATTTGTAATGTTTTGAATAATTTCTGTATAGTAATTTAAAAAAATATATTACTATATTGTAGTAGAATGGTCGGTAAATTGCTAGATAAAATAACTAATACTACCTCCTGCCGGTGGGGTTGTTCCCGTGATGTCTGAGGAATTCAATTATCTCGGGATGAAAAACCTATGTCACATCCCGTCCCCGTCCGTCTCGGTTCAAGACATATACAGTGACTAACAAACATACCTTTTATTTGAATTGAAAATATAAGTTAAGGAATACATCTAGTGAAGTTTTAATATTATTATGTGAATAGAAATTTTGTTATCTGTATTGATATGAAGATGAAAAGAAATCTATATTTATATGAATTAATACATGAATTATTATATATATATATATATATATATATATAATGCATATATTTATGTCAAACGATGTGACAAACATCAAGTTACACTTAGAAATATCTTTAAAGCATATTGCAACATGGATTCTGTTCCATGTCACTCTCAAGTCTTCTTTGAATCGCAATAGACTAAAATCTGTTTAGAATATTCACTTGTAGTGTTGCTCAGTCACTAAGCTCTTTATAATGTTTCAAACAATTAAAGACATATTTTAATACAGAAATATTGTATTGTAAGCAATTATTGTAATAGCTGTTTCATGTGAATCGGTCTATGGAGGGCTTTCGGAACACGTTCAGTGTATTAGTTTGGAGCTAATCGAACTCACTAACAAATAGTATTTATTATACGGATATTTGCGATATGGTTTGGAGGCACTACTGTGTAGGGGTCATTGTGTAAAATTATAAATATGAAATACACTAATATTATAGATAACGTTCATACAAACAAACTTTTTAGCTTGATGCAGTGTATATGATTAAAAGCTTCTGTTTTCAGCTCTACAATAAAATTATTAGTATAAATAAGGTTAATATTTCTATTTGAAAGTTATCTCAGTTGAAGCTAGGTCATAAACAATAAGAGTACATCTCAGTACATCTCACAGTGGGCTGACTGAGCACAACACAAATACAACTACCGACGTGAGAGATTTATGAGACAGATCAGGGAAATATTGAATACATTATGATATAATACTTATATATAAAACGTTTATATTCTTTGCTTTTATCTATTTACATTTTGGTATATAAATGAACGTCACATTCAGTAACTACAATTTCATAGTTGTAAATATAAAAGCATGTGACAATACTTTTATTAAAGTAACACTAGTTTTGAACGGATGTACCTACGACGTTACTGAAAATATCGTACAATACTTATTCAGTTTAGAAAACGTTTAATAAAATAACATACTAATTAAATACATAACGTAAAATCTATTTCAACTGCAATTAAATGATTCCTTAATTGAGATTATTTAAATCCTTTTCCCACTGTTAGAACAACTTAATAAAATTCTCCTAACAGTCGTAAAACCCTCTCCAAATTCATCTACTAATTTATTAAAGACGTTTATATTCTACTGAATTTATTATGAAACGGCTCCAACATTTCACTTGGACACAATTCAGTTTGTCCTCTCGAGATGCAATTTATTATCATAACAAGACAATCCTAAAATAAACATAGATTTATACCTCGGGCACGCGAACTCAGTTTCACTACAAACCTTATGATAGTTTAAGTTTAAATTATGATATGTTCATTTCCAAAATATTTGGACTACTTCTACATATAGATTCTCTGTATTGAGATGGAAAGAAACAGCAATCTAGAAGGAGGAAAGTGGTAAGATACTTGCCAAATATTAAATCTGAGATACGTTTGATATAAGTTGTCAGTTTTTTTGCTTAATTTATATCATCTAGTGCTAAAAATGAAATACATAATTATATAAACGCACAGATCTGCACAATCTGATTGACATATATTTTTTATATATGGCATCACGTAGTATGTATAGTATAGAGTATTAGTTATGTAGTCTATACAATTTAAAAGTAGGTAACATTTTTATATAATCCAAAAAAATTATAAAATTACTGAAATAGCAACGAAGTAGATGTGAAGATGATGAAATAAAAGAATGGAAAGTGATCGTTAGATATAATAGATGCATTATTATCCAAATAGAATAAATAAAATGAAATGCATCCTTCAATTGAGACAATAACAGACACAATAGAGATCCGGGAAATTTAATTCTTTCCGATACTCCAAATAAGATATTCAACAAATATAATATTATTTGTCGGCAAAGCTGATTGAACACGGTATTGAAGAAATTCTATAAACGATTTCAAATACTACTCCGTGCACTTCATTTTGCTATCAGTCATATTGTAATAAGAGTTATTTTCGTTTAATAGCATGTATGCAATTATTGTCTCCCGATATGTTACCATGGTTACGTCACGGACAGAACACCAACTTACAATTGCAGATACGTGTACTTTATGCTAAAGGATATAAGAATTAAAATAAATGTTTGATGTAATTTTGTAAAAAAGTAAAGTGGACATCGTATTGAAACTGTTTGCAACAAAATCAAAGGGGTTATAAGTACTATTGTAGACGTCTCGAGTCTCATATTCGCATTTTTTGTCAGCACTTTCCAAGTCTTATAAATTCTTATAATATTATATAAAAATAATCAAGAATCATATCTGAAAGGTTTCTTTAAAAAAGCCGAAGTCCACTGTTTCAGTAGTGGTTTCTCTCTTTCCGAATGTCCAAAACATTTCTTTTCGAACCCTTGTTTTTAATTAGTCTCACGACGGACGAATAAAAAGTGAAAGTTGTCACCAAACTGCCTTCACTGATACGAGTTTAATTAAATTTGATTATCGTCGAAAACATCAGAGACAGAAGAATAAATTGGACGATTGTCCCTATTTTAAAAATTCGGCAATTTTCCAAAGGCGTATTGAAGTTTTTTACGAGCTTCTTGAGATTTGGGAGTTTTTTAAAGAATCTTCATTTGTCGGACGCGCGATAAAAGTATTTTATTATTTTTTCCCATCGAAAACGTCTTAAGTTTTAGGAATAATAATTTTTATGCTAAATATTCAGAATTTTTATTATCAAAGAAATTATGGAAATTACAAAATTAGAAGAGTAAATTGAGCTGGAAAACTTTTTTATCATAATTACAATTAAAACAAGGAAGTATTTATACAGACCAAAGTCCACTCATGTATGGGATCAATTCTAAAAATTCGTTACACCGAGTCAGTTTGTAATCAGAGACGTTTAAAAAAGAGTTAAATGGATTAATAAAGACGACATGTGTTCATTTGGTATGTTTGTGATTCAATTTAGAATGGTAATTGCCTGAGACCACTAAATCGACCTTAATACTCTAATCAACTTTAACGAATACAAAAACATCCAATAAAGACCAATTACTCTTATAAATCGGCCATTTTGTTCAACGGAAGCGAATTCTTTCTGACGATAAATCAGTCTTGGAAATATCAATTTCAGTGGTTTCCTTTAAACCCGATACACTGCGCAGGAGTGGCGCGCAAGTGTTGCCAATTAAACGGCAATCTCACTAATATATTTATTATGGCATAAGTTTCACGATTCTAAATATATATTTAGGATGTTACTGTAATATGAAAATCTTATTAATACTTTTTTATTTTAATTAGTAAGTAAAACAAATTTAACGTAAGCGTTGGCGTGTCAAAGTAAATGTTAATCTTGACTTTCATATTGTGATGGTTGTGAACGTTTTTCATTACATTTTCACTATGATGACGTGACGTTTGAAATATTGTTTTGTAAAGTTGGAAGAAGGCAATGATAAATTTAACACGTCAATCATTCATTTGAAAACACGAGAGGAAATTAATGGTTACACAAATATATTCATATTTTTTAAATACCCCCGTCAGTTATAGATATGAAGTTTTAAAGGACTGATATTTTTAGATGATCTCCCTCCCATTCGACCTCCCTCCCTCCCATTTCTCGAATAATAACAAAATAGTTTAAGAAAATATTTTAATTATCAAATACAATTACCCCGAGCACAGTCCGCAGTGCGCTCGCGCACCGTTTAGTTTGACTAATGGCATCGCTTATTACAACCCACAAATACAGACACGACACTCACTTCACGGATGTCTCAATAAATATTCGTCAGAGGGTTTCTCGGTAATGTATAATATATAGCGCCCGGCGCTGCTCGTGTGCGTGTAACAGTCATAAATAACTGATGTACAAAGAAACTTTAATTAATTAACTTCATTTAAATGATATATTGTTTACTAGAAATCATATAATTTAAGATTGTACTTACAAAACAATTTATATGTTAGATTCACGAATACGTAATTTAATTATGTAAAATGGTGAGTGTTTGTGAGTGCTACTACTGTTTGACAAACATTGTAAAGTTTATAAACATGGTATGACAGGTCATGTTTGTATTAACATGTCTCAGGTAGACTTAACAGTAACTGAACGGTTGCAGCGTCTTGAGATGCGTTTGCGTAATCTTAGATGTGACATTAAGTTGGCGGCGTTGGTTCCCGTTGTACATAAAACTTATACTTTAACAATTATAATAAATTTTGTCTTAACTATAGTATTGTAGGCAAATAATTAATATAGTATATATAATTAATTAAATCATTTTTACCAATTCATAGTGTCAAGTTTAATAATAAGATAGTTAATAATATAATAATGTATGTATGTTATTAATATACCTATATATAATTACCGTATGTCTATCAAGAATGCGAACATTGAAATGTTACTTTAAATACAAAGCCACAATCACTTTAACTCTTTAAGATCTGTGTAAGAGCTGCAATGGAGGTGATTTGATAACGGTTTAGTGACAAGTAAGTTTGTTTTTGTTTTATTGGTTGTCGGTGTGTGGTAGATGTCAATACACTCGTTACACTTTCCCACTGGTGGTTATCTATATAAATATAAGCTATTTAACACTCATCACGAAATCTCCGAAATTATCTGTAAGATTAACTTAAAATTTGACATAGTTACTTCTTTTGTGACGTAGACGTCTACTAAGATCGGATTTTACGGAATTCCTACCTCAACGGATTTCAACTTCTTGCATTTCATCAACTTTTAAACCTGTAGGAGCTGTAAACTTAACGAGGGAGTAAGAGTTACTATAGCAACGGTTACCATAGCAACGGTTACGATGTCAACGGATAATATGACAAAGGTTACCATAGCAACCTAAGTTCACATCCAAATTAATAGTGTACCCACCGAAGCGGGAGGGAATAAGCTAGTTTACCTATATTCATGTGTTTTCAATTAACATTGAGTATTCATAGCAATTATGTTGTAAAGTAAAATAAGGTTATTATGTATATTAATGTTTAGAGCGACAAGACGTTTTCCAAGAGGTCACAGGTTTGAGCTCCGTCCTTGTCAATAAATTTTTCATTATATATTTATTAAAAAATGTCGAAAGCTCACATTTTCGATTTCGTGCTTTTCGATTATTTTGTCCAAACCAAAATGGTACATTCATATTTTGTGAATATTTCGTTTATAAATATATTAAATTATAATTAACTGTATTATAATCATTTATTGCATTCTAGTATATAAGCTTAAAGCCAAAATTAAAATGTATGAAATGTTCCATACTTTTTGTTTCACTTATTATTTTGATAGCAAAAAACAACCGCGGTCTTGACGTATGTAAAGACATCTCTCCCAGTCTTTATTTCCCATAATTTATTTATACATCAAAGTTGGGAGTTAATAATGCATCGCTTTATTAAGAAATTCTATTTGTTATCAGCAAAGTTTGTTTTACATTCAAGCAGTGGGGGATGAATTCCTTAGAAAAACAAGGGCTCCTTAAACGATTTTTCTTTTAAACTTTCATGTTATTTTACTTGGGTGAGCAAAGGTTGATGCTTTTTACAAAACAACAAGGCTTATTAATAATAATATATCGAATGTCAAGTTTGCTGATATTAAAAGAGGTGTTTGCTTGGTAAATAAAGATGAGAAACGTCGCTGGAAAGTCGCTGGGTATCTTGAATTGAAGATATAACATACTTATATAAAAGGACCAAAGATCCGAGTAAAAGCAGTTCCATAAAACAGATAATCAAATAAAATATGATAAAATTATCGAAAAATTGAATATTGTTAAAATACGGACTAATACTTGGATATCTTACCACACAAGATGAACAATAAAACATTAGGCTTTTTAAACCATTCAAAACTGCACATGTGGTGTACACCGTACTATAACATAATTCGAGATAAAGTCATCTCGTGTTTTTACGACAATCATAAACACGATACAGGCGGTGTCAGTTCTATATTATTTGGATCTTATCCAAAATATGCTTACACAGAACCACACTTGTTATTATTTATATTATTACACGATATTTTGAGCTTTAAGCTATCACAATAATGATGTTAATTGCGTGCATTATAATGCTTTGGCATTGAAATGGTTGATCGTATTTATATTTGGACATATGACACGGTATACCTAAAACATATATGCTATGAAATAATTCGTGAAAGTTTAAGTTTTTATAATAAAATGTTATAAAATATTCGACTTTTATTTTATCTTTAGTAATAATGTCAACAATATATTTATAAATGTGTGTTTAAGGATCGATCCTTCAATCGTCAGATAAGAGATTTGTCCGGACCAATATTACTAAAATACAAAAGTTATTTAATAGTCCAAGAGTGTAAGGTTGGTGACGTCACGACGACGCTGTGATTATTTTTTCGGTAGAATATTAAATTTTAATTTGAATTCAAAAAACTACAATGAGGTCTTATCACCATAACATATTGTAATTATTATATATAGTATATTATTTTGGTTTATTTGTAAATTAATTTTTATGTTTTGATATAATAAGAAACGAACTAATTTTTGTTTTTGTTTTTATTATATTATTCTTATATAATAATAATTATTATTTTGCTTTGTATGTGCTAAGTTACGTTATATGTTTTATTATTGAAATCATGAAACTGCATTAGCCAAAGTGTGTACTTTGATCACGGTGACATCAAATTAAATATCTTACGTATTTTATGTTTGAAATTGGCCAAGAAAAGGTTGATCTTATTTCAATTTAAAATAAAAATTAATCCAAAAGTGCATGAATCGGACTAGTGAGTTTTGGGAAAACTGTTTGCGCTGTTTTAGGGGTTGGAAATAAAATTATCACCTTGGTTTGGTAAAACACAAACAAAACCCATTTTAATGTTATCATACCAACCCCGAATATTGATTTTAATATCATTAATATAAATGAATATCATTTTTATTAAACGCACTATATTTTTTATTATTTTGAATAACTCAAACATATTCCATATCAATCATTTCATTTGAAATGGTTAATTAGTAATTTGTCGCTTCCTACATACACGATAATCGTATTTAAGGTAATAGCAATAAGTACTTAATTTGAATAAGTGTAATAACATATTAAAATTAATGAGACGACCAAGCTGTTTGGAGTGTAAAGTTATTTTATGAGTTATGTGCGATTCGAAGAACGAAAATACAAATTTCATGCGCTTTCAATGAAAATATTCTTAGAACTAATTACCTACAACGTTTATTTACAGAGAAAATTCTTTTTATTAAATAATGATACTTCATTTATATAACTTTTATTTAACTAACGCAAACTAATAAAGTAAGGTTATGTGTTTAAGTTACAGTACCTGTGAGGTTAATTAAAAAGTATGGAAAAACACGCCTGTAACAAAGGTGAAAGCAACGCGTCTTAAGAGACTTCGGATTCATAGGAAAACTAACAACAAACGAAGCCGGAAAAAAAAATTAGGTAAAGTAAAACGGAATTATGTTAATGGAAAAATGTAAAAAATTCTGAATGTTAAATTAATACTTGTTAATATTTGTCGTACAGCAAACTATGTTTCTGAGGCAATGGAACATTGCAGATTGCTCCGTAATCCAACTGGACGGAACCACGTGCGGTCCACAAATCATCGACGCCGGAACCCAAGTGTATTGAACCTCAATTTAATTTCCTGCTCTAATCTGATCACTGGATTAAGTCACTGGTTCCGTACTGAATATATTTGAATTAATAATAATAGCTTGCATTTTGATCCAATTGATTAATGTTTGTAAAAATAAATATGTTTTCCTTAGGACTGAATTATTATATACCAAAAAGTGGGATCTACAATCTTGAGTTTTTCCAAGTTCTAAAGCACAGTTAATCCAACATGAGATATGTTAAGACTAGGGTGAAGGACCAAATTACGAGCCGAAGTTTGGAATTAATTTTCATAATGGCAGCAGGTGTGCCCAAGTGCCATGTAGACGAATTTCCCATTAATCGATTATATTATTTGATTTATGGAGGAAAGAAATTTGGTTATGATTTTTTAATGGTTAAATATATTATTTTCATGCGTGCACGCCTTTATTGAACTGACGATGTGGATTTTAAGTTATAATTTTACTGCACACACTTTTTGTTTAAGTAATTTCAAATTACCTTTGTCGGTAATGTTGGAAAAAGATGGTACATTTTGAATTTATGATATATATTTTAATATATATTTTATACTTTAATAACATTTGACGGATCAATTTAGTTTTGTAAAACCATGCAAGTTTTTTAAATGATTAAAAAATATATGGTTATTTATATTTATTGTCAATTCGAACAAATTCAAACAACTAAACCAATCCGAAAATACTTTTCAACTGTCTGAAATAGGAGGATAAAATGTCTTATTAATGAAAAAGGTGTACTATACTGACTTCAATAAATATTTATATACAAGCGTTCACACTAACAACTAAATATATATATGGATAGTGGTCGGTGCACACGTACAGACGGACAGATCCGTGTGTCACTCTCATCATGTAGTAAGCTTATATCCGGTGATGATCCGGTTTTGAGCGAAACGTGCGTTGAATTAATTATTTGAATCATTCTATGAAAATTACATTTCATATATTATTTCTGAAATCTTTCTTTTTTAATTGTATACTTTATTTGAGAATGAGGAATATTTTCTCAATTTTAATACTTTAAACCAAATAAAATAGGTTCTACGTCCGTTGATTTGATAAAACAAAACAGATATCTCGAGCACTTCATCCTATTTGTTTAAAGTTGAATTGGGTTTTTATGTTGTGTTTTGAGTATTCCTTATTGATTTAAATCCCCTTGGTAAGGTATCCCTCACAAAGGTTGTCGCTGATTCAGCGGCTGGTGTATGAATACCCTTAATTTGAGAGTTCGCAAACTATTTGCAGCTGTTTCAGCGTTTCGTTTAATTGGGAGTGCGGACATCGGGTTTAATGCAGCATTTTTATGCTCAAAATAAAAAGTTAATTTTAGCTCATTAACTTATTATAAATAATATTTATGTATAATGTATTTTCTACAAACCTGTAGTATATATGTTGAATTAAATTTATTTAACATTAAACCTACCAAGTACCGGTCAAATTGACCGTTCCTAAACTTTTGCAAAATTTACACATTTTTAAACGTTATAATATCGTTATCAAACTGCATGACAATTCTTAGAATATGCATATAATATTTTCTTCACTCTTTACTTTTAATTATTCCCATTATTACCTGCGTTATATAATAAAATAACTTTTAATTAATTTGACGGCGTGCGGTAAGAACAGGTACACAAGAATTGTCGGTAGATTTAGTGTTAAACAATTTATGTTGTTTGTATATTTTAAAGACAATGAACAAATAGCAACAAAGTCTAGACGTTTTCTATAAGTCGATGTTTTATGCACCTTATACCTTATGCGTTTTGTATACGTGATGTATCAAACGTTTCAGATTTCCATACGATAACAGTAATAAGAACTCCAATATATTTTCCCTTTGAATAGGAAAAGTATCACATTACTAAATAAGGGAGGACGGAAAACTGTTTGTACATCCGGGCGTTTATTTTCGATTTATATGTCGTACATTTAGTTGAATATAGTCCTTATCGTTCAGAAATAAGTGTGTTAAGAGACGCATTTCATATGTTGGTGAAAAAATATTTTTATTAGATTTTTCCGAGTGGGGCAGGTCGGGAAATTGTAGTCATGGTAACGGCACGGTCTCTGATGGAACTCCGTAGTTTGTTTTATACTAAACTGTGTTATGAAGAATTGTTTGTATGCTTTTGCTATTTCATGCGATGTGTTTGAGGAGACTGTTTGCTGGCGATGGAGGAGACTTTATTTAACTTCAACTTAAACTTCAATTGCTATTGTTTTGCACTAGATATATATTTATCATGTTTGTTTAGGAATAAGTCTAAGGGAATGTTATATATTGAACATTAATATAAATACTTTTTTTAGTTTTTCCTTAAAAGAACAAAATTTGATCCTTCCATATTTTATAATATTATAAGTATATATAAGAAAAATATGTATGTCAAAGTGTGTCGGAACTTTGGGTATCAAAAACTATAAAAAAATGTTAAGGATTATTTCACGTTCATAAAAATATATTATTTATTTTTTCTAATACAAAGTAAGTACCAACTAGATTTAAATATAATATTTTAAACAATGTAGGTACTCGTATTTTCCAACATATTACAAAAGTGAAGTGGCAGTCATATCGCTCATAATAACACCGAAAGAGTATCTAAGACTCATAAGATATTCGGAAATATTAACATATTGCATTATATTTCGTAGAAGCAACTGTAGTAGTAATAACTTTGGGGTAAAGTTCATAATCGCGTGATATATTTTGGTCGAGTGGGTGACTATACTCCGCAATATTCCTTTGTGGGAGTCAAGAGTAAACGTGAGAGGAACAATATTTGGTAAGATGTCAGTTATTTTGCATCATATTGTTAAATTCATAAATTAACTATTCGAGGTCACGTTATATGAAATATCCCGACACAATGTTATATTGTCCTTTTAGATGAATATTTGATGATATGAGGAAACGGGAGGAGGGTCAAATGTATATTCTTCAAGTTTGTAACATTTTGAAACAGTATTTTTGTAAGGTACGTTTTAAAGTATGTGGTATATGTACAACTATATCCTAAACCACTGCGAATATTGAAGAATTTAATTAATTATAATATTATAGTTAATTAATAGTTCCATCATATGCAAATAATATAATCAATCACCTTCATTACTTCAAAGGATCAAAATCAGGAACAGTATCGAACCCACTGCAATTTACCGCGTCAAAACATACTGTTATGTAATAAATGGTAATCAAGTCTATTGTAATGATTGGTAAAAGACAAGCAAATGTCAACCTTATGTTTTAAGGGTTAAGGGTTATGTGTTTATATAATCACGCGTGACCGATGCTTGCAAGTGACGTGCTAAAGTCGCCAACTATTGCCCCGACACGTGTACCTCGTTAAATACAGACCCTTCATTTTGACCGTAAAATTTTAATTAAGTTATAAGCGACAGCGTTTATATAATGTTGTATTCAAATTCAAATAAACTGTAATTTTTTCTCGGCCAACAAACCATGCCGTTTGCATATTGAGCGAAGCGAGCCCAGCGTATTAACTCATCGTTTCCCATTGACTTCAATGGGATATCAGTTTTATGACAAGATATTTAAAAAAAAATTTTTTTTGAGACAATTTTTTTTAATTTTTTTTTTAAAACCATCTCCTAATGTGTGTCTTTTTGATTGCAAAGTTTCATAATTTCAAGTCAAGTAGTTTTCGAGCCAATTCGGGACAAAGAATGTAAAAAGTCTCCAGTAAAACGCTCCGCTCACTTCGTTCGCTTCGCTTAATGAATTTTAGAAAAATGTGTTTTTCTTTTATAAATATCACGAGGCTGTCTTCGTGAAGGAGATATTCATATAAAAAGGTGAGGTGAGATTATTTTTACCACTTAATTTGTTATTATTCGAACATTTTGTAATGACAGTTATTTTAGAACTTTAATCAAACCCAGTAGTAGTAGTAGTTAACGATTAGTTTAAAAGGTTACGGGTGTGGTTATTAAGGAAAAATCAATTATATTATCCTTTAAAAAATATAATTTTATTATACATATAAACGCCATAAGTATGTAACTTGTTCATTAAACGGTAACTCAACGGTACATTGCTAAGTATAATTACCAAAAATATATAATTATTTTCTATACTTTTCGCATCACAGACAACGAATTGAAAATAATTAATGAATATTGAAAGATTGATGTTAATTAACGTAATTAATTGACTTGATGACCCTTTTATCATGTTTTTCGGTATTTTCATACACTTAAGTATATGATATTATCTGTGACTAATATACATATAACACTAAAGTTTATATTAACTGTTGTTTGTACGTATTTTTATATATTTCGTTAGAAAATACTGAATGTGAACTATTAAATAAATGATCAGTCCTCATTAGTCGTCGTCCAAAACTGTCAACTGTCAGAATCGAGGACTTGTCAATCCTCCCCCATCAATTACAATTCACACACAGAAGCCCCGCATCTGTTTCTAATGACGGACTCGTGCCGAGGGTAGTTTTACAATAAAAAATATGCATAAAAAGACGTCTTATTTATTACATTTATGTGGTGTCAAGTTATATACTAATATGGGAATAGTATTCTAATTCCCTTAATTCGAGAATTATCTTTATAATTTCTATAGAAAATTATTGAGGGCCTAGTGGTTAGTGGATCTTGACTGCTGTCTAATATACTTATACGAGTACTTTGTTAATTTTAATTGTTAATTGTTAATTGGACTTCTCCACAGAGAGTACTTATTCTCCAAAAAACGTAATTAACTGGTAAGTCTATCTAAAATATTTTTCGGGTGTATAATTTAAATTAAATGATTATTATAGACCCAAGGACATAAATAGTTAAACATCTATCCCTATATCCGATTGGAGCGCCAGTCAATGAGTCCTAAGAATCGTCCGGCATTCCGCGGCGTTGAGTTGACTCAATGGAACATATTTATATGCAAGCCTCGTGTACTGAAGCAGACGAGCAGGTGGTTGAGTTAAGGACACTCATATTTTTATTTCTTATTTAAAACACTACAACTGAAATGCATTTTACAAAATGCAATTTTTTAGAATAAAAAAAAATATTTTTTTTTTATGTTAGAGGCGGGCCTACGAGCTTTTGGGTCACCGTTGTTTTGTGATCACAGCCGCCCATAAACTTTTACAACATTAGAGGGCTCACAAGAGTGTTGCCGGCCTTGGAAATGATTTCTATATGAGTACCATATTTAGTTTGAAATAATTTTAAGCTCAAAGCATGTACATTTTGTAAATTTTCTTAACACGTATTCCATTAAATTTGTCAAGACATAATAATACTGGTAAGTAATATTATATTATTAATGGAAATCAATAATACTTGATTGATAGTATAATAAGTAATATAAACGCTGCGTTGTGACCGTTGGTTTGTGCTTCGCTTCAATTAGATTCCATTCCACAATGTTATCTGATTTACACTGAATCGGTAGATTCTTTGTCTGCCTAATTTCCTAACAATGTTCAAAACAATTGTATGACATATTTTTAAAATCGGTTATGATTTGTAAATAGTTTTAAAATATAATATTTCATAACTTGTACCTATATATGATTTTGCTAACATTTTTTTGTAATTTTATTTATATTTCTATATCCAGTAAATACATTAAAAATGCTAATGTCTCAAATTATTGTAATTTATTGTGTTAGTAAATCAAAAATTTAATGATAGATATATGATATTTTAACAAAGATATTTAAAAACAATCGTTAAAAGCGTGCTATACTCAGACCTATTCCTTGGACACGACCGCACCGTTGTGGTATGCTGTTGTGTGCAAACTGTTTTTTTATTTCAAATAGGCATATATATGCCTGTTTAAACATAAGGACATTTCATAGATAACATCTTGACCACTGCTTGAGATCTGATGTTGATGTTAATATGACTCACGTTTGAAGAACAATAATAAATATGTACGAAAATTCAATACGAATTTAATTATATAATTTGTAGGATGCAACCTCACAATTAAAAATGGTTTTCATTGTATAAGCAATTAAATAATTAATGTTAGATCAGGTAGTGCACTACTTTGCTATTATATTCATTATAGTTTTTGAGGAAGTTCGGGTGATATGGTATAACCAAGTAAAAATTTTAGTCACTAAAAATTCAAATTCCATTTCTTTAAAATGGTTTATAATTAATTTTTGATGATATATGCAATTATATAATCTGTTTAATCTGTAGTCTATAGTAAGTTTATATTGTCTATGCGAGAGTCCTTCCAGAATATTGTAAGATGTAGGACGGACACTGTATTTTCTATTATGTGTTATAAAAATAAAACAAAGTTTATTAGACTGAAGTGAAGTGTTTAATTTATAAAATAAGATCCACGAGAATCCTCAATATTTTTAATAAAATAATTTCCATTTTACCTTCACCTCCTCTCACATTCTTGAATTAATACCAACTAGATGTACTTAATTTGGCAAATTAAATGTAATTTAGTTCTTTGTTTTAAAAACGTTATCTGATATAAAGTATTTATTGCGCGTTGTCGACAAAACTTAAATTGTAATAAATATACCATGACATTAATTATTTTAAAACAATCATTCTCAAGGATGTTAGTTTTTTCCGGTGTCTCGGATTGCCTTTTCGTATACGTATCATATTATTTGTTTTCTTCCTCTAACTTTTCTTGTGTTATAACATATGCTTTAGGATGTATCAACGACGACAACGACAACGTTCATTAGCGTATCCTAGGCATTGGATAGACTACTCTTTCTACTAATCTATTTATAATAGCGATTTACCACTCACTGACTCATCACGAAATATCCGAAACTATCTGTCCGATTAACTTAAAATTTTACATAGTCACTTCTTTTGTGATGTAGACGTCTACTAAGAACGGATTTCACGGAATTCCTATCCCAATGGATTTCAACTTTTTGCATTTCGCCAAGTTTTAAACCTGTAGGAGCTACACACTTAACGCCGAGGTAAGAATTACTATAGTAACAGTTACCATAGCAACGGTTACGATGACAACGGATAATATGACAAGGGTTACCATAGCAACCTAAGTTCACATCCAAATTAATAGTGAGTCCAGCGAACCGGGAGGGAATAAACTAGTATTATATTATATGTTTGTAAATCCTAGAAATATGAGTATAATTTATTCAAGGGAGGATTATTGGTTTGTTACATTTTTTTTGTATATAACGTACCCTAATTTTAGTACTTATTTATATAATAAAAGGTTCTTGAACCTAAAAATATATATCTTATATTATAATCACAATTCATGGTGACAGGTGAAACTGGTATTAAAAGTCTCGTTACTTATTTTCAATTATACGTCTGTAATGTCCACATTTATTATATTTATTAATTAACTGTAGTTAATGTCAGCTGGATCTTTCTTACAAAACATTTTAAATGAACCAGTTTTAAAGTTCTTGTAATAAAATATTATTAGCCTCCTTGGATTCGTTTTAAGTTTTAAAGCAATTTTTTTTTATTAATTTAAAAGATATGTATGTAATAAATTATTTTCTACATTTTATTATAAAATTATAATAATCAGTCATCAAACCATGTTATTGACCTATTGCGACTTTGAATCCATTTTTATAAAAACGGGTATAATATTAAATTTTACAACTTCTAGATGCGATTATTAATGTTTAATTACAAATTTTATACACTTTTAACTTTGTCTTTATGGATACAATATTTAGTACATTTACAAGGCTGTTTCAATACACTAATAGTAAAAAATATACATTCAAAGGTTATATAATTGTATAATTATGATTTATAATTTACGGAAGAGGTTTAATATATTTTTTTTTTATGTAGATTAAAAAAAAAGTGTTTATATATTCAGTATAACATAGGAAGCAGAGCAGTTACAGTTATTAGTGTTTCGACAACATGTCTGTAAATTAATAACCGGTTGAAGAATTAAACGTTAAGATGTTTAAATTAAGACAATCCACTAAACCTACTGTAGTCTTTGTTGAACCTTCGATATACACAGATATACGGAGGATACTATGGATCTCAGATATAGTAGTGTTATAATTTTGCTATTTGGTATTTGTAAGTGTTTAGAATCAAATTTTTATGATTCGTACACTGGAAATATTTTAACGTTAGAAGATGTGAAGGGACATATCAAGAAGAATACTTCGTTGTGAGTTTATTATTATTTTTTTGGTAATACACAGGTGCCTCTGCACCGGTCAACTTCATGGTGAGTTACATTACTATATTACCCATAGAAAAAAGAAGGTATGAAGAAGAGTAGTATTTGGGATTCGAATTTTTCCATTACCATTCCAATTGTAGCTAAAAATTTGGAAAACACTAGTAAGTAATATTCCGGTCAAGTCAGCCTCGTCAAGCTTTAGTAGCGTTAACCTATAAGAGACATTTATTGTTTATATAAATTACTTTTTATACATATTAGGTATATTTTTTTTGTAAAATATGTAGTAGTAAGTAAACAAGTGATATTTCTCCTTTCATTTGACTCAATGACTAGTTATTTTATATACGATATTGACTTTAAAATAGTAAATACATATGTAATTTGAATAGTTGGTGCGTCAACGAAGTACTGCCTTGCAACCCTTATGAGTCGAGGCGCCTGGATGGCAGCTGCAACAATCTCAAACAACCCAGCAGAGGCACAGCTCATACACCTTCATATAGGCTATTGCCTCCTTACTTTAATCCTGGTACGTACTTTAAGACATACTTTAAGGGTTACTGTTTTAAAAGCTTATGTAAATATAAATGTTTTCACAAATTCTTAACTTCTAAGAATTATTTGATTTGTTGTTAGTGGGGTGAGATAAAAATGTTAGGACATTTATTTTCCAAAATAAGATACAACATTTTATACAAGTAGCAGCATTTGTAATTAAGGAAATATTAACGAAATTGCGAACAATCTATCTAACTTCTGTAATTAACTTCTTTAATTTTTTATATACATATAGTTAAACAAGTAAAAAACGTATAGAACTTTTATAATATTGTTAGCTATGCTCGGTTACTTACTTTTTATAAAAATTTAAATATTTTTTATGATATTTTTATAACAACACAGATGAGTGTGATTCTTGTATTTTTTTGTATATTTCATCTTTGTTGCGATTATATGACGTAAATGATTTTGACGTAAACATATAAATTATACAATGTAATAAAATTAGTTTTTATAATTTTCTTTGTATATCATAAAAAAACATTACTATAAGATTTTACAAATAAAATTTAAATTAATGTTTAGTATTCTTTAATAATATTAGCTATTTATAAATATTTAAAATTGTTAATTAAAATTTGTCAGATTTCGAACCAAAAACGTCAAAAAGTGGTAAGCCGTTGCCTCTATGTCGATCTCTTCGTACCACAATGTTGGCGGAGGGTCGAGTTCCCGACACCAAATTCACTCAGCTGATGTTGCACTTTTGGGTGTTTGTTGTGTCCGATGTGCTATCATTTCATGACACAGGTAATATTTCAAATATATATTGTATAATTCCTTTAAGCTTAATATTCTTTTGATTTAAAGTATATTTCCATTCATAAATGTTTAAGCAATTGGTTATTATTTATACTTAAAGAGAATCAAATAATGGAAGACCCATAATTTACAGTGAACTATATTAAATGGAAGCCGTACTGCTGTCAGGAGAAAGGGAAGACTGACCGAGAGTGTATTCCAAACATCATTCCCGATGACGACCCCGTCCATCGCTTCAGCTCAATACGTTGCATGAACTTAACAAAACCAATAAGCTTCCAATCCCTAGGATGCGTTCGAAACGATACCAGTCCAGAAAGAGTATGATTTAGTAGATAAAATATTGATAATATCAAACACATTTTTAATATTAAATTTATGTTTTTAGATTATAACAGCCTCTCCCATTTTTGATTTATCACACGTATACGGCAAGACCTTAAAAATTTTGAATGAAAAATCGAGAACTTTCGAAAATGGTATGCTGAAATTTGAAGAGGAAAACGGAAAGGTATGGCCACCGAGTACTAAGACTAAGGAAAACTTATGTTTCTTGAACCAAAAACCTAAGGAGACCAGATGTCATGACACCGGTAGGATCACAATAAACATGTTACTTTTGTGATACTTCTCTTGAATTTCCAATATGTTCTGATTCTATTCAAGTTGTAAATATTCACAGCGGAGGCTGGAGGCAACAGTGTGCTGGGATTGAATCTGTTCCTCATATGGACTTGGCGTTATCACAATTACGTTGCGTCTGAATTATCCCGAATCAACCCATGCTGGTCCGATGACAGGATTTTCTTTACTACTCGAGACATTGTAATTGCTAACAATATGCAGATGTATTATTATGAACTGATGCCAACATTATTGGGTAAGTTGAATACACTATAAGGGAACATTATTGTGCATTGTACCTACGTTGTATTGAAATATCAATTGTTTTGAATGATTATTTTTAAAATGCGGTTGTGATTATTTTATATTATTTTATAGTAACTCATATTATTTTTAATTAGAATATGCACACATTTTTCCATTCTGTTTCAAGTTGTCCTTAAATTCGTGTAATTAATTAGATTTCAGGTGACGTCATAGTGTTTTTGCAGCTT
The DNA here is from genome assembly GCA_918358695.1 of Melinaea menophilus ssp. n. AW-2005. Taxonomy (NCBI): domain Eukaryota; kingdom Metazoa; phylum Arthropoda; class Insecta; order Lepidoptera; family Nymphalidae; genus Melinaea; species Melinaea menophilus. The sequence continues at coordinate 6,076,543 of OU911057.1, read as the reverse complement.
AAAAATAACTATATAACATTATATTGTATAGTGTAAACGATATCATTTGTAATATTTGTATTCATTTGTATGATAAATGTTAAAAACAAAGGAATAACGAAAAAAATTCCAGCTCAAACATGTGTTAATTGTCATATAAACATTCTAATTGTCACAAAGAAAAATACTCTTTAAATATTTTGCAGTATGTTTTTTAACTTCATTTACGATAATCATGGAAATAACGCCAAACAACCGTTTTATTTATTTAATATGAATTCCACCTTTGTCCATACTTTCCCTGAAGAAGGAGTAAGCTCACACCTGGCTATCTGATATGGAGTTTCAATTCGTAAATAACAAACAAAATAGAATCTTTTAGGACGTAATATGTCTTTAAAAAACGAGAATAAAAAAATAATAAAGAAGCCAACATTAAATAACATTATTTTCTTATATTCAGGTTATGAAAATCTGCTCAGTGAAGGTATTATTTCACAATATAAAGGATTCAGAGATCTTTACAATGAAGACATTCTGCCACAAGTCTCACTGGAATATCCATACGTTCTCAGATGGGTTCACACAATTACAGAAGGGCTATTGAAGTAACTTATATATTTATCGACATTTTGCTTTTATAAGTCTCGATAAAATTATCGTTTCAGAGAGATGTTTTTCTAGTATAGAAATAACTGCTTACATTTCTTAAGTTCATACAGCTTATACAGAATATATTCTATGAAAATTAATATGTGAAGTAGTTAGTTGATTTTAAAAATGGTCTATTTTTGCTTCATATATTAAAATTTCAGAATGTATGACGCCAAAGGAAACTACTTGAATGAAACCAAAATCGTTGACCTGACTCTGAGAACTGGGTATCTGGTAGAGAATTTGGAATTCATTACACACGGGGCATACAGACAACCGGCTGCCAAGAACGACTATGTAGTTGATCCAGATGTAAGTAACTTAGATATTTCTATTGCAACTAAAATCTAACCTTTCATATGTACAATGTATAACTACTTGATGTATTGTTTTTGTTAAATAAAAAAATATTTTAATTTTCTTTTCTTTTGTTAAAGCTGTCAGAAGTCGGTCTCGGACCTCATCAAGCAGCGGCAGATATTCTTACTAGTGATATATGTAAGAATAGATACTTTGGTTTCCAACCGTACATTCAGTATAGAAAATTATGCTCAGGAGTTCGTTACAAGAGTTTCGAAGACTTAGAGGACGTTATGGATCCAGAAGTAAGTAAAGAGTATATCGGAATATTTAAAAGTTCAACAAATTTATTACTCAGCGGTACTTTTAAAAAACAATTTCTTAAAGGATATGTTATTGTAATAAAATATTTTAATTAATTGAGATTATTATCTCAGAATTAAAAGCCGTAACGTTTAATCCGGTTCCTTGACTTTTACCGTGATTTAATAAAAAAATAACCTTGTTTATAATTTGAATAGTTACGTTTTAAAATTAATTTATGTATCATAATTATCATTATAACTTTCAGAGGATAGCGTTGCTGAAGGAGAAGTACGAATACCTTGAGGATATAGAGTTATTGGCGGGGATCTATGCGGAGAGACATGTCCGAGGAGGTCATGTGCCGGTCACAGTCTACTGCGTCGTGGTGGAACAACTGCTGCGGACGATAATATCTGACAGACATTGGTATGAGAGGCCGAATCGACCGAATGCTTTCAACATCAGTGAGTCAAAAATATATTTCAGATGTTACATATTCATCATATTATAATAGCTGTTATTAACGACTTTGTCTGCTGTCTCCCGATTTAAATCAAATACCATCTATCGTCATTTACAGTGTATACAACTCCATATATTATTTAAATATTAATTATAGGTAAAAATATTTGTTGGTTTGAACGGGAAAATATGATTTTTCCGGGAAAATAATTTGAGAGATTTAGATTTAATAAGTCAACAAAACTAAAATTATTTGAAATTCGCCCGGAAGTTTTTTTATAATGTGTTATAGTTAGCTCAAACATGATTTTACCTTATCAAAACAAGAGTATTTTCCGGAGTAGAAAGCATCCTAAATGTTGACCGAGACAATAAATTTTAACCATACCGAATTCATCAAAATTTGTCTAGCAATTTATCTAACAAACAAATAACCAGGCAAACATTTTGAAAACTTTTAGCTTCATGTAATAAACACGTAATTAGTTTTTCAAAAACATTTCATCTACAATTTTTGCCTAGTAATTATTTTTTTAATATGTGTTTTATATATAGATCTAGATAGATACTAGTTTAATTGTTTAAGTAAAAAAATAAAAAAACATTACTTTTCAAATTACTTACCAAAAGTTTAGTTATAAATAATTTGTAATTTTTATTTTCTTTCAGATCAACTATTACAGATAAGAAAGGCTTCTGTAGCTCAGATGATGTGCACAATCGGAGATGGAGTGAAAGAGATCCAGCCTCACGCGTTCTCTATGCCGGGACCTGGGTAACATACAATTAGATTTTATGATACAGAATTAAGAACTCTACTCCACATATAAATAAATAATACATTTGCAGGAACGAGGTGTGTAGCTGTGACCGGATTGAGAAGATTAATTTCTGGGCTTGGAAGGATGAAAGCTGCGATTGGAAGCAAAAATAATTGAAGATTTAATTAAAAAATAAAATCATCTTTAAATCTCGTTAGACTAGCTAGGGAATTAAACAACATTTAATTATACTATCTGCATTTTTTCAAATAAATTTATGATAGCTTTTTATGAATAGAAAAAAAACATGAAGTTTTTAAATTATTATAAATGAATCATTTAAAAGTGAATGTAATTATTCATGGACATTCCTGACGGTAAAGTTAAAGCCGATACACTAGTCTTACATAAAGTTTAAACTAACTGTTTTACATTTAAATTAGTATCCTTAAGAGATAATTGGAAGCGGAGAAATTAATTTATTCTAAGCGATAGAGATCGCTCTCTTCGTTCGAGTGGAAAATTGGCAGAGAACTCATTAAAGGTGGAGTTGTAAAAGTCGAGTCGATGAATGCTTTGGAAGAGTATACTTCTTTATATTAAAATGTGCTAATTATTGTTGGATTTACATAGACAGTTCTCGAGATATTTGAGGTTAATATTTAGTTTCATTCATGAATTGTCATACTGTGTAGTAAAACAAGTTAAGCTGTATTAGTTGTATTACTGGCTACAGATCAGGTTAGATCCTCTAAAATATTGTTGAAAGTTTAATAAAAATTGTAACATATGCCGCCATATTGATATCTACGAGTACATCTCGTCAATGCTGGTAAATATTTATCGTTTAAAAGAAAATATTATTAAAGCTAAATCGTGCAAAATTGCAGGTTGGTACTCAGTAATCCGTGTTGGCTGAGATTTAATCCCGCGGTTACTACGCAATATTTCTTTAGAACAAGTTTCATATTTGACTGATCCCTTGAATGCGGGGTCGGCGATATTAACTGTTTGCTCAAAGGTTCTAACTAATCGCAGTTTTATTGACACCGCCTCGTAAGCGGTAGGGATGTGTTTAGAAAAACCTCATATTTTTTTAATATAGTAAAACAATTTCAAATTATTCTAATAGGTAAGAAAAACAGATATCGATAATGTGTCGTTCTTTGAAACGTGAATTCGGAATGACCGCGCTATTACCAATTCCGATCACAGGAGGAATTGGTTTACATTTGGGAACATTCTGTACGTGAGGGGGTCGAGTGTTGGTCTAACAATAATACAAATATATTATTATAGCACAATATTATTTACATACAAATATGGTTTGAATAATATAAAATAATATTATTTATAGTAAATATAATTTAAAATAACCTGCACTTCGAACCATCTCAAAAAGCCACACCATTAGCATACTATTTCCCTTTGAATATTATATTTCAAATACAGAATGCAGATACTCTGTGAGCAGAAATATTAATTAAAACGGATAGACAGTTGAGTGAACTGTGTTAAATGATGTAGATGTGTCGCTTTGATATGTACTCTTAGAGTATCAATAACTCATATAAATAAGTCATCTTTAGACGTCCAATAATGTTAGTCCTAATTTCTAATTATTACTCGTAAAGTTTGTCTCAATGTTTTTGTATTATACAACATTATTATATTAAAGAACACCTTTTTAAAATGATTCTTTACCCCAGTACGTAGTCTAATTTAAACTAAAGAAACCGCATACCGTTAGTCCGTATGTATGAATAATGCATGCAGACACAACAGCTCTATCTTATGTTAACGAGCCCCGAGTATCGCCACGGGCGAGAGCTAGTTAAAATAGTATTCCGACAGGTGCGAATACATATGGAGCTTTGGGTGAACGTAGAGTGATTTAAATTGTTACACAAAAACATGTATGTTGGTAAGAAATTTCTTGATTTTAAGGTATGTTAATGTATAAATTAATTCTTAAAAAGATGATGTGCCTTTATTAAAATAAATAGTATTAGATCTTAAAACATCAGAATAATATTAAATAAAAACTTATATAAAATAAATTTTTAATAAAATTTTAAATAATCTACGCTTAGTTAAACTATGTACAAAAAAACAAAATTCACAGTAACTAAGTAATCACACAAGTGGGAATATTTTTATAAATAACTGAAGTAGCTATAAAACTAACTAACATTGCCACATCTGCCCGCTGTACTCTTTGTCACCAGGATTTGCAGTTGATTTACATATTTCTAAATTCTGTGGACATTACCGGGTATTTTGTTTGTTATTACATAGCTTTATCGCTGCTATGTCACTGCTCTGATTTGGAACCAAACTAATTAATTATTCGTTCCATTATTATTAATCATTATTATTTCCATATAAATTACGTGTTTGTTTTGTTTAAAAATTTATTGATTATTTTATGATTTTCTGACTGTCAGAATCAATAAAAGTTTTATAAAAATAACTTCTTAAATGCTAAAGAAACGATGTTTAGTTATAATACAGTTATTCCCCCTATAGCACGGTAGATTCGTTCCGCGTTATAAGAAAACGCGTTGTAGGAATATTCTTGTATAACGAGCTCATATGACCGTATAACACGTTATGTACAAATAATTCACGTTTAACTTTTGTCGTTAAAGGCGGTTTAAATGGAATATTAAGAAATAACTTAATTAAATTACTTACTTTATAACAACACAATATGCAAGGGTAAGCAAAACTAATTTTGAAATGTAAAAAGGAATTATAAATTTCATAGTATAGAAATATAATATATAGGAAATCTCCGCGTCATATGGGGGAAAACACGTGTTATACGAGGGACTGAAATTGCGTTATAAGAGTACCGTGTTATAGGGGGGATTACTGTATATTTTTGGGGGATTGATGCATTTAAAATCGATATTCATTCATAGTGAAATTTGTTTTTTCTTACCAAAAATATAAACCTAAAAATCTCAAAACAAAAGAATCCTTGAAACCAAGGCCGTTATCCAAATTATAGAGCGCTGGAAGTAACAGTTAGCAGCCCTTATTATGTCTCTCAAAGAACATGAACATATCATGAACACAGAATATACATATACTCGTAGTCGTTAAATTAGTACCGCAACTGATCTGCATATAAACAAACTTTTGAATTCTTCCAAGTGAGCAAACTCAAACTGTTTGTAATGACATGCCTTACCGCCGTCTTCGCACTCTTGCGCATTAAACATGTAATCTTTGACATGACTGAAAGCAATTAATAAATCTTATTACAAACGCACAGAATCGAAAATTCATTGACAACCTATAATCGAAGTGCAAATCAAATTTGTACTTACCTTTGCTTTACCAAATTTTGTAGTGAGTTTAATATTGATATGGTATTCTATATTGTACCCTATTCCTTTGCGTTAAGGGTTATATAATCGATGTGGAGTGAGTGTTGGGTTTGTTTTTGACTTATGAATAGGCAATAACTCGTCTAGAAGCACTGGCTGCTATGTACTAGTTAATGACAGCTGTATAGTTGAGTTATGCAGATTAATGCCAATTTGGTGTAACAGTTTAAAGACAGTTTGTAGTTTTAATAATGATATACGAAGCTTCGGAAATATAGTTAAAATGGGAATATAATATGTTTTTTTTTATGAAAACGAGAAAATTAAAAAATACCTCTTTCTTTCGAAAAAGGCGAAAGAGGTGTGCAGGGACCGTAGCGTTTGGCGCTCCGTCGTCTCTGGCTACCCTGCAAGAGATAAGGCGTGAAGCTTAATAAATAAATAAATAATAAATAATGTTCTATATATTGTAAAATGGGGAGAAACTCAAATACTTAACATATGATAACTAAAACATAATGGATAATAATTATAATCGATGTGTTCCAAAAATGTTATCTTTATCGCTTCGCTATTGATCTATGTAATCCTAAAGCGTAGTCGGTAAGCTGTAATTGTTTGTACTTAAATGACATTCCCTCGTCCCCGGAGGCTCTCGTATCTAACTGTTTGGTTGTAAATAATATTTCGTACAAGACACTTATACGATCTAATTTATGATATTACTTGTCTTTCGTGGTTTGTGCTGAAATTGCATAATTCTGTCCTAATTGTAAGTTATTTAGGATTTCGCAATTCCCTTAACTCCCTTTCCATTTCAAGACCCATATTTTTGTACACTAGTTAATTCAAAATGTTAAATCTTCCATTAAAGTTAACCTCCCGACAACAAAAAACATAATTTTGTGGGAAAAAATGGGAATAATATCTTTCATTACACAAGTTTTCGTCACAGGGAAACAATATACATACTTTTTCTGACTGACACCGTCACATCAAGGTATAAAATTGAAGAAAATTCCGACCCCAAAATCAAATCACATACCGCACTATTCCGGACATCTCGTCTCATTTTTCCGGACGAGCGGAGCGCGTTCGTCCCATTTGCTACACTACATTTCGTCCTAATCATGCGACAAACATTTCAATCGCCTTTATGGAATCGCTATTTACTATTTCCTATGCTTTATTGAGTTTTAGTTTTTTATCGGTTCATTACGTAACTTGTATTTTGGAGGAAAGTGTCGTAATAAAATATGTTTACTTCTCAGACATTTTTTTATTTTAATATACTTTTTCTTTAAGCATACTAGGATCCGCCTCCATGTGCTGCGGGAGTTGAGCTGAGATCCCTCAATTTTTTAAACATATAATAATTTCTGAACGGAATATTTTAATTCTATTTTTTTAAATACCTCTGTTCCCAAGCTCTACAGATCTGCCAATTTTCATTCAAACCGGTCCAGTAGTTTTTATGTGATGTTGCTTCAAAAAAAAGTTTCCCAAATGTTAAGAGCTTCGCTTACGCTCAACTCAATTAAGAGATAAATATAAAATATTCGTAATATGTTTTGTATATTTTATATTTGAAGCAATAACTAAAGTTATTTCAGACATTGTTTGTGAGTTGAAATGTTTTTCTCTATTATTTATATCCAGTCGGTGGTTCGAGAAACATAAAGTTTTTAAAATAAAGTTGTCATAAAAATATAAAACGGACTATTTACGATCCGCTGATGATACTCTTAAGATACAGGAAGCTATATTATGTTTCCTGAGTCTTGATGTTTTTATATTTTTGTATTAAATTGCATATTTCCGGTATGATATTGAAATGTCAATTCTTTGTCTCTTTTTTTTTAACACATCTGCTATAATTAATATTAATTAAGATATAATGTCTGTAATGTATTTATTCAAATTTAGTAAAATTTTACAATGTAAAGTAATTTGTTTAATTCAATATTTTGATATAAAAATTTGAATATACTAATTAGTATTATAAGGATGGTAAGTGTTGTGCTTAATATCAACTTACTATTATTTCATCAATCGTATTTGTGTGTATTCACACACCATTACTTAGTTACAATAGTTAGTGTATTAAAAAAGTGTTATAAGAAAATAGCAAAATATTATTTCATAACAACTCACATAAAAAATTCTATGAAATATTAACTTAAATGCATCCGTTAGTTGAAGCAACAAAATGTATTTTAATTTTCCACTGAGCTGTTATTTATGAGCGCTCTACCTTCAGCGGAGCAGCGAGACTTGGCAGCTTCACAAATATTAATTTATTGCAAGCATCTCATTTATGAATTAAATATACTTCATTGATTATTTACTTAATACAAGATATTATTAACATTAATTTGTAAGCTTCAATATAAATATTACCTTTAACCAATTTAGATTTCATACCAAACAAAAAATATCTAATCGATTCTCCAAATTTAATATATAATTTAATCCAAGACTGTTCTTGGGCTTGTTGCTGTTTTATTATTTATAAAAATCGCAATCCCGCTGCGTCCCCAATTGCAGTATCACCTGAACATAGAGTCATTATTTTAGAATTTGCGAATCTATTTATACAATCCCTCTTTTCGTAAGTCGTTTTTACAATTTTAATTGTTATTTTAATATTTTTTATTTAAAATAATCACACTTTTTTCTAATATCGCTTATAGCATTCATATCTTATAATATTTAGTCAAAATCACAGCTTGATAAACCAAGTACTGCTACACAATGATTTTAATAATAATGTGATCATTTGTAGTTTTTATTACGTATGTAAGTAACTTAAGTAAGTAAGTAAGTAAAGTACGGTACTTAAGTTGATCCTAAAATAATTAACAAATAATATTTTTATAGTAGTATAATTCTACTTATAGTAATATAATTCTTTGGTTATATTCCATATTCTTGATAATAGTTCTTTAATTTAAATTATGTGATGTAATCAACGCAGTGGCGCTGGCTAATTGTCCCCAATTAAGCTCGGCCTACTAATTTGTATATTCCCCCGTGGTCTAGCTACTAGGTATAGATGTTACATTTACATTGAATACTAATTTAGCCTTAGATTGATTGATACGTTAATATATTACTATAATCAAGAAAAATACAGATGAAAATGCTTTTAAAATATACGTATTTTTTTACATTTTATTTCTATTTATATATTTTTGTATTCGTATTCTTTAAAATTTTTTATTTTTATCTTTCTTGTAAGTTCAGAATATAATGAGAAAAGATATAAAAAATAATTAGTTAATTATTAGTAAGTAATCGAAAAGTTTTTCTTGATTCATCTCCACAATCTGTGTTCTCTTGTTAATACTATACGAGTAAGAGTGTATTGTACCACTTGAAATCCTGAAAGCATCCTATGTAGTGAGTATACATATAAATATATCTTTAATTCACATTCATTCACTTTTAAATACCTTTTTAGTATGATCATTAATATATTCAAATGATTTTAAAACTAAAACCACAATATTTTATCAAATAAACTAAACCACAATATTAAAAATGTTTAACTGGATTTATTACATAGCGTGACGTCAATATTTTTGCAATAACGTCGATATTTTTAATAAAATTTGCGGTTAAAATATAAATCATTATTGATGAATCGTTCGACAGAATGACTTGCGGAGGATACTATCATTTTTCATTTTTATTCGAGGGAAAAGTTCACTTCAAAGTTTTGATTTCGTAACAGTATAATTTAAATCTTTTATATAACTTATTTGTCTCATTTTCTTAACAAGATACCTTGGTATAATTTAATAATTTTTGCAAAATAAACTGAATTTTCTATTTAATGGTAGTCTCTATAAAGTGACTTGCATTTGTGACCCTTAACGGTTTAAACGTCGAGAGCTCTTAAGCGAAGGCAATGGAAAAGATTTTCTGGCCAATAAGCAATATTGTAGTTTGTCCAAACACTTGCGAGGCAATAACCAGCACGTGTCACCTCATATCTCAATTTGATCGCCACTTATTACCCTTCGCCTATATTTTTATCAGCCAATTTTAGTCCTTAAATATAAAGCATAGAGGTGAGATTTATAGATAAAGGTTTTTACTATTTGATCAATGTAGAAGTGTGGATGAATTAATACTCCATAAAATTGAAGACTAAGCATGTGACGTACAAGAGATTTGATACAGAAATTTGTGAGATTTTATGTAAATTTACGGTTTAACGATGCCCGGTAGTAGTTATGGTAAGGCATTTCATTAAATTAAAAAAATATTTAAATAAAAAACCGAAAGAGAATAAAAATTAAACCATTCTGCTGAAATAAGGTTTTTTACCAGTAGCACTGCTAAGTTTAACCCACTAAATCTCTACATTGCAGGTGATATGTCGTGATGTATAGTTTATTTCGGAACCAGCAATCGAATCCAATAATCCTTAATGCAAAGCTGTCATCTGTTCTACTATAACAGATGTTCATCTGGTAGAACTTCATGACAAAATTAGGTATTTAAAAATATATCCGATTCGTTCTTAAAATTTCTGCCCCCACGGGAAACTTATTCACAGTCAATTTAAGTGACAACCGTAAAATATATTTCAGGATACGTTATTGTCTTAGATGTTTTCATAAAAACACTCGTTTCCAGTAAACGAAATTGAATGTAACAGACGCTTTCATCCGACGCTCGTAATTTTGCAGTTCGTTAAAGTATTCACCTACCCGTGGAGTCAAAGGAATACCAGTCCTGCTTTCTGTGACTGAAATATAGCCAATGTATGCATTATTACTAAAACAAAGAATAAATTATTCTTTTTCTTACAAACATATTGTAGTTTTTTATTATATGGATATCATTTTAATTAAATCGATTTTTATCCAAAAATTTGAAAGGAATTCTGATTTTCTTATGTTATGTTTATAACATATTTCTTAACTTACACAATTTAGAACAAATTGTATCCACATAAATAAATATGGTGGCTTGTCCTCATCCATTTTTGATCCCCAAAATAGTTTCCGTGAAATTGAGTTACGCGACCGCTTAACACTTTTAGCAAATAACCAAACTTGATCATGGAAGGTTTTCTGAAGAAATCGAATGTACAGGGAACTAAACCAGGAAATAATATTTTTATTAATATACGAATATACTGTATTTTATATTAAATTACGAATTATGCTAGCGTTCGTCGGTTAAATTTAGTTGAAATCCCCCCTTTCAAATAAATCGCAAATAATCCGATAGACAAGAATTATGAATGTCTGAAAAAAATAAAAAAAAACTAAATATTATTCTTAATTGTAAATTTAAATATATTAAACAGATTAAATGTATTTAAATTAATTATTGCATTAGAGTAGTATTTCAAATAGGACGAGAGTGCTGAGAGCTATGACAAAGAAAACAGGTCCAAATATGACATAAAGGGGACGGGAGTCTGCCATGAATATTCAGGAGCACAGATATGCTTTAACTATGTTGTGACGGTGCTAAAGTAGGGTCCGTGTATTATTACGTCATTAGGGATGTATACTAAAGTTATATAATAAACTACATACATACATTTACTCAGCGGCTCTGCTTGCCCATAGGAGCTTAATAAAAAATCTAGAACAACGTTACCTGTTTTATATACTTGTATTTTTTTTTTTGCGTTTTAACGAAATAATATTATATTAGTTACTATTTTAGACTAAAATAAAGAATTTAATATGTATAATTAACTGACTACAAATCCTAGAACGGCTATGAAAGGTCGTTTTATTAAAACATATATTTGTATACATTGTTATATGTAAATTAGTAAGTGGATGTGATCTCAATGGAAAGAGTAATTTAGAAGTTATATAATGGTTGTCTGACGCACCAACAGTTCCATTCCTATACATATAAGGAGATGTCAATTTAATATTAAGCTGATTGCTGTAGCAAACTTCTATGACTGTTGATATTATTATTATTTATTAAAATTTGTTTTAAATATTTTACAAAATCGGCACCGTATATAATAGTATATAAAAATGTATATAGAGTTGTTAATACTAATACTTAAACATGATTAGATTTCCGGATTCAAATATTTCATCAGACCGTAAAATATATTATATATTGTATGACAAATATTTCATACAGGTTCTGTCAAAAAATAAAAAAGTATATATTTCAAATCTATTATTAGATAATATGATAAACAAGATAAGCTTCAAAATAATGAATAATGAGGTACACCAATGAATGCACCGCTGAATCGTGTATTAAAATAACCACAGCGCCACCATGTGTGACCAACACTGTCATTCTTATATCATATTTATGTCAACATTATATATAAAATAATAATAGTATATATATGTATATACCTAAACGAATTTATAATAAAAATCAAATTAAAAAGGTAATTTTTTCTAACAACTAATACAACCTATTAAAGATTATTTTCTTTCAGTAGAAAACTACATGGAAGTTTATGTTTAGAGAAAGTTTAAATACATCAAACATAATATTATAAATATAAAGACACATTATTTAGTGGAAATATTAAATAAAGTTTGATCGCAATCGGATTTAAGACTTATTTTCTTTCTGAGAAACTCCAGCTTGTAAACCTACTTCTTTGTTAACAGACATGTAGGTTCTTTCGCTCTTTAATGTTAATACATGTACATATTGGACAAGGTTATAATTGGCATGTCACAATTATCTGCAATCAATTAACTCTGTTAGACGCAATATCTCTCGGACCGCTGCTTGTATGACAGGTAATGGCTTGGAATCTTGCGGTTTCTACTTCATTACATTATGTAATTAGATATTTGATATAGGAGCTGATCTAAACTGAAATCTATATATCTACATATATATTATATGTATATCCAACATTACCGTTAACAAATAATATATAAACCATACTTAATATTTCTTAATATAAACCAAACTTAATAAAAGTTAATTAAATTATCACTCACAGATAGTTCGAAAATAAATATTATAAATTCCAATAGATATGTATAAGTATTTAAGATAACTAATAATTAATTTATCACAATATACAATGTTAAAAGTACGCCGAAAAACAACAATACTATGATTTATTAAATAAGTTACTGTAGCATTTTATTGCAAAATTGCATTAATTGAATACCCTTTATAATAGTCGACTAACGCAACTATTGACACACATACGAGTACAAGAAGTAAATATGTGTTTTAATGGAATTTGAATAAGTGTAATCTCCGGTTGTAATCTTTTTAATGTAAACGGTATTTGTCTTAGCAAAAGTCGATTTTTTTAGTATTTATTAAGACAAGCAAAAATAAAACCTTAAAAGACGTATTTGTTACAATTTACTGGGAATTATTGTTCATTTATGGATCGAGAATAATTGATTGAAAATATTTCGTTAAATCGTCACGTAGTCGTGAGGTATAAACGGACGGAATCGATTATTTTTAATGAAGACAGAAAGCAAACAGCATTTATGAAATTGGTAATTATTTGAATGAACGTGTTGTTGATTATTGATTTGATTAAGATACGGATATGTATCAAGTTTGTGAGAGAAATATTTACAAAAACAATATATATTATATAAAAATAAATAGAGTATTGTGCAGGTTTTTTAATTTACCGAAAAAAATCATAGCCTTCTTTTGTGCGTATTAAAGTGCACAGTCGTGAAAGTACCAAGTAATTACACATTGTAGGGGAAAAAACAAACGCGTGACAATGTGGGGGTGAGGAACAAAAGTACTGCTTTACTTTAATATTTCACTCCTGTCGCTGGTAAAGATTTTGCACTGATTAAAAATGTTCTTTTTGTGATACCGACCAGTATTATGCTTATAGAAAATAATATAAAAACCAAATGGGGACTTTAATTTTAAGACCAGTGTTTTGGGTTTGAGCTGGTTTTCTGAACAATGATATTTTTTTTATTTAACAGTAATCAAATAATTATTGTTTCAAGAGAATAACAATTAGATTTATTATATTACTTTACTTATAAAGACCGATTTCCTTAACTCTGATAAGATTTAACTACAGAATAAAATTGTTATTTTCCCCGATTTTTCTATATAAATCATAGTTGTCTGTTAATTAAAAAATAGGTACTTATGTATAAATAGAATTATTTGTTTAGAACTTTATTTATTTCGTATGACTTTTCAAATCATTTATTTTGCGTTACCTTACGTTTAAAGTTCTTTAGTTTCTAAATTTACACATACAATATATCTGAATTTATACAACCAATTCAAAATAGTCCGTGAGTTGAGAGGAGTATCGTTTTTCAAACGATAGAATAGAATTGACACGAGTTGCCTATTTATTAATACTAAATATAAATAATTATGTTTAAATTCTATAAATACGTTGGTATTATTTATTAGAACACATTACAGAAACTTAATGATATATAATTATTGTCTCTTTTGTGTAATAAAAGTAAAATATTACAAAAACAACTATGGTAAAATTGACATCGTTTGAGACTTCACCACCTTAACTTGATCTATCATAAGATCCTATTATCAACTCATAAAGATTACTTTTCAATAACATAAAGTTACAATAAGTTGTCACCGTCTTTGTTACATCCTTCAGAGACAAGAGTGAAGACAGAGCCTGTTCTCGGATGCCTCGTTTAGATTTCAAAAGATATTGTTAGCGGCGACAAGAACGTCGAGCAAAATAAAAACTTGAAACTTTTAAAAGTATTAATTTAAATTTTACATTTTGGCTTACAACCATTTTGTTTAAAATTTTTAGTTTAATAATAGTTAATTTTTTTTTTTATTAGCCTTGAAAATTTATTAATTATTATTAATATGAGAACCGGTCCGGAACCGGAACCGGTAGTACGATGCAGGAGTTGGATGGGTGATGTACTGTGTTTAAATAACATTGATATATTTAACCCCCACCGTATCTCGGAATGTGTTAAAAGTAGTGGAATATAATAAATGTTATATTATGATCAAAGTGTAATGAATATATTACTTCTATTAAAACAGTATTAATAAGGAAATATGTAGTAGCTTCAATTATTATCACATCATGATCACTCAGTATCATTATTTTCCTAAAAGAAACTCACAAAAAATATTATAAAACAACCAATTAATAAAAATATTATTTTTAGAAATAAACATTCTGAAATAAAACATGAATAGTACCTGCACATTAGAGACACATTTAATTATTTATAAAGTCTAACTAGAAACAAAATTACCATCACACATAAAGCTAGACTCAGACTGAACAGTTTCAAAGCATTTTCCACTATTTTCACATAAGGCGTTGAACAAAGGCTAAGTTAAACTTCCTCACGTACGGACTGCGTAAACTTGTTACGTATTCCACCAACTTGGTGGAGACCAGACCTATCTTCTAAAATGGATTTGTATATATCTTTCAAAGAGAATATAAATTTATTCCCCTGTACAGAGTAGATATTATAGAGGATTACTAATATATATGCATAAGTTATCACACAGAAACTGGATTCCAAAATGATATACTATATGATGTACAAAATATATCTAAATTATTTTACAATATCCCACTATTCAGATAAATGTTGATTATGATGTTAAGAAAAATAAAACGCGCATTGTTTTTAAATTGCACAACGTAGCTGATCTGTGTCCGGTGGTATCGGTAAACTTTACGTGAACAGTTGGTGTTGACAATATTTCTTGTAATTTACTCTTTTGGGGCAGAATAAATTTACTCAGAAGGCCTTCTCGCGACTGCCTACGACAGATGTTGGATTTTTTATGAGATCGTTTTTTTTCGAATTATCCTTATAAATATCATAGAAATGTATAAAATTAAGTAAAAAACGTTGAACCTGACACTTTTAGGACAAATGTTATGATGTTTCAACTAACAGGTTAAATTAAGGTCGGAATTAGTCAATATGGCAATGTTAGATCCAAAAACTTGGAAGTCAAGAGCGATATCAAATAAAAACTACAGCAATTCAATAAGTAAATCAAAAAGTAAACTTATTTAACTCTAACTTTTTGGTAATAATATTACCATACTTTCAATAAATGCATGCCTGTGATATAATATAATAGTAACATCAAAAGTGGCTTCTGTAATCTATAAAAAGCCATTTATTTCCACGTCGATGGTCCTTAAGAACATGATGAATAGTCCTTTAGCTAAAAATATATCTCTATTTTCATTTAACGCTGTCTGGCAACACAATGGACGCTTTGTGCTATAACGAGAGAATCCATCGAATGCCTTCACTTACTTTGAAACCCTAGCCAGCGAAATTACTAGGCCACTTAGGAGATACCTAGGTACTTTTAGTAGAGCTCTTGGAGAATCTCAAATCTAGTTGAAAACCGGGAACACTTTTAAACTTGATCAATATCTTTATTATAAACTTTTATTTACGGTGTTTTACCTAATTATAAGAGTAGCTCCACCTCTTTATAATCATACATTTTAGAGGGTTGAATTCACAAAATCAAAGTATAAATAATTGACAACACTCATAAATAATATTACAATTAAATGTATTTAAGTAGCTTTTAAACTAATTACCTCTGTAGTTATATCAGTGTAATTTACTGTCTGTCCCAAAATCATTATTTAAATTGGAGTGTTCTGAGTGATTGGGTAATAATTATTAACTTTGTTAAACGTACTTATGGATAATATAACGTTATATATATTTTAGTTTAATATGTGATAAATATTTTTTAATTCTGTAGACACACCTTATGTTGCATAAAAGAATCTTAAGAATCAGACGTAAATTCGTAATAAATAATTTGCACCAAAAGGAAATTGCTGTTAAATTACGAACGGATTTGATAAAACTATGTAGCTGCAGAAAAGGAAATAAAAAGTGCCTGTGACAGAAAAAAATTGAGTGTCATGGTATGGGCATGTTATGAGGAAAGATGAAAGGCATGTGATCAAAAAAGTGCTGGGTCTGGTGGTGGAGGGATGGATAGGTAGAGGACGGCCGAGGAAAAGATGGATGAAAACCGTGAAAGACGATATGGAGAAGAAGGGAGTGTGTACAGAGATGACGAGTAATAGGAGAGTATGAAACATACTGTGCCGACCCCAAAAGTGGGATAAGGGTAGGAAGATGAAAAGTAAATAAAAAGAAGAAAGGTATAAAATAAATTCTAAATTTTTTTTAGTTAATAAAGTAAGTTAGGACTAAAAATAATAAAGTTTCAGGTGGACGAACGAGTTTTAATAACACAATATCGAGTTTCAGACAAAGTTTCCTAAGTATGCAACAAACTTCTAAAAAACATAGTCTTTGTCGATAAACTATCTAGACTAAATTTTAATTAAATTTTCTATGTATGTATTCCATTATTAAATTTTGTATTATATATAATATCTTGGTTCAACAAATAGTTTAAATAGTTTTTATAGTACTTCACTTTATTATATATAAAACATATAAATATAAAATATTCCTTCTAAAATGTAATAAAATTTCTCTTAGGACATATTTTAAATTAATGGGAATTATATATATATTCTAATTTGTAAGTGAAACCGCGAAAACTATGTAGCTTCCTATTATATGATGTTCAAATTGGAAAAGGTTGATATATAAATTATTTTTCAAGTCAATAAAGTTAATAAATAAATTCTCAAAAATTATATGCAAATTCAATCGGTTAAGAGTAGTTTTATTTTAAACATTAAAACACTATTGTGACAATGTAAGAAATTACCACTCTTTTGTTATCTTTTAGTACTTGCACAAACGCATACTTGTCATCTTTTCTTCACTACCGGACTTTTCTACTTTCAGACCATCTCTAATATTCTTATATTCTACTTTATTCATTCCCATTCACATTCACACACATTCTTGTTTCAGTAAAATTTACTTGTCTTTCATCTATTTCTTTCGTAACCTAATTTTTATATCATTTTTCTAACCTATCACTGCGTTTTTCCTTGAAATTTATGGCCAAAAGTTAAGAAATCTCAACTGACTAATTTTTTATTTAAAAGAATCACTTATGAATAGTTCTTCAGTTATGCGTGAAATAACGAACCTACAGAGGCCTTAGAGAACCTTATTTAAATTAAATATTAAAATTTACCTTATTAAAATTAACTTAAAATTTACCAGAAAATTTCTTTATAAAAATTTGAAAACAAAATTGTCATACGGGATCTTATTAAAGTTCTTAATTGATTTATTTATGTCTCATTTCACCGCCCAACCCGACATACAAATATAAAAATTAATTGGACTATTTCCCAGAACTCGCAGGTTCGAGGCCTATCCGTGTACGTAAATAACACTAAAGATTGTCACTGTACCTTATAATATAAGTCATATAGTCTAAGAAGTATGAATAAACTTACTTTGAACGAACTTAAACTGATTCCTTAAATTTTAAACTATTATTAGCATTTGTTAGTATAATAGTAACCAAGGTAATTAAAACTTTGAAGAAAAGCACTTAGAAGTTCACCAGATTTGAAGTGAAATTTTAGTCCAAGATATACAAAAGATTCGCCGTTATGGCTTAATATAATATAAAGTTAAATTTCTAATTAAATTTGATAAATTAATATTTTAAAAAATTATTATTGATTTACATTTAGTAACCAGTACAAGCGAGCCGCTTAAAATAAAAATGTAAACATCATTATTTTCTTACACGTGTATCAATTACGAAAGGTTCCTCATAAAACATGTGTAAAGGTAAACAGGTAAACATTTCTTATCAGAATATTATATAGGTTATACAATTGTTTACAGCGCGCTATCTTTATAATGAGAGAGTTGTTCACATTTGGTTTATTAAAATCACCCCATTTTCAAACCTTTTCCCCCGTGAGCAATGCTTTTAGCTCTGACCTTCAAACTATTGAGGGTTTGAAACACCCTTTTTTGTTTTGACAAAACTTACTTTGAGTTAGATTTTTTTGTCAATCTACTGGTTGTATATGTTTTTATATTAAAAATCTTCGATTTTTTTTCCACTACTATACATTTAAATATATTTTCCAACGTTAAATTGTCATTTATCACCAATTATTTCTTAGTTCACAGAGTCCTGCGAATACAAAACGCGCTAACAGTGTCTTGAATTGTATTTACAGATGTGGCATTTTTTATTTTTCACAAGATGTAAGGTGTCAAATAGAATCCTACTATTTTCTGTATGAAAATTAGAAATCTTTTTTATTTCAATATACTCGAGAATAATTCTAGGACTATATCTGATTATTTAACAAAGATCTTTGGATTATCATATCGGGTAAAGTGGTTGCACTTGTCTACTAGATAAACGCTTCAGACTTCATGTCCTATTTTGACATCTAAGATATGTTCTCTAATTCTAGTAGAGCTACTAGTCTTTACCTGACCGATATATAATAAGCCACGATAACAATGAAGTTATATACACCTGAACATTAAAAGAAATGCTGCTCTTAAGTAGTCTCAAGACTTGCCATATTTTCTTACGTGGTTTATAAATTGCCCTTATCGGAGATGTTCCTTATTCTGTCAGTAACTCTCTTTACCTATAATATTATGATAGCAGCAATTGATTGGTTGGCTTCATGTAGTTTCTATGCCGAGCAGCTTGTTGTTGAAAAAATCATGTCTGATATCGTGAAGCTGGTCCTCTAAAAGAATATATCATTTTCTTCTTAAATCACTCCCAAGTCTTTTAGATATGTTTCCTTATCATTAGCCATTTGTGTTATTAATTTAAGGAACACTTCTCAAATTAAAATATTTACAGAATGAAAATCTATTATTTTAAAACCAAATTCATTTGGTCACTATAAGGCATTAGTATTAACATTTTTGTCATTCTTGTCTCCAAAGTTGTAGTGATCACGTATGCATATAGAGTCTTAGATAAAGCAAGTCATTGCATATCTCTACTAAATCAATCGATCAACCTAAACCACTTATTACAGAAAGCTGGTAATCAAAGCGAAACGTTTTAATATTTATTACACTTAAGGCTTCGATGTCGCTTCCGTTGTATAAAATGATATACTAGTAATATCGTGAATAGATGCTATGAAAATTTCTACCCCTAATTACATACTGCATAATACGATAGAACATACCTACAGAACTAATAACAGAAATGATATGTCGTAGCGTAATATAAACTTACATTAAATTTCTTTGTTTCAATATGGAAAAATTTATATCAAATAAAGCAATTTTTATTCCAATACTTATTTGTGTTTTATTTCTATAAAGAAAATGTCCTCACAGATGTATTCTGGGAAAGTATATATGATATTATACCCTTCTATAAAGTTAGCATTTCAACTGACGTTGGATTTTAAACAATATGAACGCCGGCAAAGAAACTTAAAAAGACCTTTAAAATAAACGGCTCATAATAAAAAAGACTAAAACTGAGCGCCCCAAAAAGCCCGTCTGTTTTCCAGTAGGTTTAGAAAAACATGGGCGAAAATGTTCACCTAAAACAGATGAAGCCATTACAATATACAACACGAAATATTTTAGCAGTGTATTTTAGATTCTATGGTTTGCGTTTAGGGATTAAACTTGCGTACACCTATTTGCAACTTACAATACAATTATGCAGGTCACGTGGTAAGAGGCTTGCTGAATACGAATGTAGGAACACTGTCCAAGCGTACAACGTCCATGTAAAATTATTAGCGTTATAGAATTCTGAACTTTATTCCTGTGCTATAAAGATAAAAATGTACAGAATTTTGAAATATATGTGTGCTATTTTCAATTTGTATTATAGTTTCGATGCACTACATTTGCTTTTAGTATCAGAATTCTGCATCAAGCTTTAAACTCTCATTTTTATGTGGTAGTTTAAATGTAAGTGCATGACAACAGAAAAGTTATACAACTGACTTTAATTTTAATTTATAAATGTATGTGAATTAAACACTTTTCAGCGTATACCGTTGTTTTAATATAAGTATTCTTTAGTCTTATTCATTAAATGTCTTCTTAACAATTATACAAATATATTCGGTTATTTTTAATACTTGAGGGAGAAGAGAAATGCTGGGTTACAAATACATCTTATTTTCAAAACCAATAGGAAGAAATCAACCCAACGTCTCTCGAGTAACAACTATAAAAAGAAACAAAAGAAAAACAAACAAAATCAGCTCCTATAACAATCTCCTAAACACGGGTAAACTAATTCAATCACTGCCATCCCTTAGGAATTTACTTTCTTTATCCCATTGGTGCTTAAGATTTCCTTAAATATATTATTAATTGGAGCAGTTACATAGTTATTTAATGGTTCTAAATAATAATATTTTTAGAATATATATTGAACATTAAAGTGGCGTACCAATAATTATCTTATTAAATCCTTCTACTTATTTTTATAATTTTGGTTACAAATTAAAGATATTTTAACCTTCAACCTGTTGCTATGGAATGTTGCTGATACAATTTAAACATTTAAGAAGAGGTCTAAGACCAACAAGTGGATATTTATAAGCTGTTCAGTTGTAGATAAAGTTATTATGAGATATTGTGATACTAATGTTAACTGTCATAATCATGTCTCGGTTAGCATGATTAGGACGGAATTTAAGATACTGAAAGGTAAAAAGTTTCCTTCTATTAAGAATTTATACATAAAACAAATTGTTTTGCTTTTAAAGCATAATTGTATTAACTTATAATGAAGTAATATGTATTTATGGCCATAAAAGCTTATAATATTGTTGAACTATTTTCTTGAACAATGCCCTTCTTTATTTAATGCTATTTAACAAGATAACTTTGAAAGGTTTCTAGAGAATATGATCAGCGAGAAGTTGATCCGTTTTCCTTAATAGAAACTAATATAACTATAATAGTTTCTAATGAGGTGTATAGAGTTGTTGGTCATATTCCCTTAAAAGC
This sequence comes from Melinaea menophilus ssp. n. AW-2005, assembly GCA_918358695.1. Taxonomy (NCBI): domain Eukaryota; kingdom Metazoa; phylum Arthropoda; class Insecta; order Lepidoptera; family Nymphalidae; genus Melinaea; species Melinaea menophilus. The sequence continues at coordinate 6,054,838 of OU911057.1, read as the reverse complement.
TTTCAAATTTATCTTGTTAAATAGCAATAAACAAAGTATTGTAACTATAATTATTTTTAATAAGGTAAAAACCATTTTCATTTAACAACAAACATTTTCTGTTCAAACATGTTAGCCTGGCGTTCCGTCTTAGGAGGTTGTCATGCTTGTTTCTATTGTACTCGTATTGTCGATTTGGACACCATAATATTTTTGTTACTTGTGACGAATATTTTTAACCAAAAAGTATATTATATTTTCATAAATTTCTCATCAAAATGATTCTTTATATAATACTCTGTATGACCTACAATTATATTGCGATCATTTAATTTTAATACCTGAATGGTCTTTAAGATTGTACCCATTTCGTCAAGGATAAAATAAGGTTGATTATGCGTTGAGACATCAGAAAAATGTTATTTCGTTTTGAAATGACTTAATATAAATAATAAATATTGCGTTACGCTGGTGCTATTTCTACTTACTCTGGCCTCAGCGGAACGTTTAATTGTCATTACAACTTCGGTGTGTAAAAAAAATAAACCAGATACCAAAAAAAAATATTTTTTGCTGCCATAAAATCATATATACACCACGACCACGACAGAGTACAAGAAAAGGTTTCAGCGATTACTACAAGAAAACCTACATAACTAATAAAAAAATATCAGGTTAGCCTATCATATTACCCGGGTTTTCCATGTTGATGAAATCGCCTGCAACAGTTAGTATGTAATAAATTAACTGAAATATCTGAAGTTTGATTATATAATAATTGCATGTTTACAATTTACGTAATTATCAAAACTAATGGCCTTTATTGTAATGAGGCAGTTTTGAATCAAAATATTTAATGGTTAAAATAGATCCACTAATAGGCATAATTGATAATTTATTGGTATTGTATTTTGTCCGACGGTAGTAATTCAATTATAGTATTTTTATTCACTGGTCGTCCAAAACCCTATCCGGGTGAAATATCCGGGTCAATTGCTGTGAGCCCTGTGAGTAAATAAATTAACCGCCATCGGATATCCGTACTTTACCCAAAGAAAGACCCGACTGACATGGCTTCAATTGAGTTCACATAGGTTTTTTGGGACGTAAGGGTCTAATAGATAAGAATTGAAAAGGCTTTGACACGAAAGTGGTATCAACACTAAGGCATCTCCTAAATAAATGTTAAACGTGACATTCCGAGAAAATATACGTTTACAACAAAAGATATTTAAGTAGTTCATACAGCTTGTTTTAGATATTTATATAAATCTAGTATATATAATTCTGTTATTGTCAAATGGAAAATTAAAATTGGATGGTATTTTTCCTGCTTATGTTCAGGTATGCTTACAGAAACAATGGAGTAAGCAAACAAAAAATAATTAATAAAAACAAAGCAAATGATAAACACAGGCAGTATTTCAAACAAATAAATAATAAACAAAAAAATAAAAGTGATTTCATTCAAAAAATATACCACACAAATAACGATCGGGCATTGTGACTCTTACAGCACTAAAAATAGGGAATATTATGAGCTTACAGATTATATGAGGAAACTGTTCATTTCCCTTAGGAAGGGACAGTGGATAGAAACTCAATCAAGCATTCATTCAATTAGTAAGGTGATTGACATTACATTTACTGGGTGATATTGGAACTTTGTTGGGAAAAAGAAAATCGTGCTCAAGCTAAAATTGTTCGTAATGAAGACTAGTAGTAAATTTGAGTATTTTTGTGTGTTTATTTTCTAAGGGTGACTCATTTCAAACTTAGAAATTACATTTTATTTATTGTAATTCTTGAAAAAAAAATATTATTACAAGGAAATAATGATTTGGTGGCAGCGAAGAATTCAAATTATTTTTTAAGATTATATTACTGTGTTGCAAATAAAATTTATAATTAATATTAAAGAAAAGTGTAAATCAATGATTGTCCCGAGAATGAAGAAGACTAGCCCGTTTCCCACTGATGGCGACAACGCGAGCCATGTCATTCGTCTTCACTTGACACGAGGGGCAGCATCAGTGTTTGATATTCTGCACTTTTATCGCGTGTAATTGAGTTGGTGGTATTTTCTATATTTTCCCTGATTATGATTGCGTAATAACGACATGAATAGACTAATCTTAATAATTATAAACAAGAAAGAAAACTACAAATGTTTTAAATTAGTTTTAACATATAGGATGAATTTCAAACATAATATATTCCTTACCTAGTTAGTAAAAAGAAGTTTTGTGCAAATTTTCACATTTCGAGACCTAATTATTTGATTTGGCTGCTTATTATTTATTGCTTTTTTCCCTTTATTAAAACATATTGCTTTCGACTTGCGCTTCGCGGACATAGAAGGCGTAACCGGCAAAGACTGTCTAAAAATAACATTTCTATTAACTGAACTATCGAATAGTGGTAGATTCGTTTAGTGATAATAATTACCTGCAAGTTTTCCCATGTAAATTTTATAGTAGTCAAATCATGGTCAAACATTTGTATAGCCAATTTAGTTTTTTACATTTATGATATTATTATAACGTTAAAATAGCATTTTTTACAAAACTGATCAAAACTAAACAAGACAAAAATCTTATAAAGGAATGGTATTACAAAATAAAGTCACAACGACAAACTCTAACCCCTACTGATCCGTATAACTCTTTAAGTTGGTTGCACCTAATTAAATGATTACCGGCTGTACCCTGCCGCCTACACCCGGATACCCGGGATTATTGAAAGTTAGTCGCATTTCGTGATTGTCGTTCATTTATTTTTATTAATATGAATCTTATATATAATGGTTCCTAAAAAGTGTTTATATTAAGAACTATATCATAATTTGTTCTTTATGGAATATTTATAAAATATAAATATTGAAATATACATCAAATTAAGACATTTTAAAATTAATTAAGTGAACTCAAAATTCCAATAAATAATTTTATTTTCTTTAATGTATTAAATCTAGGAGATATCTATTATCTTTTTCTAATATAAAGTCGAATATCAAATATTTCTGATGAGTAAAAACAGGGACTTTCATTTCTTACAGATTATTTTTAATGCAGTCAAGTCGGGATAAATCCTGTTTTATCTGAACCAATATTTTGTATGGCTTAGCATAACTCTAGTGCCTTCCACGAAATGAAAAAATATTCATCGAAATCGTATCGAAATTCTTGCAACGTTATTTGTTATACCGAATAAAGCGATTATAGTATTTAGAGATAGGAAATAAGAGCCAATGTTACTGTATGTTAAATTTTATCTTTTTCAATATAAAAACAAATGTAGTTATATTTCACAATATCATCTCTATAGCGCCTATCATAAGGGCTATTTTAATAGCAAAATTTACTTTGTTTTCCACTCGAATGCCAGATACAAGGTTCCCGATGAATGGGAAATTAGATCGCAGAACGCGGGAACATTATAATAGATAGGATTTCGTACAAAAAGTAAGAATAATAATTCTTAACGTTTTGTTTTAGAACAAATGACCTGGATGGAAATCTGTTTATCAAACGATTTGTTTTAAAGGGTTGTTTCGATGTTTGTTATCTATTATTCCAGTATACGGGCTCATCACATCAAAATTAATCCGATACTTATATATATTTAATAAGCTCCGATCAATATATTATTCTTAATATATTTAGATATATATTTATTAAAGACAATACAGCGAAACACTCTTTGTTGTTCTAGTCTTGTAGATGAAGAAGAATAAATGATGCTAGTATTATCTTACTTACTTACTTTACTAGGATAGACATATATCATTTTGAAATCTAACTTAGTGTTTTAATTAACTTGATGCATTTTCACTTACCGCCACCCCCTATTTACATAGGTCCAAACAAGCTTAGTCCATGGAGGGAATTTAGAAACGTTAAATTTAGAAAGGTCTTTATAGACCTTTTAGTATTTTATTACTTTCTTGTTAAATATCTCCATTTTATTGTTTATATTTTCAGTTTGTAAATAAAATAATAGAACTGGAAATTGATGAAGATAAATTGAAATTTAAGGTAATCCTTAAATCTGAGCTAATATCTCACGGCGTATTTCAATATTGCTTCTCGTTCAATGAACCGTGACGCTTTACATTATATCTTTATCCAATATTGCGATATTTCTTACAATAATAATATCAATATTAAAATGTATAATATATTTCCACTGTATTGTAATAATGGTGAAGAGTTTATTTTCATTGAAACTTCATGGCTGTTCAAACAACGTGACTTCCAAATTTTTCTATTAAATATGCGATTTACCACTCACTGACTCATCACGAAATCTCCGAAGCTATCTGTCTGATTGACGTAATATCTAAATAGTTACTTCTTTTGTGACATAGACGTATAACGGATTTCAACTTTTTGCATTTCGCCAAGTTTTAAGCCTGTAGGAGCTATACACTTAACGCGGGGGTAAGAGTTACTATAGCAACGGTTACGATGACAACGGATAATATGACAAAGGTTACCATAGCAACTTAAGTTCACATCCAAATTAATAGTGTGCCCAGCGAAGCGGGAGAGTATAAACTAGTTTATTATAAAACCAGCGTTATGTAATCGATCGACATCCTTAGCACTTATAATGAAAGGTATTGAAGTCTACTTTCAAAATCCATGTGGTAAATCTTTATAAATCCAGTATAATCCAATATGGCGTCAAAACCAAGTGGCAAGTTTACCGATAACGAAACCAGAGTTACATTTGTACAGTTCACCTTCCATCGACTATAAAACTTTAATAAAATAAACCAATTTTAGAAAGTACGGGGTTACTAGTTGAAAAATAATGACTTATATAAATATTTTATTGCCATGTAATTCATTGACCAGATACAAAGAACTTTGACAAATAAAACAAATTAATACACAAATGGCTATAAGAAAACTAAATTATAATATATTATATTAATATATTAGAGAGGTAAATATCTCAATTAACACCTGTTTGAGGTCGATTCAAATTCACTTCATTAGATTTACTGACGCTTGAAATCCTGAAGCTTACTTATTCTGTGATGTAAATGCTGTTTAATTAATTTGTAGAATGAGCTTCGATTATTTTGGTTATAAACTAGGGCTTTACTTATCTATAGATTAAAATCATATATGTGAAGTTTTATGTTGGAAATGGAAATGTTTATTTCAAACGAATGTTTGAGAGATATATTTTTAATTTTCCGTGTAAATATCGAATAGCAAAATAAAAAAAAAACTATTTTCTATTTACATAAAACACTTCTAACTTTCCTTGATTTAAAACGATGTTATAATGATGTAGTTTATAGTTTAGAGAATCAGTTGTGGAGTGAATGCAGCGCAAAATACGGCAATTACCTCAAGAGCTCCGTCACACATCCTGCTCACACTCTAGTAGTCCTAGAGATTAGTGATGTACCGAGTTATATATATCGATAAAAATTTATAACAATTAAATATTGTTATTTTATAGTGTTCAGAGAGTTAGCTAATAAATACATCTTAAGTTGTAATAGTTAAAAATAAATTAATTAAGACAATAGTAAAGATATAAAAAAAAAAAAATGAAATTTTGAATATACTATTTCGAAATCGATAGTATAATGTACATCACTAATAAGGTTCAGAGTAGTTGGCGTATGTCTCACAAATCCGCTGTTCTCAAATATTATGGTCTGACGATTCCAACATGCATTGACATATGCAAGGTATTTCAAGCATTTAGGAAGATTGAACCAGGAATAGGATGTTACATTCAAGAATTAATAATGTATGTAATATTACACCAATTTGCAATATTGTTTAAGTGTGTGTGTGTGTGTGTGTGTTTAAATTTAAAACAATATTTACAAATGAAACCGGCAACAAACTGAAAGCTTTTTTTTTCAAAAAGATACAGATAAAAAATAATCCGTTTATGAATATACGTTTCAAATTCTTTTCCTCAAAAATAAACTGACCACCATTGAGTTCAAAGCTTGGTATTACTGGAGGTTTATGAATAACATATGTACTTGAAACGTCAGTCAGTTATAAATACTTATTGAAAAATGTTTTCAATACCGTTAATTCATACGGTTTGTATTATTTTATTGTTGATTTAATCCTTTGATTCATTAAACCAAAGGTTTTTTTTATAAATAGTTCCATAACTCCTTTCATTATATAGTTTCAGATTTCAAATAAGTTAAACTACATATAGATATAGTTCAAAATACCCAATTACCTCAAAAGCCTTCCAGGCTGTTAATATTAACACGAGTTTTATGATTAAGTGACGTAGTGTGGTTCAACATTTAGGTGACGTTTACGAAATCAAAAACAAAAGTGCATAAATGCAATTATTAAAGAAAAACAGCCGAATTATTTAACAAGTAAAATATCATTTTCTAATCGTTTTACCAATTAGTCACTTAATTTTATAATTAAATACTAGACATATGTAGCTGAGCAATTAATAATTGTAACTTATCTGGTAGTAATTAATTGTAAATGTATAAGTACATAAGTATAAAACCTAGTCGACACCATACACGTAAGTAGCCTTAAACGAATATAAATTGATTTGATTAACTTTTTATCACAATTATTCCTTGTATCTGAGTGCTCTCGGACAGTATTCACAAACAAGAAAGCGACATCTAAAGCATTAATTACTTTCCGATCTGACATCCCAGCTTGATTTGGGTTAAGTAATAAAATTGAGGTTTGAGCTTTTATTAAAAATATTAGAATTCTTTTTAAATAACGAGTAATTGTACTTTAGTTAAGGCTTTTTTTATCTTGTGCTTTTTGGCGCTTCGAAAGTGTCTTAATAGTTATAATTTCACACAATATCAACATACAAAAGGTATAAAGAGGACTTTGAACCACTATCGCTTATAACTTAAAGCAAAGCACATAAGGTTCTGGACCACAAATGGATGAAGTCTATTTAATCTCCAGGGATATAATCGGAGTACCTTTGAATTCAGCATCGAACTAGACATTTATTGGCGGTACTATTAATAGGAGTATGGATGGATTTCAACCTTTTGTGCGTTCTCATATGAAGGAGAGGGATGGGGGGGAGGATTACATAACAAATAATTCGAAGCACATTGTTAAATTTAAACATTTTATTTAACCCTTGAATTTTTTAACTGATAACAGCTGTTTAATCGGACATCGGTACAACATAAGGGTTGAAATGGGTGAAGAGTTAATTACGGGTATGTTAGTTTCAAAATAATATCAAAGAATTTTTATCTGACAGGCGTCTACATTATTTCATTATTAAAAAGTAGCTAAATGCTTAAAAATATAAAAAAATATTTTAAATGAATGTTGTGTTTATATTTTATATTTGCATTGTTAAATATATATTTTTTTTATTATGAAAATAACAAAATAGAATTTTAATCAACATTTTGATAATGTTTGTTTAATATATATCATTATTACTTATATTCGTATTTACAATGTAGTTTTACACACATTACCGATAAACATGAATCATGTCAACATTATCAAATAATACAAAGGACTTCAAATACTTACTATATGTTACTACTAAATCAAATTTGATTTAATTTAATATAGAATAAAAAATTATCAACAAATTTATATAGAAATATTACTTTCCCTTCTCACGGCCATTAAATCGTGGTATAATTGGAGACAGATGTTAAAACACCGGGCTCTAATTACGAGAGAAATATGCCCCACCAACCAACTAATTAATATAAATTGCGCACGTGTGATTCCATTTTTATTATGATTTATGTTTTTTACTCTTAACACATGATTTTAACCGTAGCGCGGTAGGACATATCTATCGTCATGACGTTATTTATAAAATCTAATAAAAAATATACGGTCCGAGTGACCCATGTCAACAATTTGCTTTTAATTACAGTTTCGTTGCATAACCCTCCCGTGATGCGGGTCAAATGACAAAGATTAATTCATTTAAAATACATTTAACCCGTCATAGAAAGCCTATGGCTGATATAAACGCCATTTTAATCCTTATAATAATTTCCATACAGGTTATAATTGGCTATTATATGTTAGTGAGATTATGTTTGTAGTTCATTAATTTTATGCAAAAACTAGTAGCTTGTTTACATTTAACATTGTTTTGAAACAGTCTGTATATCCGTGTACCGGTTAAGTAAACATACAATGGTTAATGAAAACTTGAAACTGCAACTATAATATTCATAATAAAAACAAATTATATTCTTTTTTAATTAAAATAATTCATCACAGTTAAGTATATTAATAATGAAACGTGATTATTGTCATCGGATTAATTTCAATTTCGTTATAATCAAGAGAAATTCTACATCACATTCGACCACATCAAAGCCGATGTCAATTGAGTTGCACGATTTACATCTACATTTTCACTATATATTATATTCACCGATAATTATTGTTAGATTATATACATATAGAATTGAATATTTCAAACCATGTTTTATACGAGTTTATAGAAGTAAAAGACACAATCAAAATAATTTAACGTGTTAATCAAGCGTACATTACGCGTATAAGGTTAAAATTTTATCTTAAAATTTTCAAATTTTTAACAGCAACCCCCTTTTCTGCAAACACTTTTTTCAATTTTGTTTCAATTAGTATCGTCAGAAACAAAATTTTATTATTCTAAATAAAATCTTTACTACAATCAGCCTCTTATGTCTAAATAAAAAACCTCTATTGTAATATGGCAGTAAACACAATGTAAGGGTTGAGAATAGAAATTGCATTAAAAGCCTGATCTCTTATCAATCAATACGAAGACCCGGTAATCGGATCTCTACCTCCAAGGCTTTTTATTATTTCCTATTTAATAACAAACCCTCTTGAAATTTGAAACGCGTCCTCGATATAGAAAACGCAAAATCAAAAAAAAATCCACCGGCGCTGGGAACGAGAATAGTCAATAGTCACTTCATATTGTGTTTGCTGAGTAAACCACATGAAGTTTTGTGGTATCAGGTTACATTCGTCGCTCGTACTACGATTAAAAATGGTACGCTTAGATGGATGTAAAAGTATTGAAAAACTTCCATAGCACCCACAGATACATGTGTCACAAAAGTGAATGAAACAGAAAGAGCATTGGACGTTACATATAGTGAAGCTACCGAAATATTCGTATTTAAATTTCATCATAGTACACTGTAAAGTGATTCCATATCCCGCAGGAACTTGGAAGAGAGTTGAGTGAACTACACTAACCTAAATTGCTTACAATGCTATCATTGTATTATAAGCGTAAGAAAATTTCTTTTGAAGCTTTTACTCGTATCTTCCATTGTAAACAAAGATAAAGTGATGTAAAAAATGTATGAACTAGTAGTACTGATACACGCAGTTCTTAATAGTTTGCGGAAAACTTTTCTCTATACTAACAAAAAACGCTATTAATCATTGATTTTAATTTTAATTAAATAGCAATGAAAATGTAATGAGTTATTAATATTTTTTTGTAATATTATTAAAAGCCGAAAATTAATATTAAATTTTGTAATTATTTCATAGCCATAATATCATACGTAACATAACAACGTTACATTTGAAGTACAAAATATAAAATATCATATATTTAGCATTAACGAATGCCTTTATTTACAATATGTTTTTTGTCGTCAAGGAAGGTAATTATGAGAAAAAACTAATAAGGTTAAGCAAGGGGATATTCTTATAATTGGAGGCAGATGGGTAAACTTAGCTTCTTATTAATCTCTATACATATTTAAAAATACCATGTGCATTCATTTTGAGAGTATAGAGTAAAATTTAATATTGTAATAATTTAGTTATATAATTTTATTTTTATTACTTATATGATAAATCAAAGAATTCGTTAATTTTATAATTCAGATACAACATTGTAGGATGCATAAATTTAAATCTATTTAGAGTATAAGCTTTTACCTCTTCGCTTGGAAAGTCCTTTAGTCGAGTTGAAACTAAATTAAGTGCTAGTATCTATCTTGTGAATGAAGTAGATAATTTCCCCAATTTAAAGTAAACTATAGTAGCAATTCTGTAAAGTAATCATCTAGAAGTATTTTAACGTAGCGAAAGACACGATGTTTCCTTAAAGTAACCTCATGCATATTTATCTTATTTTTCTGAACGAAGTCACTATTTAAATACATAAATCACCATAATAACTTAATATTAATATTAAAATGGTCAACAAATATTTAGTTATTTAAAAAACCAAGAACAGAAAGCATAACAAGTTTATATTTCAAATAAGTTGTGACGTAAGAAGTTCGTGTACGTTACCTCTATCGTTTGTTTTTATTTTGATCACAAACTGTCTCGTATAATTTGGGTTCGGTAATACAACCTGACAGAACATAAATAGATTGGAATGCATGGAGATATGTTCCACTGAAATTTATTTGGATAGTAGCTTGTAATTGAAGCGAACTAATAATTTCTTTGACAACAAAGAATTTGTGCTATTGGTTAGTTACTACTTAGGTACTCATTACTGTTTAAAATATTTTTTGCTTATATATAATACTAAATGTATACTTTTACTACATATATAAATTAACAGATAACTGTCAAATTCTTAATTGAAACTTTCTTAAAAGAATATTTTTTTTATATTTATCCAGGCAAAAGAAGCAATCTTTCATACGAAAGACAATTGAATTTTATGTAACTGTTTATATGAGGTAACAAAAAATGTACATTCAAATGGCTATGTGAGTGTTGTGTGTTGTGTGTGTGTTGTGAGTGTGTTGTAGTAAACTCAATGTTGGTAAATAAGCGTCGCAAGTGTTCGACAAACACACGCTGCGTTTTACTTAATTGAATGCGTAATGACTACAGTCATTTGTGCTCGCGCCGCAAATATTGGGCGGTTTAATTGGATTTTCATTTCGTATATTCTAAGATATGTTTACCCGCTAAATATTTATGTGACATTTTGTTTATATTAAACTAATTTTAGGACATAATTTCATGCAACATTGTAACATGTTTACATTTGGATTAAATTTAGAAATAGTTTTAATATTAATTATAGTTTTTACACTTTTCTGATTAATATACAAAGATATTTCTGCTAACAAATTAAATTATTTTATGCTTTGTTATATAAGTTTATTTAATTTTAGTTACTTTTTTCCTCCATACCGATTAACCTTGGCGAATAACGCTTAGGTTTGAAAAATAAAATTAATTGTATTTCTTTTTGGTCTTACTTTTTTGTTTTATTATATAATAAATAATAGATAAAGAAAATTCAATTAGCTAAAAGCCTCCCATACAGCCTATGTTTCGTCCTCCATAAATCTAGACCCCCATGGCGTCACCGTTATGTGGAATTGCAAGCCGTATGGAGGGAACAAATCGAACGACCAACAATTTTAAGTAATTGGAATTTAGATTTACTCAAAATTTCCATATCGAAAACTATTTCCCCTCACAAACCTTTTACTGATCGGCTTTCAATCGAAATAGAGTAATATCCTTTTTAGGTAGAAAGATTCTCTCAAAAATTTTTCAGAACTGCATACAATACCTTAAAAGATTAAAAAATACAATTTCGCCTGAGCAAACATTTTAGAAAATCATCCCAGTTACTCAACCCAGAAACTGGTCGTCAATTTGAAGCCAGCCTCGCATTCACATGCTCTGCAAGGACAATGGGACTGTTAACGCTCCGCAAAATACAACGCGAAATGAATTTTAGTATTTCATTTTGCTCATGTACTCCTATATTCGTGTTATAATTGATACAATTCAATCTATTGGGCAGAAGACGATGTTAACGATGTTTTAGCGACATCTACCGTTACATAATTGTCATTATATAATATGTTAACTTTTATTATATTTGTAACATGTTTTTTGCTTGAAATATATAAGTTAATAAAATAGCTATAAACTAATTTTAGTATTTCTCTGAAAAAAATAATTTTATAAAAATATTGTACGGTTTTCACAAAAGCATGAAAGATTTAGACAAATATATATATATTCAATTTTATTTATATCTAGGATTATTATAAATCACATTCTCCACTTTCTATATCATATAAGTTTTGACATATATTTTACTCAAGACATTTATATATTAAGCGACGTATACACGTAATTACACCGAACAATGACGATGCACTCTCAATCCTATGCGCAAATATTGAATATCGTCTCAAGTATTGTGTAAACCTACTTAGGTGTACCATACGTGCAAACGTTCTATATAAGCTATTGTTTTGACTTCTGTTTGTTGACTGTTGATTTGTTTACGTATGTTAATCGCTTTTCTAACAATTGAATTTAACGTTTAATAAATAATTTGCTTTATAATTTATATGGGTAACATCAAAATAGATAATTTATTAATTTTGACAATTAGTTTTTCTAAATGATAGTTTTAACTTGATAATTTATGTACGTTATTTCACCGTACCTAATTGAAATGAAAAGAAATTAGAATATAAGGAAAACAAACAAATTAAATACACTTAAACTTTGTTAATTTCACAGGCCGTCAATTCCAAAGATAAGATAAACTTAAAGACAAACGAAATTTAGATTCTCAAAAATGTTGGTCCAAAGCTCCTATAAATATTAACCCTTATAAATATTCCGGCAGCGTTTCAATTCCTTCCTAATCTTCAAACGGATTGTTTACTGTAAACATTCAGATTCGAAGTTAACTGGAAGGATCGCGTCGACTTACCGTTGAGGCATTTACAATTCTAATTAATCCTTCGAGTGGAAGATGAGCATTCGGTTGGTTTAACCGAATTGGTCCGAGTTATTGTTGGCCGAGCTTTGCATTCTGATGTTCGTGTCAGGAGAATACTAATTTTCCTTAACTTTCAATGGGCACATTTTTTCTTAAGCGGAAGTCTCTTTTTTTAACAGTCCACTCACTTCCTGCTAGACCAGAAATATCTTCCAGGGTTATTTTTGTTTATTATATGTCAGTTCTGTAACTTAAGGACAAGCCTATATGCTTAATATAATACTAGTTGATTATTGAATAATGGTATACGTTCTTTCCTCATGTTCTTTTTCTGCAACAAGCAGATGCCTCGCGAATACCAAACCTCATCATACTAATATTTTGTCACGGGCATAAACCATACAACCATACTAATTAAGCATCTGCGGCAGACAGTACAAAGATTAGTCTGCAATCAAGTATTCATCAAATCGCTGTTCCAAGCTAATTCCCTTCCCCTTTCCCTCCCTCTTTTCCCTCCTTTTTTGACTTAAGTCATAAGTCATAATTACTTAAAATCGATACATCTGGACGATGCTTCCAATGATACTGACTGACTTAATATAATAAGTAAACACTTTGCCAAATTTTAATGAAATCTGTCCAGTAGTTTATTGTATTACAATTATAGTTCCATTCAAGAATTATATTGGCCCATATCATTTTTTCCAAAAGTTAACTTTGCTGCAGTAAACAGTCTTCTACATGTTAACCGAAGCCGGAGTCAAAGTAACCAATAACTATAGCAGATTTTATCAAAATCGGTCCAGAAATTTGCAAATACTTTTTTTTTTCAATGTTATTTTGATTTTGCTCATATAAAATACTTTATTCTATATATAGAGATCTTCTTTATATTAATGTTATACAATTAATAACATTGCCTTACTATTTGCATAAATGTATAATTAAATACTATAAAGTAATAAGGGGACCATTAAAACCTCAGACAACAGTGTGCAATATATAGATATTTCAAACCTTTTATTAGAAAGTAATTTTAAGGAAAGACGTAAATTAAAATAAACGTTGGGGAACGTTTACTGTTATTACCTTGGTCTATCGTTTGCATGAAAAATTGTGAGAACTCGCATCTGTGGAAATGCGGCGTTTAAAAAATTCACTTTCAGGTAATTCTAGGTGCAGTTCACGACTTTGTAGTCTTAGTTGATATATTTTTTATTATAATTCAGCGCGTGTTCATATCTTTAAATAATATTGAAAACAGTCAGTAATGGCAGTAATGCAGTAATCCTATTAATTGAGCGAAGCGAGCGGAGCGTTCTACTGGAGACTTTTTCACATTCTTTGTCACGAATAGGATCGAAAGCTATTTGACGGAAAATTATGAAATTTTGCAAACAAAAAGGCACACATTAAGTGACGGTTTAAAGAAAAAAAAATTGGAAAATATAGTCAAAAAAAATATATATTTTTTAAATGTCTTAGCAAAAAACTGATATCCCATTGAAGGCTCTCTTCGCTCAAACGGTACCCGAGATTTCGCGAGCACAGCGGGTTGAAATTGAGGGTCTGTTGCCGTCCCTAGGTAAATATAATAATAAAAACAATGTACAGCATCAAATATCTCAATTTTAAAATGATTGACAAAAAACACAAGTTTATTCTAAATAAAAATAAAAATATATACCTTTTTTATTTTTTTTTATTTTTGTGTGTCTCTGCTGTTAGCCCTACTGGCCATGACAGCGTCACCGGTGGAATGGACGGGTGCAGAGACCCGCCCTTGAAAAAGGGGGGCCTGAAGGGCCCCAGGGGAACGCGCGTCCTGAGGGCGCCTCCTGTGAGGCTCGGACCACGGCTCAGGACGCCGTTAGGTGGGAAGCGAGGGTTGGATGTGGGTTAGGATTTGACACTAACGTCCTCCGACGGCAGAACGCCGGAGCAACGTGCTTGGATGGGGGCCTCGTCTTCGCCGGCGAAGACGCTGTGTGTGTGTATGTGTAGTATTTATGTACGCTTTGCCGCTTTTACGTAGCGTTCCCTAACGTAATCGCGTCGTCCGGATCGAAAAGTACCGACTTAGGTCTTCTCTTTCTGACTTTAGGAGTCTTACGGGCCGTGTATCCTGTGGCCTTAACCACCAGCGGGTTCCCACAGCATTGTCAAAGTAGCTTTTGGAGAGCCCCTTGAAATACTGTGCGATCGTCGGTAGGTCTAAGTCTCTGTGCAAGTCGATATTACGCATAAACCACGGTGCCCCAGTGGCGAGCCGCATGAATCTGTTCTGAAGCACCTGAAGGGGCTTCAGGTTCGCGTGAGCAAAGGCAACGCTTGCATAGGACATGACGGAGCGTAAAAAAAAAATATATATATACCAGCTCCATTAGTTGATATCAATAAAATCCTTAGCATTATTGCCAAAAAATATTTTCATAGCAATGAATGTGCAAACAATTTCAAATATTTATTTGATAACAAAGTAATAATTTTAATATACAAGGTGTTAATAAAATACAGTAAAATATTTTATACACTTGATACTCGAATGCAAATACGGACACCATGTTTTAGATCAATAAAATAACTTATTTATAGAGCAGTCTAGTGTTATTGCGTCTTTATTATTTGTTGTAACAATTTAGTTTGTTATTTAATATTATGCCAGGAAATATCTGTTACTTAATACATTTATTTGTAACTAGCCGTTGCCAGCGTCGTTGTCTGCTTGACACCTGTATTACCATACTGCTTCTCGCCCTCGGACACAAATAGCGGCACTTAAAATTCATACTTATCCATATGTCTAATGTAGTAACGATGTCGAAACTAACACCACATAAATTTATTAAAAACCTATTGTTATATATACTAGGATCCGCCAACCGAGCGCGGCGGGTGTTAAGCTGAGCCTCTCTCCTTTCTTCTTTTCTTGATAACTTTTGCGTGGCTAAACATGTTTTCAGTCTGTTTTTGCTATAACATCCGCGTTCGGCTCAAATATACATGAGAAAATTTTTAGCTAATTATCTCGTCGCTTTCTGGAGACAACTAAAGACAAAAAAAGGTCTCCCAAACGGTTAAGAGCTTCGCTTATGCTCAGCTCAATAATCTTAATGTATTGTATTTTCCCATAAAGATATCAAAACAATAATTTATTAAAAAGTATCTTATATTACATATTTAAGGTTCATCGTTCTCTAGAATTAGTATCGTGGTTGGATACACTTAAAGTAAAGTATTTTATATACTGTATCATTGGTAGGCGTGAAAACGTAATATTATAAGCAAATTGAGTGTAATTCTTAAATCGATTTCTCATGTAAATTATAAGCACATAATAATACCAATGAAATCTCTTACTTAATTATTTCGTACAAATTGAGTGCTGCAAGTATCTAGATGTGTAAACACGCGATCAAACAGATAACCGGACAAGAATAAACCTGTCCAATAAATGGTACCCGCGTTTTAATAAATAGCTTTAGTTATATTTCCGAATTATACTGTGGATTTAGTCAGACTTTATATACCTAGGTTTTAACGGAATGAAGTTATTGAAATTTTAAACAAACTTTTTTCGAAAATCTAATGAAAAATGTTTTTATTTTTGTATAAAGTTAACATAGTATTTTATTAATCCTGTGCTTCATTTCAAATCAATGCGTATAGCTGAAATACAGTTAGTTAAAAAGTTCACCGTTAATGAAGCCATCAAATGATCTGATTTCGGATGCGCCAATTAATCATACTAAGTGAAATGACAAATGTAATTCACAATATCAGAGCATCTACTACCGTGTCTTGACATTGTGTAATGGCGGTAGGTAATCTGATTGTAATGAAATGAATGCGATCTACAACTTAATCTGCGCACGAGTGAACTTGAGAATACAGAAATGGTTCAAGTAATAAGTTTGTGTAACAAGACATTTATATAACTGATATATTTATAAAAAATAATTGCTATTTGTTGTCGTTCAAAGTGAATGTGAAAGGTAATAATAAAAAATTACAATTGAAAAAACTAAGTGTTTTTTTACGGTATTTTTAAATGAAGTAAAGAATTCTCTTTAAATGTTGTATAAATTACAGTATGAGTATATACATTTTTATTTTATTGGTTGTGCTCCCAAGATGGGAATGAAGATATATATATAGTAATAATAATTGTTTGGATACATCTAGGTAATGGGATGGGAATGTTTATACTGTCCTATGTGCGCTCTCGAACGACTCACTAGTCTCAGTTAGTTTCGGGAAGAGATGGAGGAAAGGCTAGTTATACATTAAGACCAGGTAACATTTCCTATAACCTATTTCTTAAATGAGTTTATAAGAGCTCAGTTGTATGATACTGGCTAAAGTATGTTTCTGTTGTGTTCAAGTAAAAAAATATCGACTATGTAAAAATAAAATAAGTTTACGCTACATATAATCGGTATATTCGCTTAAGACTTACACCACAGTCAAGATATCTCCAACCGCCCACTAGCGAGCCAGGTAGTTAAGCTCGAAATGTCTTCTTTAAGGCAAGACTATACTTCTGTTTTTATTGTTTTTTGTTTTACTTGTCTTAGAAACGAAGATCAAAGAGTTCTTTAAACGTTGTTTAGTTTCAATTTTGTAATCGTTCGGGATCTTATTCGGTAGGGGGATACGTTGATTATTTTCTCTATTTTAAAATTGCATTTAAGTTCTTGAATTTACTCCCTTTACTGTGTACTAACAACGACGAATACACTTCTATTTTATATATAAAAAATAAGACGAATTTTGTTTTTTAAATTGTGTTGCCGGGAAAAATATACAGTTTTTGAAACAAAATCTGACTATCAAAACGATTATTTCTGACAGCGAAAAAAACTACAATTAAAAGTACTACACCAAGCCAATGAATAAATAATATATTATTCTATTAGCATTAACTACCACTTGCTTTTATAAGATCTATATTTTTCAATACCAAAGCATGCGATCAACGCGGTAATGTTTATTGAAGACATAAAAAGTACTTACAACGTTGAATAAGCTTCCTGCTGCTGCCTTTAGATAGATACAGAGAGAGATCAAGTAATGTCACCTAATGATAATATAAATACATTGGAAAAAATTACATTTCAAATTTACATAAAAGCCCCTACATACTTTGTATTAAAAAGTTTAGTTTATGTTTTTACCCCTTTTTATATTAAAAAGTTTCAGAATCAGAGATGCTAGAAAAAATGCTTAAATATTATAAATAATTTAAACACTCGTCCACACCCTTTAGTATATTTAATACTAACCAAAAAAGTAGCAGGTATAGGTGTATGATAATTATTGCAGACCTTTGGTATAAAAATAAACATTTTTAAGATTGAATGATAAAAGTACCCTTTTAACCCTCAAGTGTATATTATATTTTATTACTTTATTATATTTCTACACTACAAAGACATATTGAATCTCTTAAATAAGCTATAAGCGTTTTATTTCATAGATTTTATTTTATTACCACTGTCACAATAAATATTTGAAATACAAACGAAGCTTCAATTTGACTCAAAGAGTGACAAACTGTTTGAATTGTATGCAATTCAAACACTTGAAGGCCTAAGCTTTTTACTTTGCATTCAGTACGATCAACTATTTAATACATAAAACAAAATAAGCGATAATAAATCTTATCATAAAGCAATTATGACCACTTTGCTTTGAGATAATATATTTATAGATATCGTGATAGATTGTGCGAGCAATTTGCAGAGACAAGTTTTTATAGTTACCATAAACATAACAATTAATTAATAAGAATGTATGTTATATTACACTTATTTATTAATTCTTTAATGGAATGTCTTACTATCTCTAGTTTTAGTTTTTCTAAAGCTAATACACACATTGAAACTTATTTACTTTTAATTATTAATGTATTTTAATACCAATCTAATTTTCTTTTAATTTTATTATTATAACCTGTTTATATTAGGAATATATAATAATTTTCTTATTAGAAATGTCCTATGCCTCTTGGTTTGGATCGCAGTGGTGAGAGTTGGCATAGCTAACTGCTTGTCAGCTGTCACGTTCTGCCAAATGCCAATCAGCATGCCATCCCGCCAATGCCAAAGCCAATGCAATGTTACAGAGTGTTTAATTATTATTATATCGTTACTAATATTATCAATATAAGTGGGAATCGAACCTGTGACTTCTGGGATAACGTTTATTATAAAATTGAATACAGATTAGAATTAGAATTAACGTTTATTATGAAATGATAACAGATGTTATACTAAGAACTTAATATTTTGTAGTAATGGTTGATATATTGTTAAACTCTATAGTAGTTTATGCTTATTGTTTTCTGTACTTTCAAGTCTTCAGCACTCCTTTACCAGTTATCATATAAATAATGGCATTCGACTACCTAAGAACCGATACCCGAAGTAGGCTTGTAGTGTCTCAACACAGTATGATGTCACCTGTATCTGAACAATACAAGCCAATGGACCGTAAATTATTGGTTGCGATACGAAACTGTGACATTTTGTGAATTCTATTGAATATTATTATCAGTTATGTTAGGTTTACACTTCCTGTTTATTATGAACTGTTTGTGTTAACGGAAAATTACACTAGAGTGCATATTTTAAAGTATTTTATTTGATTATGTTTGAAGGTTCGATATTAATAAAATATTTTATACATGCAAGGAAATAATTAAAATTTTTCTATTATAAATTAAGCTTTTAACAGCAGTGACATTATTTTATAATGCCTATCAATATAATGATACTTTACTTTTAATAAAAGATATATATACCAAGCCAACATATATGCAAATTGTTAAATGTAAGATGCTTGTCAACTCAAATTTTCTAATGCCAAAAATTTGAAAAGAGCAGTCCTCTCGGTAATGATATGCATTTGAAAGCCAGAACTTGTAGTGGATGGAAGTACGGTATACTTTGAAAGACACCATTACAGCTGAATTTAATAAAATATTGTGCTCCTAATAATTATCATAACATTTGAATATAAAGGCTCTATAGTATTATTAAAAAATAATAAAACTGTAGTTAAAATTCGTTATGTAATATTATTATACAATTTAATATAATTGAGGGATGAAATAGATAAATCAAACTTATAATTTACTTGATTTAGACATAAAATTGCAACTTTTGAAAAATGATATCCTTGTTTTTCTTTATACAGTTGTAAAAGAAAAACGTTTAACATAAAGTTGTACCTCAGAAAAAGAAACAATAACTATATATATATATTTGTCTGTTTGTTTGATCGTATTACTATTTGACGTATTTTTTTTTATTCATTGTGATAACAGGTTATAATCTTAAAATCAACTATATTGTTTTTTTTTTATCGGATTTGTATTATTTTCTTCTTCAATAATATACACGGATTTGAAATGTTATTACAATAAAACTAGAAATCTATTGTTCTTAATTAAAACAAACGTTACATTGTCATCTATAACATGAATTCAGCTATTTAACACTAAACCTACCAAGTACCGGTCAAATTGACCGTTTTTAAACTTTTGTAAAACTTACACATTTTTAAACGTTATAATATCGTTATCAAACTACATGACAATTATTAGAATATGCATATAATATTTTCTACACTCTTTACTTTTAGTTATTTCCATTATTACCTGCGTTATATAATAAAATAACTTTTAATTAGCGGTCAATTTGACGGCGTGCGGTAGGAACAGGTATACAAGAAGTGTCGGTAGTTTTAGTGTTAATATCATATGATGCAATACAATCATATGATATATATATTTATTTAGGCGTACCAAAAGTTTTTTAGTTAATAAATACTAAACTATAGTAATTATAAAACCGTAGACTTATCCAGTTAATTATAGATTAATATTATGTAATCAGGGCTAGATTTATATAAATTAACAAATTAACAGCATTCCTGCTACCGTTTGGGACAAGGTAAACTAATCATCAATTATAAGATTTGAAGTCGTTACTATGTCAAATAAGTTTATGAATTTTAAAGCAATCTACATATAAAAGTGTTTTAACTGATGTAAATGATAATAAAACTGAAAAGATTTAATATGTCAATTGGTTGGATTGTTTTGTTAAATTTTTATAAAGTTTGTCCTTTTTTTTTATTCAATTTTAAAAAAGTTGGTCAAAGTTATTCAAAGACATTATGGTCTTAATGCTTTTTTATTGAAGTAAATATATAGAAGATTAATAAAAAATAATGTAACAATATGTTTCAATATTCTTGTAACATTTTAAAGTCGAGAACACCTTAAAGTACCAAGAAGCTGATATCTATTATACTCTATAATCTTGTTCAGAGTGACCTCAACGTTCAAATCTGTATTGATTTCATATAATCTGCAATCCTAACTCATGCCTATCTAGGTTATTATAATTTGTAAGATTAGGTCCAATGGTATTTTGTAAGCTCAGAACAAATGTCTTTTCCATAATAGCGATAAAATATAGAGATCTTTTTTATCACTAGCTTTTACTGACGGCTTCACCCGCCGACCACCATACTTACAACCACTTACACTTTGAACAGTCATATTAGAATACAAATTAATAAATAAGCTTATATAATATATATAAAAAAATGCAGTAATAAAAGCGTGATCTTTTTTGCATACTGTCGCCATCTAACAAATTAGTAGAGAACTAATTATAGAATACTGTTTTATTAAATTATTTATTAAAATATATCACTTTGCAGTGACGTGAATTAAATATTAAATTAATTAAAAGAATGTGTGTCAGCCCTATAGATCAGTTTATGCGTAACTAAGCTACTAAGTAGCTACCGGAGATAATACGTGGCAGATTAATATGGCGCGTGGCAAACAGGATGAGGTTTTATCTTATCATCTGATGTAAGATACTGCCACATACTGAACTAATATTGCGATTACATCTTATAATCAAATATAACATAACTATTCGTATTAAAAATATTTTAATACAAAACTTATTATTTCTATCCCGTTAAAATTAACGGCTTTTCAAACGTTTCTGTTAGCGCTGTCTCTATCATCTAGTGCCAGGTGAATTAAAACTATACAATTAAATATCACCAATTTAACGGACAATTTATTCGTTACGAGGCATTAGCTTGTCAACGTCCATTAACAAATTACAACAACGATAATGTTACGTTTTATCGTTATAATTGCGTTCGCGTTAAAACTGCGTACGGTTATATTAATTATCATAATTCTAGTCTTATCTAGTTACTGAATTAATGACAATTTGTTTTCTCACCCTTTTATATTTACAAGCATTTAGTTTTAAAATACAACAACTTTCCTTAGCAACTATAAGGCTACATCTATAGATAGTATAAAAATATGTAAATTTTTAGTCGCTGAATGACAATCTAAAAATTATCAAACAATGCTGTGAATATGTAGTGAAGATCCATTTTAAACTGATTAACTGAATAGGATGTGATTATCAATCTGTGGGCACAATCTCCAAATCGAGTCAGTGTATCATCAAGTAAAATATTGATTTATTCATAACATTATCCCAATAAAATGATGTCTTATAAATTAATAAATATAATTTAGGTTATTTATGGGTTTATCGAAAAGGCCCAATATTCGAGACTATTCAATATTCAGGAACCTATAACGAGGTACAGGTAAAAGGCGGGTCCGGTGTATTCAATTTACTCGCACGGTATGGTGTGTACCACTTGTGACTAGTGTTTACTCCCTGTAGTCCCCATCCGATCCGATGAGCCGATATGAATCAATTAACTCAATGTCAAGACATGTCTTAATATTGAGTTGTACGAGACACATTTAATTTAACTCACAAGTTAACAAGCAGTTTATTAATAAAACAAAATGTAAATTCTATAAAGGAGATATATCTTATTAATAATTTTATTATATAAAACATATATTTAACATAATTAAAGAGTGCTGTAAGGAGCTAACTGAACCGAGGTACGACAAAGCCAATGTTTAGTAATATTAATGAAGTATCAGCGCCCATTCCGTGTTGATACGTTTTTGGAAACATCAAATATTTATAACATACATACTCGTACTTTAAGACTTTCTGTAGTTTTTATATTTTAATATGACATTATAAAACATAAATATTAAAGTCTTGCAAGTTTAAGTCAATTATAAAATGACTGTTTCAATAATACTTAGTAATATCCGTACCATCAATAATTCATAAATCAATATTAACTTCCACAATGGGGAAGAAACCAAATGCTACCTAAGGCTGCTTTGGTCGGACTGAATTTTTTATGCTAGGGCGCCTGCCCCCTTAGAAAAACACCGCCACACTCCAGGGAACTGGCTAATAAACGTTGGAATCGACAGCAGATTATAAAACTTTTGACAGGGCCTTAATTTTCGAGAGTAATATATTTTAAAACAAATTACATGTTTTAAATTCTCTATAAATATTAACAAACATTCTGAAAATAAATAATGAAAACTGATTAATAATCAATGGACACCGCGACATTACTTTAAAAAAAAATTGTTTCTTATTGTAATTACAAATAAAGACTTTTATTTAAATTATGACAAGTGTTAAGTTTAATAATAAACGTGTTGCTTGATTTTTTTTCCTTATCAACATAAATTTAAAATATTTTACCTCATCCATTGTTAATAACTTAATGTTTCAATCTAAACACCATGCAGCCATCTGTTAGTTCTCAGGATGTAGGACTTTACTGAAACACCGCCGGTAAGCCAGGGAACCCCGAAGGCTTTTAATTTGTATAGCGATGTCATATATTATGTATGGAAATTTTGATTGTTTGATTAGAGTCTTCGTTCTTCGTGACTTGGAATTCCCTGTCTGAAAGTAAAATAATTTGGAAAGTTTATAATTTTTGCAATATATAATAATATTTAAACTATTCAGAAATTTAATATAATTTAATCAACGATAAAAAAATGTATTGTTTATTTTTTATTATTAATTATAACACGTCTTGTAAGAGTAGGTACTTATGAAATATCAAATTCAAGTCTTATGCTAAAAATTAAACGCTGAGTGTTCAGTTACTAAATATCTGCTTTTAGTTTCGAAGACAGAATAAGTAATGGCTTCTGCGCTTTGACTGCAAGCAACAGAAGAAGCTTGAAATATTAGCGGAGAAAATGCACTTTCAAAGCACTGTAAAGCCACAATTAGCTGGTTAAGAATATATTTAATTTATAAAATTAACTTTTTAATCAAATTCAATCGTGCAGCTTGTATCTTATTAAAATATTGGATTCATGAATCGTGAGCTTCGAATCACGAGGGAGCTTATTATAACTGGTCGTTGAAACAATTCTCGGAAATCTTTCTTTTAACTGAAGATTTCTTTTCTTTGTTTTTTACAATGACCAAACAATATGTGTGGATAGTTGATATATCTTTGTATATGGTTACTTTAAGTTTAAGTAATCTTGTCTAAAATAATTACCAACCAGAAGAAGTAAAAAATGATAACAAATTAAAAAAAAGGTATAGTAATTTAATATAATCAATGCCTTGGTAAGATTTTTGTTTAAGTTACAGCATTATCCACCTTAAACGTTTCAATATAGGGTTCATTTTTAAATTAATAGTACCAGCGTTACTTTAGCAGATCATTCCAAAAGTATCATCAATCATAGCCTGCCACATCAATAGTAAGAGCAAATACTCGGTAACTGGTTTTGTATTACAAATCGATTTTAATCCAACGAGATTTATAGACCCTGTAATTTATCGTATATGAAATAAGCTGGTTACTTTGAATAGAGTTTTATATTTCTTATTTTAGATACAATTTCCTGCCAATATTTTAAGCTTTTAATGAGGTTTAAATGAATATATCCTTAAGTAATCAATCCTGAAATGTCCAATCTACCAAAAAACATCTAACACAATATACACATTAACTTTATTATATAATCTATCAGTGTTTCGCTTACATCATTGTCTTTAGAGATAAGATCCCTCATTCAATCTTCTTTAGCGGACTTTAATTCCGAAAGTAGGCTGGCGTCATCGTAATGGCACCTCCATCAAAACCGATACAAGCCTTATTGGTGACTCTATCCCATTCCGCACTATCATCATTTTAATAAGTTAGAGCGGGATGTAAGAAAACACGTGCAGCATTCCCAGATTAAAATTGATTGTGCGGACGTTTCTTTTATCTGTGGGACTCGTTCCGATTGATTCCTCATTAATCTTTATTCGCGATATTAACATCTTTTTTTGCGATTCTTAAATGTCATGTTATTTGTATCGTGCCTTCGATTTGCATAAACATTTAAATGTTTTATATTCTTTTATTATTTATTTGAGCTGCACCTCAAAAGCTTGTATGGGTTTAATTTGTATATTGATTGATTGATTGTAAGTCAGTTTATAAAAGTGAAATAAAAGCTCTACCTTTTCATACAAGATGTTATTATTAATAGAACTTTAGAAAATATTGTAAGCTATAATTTGGTATATTATATATTGTTTGACGGATTGCTTTAAAGATATATGAGATTTGCTTCCAGATATATGATAAAATGGGCATATATAAATGTGTATTTAGTGACAGAAACCGAAACTAATAGTCTGTCAATATGAATGTGATTTTATCAATGTCTACGCACAAACCGACATTATTAGCAATTGCTTTATATCTGTATATTTTCATTTGTAATATGATTTAGGTGTATCTAATTCTAAACGTAAATCGTAATTCTTTCATTACATGTCAAGACAGATACCAAGTATATAAAACAATATAAGTAATATATACTATTACTGCATAAGGACTCTAATCTTTTATTTGACACATATATAATTTTTTTATATCAAAATTATGGACGAGACGAGACTACATTAAGATATGTTTGTATTGAATATTTTCACTTTATAGTAACATTTTTAACGATCCTATCCTATAAAACTTAAAGGCGCTGTGTTATACTTAGTACGTAAACGTTTCGCTGTACCCCACTAACCTCTACATTGTAGTGTAAGAGCTGCAATAAATTACAAAGCTTAACTTTGTGTATCAATTTCCGTAAAGAGGCCACAGGAGTGTAATGCCGGATTATATTTACGATCCATAAAGTTTAAGAGAAAATGTCACCTATTTTGTATGTAAACAAATTGTGTCGAAATTAAGATGAAGACCAGATTTGTGCTTGTAATTAACTGAAATAGTTTCCTAATTTTATATTTGGCACACTAAATAGTAAAAAAATATACCTATGACTGAATTAATGTATTATACAAATACAATATATGTAGGTTACTATTTTATTTTGGTTCTATTACCATTTAAACTATCGTCGTTTCAACTATTGTGTTTCAACGAGGTCATTAACATTCCCATAAAAGGGTATTTATCTTTTATGAGATTATCGTTTTCTTTTCTCAGCAGAAATAAAATTTCTTCCATAAAGTTATCTTCCAAAGATAAAGACACTGTTAAGATTTTAACAACGGCAGCCTTTCGGCCAATATACGATGCTATCTAAAATTATCTGAACATCGACATGCGCAGACGCACAACCAAAATAAATTTAAAAATAAAAATATTTTTATGAAAAATGTATATAGGTAACCATTATAATATTTTTTTAATATACAATACTTACTTTCAATACTACTTAAAATGGTGATTTTAAATAGTTAACATTAGTTCAAATCTTAAGTGTAAGCATATTTTTTAATAATGAAGAAAATAAAATATTAACGTAGTTAATTAAGTATAACGACACTGGCATAAGACATTTGGTCGTACGATTCTGTTTCGTTTTATTCAAGAAGGTGATACAATAACAATAATTTCCAAAAAAGCTATAAAAGCTGTTGTCTCATTAACGAGTTGACGCGACGCGCTCGGGAAATATCGTATCGTTAACTTTAAATAGGATTAATTTGACGATTTATTTATTTTCATAGTTAGTGACTGTGTTAAAGGTATTATATAGAAGTGACCGACATTAAAAAATATTTTATTTTGATATAATATCAGTTACTTTCTTTTAATACTAATATTTAACACATTTGATATTTTGCTTTAATGAACTATTATTTTATTATAAAAAAAACATTTTTAAAGAAAAATACGTTTATAGAATACAACTGACTTTATATTTCAAAAAGATATGGCATTTTTTCTAGCAATCGACAAGGAAATGATCCCAAAATAAATACGGTTCCAGTCGAAGTGTTTGATCAATTATTATTCTCTTGACTAGCTACGCCTCATTTGATGCGGCTCATTCCCATTAACAATGGGCTGCAGAAGAAAGAGCGCATACAGGCTGAGTTATTTACATAGTATTTTGAAAGAAATTGAAGGTATTAAATTCTAATAAAATAAGTGCACGATAACTTAATTTGACTTAAAGATAAATAAGTATTTGTTTTCACTTCTGTTATGTCTGGGAATACTCTGTTCGGAGAGTTTAAACAGACTTAGGGAGAACTTCCAGACTTTTCGTACTTCGAATATCCTCAATATTGATAGTCATCTTTTTATCTTAAATTTCACAATTTACGAAAATGTATACAGAAGTAATGAAATATAATAATAAAGTATATATTTTTTAAAGATGCGGCGTGTCCATAAATAGTGGTTCATACCATTTACAGAACCACATCGACTGCTTCGGGTTGCTGATTGACGTTTTTAATTAACCAGCTTCAGACATTTTGTTTTAAATACTTAAATTTGTTTAATGGCCTCACCGAATGACTGATGGGAGCAGATGTAAAATTCAGAAATTCGGTAGATACACGTGTAATAAATAAATCCTTTACCGAAAACCGGCGCAATTTATTTTTTCACAAAACTCTTTAACTTTCAAAAGATTTAATCTCAAGGAGTCGATGTTTTTGGGTTTTATTTTCCTCTCAACAGATCTTTACGGAGTTTACGGCTGGTGTATTTTTAGGTCAATCGGTTATATTATGTTTAAAAATATGCACTTGGCGCTCTTAGTGCGAAGTTTTTCTGATAATTAAGCATTTCTTTTATAATGTTATCTATTTTTTTTATAAAATAAATGGAGTCTTTATTAAATACAATTGAAACATATAATATACTTTGTAAATGATTAAAATTATTCAATATTTATTTTATTTAATAGCCCTTTGAAATGGTTACATTATAATGCAATAAATTTCTCGGTTTAAAAATATTTTTAAGTGCAGTATTAATACCCATAACTCACTAATGGTGCCATAAAACTTGGCGAATATTTATGCCCTCACAAGTCGTGTTAGTTTTCAAAACATCAATAGTTACATTTTTACCTGAATTTTATATTATTATTTGTAGTCCAAATGTTTTTAAATATGAACCTTTTAATGCATCTCACAAATTGTAACATTGCCGTGTCATATGCAAATATATTTGGAGGTCTATTTATTCAATAGATTTGGTAATATTTAGAGCAGGCATTTAATTGGAAATGATTAAAAGAGATGGAAACAAAATTAGGTATGGTTTGAAAATTTGGAATAGAAATTTGGGGTAATTAAGGGATATTTATAATTATATTTGTTTTCTGATAATTTCACACTGTTGCAAGCAAACCATGATTACGTACCACTTCACTCAGTGATCTTGTCAATAAGTTTATTTTACCTTTATGACCTTATCAGTTTTGTCAATGCTTGTTTTTAGGTTATAAATTTAAAAAAAAGTCTTATTTCACTTCTATGTAATGGTTAAGGTGCGCAAAAGGATCTTTCTCATTCTGGTAAAACTATCTCTATTTCAAAACCCATGTCTCCCAAGTACCAAGTTCCCTTGTAGTAGTATTTAAGTAATATTTATACCTAATTCCGCATAATTATGGCTTGAAACACCATAACAAAAATACTAACATTTTGGCTTCGTTCCTTCATCTGATATATAATTATCTGTGAACACCTATCGAGGTATGCGAGGAGTTGCATTCAGAGTTAATAAAAAATAAACAAAGTGACCACCAAAAGCCTATTCTACATTTTAATAAGTCAATATTTTATTTAAATAAAGCTAACCTATATCTCACCTTGGATACCTTCGCTTGTATTATTTTAATGTTCTCATCCATATTTAGTAACGCGTGAGTCACGAATTCTATTTATCATTGTAATTATTTTTACTTTTCCCGTCTGATTCAGTCCTGGCGATGTAACGACGTGTGACTCAATTTAGTTTTGACTATTGTAAGGAATATAAAGTTCGTGTCTCCTTAGGGAAAGAGAGAGAGAATTTAAATATTTATTGTTTACATAATATTATAATTACTCTTAAATACAACTTTTATATATAATAGATTTAAATTGTTATATATTTTTAACATCTAGTGAATGAAGGAAATCACTTCGCAAGATTATAACTTTAATTATTTCATTTGTTTTGAGAAATTAAATTATATAGATATAAATGTTTAATATGTATTAAAGAAAGGAGTTACATAACTAGAGGTAGTGACCTTCTTTATACTTTTTAATATAAATCTCTCTGCAAACTATCTCTAACTCTCTTAATGTAAACTTTGTGTACACACTACACTTAATATTCTAATTTCAACAACATAGAACAAGTTGTTACAAAGGATTTACGTGTGGTCTTCTACACATATCAACAAATATTATTATATTTCATAAAGTGCAAAATTGTTATATATAATTTATATATTTAAAATTGTGTGTAGGCATATTATGCTTATTAAAGTTTAAAAACCAGTTAGAATGAAAAATTCATCAACACGGACAGGATTCCACCTTGTGACCCTTGGGATAACATCAACTGTACCGTGGGACAATGAAAAGGATATTTTAAACTTTTATTTCCTCAATATTTAAAATCACTAAATTCCTAACGAAGTTGAAACTACACTCTCATCTAACCAATGTGACTCAATCATGTTTAATATTATATAATTATGTAAATTGATATCTGTTTAACAAAACCACAAAACATTATCTAAATAACATATTCAATTGTAATCTAAAAACATGTGGTCGTTAATAAAAGAATTAGCCACGCATTATAATAAACGCGTTTATCGCCCAAATTCTACTGGTGCGGAACGAAACGATTTTTTAGCCATAACCTATTTCTTTATTTCAAAGAGGCCGTGTGGCAAAAAAAGTAATAAATATGGGAAGTAAGGATTGCGGCCACTTATAGTTTTGCCACGCCCTTTTAAGATATTGTATTGACCACTGTACGGGCTGTACGTGGGTGGGTATAATGATATTTCATATTCTAAAAGAAAGCCGCTCCGCAGTTTTAATTGTCTTACAGTTGTGCTATTCTTCTTCTACCCACTTTTGTCTTTTCTATACAGATTTTTTTTGCTTTTCATCCTATCCTGATGAGGTAATTATTTTTTTTACATTGTAGGGGCAACCGACTATACGATACCTGACGAATTTTTTTTTTTTTTTTTTTTTTTTTGTGTGTCTCTGCTGTTAGCCCTACTGGCCATGACAGCGTCACCGGTGGAAGCCTGACGATGAATAATAACCTTCATCCATACACATCGCACATTGCGAAAACTTGTAATAAAATAAACACAGTCGAAAAATAATATTATTTCATATTGAACAAGCGTAAAACTATACTATACTATATATAAACTAATAAATATAAAAATTATAATATATATAAACTATAACAGTTATATATAATATATAAATATAATAATATATAATATAAACTATAACAGTTATATATAATATATATAGATAACTTTACAGAAAACAAATAAATCTATAACCCTAATATAAGACAAACAAAACTGCAATTAAACGGTAACTTCAAGAATAACAAAGCCAAGCCCCTTTACAACTCATTAATACATTAGACACACGTTAAGATGTGATTTTGGGATACACCGTCCTACGCAAACATGGTGGATGTTTAAATTATATAGATACCATAGAACACAGGCACGGTGTTATCGTTTTGTAACTCAATAATTAAATTATCAAATAAAATTGTTTGTTATGTAAAAGGAAAGCATTAACATGTTATAGCTTTTAACAAATATTAAGTTCGTGCCATATTTAACAAGATTTACAGATTTACTGAGTTTTCGATTCTATTTAACGAATAGTAAAAAATGTTTTTGTTAAATAATAATATTTGTACAATAATTTTAGTGTGATATGAAATTGTTGATACTGAAAGTAAAAATATACACCTATAAATCAAAATATTTTATCTACTAAACTTTCCTATTTCATTATGGGTCAGTCCAAGAACTGACAACAGCCTAGTTGTTAAATAATTGACTTCACCACTCCCATAGGTAACGTATCTGGAGAAAAAAATAGTGAAAATAATATGAAAATGTTTATTATTATTCTTTACCATAGACAACTATGGTAATATTTGTTTGATGAACGTTCTCTTCGTAAGCATCTGGTATTCAGTCAGAACCTTCAAGATTTACATGGATAAATGGAGCCAGTATGAGCAGCAAGAACATTGTAACAGCCATCCGGCTTCGTTCCAAACACAGCTTTAAATAATATTAATGCTTATGGGGAAACAATTATCATCATAATGTTCAGACGTTGGCAGAGTGAATAATATTCCTACTATTTTGTTTTTTGTTTGTCTCTGCTGTTAGCCCTACTGGCCATGACAGCGTCACCGGAGTAATGGACGGGTGCAGAGACCCGCCCTTGACAAGGGGGGGCCTGAAGGGCCCCAGGGGAACGCGCGTCCTGAGGGCGCCTCCTGTGAGGCTCGGACCACGGCTCAGGACGCCGTTAGGTGGGAAGCGAGGGTTGGATGTGGGTTAGAATTTGACACTAACGTCCTCCGACGGCAGAACGCCGGAGCAACGTGCTTGGATGGGGGCCTCGTCTTCGCCGGCGAAGACGCTGTGTGTGTGTATGTGTAGTATTTATGTTCGCTTTGCCGCTTTTACGTAGCGTTCCCTAACGTAATCGCGTCGTCCGGGTCGAAAAGTACCGACTTGGGTCTTCTCTTTCTGACTTTAGGAGTCTTACGGGCCGTGTATCCTGTGGCCTTAACCACCAGCGGGTTTGGGTGTCCCACAGCATTGTCAAAGTAGCTTTTGGAGAGCCCCTTGAAATACTGTGCGATCGTCGGTAGATCTAAGTCTCTGTGCAAGTCGATATTACGCATATACCACGGTGCTCCAGTGGCGAGCCGCATGAATCTGTTCTGAAGCACCTGAAGGGGCTTCAGGTTCGCGTGAGCGAAGGCAACGCTTGCATAGGACATGACGGAGCGTATGCAGGCTTTGTAAAGTGTGACCTTATTTCTAAGGGACATTTTACTCCGCTTGCCTAACAGGGGATAAAGTCGCCCTAGGATAAAGGCCGCTCTGTTGCGAACGTCCTCGATATGTGAAGTGAATACTAGCTGTTTGTCCAGCGTCACTCCTAGGTACTTGGCCTTGTTTTTCCAAGGAATCGGTTTGTCAAAGAGTTTAATCTCCGGGCCCCTTGTGGATCGTGACCGTTCAAAGAGTACCGCGGTGCTCTTCTCCGGGTTCACCTCAATCCTCCATTTCCGAAACCAGTTCCCGAGGGAGTCGGCTGCGGATTGGAGGCGTTGAGAGATCTCATAAGGATCCCTTGAGGATGTGTAAATTGCGGTGTCATCCGCGAACATTGCTAATTCTACTTTATAACGCGGCCTAGGAATGTCGCTGGAGTAGATTGAAAAGAGAATTGGTGAGAGGACTGAACCTTGAGGGACGCCTGCCCTGATGGGGCGGGGAGTCGACATCACGCCTTCCACTCTGTAGCGGAAGGAGCGATTCGACAGGAAGTCCCGTATGATTAGTACGAGTCTGTCCGACACCCTGAACTGGTATAGCTTGTATACCAGTCCATTGTGCCAGACCCTGTCGAATGCCTTCGCTACATCGAGGAAGAGCGCTCCTGTCCTACGTAGCTTGCGGCACAAAGTGGCCCCAGAAAGGATGTGCTCCGTGAGGCGTTGCACCTGGTGGGAACTGGAATGATAGGCTCGAAAGCCAAACTGCTCATTTGGGATGATGTTCAGTCTCTCTACTTCTGACTTAAGTCTACTGAGGATAATCCTCTCATAGATTTTCCCTAGGGAACTAAGGAGACTAATTGGACGGTAACTAGTTGGAAGATTCCGGGGCTTACCCGGTTTGTGAATGCCTATCACTATGGCCTCTTTCCACTGGGCCGGAAACCGGCAACCGGCCAGTAGAGCATTAAAAATATTAACCATTAGGTAAAGCAAAGGAGGCGGAAGGAGTTTGATCACTTTGTTGGTGATCCTATCTGATCCTGGCGACTTTTTGGCGTGAAGCGCCTTAACTAGGTTCGTTACCTCTTCGAGGTTCGTTTCCTCTATGGGGGGACCTGCTGGTGGTTGAGAGCACATGACTCGAACAGTGTTGTCGACGACTTCGACATGTTCGCGTTCGACCGGTTGCGTGCTAATGTTACACTGGCTCTCTAGGCTGTCGGCTAGACATTCCGCTTTGTCTCGGTCGTCGAAGGCGGGCGTGGAGTTAGGTCTATCGAGCGGGGGCATTGCCGAGACAGTTTCGGCTTTCAGGGCTCTCTGCAATGACCAGTAAGCCTGGTGTGAAGGAGAGAGCTCTGAAAGCTTCTTGTCCCAGCCTCCATCTCTAAAGGTGTCAAGAGCTTGTCTCAACTCCCTTTGGAGGCGGCGTAGCTCCCGTCGATGTTCGTCTGTCGGATATGTGTCATGGTTCCTGATCGCGGCGTTTTTACGGTTAACTAGGTGCCTAATGTCCGGAGGGAGTGCACGGCTCCCATCGAAGGTTGCGCGGACCTCCCTCGAGGACGTTCCTATTATGTCTGATATATGGTTTGTGAATCGCGTCGCGGCTTTTTCAGCGTCCTCGACCGTTACGATCTGGTCAGGATTCCTACTATGGTGGAATGTGTTCGGTGCCAAAGAGAAAGGTTTAAGTTTTTCGTAATTTAAAAATGGGTATATGTAATAGTGTTCAAGATTTCAACGTCTGATATTAGCACTTTATAACATATTAAGCGTAATTATAGGTATTAAAGGAAAACATATCTCATATTTATAGTTAATTATTATTTAGTGAATAATTAAGTCTAACGCCATGATGATGGCATATTCGATTTAGAAGAAATTTTTAACTAAAGATAACAAGATCATATATTTTATAGATTAATTATTTTATTTCTTACAGTTACTATTTCCTATAAATGTGTTACCCGCCTTGTTCTAAATATGTTTATAAGATAAGAAAAATATTCAATTAGTGTTCTTGACTTGTTCTAACCCCAGCTCTTCGTATTCATATAATATCTTCAAAGCTATGTAGTTTTTTATTGTTATGTTAACAAACATCCAATTAAGTATTATTATGGAAATGAGCGAATTTCCCGGAATGGGAAGCATACTATATGTTGATACATTTATCAAGCAAACATCGCACTAAATTTAATCAAAATTTTGTAGGTGTTATTTTGTAATTATAGCCTAAATCGGTTTTTTGAGCGAAGCGAACGAAGTGAGCGGAGCGTTTTACTGGAGACTTTTTACATTCTTTGTCACGAATTGGCTCGAACACTACTTGACGAAAAATTATGAAACTTTGCAATCAAAAAAACACACATTAGATGATGGTTCTTAAATAAAAAAAAATTAAAAATGTCCTCAAATTTTTTTTTTTTATTTCATGTCAAAAAACTGATATCCCATTGAAGTCAATGGGAAACGATGAGTCAATACATTGGGCTCGCTTCGCTCAATATGCAAACGGAACCCGAGATTTCGCGAGCGCAGCGAGTCGAAATTGAGGGTTTGTTGGCGCCCCTAGTATATTCTCCTATTATATTATTTTCGGGAACAGAAAGTTAAATTGTAGGTAACATATAGTGCTTCTTATTCTTTTGTTTCAAATTACACACTTCTTAAAAAAAGTATATATCTTCTAATATCTACCTACCTGTATATATATAGCTTTGTATTTTTAACAATGTGGTCTCATAAATATATAATACATTATTAAATATATAATCTATAAAATAAATATGTAATTCTGATATCAGCAGTCAACGGCGGAGAGGTAATATTTCAACAAGTAACACATCCGTCACGTACTTCACGACCGCGGTGGCCATTATCATAGACTTCATAACTACGAGTATAATAAAGGACAGACAGATACCCACATGTTACTTTATGTTATTATCATGATACTTGCTAGACTTATTCATTACATACTTTGCAACTTATTCAATGTGGTCTTTTAGCAAAAATATATCATGTGTTATATTTAATATAAAATAATAACTTTTGATATATTATAATTGTAATAATGATTTAGGAATATTGTATTAATATTTAAGAAACCTCTTTTTATTTTATTTAATTTTTGTATTTTTAGTACTCGTAATTCTATACACGAAGCAAAATAATTGACATAATAGTTCTTGATAATAGAAAAAATATGTATTTATGCAGTTTTCTTAGCTATAATGTTAATCCTTTCTAGATATTATTAACTCTATGCTGGCGCAAGCGCTTTGATATTGAACCGGCGCGTGCGCACGGAAACCCATTACTTAGGTTAATATCATTGTGATTTTGACTGCGTTATTGAAACGTGTGTTTCCAAATCTTTTAATATGAATTCGTGATGACTGTCGACTTAGTGAGAGGACTTTTAATTTAGTTTATAATTTAACAATAAATAAAGTTATAATCAGTATATTTCACTTTATATTAAATCCCTTAATAATTAGATATTTTAGTAAAAAATTACCCTAACTATGATCAATATAAGGACACTAGCTTATTCCCTCCCGCTTCGCTGGGCACACTATTAATTTGGATGTGAACTTAGGTTGCTATGATAACCGTTGCTATAGTAACTCTTACCCCCGCGTTAAGTGTATTATTCCTAAATGCAAAAAGTTGAAATCCATTGGCATAGGAATTCCGTAAAATCCGTTCTTAGTGGACATCTACGTCACAAAAGAAGTAACTATGTAAAATTTTAAGTTAATCGGACAGATAGTTTCGGAGTTTTCGTGATGAGTCAGTGAGTGGTAAATCGCTTATATATATACATCTTGAATGCGTTTTTTTATACAAATCGTAATGTTAATGTTAATTTTATAGAAACTGTTTCAATCTATTTTATAATGAAAGCATAACATTCAAGTTACACTTATTGAAGTTTATATAAAACATTAAAAGAAATATAACAAGAGTGTGTTTGTTTGACATATTATTTTGCTTTACATTACATCCATATCTGTATAACTTTCAATGGAGTCGCCTACCGTGGATAAATCATCACCCCTACATGCCCCCTTAGGTATAGAATTTCTGAACATTTTGTTTTACTGACCACAATAGGTTTATATATATAGTCTACTTTCAGTAGAAATTTATCTTTCCCAGTGATATTAGGTATATTTTGATAGACCTGTCAATTTATATTACGTCTTTTTATTTATACTAGCACTTGTGCGCGACTCCGTCCGCTCGAATAATCGAAGATTCTATTTATAAGACATATATTAACCTGATTGTTTTATTTTTTGCCAATATGTTATCTACAGAAAACTCTTTTTATAAGATAATGTATAATCGATGACTATTTTGAAGTTTCATTAAAGTATATCTGAAATATATTAGATCTGAGATCGGCTACATACGTAAATCTGTTTAAAACATTAGTATAAATTTACAATACTGTTATAAATAGTTGCGTTTTCTAGATCGATGCACAGTATTAGTAGAGCACTCTTGTTGAGTGCTGCAACGATTATGAATTTTGAATACAATAATAAACAATGTTATATAACTTTATTATTTTATGATAATATAATTATGCAAATTCATCTTAATATTTTTATACTCTTCGATACTTTTAACATATTTACTCAGTTTTAAACTATAAAAATCCCACTTCTTTAAAACGGTTTTAGTTTTAAATTGATTTTGTTAATCCATGATAATAATCACTTAATTCATTCCCTTAATACAACCATCACGCCCTAATGCTTGAACCAGTTAATTATTAATAGGTAGTTCAACTCTCTTATAATTGTTCATGCGGGTGTCAACTTTTAAGGAATACTAAAATTTAAGTTTAAGGTATATTAAAATTTTATATTCTATATTGAAATTGTTTTTTTAATGAATATATGCCATAAATTAACGGTTTCTGTATATGGAGGAAACTTAAAAATATCCTAACGAGATCTAATGAATCTTTAATTATACTTGAATTTGCTGTGCCAGCGGTTCCAGTGTATCTTGAAACGATGATTCAAGTCGTTAATATTATTGTATGGTTTATTACTTTTCGGTCCCCTCTGTCTCGCGATCAAGTTTAGGTAAATTATTTTATAACAATTCTTAGATTTTATTACGTTAAATTAGCTCATAAGTGTATGGTTAGCGATAAAAATCCGTTTGTGATCTAGATATGCCAGAATAAACCAATGAGAAATAAGAAAGGATAAATTTATTAAAAAAAAATATGAAAGAGTTAGTTAAAACATGTTTTTAAGGCGCATTTAAAGGAAATTTATTAAAAAATCCAAACAAGGCGTACCTACCTACCTGTAGTATATTATATTGTAACATTCGCTGCATTTTTAATTACTAATCATATCTTGTATTCTCCTTAATATTTTTATAAAAATCAAAGTCTAGAAAATCTGATTTAAGTTTTATAAACCATAAAAGTTACCATTCTCACCTACACCTTCTTCACTATCAATAAATACGAATGGTGATTCGAATCACAGATATAAAATATTTGTGAATAGAATGTTACCAAGTCACCAATAAATTTTGATATCTCCGATATATCCGCAGACAGTGATCTCCTCAGACGATAATAAAATTGCTCTTTACATAATCCTATTTATAAAACTGGTTTTTCGATAAAGATAAATACCGATCATTCACTGACGTTCCAATTACGGCACAATACAAGCTGTAAAGAGCATTAAGGGATGTGTTCACATTTGCTACTTTATTTTTAAGACATTAAATGTACTTTACTATTTCCTCATATTATAAATAAGTCCTTATGTATTGTTATACAATCTAAATAAAATCCTTAGGAATGTACTGTTGAGAACGACGGTGTTTTGCAGTGCGATGTTGAAAATGTATAATATAGGCGCGGCTTAAATGTGCCGTTAACACAAGACAAATTTTAGTATCTCGGTAGTTGTTTAAATGTCGCAGTACAATGTTGTTCAGTGTTTACTATGGACATTGACTTTCCTGGTTTCGTTCAGCTATAACACTTAATTCCTTTATAAGTAACTAACGCAATTCAGAACCATTTTGAGAAGTCATAAATTCTGCCTACATAGAATTGTGTTGAATTTAAAATTATTCCAGGAAAGTCTTATTTCAAATATATATTCTACAGTCAAAACATTAAATAAAAAGGAATATTAGAAATAAGAATAAAATAATAATTTATCTACTTATTCATGTCTTACAAGATCGTCTTGAATAGATGATATCCTTTATACACACGCCCTAATGCTCCAATGTTTAATTGTAACAAACTGATTTATGACATTTGAAATCGGTTATCTTACATCTATTGCTTGTTTTCGTTCTTTTAATATATGGGAGTGGAGGAGAGTAACCTATCTGTATCTAACTTGGGTTTTGGAATAAGTAAGTTAGTTTATAGGACAGCCGTGTTAATTAATGGATCTGTTCATGAGAATACAAATTATTGATAGGAGCTTCTACCAGGAAATTTGTTAATGTATATATGTGTATATGTATACTTCATACTTTTATTAGGTGAATGTCAACAGCATTTTTTGTTACAAAAGTACTCATCATGTTTAACTTTCGAAAGCCCTTTTTCATTTTGTTTATGAGTTCCAAATAAAATTAGAACGGAGGTGATTTTGCAATTACAAAATATAGTTTTTACATCCGTTAATATGGCGGTCAGTAGCTCCTATAAAAACACATCATAACTTTTTTATAAGCGGTTTCCGAACGCACGGTCACTTTTTGCCAGATTTTGTAATCAAGATATTCTGATAACAAAAATAGCATATTTTTTAATTTTATTTATGTTCTCATAACGCTAAAATATATTTTAAGGTATGGAAAACGTTTATTAAACAAAAAATATATAATATAAAGTATTTCTCATTGCATTTTTAATGTTTTAGTATGTTCTTGTAAATGATACATACTATTTTAAAAAATAAATTATATACATATATATATATATACATATATATATATATATATATATATATATATATATATATATATATATATATATATATATATATATATATATATATATATATAATATTACAGCGAGTTTTTATGTCCTTATTATTTCAAGCAACCGAATACCATTTCAAAGTTGTCGATATCTACGCTTTCTATCGTATTTGTCGATAAAAAAACAATATCACCGTTCGAGCATTACGAGCTACAATAATAATTGACCGGATTTCATACAACCTCTCGTGTCGGTAATTGGAAAATATTTTTTTTTCTTTTAACATTGACACTTCGGCCGCTTTGAGAAGATTAAGAAGTGTATTTGTAATGGGTAACGAGATTGTAAATCGGTTGTGATGTGAAAGCTACGATATTAGAAGAGTTGAGGCGTTTTTATTAAATTTATTCATGTTTTTTTTTCACAGTACACTTATAAATATAATAATTCTTAATTTAACCGAAAAAAAATCTATGGTTAGTAATAAAATCGCAAAAGTTTACAAGAGAAAATATTTTTTAATAATATGACTAATTATATAATAAACGAAAAATTTCATTCTATTCCCAACCTTTTGATGTCTAAATCGATTTCAGTTTTGTTTAATTATAACCCTACTTTTTCACACTCATTACAAACTTAACAGGCGTGAAGGAGAGGGGTGATTTTATCTTCAACCCTACTTTTAGTCACATAAATGGCATCCTACTGGAGCTAGCGACTCTTTAAAGACCGCCGAAGCATTAAATAACTGCGTTTTAAACCGACCCATTCACGTCCCGATAAAATAAACGGTATCCATTGAGACTATTTCACATGATCGTTATTTTATATGTATTTTCTTACAATTTAGAATCATTGATATCAACTACCTTTGAAATTCTTTCACTAAAAGTCCAGTATCCAAAATAGAAAAGTTGAAAAGAGCTCTAAAATTTTACTTACCACAAATATATCTGCACGAGTAGTGATTCTGGCAACAAAGTGATATCCTTTTAAGTAGAATGATTAAAAAGAAAAAATAAATGTTTAGAAGGATAAATTTAATATATAACATTATTATTGTTATTATTAATTTTTTTATTTTGTCATAAATAAATCATGACTTTATTGAGTTTTCATAATTAATTTCACAGTCCAAAATTATACCAATATATTAAAAGCTTGAAGAGATTCAATCGTCTAGTGAACAGCATTTACGCAGGTCTCACATTTCCATGTTTACTCTCGTCTCGTTGGTTGCCAAGTAAAATATTGTTTTGATGTTAAATGTTATCGTGTGTCTTTGTAGACGGCACTCGGGTTTGAATTAGTTTTTGTGGTTAGTTCGGTTACAAGTTACATGAATTTAACTGGTTATTGTATTTCAAAAATAATATGACTATCTGAGAATACACTTCGTTAAGAGACTACTTATGCATATAAATACGTATTGATTTCTCAAATTTGCCAATTATTTTAAAACAACAATTTTTAAGGTTTGACAAATATTCATTTTGTGCCGTACTTTATGATCTTGTGCCTATGATTGTTATTTTTAATTTTAAGGCTTTGTACCTAAGTTAGTCTAGTATAGTCTATAAATAATTTATATTTGCGTAGTGTTTGGCGCTCCGTCATCTCTGGCTACCCCGCAAGGGATATGGCGTGAAGTTACAATAAATAAATAAAAATATTTTTTATTGTAATTAGGCAAGTCTGTAAAACCTTTTCTGAATAAAGCTTATTATTAAGCTGAGCGTAAGCGAAGCTCTTAACCGTTTGGGAGACCTTTTTTTGTATTTAGTTGTCTCCAGAATGCGACGAGATAATTAGCTAAAAATTTCCTCATGTATGTTTGAGCCGAACGCTGATGTTATAGCGAAAACAGATTGAAAAAATGTTTAACCATTCAAAAGTTATCAAGAAAAGAAGAAAAGAGAGGGGCTCAGCTGAACACCCGCCGCGCACGGTCGGCGGATCCTAGTTATTATTGTTATATTATTATTATTATTAACTGCTTATTTAATTAAGTATCGTAAAGATACACGAAATTTTATAGTTTCTTTATTGTAAAGTATTTAAACTTAAAAACAAACCACCAATGCCCTTATTATTCTTTCCTAAACATTGTTTCATGTTTATTTAAATGAACGCATTTCTACTTAATGATTACAATTATTTAAATGAAATCACCATACCGTTGACCCCTTGGGGTGTATACTTATTACAAAATACATAGTATGGATAAGTTGTAGATTAAATGCAGGTAATGTAACTCTTTATAAATCAAGCACAACCTGTCGCAAGGAAGAGTTTAAAGGAATCGGCTAGAAAACGGGAATTCTAGACCAGGGCAGTCGCATTTCTACAACTGTGGATTAAACTCGTATTAGTGAGTTTTAAGTTTATTAATTGTGTATGTGTGTGTACCAAAAGAATATGTTATGACGTTTTACTTCGTTGTGTTTGAGTGAATATACTTGTTCGGGAAATTTTGTATTCCTAATCAAGGTGTATGATATGTAAGTAATACTAATATATTTGTATGTTTATACTGATGATTGTTTTAAACAATAAATTTGCGTCGAGGGACGACTCCGGTAAAAGAGCATTGATTATATCTTTCAATGGTTTTAACATATCGTATCCATTTATATTAAATTAAAATAGTTTTATCTTAAAAGTAGTATATAACGAAGATATAGAAACTTGAAAAATATCTTAAGCTCTTAGTGATATTTAAAATAAAGCTTAAGAAACATTAGTTTATTTATATGTATATTATGATAAATTATTCGTAGTCCATATTCATTTGCAATTACAAATACATAAATGCAAATTTGTTGCCACCTTTGAGGGAGAATGGAGGGAGATGAAAAGGAAGGGACAAATATAAATTGAATAACCTTTTAAAAGAATATCATCCACGTTTATATTATACAATATGAAGTTTTATTAATCGTAATGCAGTAACCAACGGACATCGAACGCCAACCTTTGGCTCCTGCATACAAGGTGGTGCATTACAACAGTATAAACTAGCAGTTTACTTTAATCTTATGTTAATCGTCTGTTACTGGAATTTATAAGCTTTTTATAAACAATATTAATAGGACTTGAATTGCTA
Source organism: Melinaea menophilus ssp. n. AW-2005 (assembly GCA_918358695.1). Classification (NCBI taxonomy): domain Eukaryota; kingdom Metazoa; phylum Arthropoda; class Insecta; order Lepidoptera; family Nymphalidae; genus Melinaea; species Melinaea menophilus. The sequence continues at coordinate 6,012,764 of OU911057.1, read as the reverse complement.
TTGTCTTTGTTGAATATTTATTTAACATATACTGAATAATTATAAGTTTGGAGAAACAGAAAGTTAAGAGTATTATGCATTGTTTACAATTCATCTTGTTTACCGTTTAAAAAAAACTATAAATATATAAGATTCATAAAGTAATATTTAACATTACATAAAAAAAACTTATTACGAATATGTTACACCTAGCTCATTCTTCTGTACATATGTTTGTCACTGAACTAAACGACTTGACCGATTTGATATAATTTTTTTGTTTGTTTAACTCTGGTTTAGTATTGAACCCGGTAGATAGCGCTGCGATCCGGTTCCAGGATTTTTTTTTATTTTACGGGAGAGGCACTGTCTGTTGGGTTCGTTTATAGTTTATTTTTTTAACGCCATGTGTTTTACCTACATTCTACATACACGTAGTAATAATAAATAATATAATTTTGACGTGAATATTTTTAGTAGGTATGTTTAAAAAACTAGACTTATTTAAAGCTGTCCCAAAAAAACTGTCTTCATAAAAAAAGCATATATAGGGTTGGATCATTGATGTTAAGTACCTTATAGTACGAATATGTATATAAGCAATAATACAAGAAACCACTAATTTAACTAGACCAAATTAGTGTTTCTACAAGTGCTGATGAAGCTAGTTGAAAATCATATAACCATTGACCCGACATTACCAAGTAATTAGCGATGTTAGAACAATGCCCATTGTTGGACGATGACGCCACATCCGATAATTTGACCTCACCATGTTTGAACAGATGTGGAATACCTAAAGCTTAGTTCTAACCATATAATTTATGTCCCTTATTCGTCTTAGCCTAAAACTATTAAAACTTTTACAATATCACAATTAATTAAACTAACTAGATTTTCAGCAAATCCTCCTAAATTCAACTACTGCCATCGCGGAGATTGCAGATACGAAATTGAAATTGATTCAAAAGTTGGACTGTAGTGAGGATTAAACTTTAAGAGATAAGCCCAGTAAAGTCTTAATGGAAGTTTCTTGATATGAAAAGGTCGTTAAGAAGTTTTACTTTTACCAATTTCATTTCATCTGCAGATTAAGAATTAGTTTCTCTTTGAAGCTAAGTTTATGACTTAAGTTTTTTGTTAATGAAAGTCCTATAATAATTATAACGGACAAAGTATTTGTTACATTGATTTACATATAAAAAACTGTGTATTATTAAATTATAGTTAAGTGTATTAATTTTGAGCTCACGTCAAATAATGACATGAACGCCAGCCGCATTTCCTTTCCGGATGAGATATAGCCATGCTAATAGGGAATTCTAACTTGACATTGTAGAAACTTCAGATTAAAATAAACAAATAATAAACAAAGCATTCAATTTACTGAATAAACACGTTTAAATATTATGGAGCCGACAGATGCGGTGGAACAAAGAAATATAAAAACAAAAGAGTCATTAGCAGCACTCACATAGCATTCATTGAAATCAATGAACACCTTTACGACTCTAACTATACACCTGATTAGAGTCAGCAGTATAATTAAAATTGAAAAAGTAGAACGCTTAGTTTCGTAGATTTAAGGAATACATGAATATTTAAAATGACTAAAACCGATTTAAATAAAGAAAATAAAGTTAAATAAACAGATGTCACTTACATTCTTAATAGATTCCATTAATTATACTTATGAAATTTTGTGTACAGAAAGTTCTTTTAATATTATATGTCTCGATATATATTTTATTGAAAATATATATAATTGATAGTTTATTTTAAATTTGTAATAATCAAGATATAAGTATCTTAATGTTGATAATATTTACACCCGCAGATACATATTTGAGAGTCATTATGCAAGGCTCATTACTGGTAAATTATTAATAGGAAATTTAAATACCATAAGGTATGAATGTAAATTAAGTGTCACTTAAATCACCGTACTTAATAGATAGGAATAAATAGCATATTCTTATTGAGGTCTGGCCCCCCGGAGTGTGTAAAGGCTTTGCATATTAATAATTTCGCGTACAAGAAACTTACAAGTCAACTTACCATTCTGTTCCCACGAAAATAGTTTAAATCGGTAAATACTCGTTTATACGACTAGGATAAAGATATTTTGTATTTTACACTAATAAAATAGAGAAAAAAAGTTTGTATGTTGGAAGTATTTTTTAAAACCACACGTCTAAAATGAACAGATATTAAATTGTATATTATTATGTAAAAATAGAAATAAACAATAATGAAAGATAAGTTAATACGAAAAAGGATAGACAATGAGTTAAGAACACTGCCTACTCTACTCCACGTGGACGGAGTCGGGAGCAAATATGAGATGTATTACAAATTACGCCCTCGAATAAAAATATTACAAAAGAAGGTTATAGGCTGGTAAGTGATATCTTCGACATTACCTCCGATAGGTTTTCGGGTATCCTGGGACACCTTGAGGGAAGTTTCATTCAACAGATAATATTGAAAACTTAAATAACTAAGATATACTAAATTTTATAATAAGATTAATCCTTACCCGAGAAATATATCTTTACTTCGCAAACGTAAACGTGCTCAAAAGATAATAACTACTTTCAATATATTTATGATATATTTATCATTAACCGGATAATATAGATAGTATCGGTGTGAAATTATTATTACATTTATAATAATTTATGCGGTCTAATCATAAAATGTCCGTAAATTAGAATCTAAGGTAAACATAATTAATGAATAATTCTATATAATTATGCAAATACGACCCAATGATTTAGAAAATTACCATAATAGATAGATAGATATAGATAATCTGTTCATTTTAAAATAATAAATGTACAAAACATCGCTAGCACGGCTGAAACTTTCTATTAAATGCAAACAGGTAAAGATGGTGGTGAAATGTAAAAGATTAATGCCATTACAAAGTATTTAAGTACTGATAATGATCATTCAACATGGACATAAATTAAAACAACATTTAACATTCCTTATCTTATTAAATATAAATTATAAGATTTTATATAAATATATTTTATTTATATAAATTTATTTGATTTCTCCTACGTGACTTGAATAATTATATGATTCTTAAGTGACCAGCGTTCTTTCTATCGTCCTACGTCCTACACCTACTCAGAGATTAATCGCTCTTCAAATTGTCAACCAATCATGTACATGTCACCGCTTACGGATAACGGTTATCGGATTAAGACTATTTAGTCTTTACAGTTTGATTATACGATTAAACCATGTTTAATTCATTTTATACATTAATTTTAAATTTCATGGGATATAGAACCTAGCTATAGTCTCTTGATCGCTCGTACAAGAGCTGACTGGCTTTACTGGTGTAGTCCCCCTCTTACTCGGGGTATAGTAACTATTACAACCACGAAAATGAGTGGGAAAGCTGGATGCAAAAAACACCTTCTTTCTCCTCTTTTTCTTCGTATTTCCCAGTTTTAGTTCACCTTTCTCATTCCAGACGGTTAGCAATGCATTTTTTCTCCCTTTTCATTTATTTATTTATTAATAAAAGAACTCGAAAATTTGTTTAAATAATCACTTGGCCCCGCACCAAAAATATACGCCCAGTACACCCAGATTCGGAATGCCAATTTGTGGGAAAAACAAAAAATTGTCCTTCGTAGGATCGAAGTCATGATTATGTTCAGCAGCCGCCGGTCGCAACACCAACAAGAGATCGTTTGTATTTTTTTTATTTTTAGAAACAAGATCTACGATTCTGTTTATCGATCTTCAATCCACAAAATATTATTATTAATTTGTATTTAACACACTCTGTATATAATTAACAATTAGAAGTATTTATGTAAATAATGGTATTATAACAATATTATTTTTTTACTTAGGTATATAACTTTTATATTTATTTCTAGAATGTGATATTAAAAAGTATAATCGTATCGTATAAAATCGAATCGTGTAAATGAAAGCTCAATCACGTTTATACTACACGATACCTTCCTTGTCTCGTGTCAATACCATGTGTTTTATTAATGTGTTTTACAGATTGGATAAACCTCCACACCGTGTTCCTGTATCGGATATAACTTGGATACAAAACGTGAAGGTTACTTACGAGTTCAATAATGGCTTTATAGTGTCATAAATTTTCTTAAATACCTCCATTTTCTAACATTTACTCTTATAGATTTATTACAATATTAACATAATATTGTTAGCCAAAGTATTTATTTAAATTAATTCAGTTGTACTTGATTGTATCGATCTAGGCGTTGTTTCAGTTTATCTGCATCACTATCAAGTGTAACTTAATTAAGATAACATTTATATACAGTAATAATAATTAGGTTACATTTAATTTACATACAATATTGTAAACAAGATTCTAATCAGAAATCAGTCATCCGAAATAATAATTTACATAATCTAAATTAATTTATAACAGAGTAACCCACATATTTAAAAATTTATATAGCTGACGCGATGTTGTTGAGACATTAGCACGCGTAGATATGGCAACTTCCTTGAATATCGATAAAAATACCGGATCCATAAAGATGAATATATTATTTTTCTTGTTGTTGATTCATCCATGACTGTAGGCCACTTGCAAATGAGTATTAAACATCTCCATTACAATAAAGACTACCATATCAGCACCGACGCGATGAGGGCATCGACCCTCACATCGAACGTGCAGTAAATAAAATAATAGCTAACATATATTATCCATTGAAGCTAAAAGGAACGGCCATTTGAGAAAGAGCTTCAACAATTTCAATAACACAGTCAGTTAGCAAAGTGACTTTAAACATAGAAAGGCCATCACAAAATTGCCACTCGAATATCAAGAATAGTCGATTATAAATCGACTATTCTTGATATTCTTGATATACGCTTCTGAATGATTCGTAGAACGCGAATAGTTTACGTCCATTTCGACATATGGCTTATATTTGTAAATGAATACGTGTTTTAAATTATTAATAAGTCGATATTGATACGTGATATTGTTTTAAATCGTCTTTTTTATAATAACGATCTTTTGAATGTTCGATTTGAATTTGTGATGCGGTATTCATTTCTATAAACATAATATTAATTTTATATTATGATGTGCATCATATTACAAGGTGTATTTTATAAGTAATAAAAGATAAGTTAATAGACAAATTTTTTTTACTAGCTATATTAAAAACTAGTCTTTACTTATACAACTTATCTTTTTTGTTGTTTGACGAGACTTAATAAATAATTTAACAATCTACGAACATAGGTTTAATAAAAATGTCTGGTTCTAAGGTATTGTTTTTTTGTACTATTATGACTCATAATGTACTATGACTCGATACTATGAACCGCATCGGTTAAAGGCGTAATCAATTCTATGGTAACATGTCAAAGATAGGATTTTATCGAGTGACATTTGACATTACTATCTGTTTAAGAGTGTTGCTACACGCCGTTATACTATCTCAGAAATTGCAATTATTTTATGTGTAATATAATACATAAAGGCGCCTTGTTCTTATGTACGTAATGACATATATAACCTATTTATAAGTACTTATAGATAGACTATTATGTACAAACGATTTCTAGTAACATTGTTTGTCTATAAATTATTTTACATGATTGCTACTAGAATTATTTTTCATTTAAAATTAAACAACTTATTCACATCTATTTTTCGGATAAGGTAAAGGATTTCACGTAATATAATATATATTATATTTATAAACAAACTTTACCTCTCAGAGGCGTTATCAAAGCAGTACAATATGTTTGTTGATTAATTCCTATTTCCTTTGTGTCGCTAATTTAATTATCTATACGAATATAAATCACTACAATTATTACCGTTTGATTTATCTAAACGCAGCCATTAGTGGTTGGAAGCGTAAATTTCGCCTATATAAGTCCGAACTGATTTATAGGTTCGGGTAGGACGTAGCAACAGGTCGCGCAGTTTAAACCGAACTTGCGTTAAACATGCAATTTAACTTGCTTGCTGTTTATACTTATGTGTTAGGCATCGAAAATAGACATATACCCCGGATTATGTAAGTAAAATACATTTTACATGTCCGATATGAAACTTAATTAAAAATTAAATAAAAAGGACTTTATACCTCTACCTACTAAATATACTTTGAGAAGAAACCGGTTATATGTAGACATCAATCAAAAGAGCAAGTTTCGTGAAAAATTGTAACTAATACTAGTGAGTATTAGTTTACAAAAGTTTCGCAGTTAAAAAACTTTTAGAGATACGTCTAACAATATACGAACTAAATGGCACCTACATTTCTATGTCAAAATTTTATTGTTCAACTTCGTCTATTGCCGAATGCCTTCCGACTTTTATGTTTTGTCGTTCGTTGACAAGACATACGTTATAAGAATATAGAATACATGGCCACATCACAGGTGTACTAGAATGTGAATTTATCCTTTAATCATATAAACACATATGATATGCAAATTATATTCTTGCTAATGTCTAATAATACCAAACAAATCCGCTCATTATAACCGCCATCCTAACAATGGGCCAGAAATCCTGACTTAGACAATCCTAGTTTGTTACTTAGGCGCCGAGGGAACCGCTAATCTGACAAGTAACAAAGCACAATACAGCCTGCGGCCATCGGATTTATTAAGGGACCACTGTCACTCCGTCGAGTAACTTTCAATTAGGACCTTCCTTGGAATTAGATTCACGAAAGATTACGATCTTATGGTATTGACCACTCACATGTAATGCATTGCTTGGTTAAGAAGGGACAAGTGAAAGACAAAGCGTAAGCGTGCGGCAATGGTAATCAAGTACATGAAAAAAATGTGCATTCTTTCAAGTATAGTACAGGAATGATATGTAGAAGAGACAATTAGAGAATGGTGAAATTAGCAAATGGAAACAAAGAGTCCGTGTGAAAACAACATAAATTCTATTAAGTAAATCTTAATAGAATCTTCTATTCTTGATATGATGTGAGATAACAACCCTATACAGGTACATTTTTGTTTTATTAAAACAATAAACTTTGTTATTACATATTAAATATTTAATAATATTATACGAAACGGCGTAATATAATAAGTTTAATATGATAAACTTTTATTCTACAGTATTAAAATGGTTATATGCGTTAAATAAATAATGCTGACAATAAAGCAATCATCACACATCACGAATATACAAATAACTCGACTCAACAGATTAAATCAAACATTCAACATACTGGAACCGATGTTATCTACTGAGGTGATAAAGTTAAATATATTTGAAGTGACCAGATTCATAGAACATCGGCGAGATTGAGAGCTGATCAAATAATTCTTTGACCGGGACCAATATTTGTCAAGAAAAAGTCGATTTAAAAAGGCACCGATGTGATTTGAATAAACATTCGATGCTGTTACTGGAATCGAGTTTCTTATCAGATCTGTGTATTGGAACAATTCGATTCCATCGTCTAGGAAGCTCTTTCTAACGCGGACAAAATACAGTTCAAAATAAAAATCGTAAATGATCCTAAACAAAATGCACTTCACCAAAGACTTTGCTTTCTACGTGAATTTAAAATGATTTCTAAGCGAATGCGTTTTGCAATTTCCGTTCAACTTAGCGGCCAAATATTTTCTTATTTTTATTAAAATTACATACTCGCCACATGCACTCATATCCATTTGAAACTTATATTATAAATTAAAAATAATTATCAAAAAAGTTTAGAAAAATATGTTAATGTTTGAACGGGGTTATATGACAGCAAAAAAATAAAGAAGTTCTAATCCTTATATAAGATTACGTAGAGCCTTATTTTATAGTTTTATAGTTCTGTGATGTTTGATAGAATCAAAAACGAATGAATGCGTAAAATATCATGTATTATCAAGATTGTAAATGTATTGAATAGAAAATTTTACCGTTAAATATCACAAGACATGAATGCCTTTTAACATTATATAATGGCTTTGAAAATACATTCACAAAAGATGTGAGGTTTTAATATCTGTTTATTTTTACTGGCTATCGGAAATACTGTTCAAGCGTTCATAAAATTACTATTTTTTAGAGACCATAAGTGGTCTGGAATATTTTTCATACGGACTATAGCAAAATGTACTCGACAATTAATTCTCATATTCAATACACAGTTACATAAAATATTCGAAACGTATTTTGAGAACAGGAGTAAAAAATATATTGAATAAAAATTTAAAGCTTTGGGTTGGTTACTTTTTATTTAATATTGTATAGCATCCGACATCATATTAACGAACGTCGGTAACAAAGTTTTATTGATTATAAAATTAACATCGAAAAAAGATTGTAAAACTTTACAGAATGACATACCTGATTTGATTACCTGTATTTATTGTACAACCTGTCTATGTAATAAAAAAATTGTTTAACATATATTTTAACAACATGAGATTCCATTTAGTAATGTTTGAATAACTTACATTGTTGTTTCTTCAAAACAAATTCATTTTCATTTACCGGAGTAAATATTTAACTTCAAGTTAAAGACAAATATTTTTTTTTAAGTTAATTAGATAAATATATTTTTTGTTTGTTATCCTAAATCTTTTTGATTTATTATTTTTTTTCCTATGAAAATCATAGACATTTCGATCTTTCATATCATCATGACTTTATAAAACATGAACACATTCACAGCACAAAAGATTATTACTAAAACGTACCTCCAATATCCATCAATTTATTATTTCACCATACAAAGGGAGGCATGGTACAATCAACCAATTACAAAACTTGACGAAGAGGATTTAGCCCATTAGCTCATTGGAGGAAATTAACAATTGCTTGAACTCTAAATAAAGTCGTCAGGCTAATTCCGTCATGTCAGTTATCATTTGACTTGGTTTGCCGTTAAGAGGCCGAGTTGATTGACCTGCTTCTGTATTATCTGGAATATTTAATGCTTTATTAATTGTTAGCCAATCAATCAGATGCATTGTCATCTGACACGGGTATTTGGGTCGATCTAATCAAACATATGATAAAGATTTCAAGTGTAAATATTTTCATTTATGCTATATTCATTTTGTTTTTCTTTTAGCCCTAATAATTACTAAAGTGTGAATGAAATGCAACACAAAGCTGTATTAAAAAATATATATTTGTCTTTATCCTTATAATGATCCCAAGCAGCATTCTTCTAAAATAGGTCAACCAAAATGTTTTGAACATACCCAGAATATTTCTTTCATGTCCACACGTAACAGGGAAGTTAAAAAAGATATAAACGCTCAAGACAGCCACCTGCGCTTTGATCGTGACTTCTCAAGACCAATTGTGTACGCTATGTTATGATCAAATAATTTATGGGCTTACAAATATTTTAAGTAATTTTTAATGAAATAACCTATAAAATATAACAATAAATACGTAAATTACTATTTTGATTCTTAACATATAATAAATAATTTTAATATCGAACTAAAAATGTTATCTCATTTATCTTATAACTATATAAAAAATCAATTTAAAACTATCCTTCCACAATCCACTTCGCGATGTTTTCACATTTTTAGAGTTGTTTGAAAACTATTCGGTAACATTTCGAAGCTAAAAGAGTTTGAAATATGTTACCGTTTTCTTGCAAGACCAGACGAAGTAAAATACTTTTTAATTTAATCATGTCGGTGGGTATGTTGTAAACATAAATTAAGGAAAATAAAAAAAGATAAATATGCAAACAGTACTAAAAGAAAGTCAAATTTTTTTTATATGCCCACGTACCTGTTCTTATATAAAGCTACAAATAATCTTCCCTAACATTTTATTTACGACCACAATCATAAAAGGATTCTTCTAGACAATGTCAGATAATAGTACTATAGTTTATGGTTCCGCTGTATCGCATGAGGTATTCGGATTTCCATATAAATCGTCGTCAAGATAATTCTGCGAAGCAATGTAAAGCCTTCGTAGAGTCTCTTCACATATTCCACGACCGCCGGGACCCGAAGGTCACAATAATCTCCATAAGTATTCACGCACTATGATAATAATATTAACCTAACTAATATTATGTTTACCTTATCTATTAAATTAATATTATCATCAATAATAAGATTACCTTAGTGTGTGCATGTTTCTATGTGTGGTTGCTTCTTATCTACGTGCAAACTATCAATGAGCAAAAATACTGTGGATGGAAATGTATCATTTCTATGATCTAATGGATCAATACATACAAACGCTATCGTATCATCAACTCTATCAATATAGGGCTGGAAGGATATGATAGTAAGGTCACATGTTTTATGCATAAAACTCGACCTAGCTCGAATACGAATCAATCCCAAAATGCTTGACACAATACCCGGGTGAAACAATATGAGCCTACAATATCGAGGGTCGTATATCATTAAACTTCATTTCGGTTTAGTCATATCATTAGCAATCGTTTTATAAATGGTATATTATCTACTTATGTTCTTGAATTGTAAATTAATTCACATTAACACTATATGAAGTGGTTGGACAATCTTAAAGAATATTATATTCTTGAAACCTCTTTAGATTATGAACTATTGATAAATTTTACCGTATTTCTGATTTAAGAAAACCATAAAACTATTTTTCGTTTATCTGTTAACTTACAAACAGACGTGACGCAAACAGAACTTCACACTTCAATTATTATATTAATATCGGCTGTTAGCGAAAGAATATTTACAGAGCAACCATAAAGTTTTGCAAATACCCGCCATATTTGCTATACCGCTAGCCTTCTCTTTTTGTGGTTATTTCAAATAGTAGTTTATGGTAATAGGCAAGGAAATTTCAATGAATGTGGTATTTACTGAAATGCCATTTACATAAACATGTTTAGATATTAGATAAACAAATACACCAAAATAGAAAATAACTATAAAAATATAATTTTTGTAACTTGACCTTCATTCATTATTTTAGAAAATATTAATTCATTTTATAGGGCATATTTATGTAACAATTTAATAAATCTCAATGAATCAGCTATGAAGATCTTATTTCGGCAGCGTTTGGCAAATTGTACTAATCTTCATGGGTCCCTTCATCCGGATATGAGACCCTCATGGTAGGTATTATCCACTAAGCAATCTATGGGGAGAGACGATGCCACGATTAGCGAGTGCGCTTGCCCAAGCGTATACAAGGCCGATAAGGGTTTGATAAAGCCTAATGCAACGCCATCCTGTACCCTGTATCTATATATCCATTTCCTATCACAACAATTACTAACCTTCCACAATTCGAGTTTTACATTGCGCCCCATGGTCCGACAATACACAAATTTATTTATTTTAAAACGTTAATGGACTTCCGTATTTGGAGAAATGTTTTTACAGATTTCACATTGCGTGCGCCAGAAGTTTGAATATGCAAATGGTGCGAATAATAATTTGCCCATTTTTATTGCTTAGAAACTAAAGGTCCAATCTGCTTGCCCAATCAGTTTAGAAAACATTTTTAATACAATTTATTTGTAAAATATTTATTTTAGTTTCGAAAACTTACATCAAATACCTTGACTCGTTTCTTCAATATTTGTCGAACATTAAAGACATGTCGCTAATTCTCGTTATTTGACCGCGAAATCGTTTAAAATTTAAAATATTTGTAAAACTTTCGTTAAGACGTGTTTTGTTTGTACGTCATTATTGAGTTTTTTGAAACTTTCCAAAATTTTATAAATTTTATCATCACAAAATGTTATGATTCTTTTTTCTTGTCATCAATATTACTTGACTTGTCAATTAAAAAGACAATTAAATGCATATGAATTTCTTATTGTATCTTTTTTTAAGATAAATCCATTAGAATGACTACTATTCGTATCTAAAGTTAGGTTGTTAATATGTACGTGGGAAAAAAATATAAATAAGATTACAAAGACCTTCATGATTGAATGATTGCGAATTGAACAATAAAATCAATTGTGCGAATATTTTAAAATATTTATTGAGCATTATGTCACTGAACTACAATTTGATGGGAATGATTGGCCTTCGTGTAACAATAAAAAATTGCTACACTGAAATCTTAACCCTGCAAAAAAATAGGGTATTTTTAAAAATAATCTTAACATTCGACTATAATAATACGAATCTTCGATATTTTTATTTAAAGTGGCAGAAAGCTAGAAAAAATAAAAATGTAAGAGTTGTTTGTTCGTTTTCAAGTATTTTGCTCGGTCTTTTATCTTGGCAGTGTAAAGTGCAATTCGACAACCTGAACTGCATTTTATCTCTATTCTTTTAGTAAATGGTCGTGCTAACAGTGTCTAGTTCGATAACTTTGTTCCTTGCTTATGGATAACGCAACTTTACAATGAGGTTTAGATAAATTTACAAGAGTTGTGAAGTACATTACTTTTTTACTTCGTATTCTTTTATTTCTAGATTATTAGAAATCTTTAGTTGGGAAAACAGATAAATATAATATTCTTAATGTTTCCAATTAGTAAAACTGAGACCTTTAAATTATAAACTATTTTTTTGGATAATACAGAACAAATCTGACTGTTGTTTTTATTTGTAGAATATATATGAGACAAGTTTTAACTTTTCAATGCGCATTATAAAACAATAGTTTAAAGTATTATTGTACAGCAGTTTGTTATTATTTTAACGTATAAACTCAGGTCTTTATTGTGACGCTGTTTTGATTGGTCCAAGTTCAGAAGAAAAAACGTTATAATATGTATTAACTTTAATAATGTTAAAACTTATGATGTTGTATTAAGATTACCAATGTCTTGATAGCCAAAAGGCATTCTAAAATAGGCAAGTGCCGTATTTATAGTGCCATATCTCGTATTATGCAGTTCTATAAATAAAAACAAATATACTTTTTTTCTCTCTGTGACTTATGTAATTACGTAATACTAATTCGATTGGTATTGTAACAGTCATAATATTTTGATGAAATTGTATAATATTAAAGAAGAAAAAAACAATTTTAATGATTTTACGATAATTATGCAATTAAAGTATTTTCTAGACTCCCGTGGCTTAGAACGATGAGTGTCCTTTGTTATAGCGAATTTCATTGTTAGCGATTCATTGAACGTTTTTTAAAAGGTTTCGAAGTGTTGAGTGCTATGAATGATTTATTTTAGGCTTTGTTACGTTGTGTGATTTTTATTTACTGCCTGTTCTGTATTAAACGTGCTGTGTCAAAATGTTTGAAAGGATGATTCATTGAGGCTTAGGATGTTGGTGTCGTTTGTTGTTCATGTTTTTACATACAAGTTACGAAAATAATCATTATCCACCTGCCCTTATACCAATAGTTTGGGGTCGATGCAATATGTAAATCCTTCGCGATCCTCGATCATACTTCATCTCAGTGGCGACATGTTTCTTTATTTTAATCCAAATCCAATCCAATCCAAATCCATTTAATATTTCCATTTACATAAATGTTAGATTTAGCTCTGTATTTTACTCTGTTGTTTTTAAGTAAGATAACTATTACGTATACAAAACGAGCACACTAACAATAAAAAAAAATTATATTTATTTTAAAATATATAAATACGTTAAATAATTATACGGATCATTAATCCTATTAGTATAATATAGCTTAATTTCAAACCCTTTCAAAATATAAATTTACTGTGTAAAAAATACAATACAAAAAATAGCAAAATAACGTATACATTATTAAGTAAAAGGGCCTTATGCAAGTGATCTGACATAGGGCTAGTAGTGTTACCATGATGATAAATTTAAATAATTTATTTTTCATATATATATTTTTTTTTATTAATTAATTATATATTTCATTAAAATGTGCACATATTAAATTAAATTTAAGAAATGGTAAAATTACAAAAAAAATTGCTAATTTAAATCTAGAAATTTATCCTCCGATGTTTATAACATGGTGTACCTACTTTAAGACCATTATCGCACTACTAATCGTTCTGAACCCTACTGTAGTACATCCATCCGTCCAACCGTTACATTTCATTGTACTTACCCGCTCATTTCATTTTGTATTGACCCCAACTAGTTTACCTTAATCAAATTTAATTGTGCACCTTATTGGGTTGCAATAAACTACAAATTTAAGTGGCAATCAATTGATTATTATGGAAAATGAAAGTTTATTAGGTTTGATTATGCAATGTTTGTTAATTTAGAAAATTTAGTCATCGTAATTTGGAAAATGTGTGGTCTGTTCCCACGGAATTGTTATTGGTTATTATAATAAATTGACTATTAAGAACGATAAACGAACGAATGATAAACAGCAGGTTATTAATAAACGTTTTTTTTTAAACTAAAGGCATTTTCTTTTTCCTAATCTTCGAAACTGCATCGTTAAACTTTAGATTTGGAAAGAATATGCATAAGGTAATTTATTTCAGATTCCAAGTTGCTTCTCTGTTATGTTCTAACTTAGGAACTGATTATTGTTAGTAGTTACATACCTTGCCTGTAACTGTCAAATAAGAAAAACTTTCATTTTATAAGTAACCCACCATAATAAAGGTGTCAAGAAAGGGTATCAGTAAAATATAACCCTATCAATTAGCCACACTCAATTAAAAAGCCACAATGGACCACCCGACGTGACTTTCACTATTACGCTATTATTTTTATTCCGTAAAGACCAGGGCGTCATTGGCAAAAAAAATCCACCAATAATAAAATTATCGGGGAACCGACAGCTATTAAATGCAGACCGCCCGTGAAATACGGATAGCCGTTGTTAGATTGGCATGTCTGTAAGTAGTTGAAGCGATTTAAATATATAATAATAATAATAAACAAAATAAAGCAAAATGAGGAAAACATAATATACGTAAAGGACCAACACTATGTATTCAATAAAGTAACCTTTACTTTCTAAACTTTATAGAAACAGGTTTTATGCAATAAACAAGTTGATCCAAGGGGCTGTTATTCATAAACACCAGATAACATTAATACATCCATAAATCCGTGACCTCTCGCTCTTGCTCTGAGCACTCGTCCTTATCGATAAAACCCGTGATATTTATGCTTACTTTATGCAGGAGGCTGAATATTCTCAACCGTGGAATTTCCTGGCTTAATTCATTTAGCGAATCAAAAACTAACCCCGGATACTACTATGAAGTACTAATATAGTAAAGGTTATGTGCCTTAAGGCGATATTAATAAAGGTCAAAATACATTTTCGCACCCAAGTTTGAAATATGGGCGTTGAACTGAAAAAGTCCTATAGAATATGCAAATTAATGACCGTCGGTGTTCTCGTCTATTTATAGACCTAATTCAACCGCAAAATAGTTCAGTGAGGCTTGAACTTAGTACGCTTTAAAGGATGAAAATAGTTTTGAAATGCTAGAAAACTATTATATATATATATTTTTTAAAGTTAATTTAATTTAAAATTACTTAATTTATTAAATAACATGTTTTATTATGAGTTATGTGTTTATATGTATTATTAGGTACCCAATTCGCTTGAGTCCTTATAACAGAATTGGGACAGGCAGGAAAAATATGGTCAAGAAATCTATTACTAAGCACAAATATTAAGTTACCTGTTAATCAGCAGAGACGAAGCGTAGTAACCGAATTTCACTACCGTTTACATAATCTAGATAAAAGACACAAAGAAAATGTAAAAAACGTTATATTTAGAATAATAATAATGTTTTATAGAATCTATTCTTTCGTATTAAATAAAAAGGCAGGAAAGTCAACGTCATATTTTGGTAAAATATACTAAACAAAGAAACGTAGGGTAGGAAAACTATTTGTTTTATACCTTCACTCAAACCCTTTATTAATCCCATATGCAATTACATTTATAAATAAATATAAGCTTCGGTATCATATGACATTCCATTTTTACACCCCAGTAATTGTTTTCACCCACGAACAAAATTATAATTTGGTTCTAATTCATTAGAAGGGAACTTTAGAAACGTGAGAACTAGTGTTATGTCCAAATTAAAGAGCGAAATATGTTTTAAATATAGAAAAGGAAATAAATATTATAGAAAAAAAATAAAAGTTCAAATCGTAATGTAATCTTTACAATCACTTTACATAAACATCATATGCATCAATAATTTATAACTATTTATAAGGAATAGTTTAAATATTTTATGAAAACTAAATTAAAAGAAAACTTATTAATATAAATAACGAAGTATCGTTACTGTCTCTACCATCTTTATCGTAACTTAAACGTAAATGATCATACATAAGACTTAACTTGCGAGTATGCAACTTTATAACGAGCTCATTAGGCCCTAAACTCTTCGATAGTATCTTATTGATTAAGCTTTGTAAAGATCTTACGTAATAGATGGAATTGCTCAATCAATAGATAGTGAGAACTTTTTAATTGCTTCTACTTCACTCTGAAGAGGAAACTTGTACGAAGAGTAAGAATTTCTTTGTTAAATTTAACGTTAATATTCTGAACTTTAATAACATTTCGAGTTTAATAGCTTTTTTTGAAAATTAATTAAATCATTTTCTATAAGAATATGTTATACATTGCTAATTAATAAAAACTAATCCCGTGAAAATAAAAATGTGAATAACTTTAATTATAATGTGAAATTTTAGCCTTTCATATGAAAGCTTGTTAACACGCCACGTGCGACGGCGGACGTGACGTTCCCGAGTGCAAAATGATATTTTTCGTCCGCCTCGGGCCGTCAATTTATTTGCATTGAAATTATTTTGTGTCACGTCGGCTCGTTTTAAGTCGTGTTTGTGATACCTTGGAAACGTTGTCGCTGCCGTGTAATAATGTTACTCATGTCTCATAAGTGGAATTGTTTTTGATGTTAGCAATTCAACATTGTAATAGAAATATATACATGATACAATATATTATTTATATTTTTTAATTTAAAATAGACTTCACTTGAATAAAAATTAACAAAAAAAGAATTAATTTATAATTAGCTTCAGAAACGATCCCTTATTTAAACGAAGTTATATTTTACAGAGACAAGAAAATTTTAAAATTATTCCGATGGGATAAATATGATGCTTCCAAAATTATTGATTGCATAATTTAATACAGCGATACTGACAATGGCGTGTCACAGCAAATCGAATTACAACTTCACATCAGATAGGATACGAAACAAAAACGAATTCACTTCCAGCGAATAGTAGAGGAAATATACCATATATTTTGTGAGTCTTGTTGTATTCACAAAAGGTTTTAAATGCAATACTGTGCATTCAAATCTGCGGGTGGAAATTAAAATCCCTGCTGGTATCAAACATAAATCTAGAGGCATACAGACGGTCAGACGTCCAAAACAAATACTACACTTTTATAGGGGACACAAACTAATTTGCATATGGAAAAGCATCACATGTATCAGAGAGCGTGTTTGTAAAAATTCACACGATCAATACCAACACAACGCGTTATAGGACTTTGAAAGTGAACCGTCATCATGATGATTTTTATTTATAGACTTAAATGACTCAGTACAATACCACTCCTTACATAAAGACTCGCATAGAATAGTTTGTAAAATACTAAACGAGTCTTCAATACCTATTTTCTTTTAATAAAGAAATAAAATAAAAATCACGTTCCTATTTTACTTTTGTTATGTTATTAGATTATTTTAATACATTTAACATTAAACATATTTTAAAATTATTAATTCCGTGTTATTTTACACAATTCTACTCTCGCCTTACATATTTAACTAACGTATTTCAAATATCAACTATACCTATAATTACCACAAACGGCCCTAAACCCGATTCGTTATACCAAAGTCAAAATCATCAAGGGAACGCATAAAAGCAACACTTCATATTTGTTATTACGAGGACCGCGCGGGAGGGTCCCATTCATATTCAAATTACTTTCAAATCTACAACTATTATTATCCCTAAACCATTGTGTAGGTCCTTAGGGACCTATATCATTATTCGTCCGCGTCCTTCAAATCGTACCCGATGCAAGAGCATTGTAAGGCACCGCGCTTTGGACAGAGCGTGGGCCAAATAATTGTCACGAGGGCTATCAGAAAGCGTTTTATTTCAATTTACAACGTATTTACCTTCCTCTCCCATTCACAATACAATTGATATAAATTTTACTGCTTGTGGTGAATGAAAATTATAGTTTCGATCCACAAGAATTTTAAGTGGTGATTTAGTGCCACTAAATTTTTTAATTCCAACGTGTGAGAGGCGATGCCAATAAATTTTAGAAACAAAATTATAGAGTCTGCTAACATACATTAGTAATAAAACATTGGTCGTAGATTCGAGAATTCATCGGCTTCTTTAGAGTATAATTTATGTGACGGTAAACATTTTTATGTTCCATTAATGTTTAATTCGATTCTGATATCGGATTTTCTAATGCAAGTGGCGCCTCAATTCCGGATCGGCGGCGGACGTCCTCTACATAAAACCGTGCCCCAAACAAACACCAACTTTTAGCACCCACCCCCGGCAGTTGTTTTTTAAATAAACAACCTCTGTTATGTCAGGATTAACTTCGGGTAGTTTCAAAACATTGACTCGTTTCATCACTACTGGTTGGAATTTCTTAACAAAATAAATGTTCAAAAGGATACTTGTAAGTATATTTTAAGTGCTTATCTAATATTATAGCTATCACATTATTATATCAATAAGTAAATAAATAAATTCAAATAATGTGTACCTCATAAATTGTAAAGAGAAACAAAGAGTATCTAAAAGTCATAAGTATTCATTACAAAAACATGGATTAGCCGTTTAACAATTATGGAGATGAACAACGATGATATCACATTACAAACTCATATCACCGTTTCCGCTGATGGTGTTAGAATGATAAATTCAGGATATGACAACACTATAGCTATTGTTTCAAAGGTAACAATGCAGACAGACAAACAAAAAACACAGGCGAGTGGGGAGAATAAATCTAAATCGCATTTAAGGTTCGAGAACTGGTCTAGCGACTTTTTTGTCGGTGCATCGGTTATCAAAAGCACCGTTTAGATGGGATGCGTTAAAATATTCTACTGCGACATTTCTAACTTGTGTTTTTTGATAGACCCGTGGTCAAATTCCGAGGTTGTATTTTATTTTGAATATTAGAATAGTATACTTATAAAGGTTTTTAATAATTTGAAGTATTTATTGTTACATTAGACATATAAGTCATTCATTAAATATACAAATTACGAGAGAGAGAGCAAAAGTGTAATATAAAATATAATAATTTAAGTAAATAAAAACGAATATCAATAGATAGATTTAATGTAACAGATTACTGACGTATCAGTTCTTTATTAATTGTATATTTTTTGTCAATGCTAACATCGTCTTGTCAAATTACTTTTTAGTGGACACGAGTATTTAATTTCGAGTATTAGATATATTTCGAAACAAGGTTGACGTATTACATTCATAATTAAGACATTGACTCACTGTACTTACTTTATAACAAAATGGATGTACTTATATATTTTTGATTTAAAAACGAGTCGGCTATTTCAGATTTTTATATTAATTATTGTTAATTATACAAAAGAAAATATTTAAAGAACGTTCCGGAAAAGTGTACAATTTTTATTATACTTTTGTATGAAAATCAAAGTCAGTAAAGATGTTTTAATTGGAAATATTTTACTTACCTAAATTCTTAGAGTTAAAAACATATATGTTTATAAACATATATTTTCAAAAGCTTACTTCGTATATCCTACGTTAGTATATTATAGAATATCTTTAAATCTAATGTGATGTGTTAATACTAATTTGCAAAACCTACATTTCCAACAAGACACTAATTAAAAAAAATAAAACAACTAACATTAATAGTTTCTAGATTTTCCAGTTACTTTATTTAGTACCATGTTAAATAGAATGTCATGTTTAAGCTACTTATAATAAAATAACAACTTTCAAAACTGTTTAATTAAAACTATACACTTCAAAGTTCAATCCATCTGTAACAAGTTGAATAACTCTCTTGGTAATAGCTTCATTTATTCAAAAACACTTAACAGTAATTTTAATTGAAATCGCAAGAGGAAGTCGAGTTTTAACACCCTTCCAGCGAACGTGCCTTATCTCAGGAAACTTCAAAATTGACGCTATCTCACAAACATCATCGCAAATGCGTACGCCGGAGGTGCGGTTCCGTTAGTACCTATTTAATATTAAGTTTTATATAATTATAGTTAAAAGAAATCATGTTCAAGTTCATGAATTGATTTTATCGTGTTCAAATAAATACTATTCCAATCTATGATATTATTGCATTGTACTCAAAATAGCGTAAAACAGATGAAAAACTCTATCTCCCAGTTACATAAAAACGATTGTTGTATTCAATAATAAAATATGTTGATATTTAAGATATATTTCGATAATCAAAGTGGTTCCTTGCACACAAGGTCAGTTTGAACGATAATTTTATCGGTAAACAATGAATACAAGTTCTAAGCAACTTGCATTATGAAGTCTGTGTCGACAATGCATGAATTTTGGACGTGAATATGTTTTAGGGTATGTGCCCTGTGTACTTGATAATTCATGCGTCATTGAGCTTCAATAACTTTAAACTGAATGGTTAAAAAACGGAGATATATGCTTCATTTGAATAAGACCAAATTGTATGAACATCTGCATTATATCTCTTGGTATTTAAATAGAGACTTAATTTTCTATATATGAGAATCACTTAAGGTCGGAGATCGTGATATTAAATCAGATTTCGACTGTTACAAACCTTTTTACCGAAATAAGATTGACTTTTCACTCGTGCCTCATTAGACATTGACAGATCTTTCAATACGTCATCTTGAAATACGCAAAGATTGTAAGAAGACCTTGTTTATAGTAAATTTATTGAAGAATATAAAAATTAAAGTCAACCTTAACTGCCTACAGAATAGATAATAATAATAATAATAATAGTATTATTAATAACACTATATAACTATAAAGTTTTTGTTTGTATAAATATTCATATTTAATATCCTACAGTTGATTAGTTATTTAAAACACAATTAACTAAGCTAAGTATTTAACTTGAGTTATCCACAAGATTGATTGATGCTGGAACCAAGTGAGAGCGAGTTGTAAAGGCATTTGAAACAATGACGGAGGATGTTGGTACAGATTGCTTCACCGTTTACAGAGCGCTTCAAAGCGATCGCCCTTTACCTATTGTTTGCTGGCGTTGTTGTCATCGAATGTTGTGAGAATTTATCTTGACTTTTTAGTCTCTTTGTTAGGTAAATAACGTTACTAAAGTTACGTTTGTTGTTATTTAATCGTGTTCATACTATTACTATATACTATATATATATACTATCCACTTATTTTATTTAATGAAACTAGAAACATTTTTATTTGAAGTTTAGTTTACAATTGGTTCAGTCCAATTATCGAACACAACATATAGGAAAAAAACAATGTGGTTTTAGTTTTTAAAAAGCGGTAATACTAATGAAAGGCTTCTGTATATTTTGTTAGTGTTATAGTTAGTATGCATAAATATTGGATGTCACTATATTGTGCTTTTAAATTCATATTTATAAATATAATTTGCAAGTAAATATAAAATTGATGTTAATATCGTAGAATAAATTCTAATACTATTCATGACTCCGCGTATATTAAGTTAATTTTCCTATGAAATATTATATTTGTCTTGAAATAAATATTGCTACTAGAAATGTGATCTCCAGAGACCTACAGGTTAACTTATTTTACATATTTGATTAGAGGCCGTATTAAACTATTTCCCATGAGAAAATTTTACTGTACATCAATATCTAACTTATTGGACTTCGATTAAGGCAGTTTTTATCTAATATATGATGTCATTTTATAAGATCTAATAACCTCTAAGCATTTTTGGAATAGTAATAGAACATTTAGAAGTTAGAAGTTATAGCAAAATAGTTTAATTTGAGACTATTAACGTAAGAACTATTTAGAACAGTTAACAAACATGACTTGACACTCACTAACAAAATTTACAAACCTAATAAATCAACGACCCAACAATTAAGACCGCTAATTCAAAACCCAAAGAATATATAAAAAGAAAAGAATAATGGCGGTCGTGAGAAGGCAGTACTCATAAAAGTTACGATGCTCACAAATAGATGCGCTGATAACAAAATTATACTTGGTCAAGCTAGCTCAGGTATTAAAGATAAACCGCTGAAGCATGATCAAATTGCTTTTTGTGAACACTTAATTAAAATGCTTGCGATATGCCTATTTGAATTTGAAATATTAATAAAATTTAAACCCAACTCCAATCTTAATTGGACAATGATTCTAAATGATAAAGATGACGTTTATTAATAAAAAACTACGGTATTTACAATCTATAAGAGTTTTTTTTATACAGAATAATATAACAACCCAAATAAATTTTTGAACAATTCCAACAATAGTTTTATTTGTAGAGTTGTAAAGATTTGGAAGTATAATACACATTTTTGCTTTCTAAAATCTTTGAGTTGTCCATATTTATCCGTATGTGAATCCAAATTCATCACTAATGAAACTCTTCCATAGACGACTTTTTGTTTCCCAATACAAGAATCGCTCATCAAATTCCAAACTCACGGCAGGTATAAAACGTAACAAAAACGATAAAAATCTTCTCCAGACTTTATAAATATTCATTCCAAGGATCACGGTGCAAAGCATTAGGGGGCGTAAGTGCTGTATATATGGGGTTTGTCAAAGAGAAAAGTAATCATAATTTTTATGTGGAATGTTGCGTATGTCAAATGTAAGTATCAGAGACATTTACATGGGACTGATAAATGAGCGGGGGAATAAATGAGAGCATCTCGTCTTAATGGTATGAGACAAGATTTCATAACATTCTCTCGTTATTCATTAATGCACAAATTGTGATTACGCTGTCGACTAATGTTGTCATTACAAATGTTCTTGTGAATATAAATGTAAGTAATAAAAGAGAGCAAAAGTTTAGGAAAAGTCGTCCATCAAACTCAATTAATGCAATATCTAAAATAAAGTTTTAATAATGTAACAATTTTAAATATCTGTTTCTGATTTAAAACCGCTGTCTAATACGAAACTAAAATAGAAGTTGAAACCAAAAATCATTAATAGCTTCGAAACGAATCTTTACCGCGGTTGGACAAAAAAAAATTTTTTTTATCAATACCCAGAGTTTACGTGGGTCGTGTTATGGGCCCACCTTTTTTTATTTTTAGGGACATTGATTGATTGAACCTTATGGCACGTCTATGAGAATCTTAGTAGGGTATTGTTTTTTGTATGTAGTTTTTTATGATTTTGGTTAGGATCTGTCTCTTAATATATTGTATCTTCATTTAGATGTTGTAGATTTTCATCGTCACCACGGGATTATGTTGATGGATTAAACGATACTTAATTAAATTTATTAGTGTAGAGGATATTGTTGTTTTTGTAAATATATTGCGATATACATCAGAAAGCATTATATTTAATTTTTTTGACCTTTGAGTATTTTAATTCAACCGTAATAAAACTATGTTTTCATAGATTAATCACTTTGTAACAAGATATAAAAAAATATTGGAGTGTGATTAAGATTTTGAATACTTTAGAACTAAATATCAAGAGCTGCATATTAATATTTTTGCTCTTATACGTTTAAGAATAACGTTAATTCTCAAATCACAATAACTTCACAAAATATATTGCTGGACGTGGATTATATTGAATGTAATAAAAAAAATTACAAGCAAGATGTGTTGATCGAATAGATATCACAAACAAAACTGAGACCAGCGCCGCGGGCAAAAAATTTACATAAAGATCCTTACCACATTTTATATTCCAGCAATAACATGCAAAACATCATATTCGAGCATGAATTGTGGCTAACCACGGCAGAAAGGTGCTTTTATAAAATACTTTATTATTTTAATTTAATATTATTTACTTTCGATTAAATAATATATATATCTTTCAGAAGATAAAGTAAACTGCATCCCACTATATATTTCTTCTTGCGTCAACGTTAATTATTGTGCCTTTTTCTACTCAATAGGTAATATTAGTTTATCTAGATCATCATCCTCATCTTCATCATCATCATACGTCAAATCTAACCAGTACCTATCAATGAAGGATAATAATGTAATCATTCTACGCTCATAAACATTTACAAAAAAGCGAAAGATTTGAGAAGTAATGTCGCAAAAACTAACAGATATTTTTGTCTCACTCACTATCTTAAATATAACTAAAATAGTATACTTCAGTACAAAGGCCTTTCACAAAAGGCTAACGGAGCCCGAATGTAAAAGGAAGACAATTTCACAGGGCCATTAGCTCTAAGGGAAACGATATAAATCTACAACAATGAAAAATTGGAGCATAACGGGCACCTACGTGACGTTAACCAGTACGGAGGTCGGCTATTTCATCTTTTTCCTTAAGAAACATAGACGAGATCTTGAGATGTCGTAGAAACTTTGGAGTATTTGATATTTAAATCTCTTAAATAAGAAATAAAGAATAGACATATATTAGAGAAATGTTAGATCGCTCAATAATTGATCGATGTATTATAGTCATATTTTAATAATAATTTTATTTCAAGTTTGCGACATATCTAGTTACTTAAAAAAAATTATAATTATGAAGTAAGAAAAGAATTCAAATTTTAAAATCGTTAATGATCATTAATGAATTAAATAAAATGTATATATATATAACTATTTGTTAACATCCTAACATATTTTCTGTTTAGTAAATCGAATCTTAAAGGCATATAAAGTTAATCCAATACATAAATAACTCGTGCCTAGAAAACTCCGTTCCATTTTTTCACGTCTTTTCCTTATATTTCACAAGTTGTAAGCATTTGTTTCCTTTGTTAAATAAATCATAATATTTCCAGCCGCTGTCCTCTGGGATTAGCAGTGATGTTTTATTTGACGTCTGCCGTCTTTTATTTTGATCATGAAACTGCTAAATATAATGTTTTTATACAGATTCCTCTTTATTTTCGCCTTTTTTGCTTGATAAATGTTAAGTAAATTTGACTTTTAAATTTGATAAGTTTTGCAAAAAATTTTATATTTACCGCATGTAAAAGAAAATAATAAATATGTTTTAATTCAAAATTATTAGTATAGTATATATATAGTATAGTAGTATTTTTTTCGCATTATCATATTTGGACACATTATTTACACCGGTATCATTATTCTGCGCTCCGTTCCATCATTTCCTCATATTCCGCGTCATATAAACAAAATCGTAAGAGATACAAGCGGTAAAATATTAATACCATTAATCTTTGACGCTCCATGAGCCTCTAGCCGTCCTGCAGAGTGACGGTTTACGAGCACACCATAGAAATATACAATGAAACAATATCATTTGGGGCGTAATTATACACGCTACTTTCATCCCTATCTACTACTATATACAGATTAATTTTACCTGCCACAATTTTTATTTACGGTCAAAAGCTTTGAATTGTGAGTTAAAATACAGCGCCGGATCTTGTATGGAACTTATAATTAGCAGTTGATTACTACGCGTACTTTGATTCTTGTATATTTTATGTTAATGATGGAAGTGTTGGCCGCTTCGCTCAGACATGGTCATTATTATGATCTTACAAGCTTATGTTAAAATTGAATTTTATACATAATTTCAGTACTTACTCGTAGTGTCCGAGTATAATGATGGTGTTACCTAGACCTTCATTAAATGAATCTAAATAAAACCAACGAAACAACGAAATGATATCATGGTTCTAATCGTTTCGACTCATTCGCAAAATTAGTGCCCAAAGGCAGACTTGCGTGACTGCAACTGCAATCTGATAGTGAAATAGGTCAAACTGAAAATAAATACATTTCTACGTTACTAGTATAACGAAGTTTTGCTAATTAATTAAAGGCTAATAAAAATTCTCCATAACTAACTTAGTATATAACGTTGAGTTTATGTGTGGATAACAAATAAACTCATACAAATAACGAAATTTTATAGAAAATTCTAAATAAACACAATACAAATTATGAGTCTTCGTTCAAATAGAACATTGTTGTTCTAGTGCATCAAGTTTTGCATTGTTAGCAGTTTATTAAACCACTTACCATTATCGTTCATAACAGAACAAATAATCCATTTACAGCGGTTACGAATATCAACAAGTCATGAGTCGGACATGCAAATGTCACTTCTAGATCGAATAACAACCGGTCAAGAGTGAGTTTAAAATATGTTAGGTTCTGTATAGCTATACAATATTCTAGAATGGGTTGCAGACCAAAAAGAAATGCGAAATCAGTGAACACAAACATTGCAGAAAATATTGTTATATCAGTATTATTATCTTAAATTTATTTTACATTTTCAAATTTTGTTACTATACGATTGGTTAAATATTAGGATATATACAAATTTTATTCGCTCATACCTAAAAGCAATAAAAAATTGTATATATTAAATTAAATAGTTATTTAATTGATAAAGAAACGGATGTGCAAATCCTGCAGGACTCTAAAAATGAGGTTCACCTAGTGTAATGTAGTGGTAGGGCGTGGATGCAAAATTGTTGGGCCTCAGGCGCTAGACAAATGGTATTCGTGATCCGACCTCACCGGTAGCACACGAGCCGCCGGCCGACGTTTAATATTCAAACGGAGAACGTCGCCCAGTCTTTGAAATTTTAAAGATGCTTTCATACATTTTCTTCCATCAATCTTTGATGACTATGATGATACAAGCACAAATATTAAACATGAAACTTTGTTTGTTTTGTCTTTTTATAGACTACTAGTTATAAAATGGTGGGGAGTGCTTATGTAAGCATGAATAAAGAAATAACAATTATTTCTATCTCGTTCTCAATAAAAAACATTGTTCATTTTTATCTCCCTATAACTTTTCACTATTACTAAAAGTAATAAACCTCTTGGATCGTAATATTATCGAGTATCGGATTCAAATAAATACTGGATAATAACCTCAGAAGACAGTTCTCCACTTTATTAGTCACATAAAACTGCAATACGTCGGTGTTATTCTTGTCACCTTCATCTGTATTCTTGCGATCTGAAATACTTTGATAATGTGTTTATGAATGTTGAATATTTACGTGTATCCACAAATACGATCAAGCTATGTATTTCGATGTTACAAATACACAATGCAAAGGAATCGCATGAAGCTTTTTGAAATTTGGACAATATTTTGTTATATATTTCAACAGTTTAAATATGTGCTTGCCATAATTAATAATGTTTTAGGGTATTAAGATTTTTACAACTTAAAGGTCCATACATCTTCGAAGTGATCCGTCTCTCGTGTACGACAAAAAATTTAAGTGTTTTCGAAAGGTGTTTTTGTCAGCACTTAAGTGGAAAGAAGCGTAAAGATTATAGATAGGAAACACTTTCGAGATAAAGAATCTGCAAGCAATTATTGCTAGTACAACACGTAACGCAATCTACTTGTAAAATACACATAAAAAAATACTATTATAGGTAGACAAGGTCTTCTATGTCAGACAAAATCCATTCGATTAAGCAAAAACTTTTTCAATGATGTTAACTGCAATTTTAGGTAAAGACATAAAAACACAATACTTATACAAACTTTCTATTCATTATGTGTATATTTTTTTAGGAAACTCTAAAATTAAACTGCAAACGGAAAAGCATAACCGTAACGAAAGATCACTTTTTTAACAAAGGACAGACGAGCGACAAAAAAGACCCTCAAAGGGCCTAATGGATTCTCAAGATATAATCGGCAGAGTCACGTAAAATATTAGACATTCTGAAATACTTGAAATTCGCCAGAACATTCTGGAGCAATAATTAAAAGCGAATCGGTTGTGACCAACAAACTTCGTCTAACCTAAACAAGTTTCAATTTCTCCCGTTTCATCAATGTTGTGACTCTGAGTTTGAGTTAGGGAATATTGCATTCGAAGGAAATTAATGATAACTGGCTTTAATTGAACTTCAGGTAATATTACACAATTTTTTGCATTTTTTCCTTTTTCTTTAATATAGAATGTTGTTACAATATTAAAAAAATATTCTTTGATATATAGTACTGATGATTATGATACCTAATTTATATACGATTATATTTTGAGTATAACTGGAATTGAATATCACCAAATTTTAGGGCACAGTTTGAAGGGTAGGGAGGCGCGCAAGGTTTAAATTCTCAATGTTTGCTGGATTGGATCCCGGGAGAAGCAATTTAAAACTTTGCATGTTGTCAACTTCGTCACTGAATATGATGCTTAATGAATATGAATCATGAAAGAAATTTTAGTTTTCCAACAATATTAAAACATGTAGTACTTTTGCATTTTTATTGCAGTTACTATTTATTATAAGAGTGATATCAAATAGGCTATAGGACCAACAAAACGTCTATACAAACAAATTGTTAGTTAAACAATAATCCTTATCGTACTTGCATTCTTAATGCAAAGAACATAACTAAATCAGATCTTGATAACGCAAGAAATATCAAATCCTATTAAAATAGTCGTGAGCCAGCCATTTAACAAACAATATTACTCGGTTAAACTACTTGCGATCGGTCGATTGCGTACGCTTTCACGGATCCCTAATATTTTAATTTACTAGATATTTCAATAGCATTGCATCACTAAAGTCACGACTTTAGCTTCTTGACCGTTAGTTGTTTGTAATTTTAGATTCCTTTACAATGTGCTTTTAGAAAAAAAAATATAGGAACCGACACCATTGTAAGGTTTAACGTACATATAGATTTTTCTCGAATTGAATAATTTATATTTTTATGCATTTTGTAGAAATATTATTATATGTAGTAATAACTTTCAAATATTTTGAAAGAAATTTTATTTAAGAACTAAAAGCACTTGAAAAAAAAAACAACATTTTTCTTTCTTAAAAATATATGGATATCAACAATATGATTTCATCTACAAGAGACTCGAATTTTATAAAATATATTAAATACAATAAAATTTTATCTACATGTATTGAGAGTTCTTACAATGTCGCAAATTGGCCATAAAGGACCGATGTATTGAACGTAAATTCTTGATAGATACGTTGCATTGACACGCGACGGACGGATAGATAGGACGGTGCTTGCATACAAATGCAATGCAGATACTTCGACATGAGAGACATTTAAAAGTTAAAGTAAATCAAAATATAAAATGTCATGTAATTTCAAGATGTCGAAAACTTAAACATATGTAATTTATTTAACGAGTTTGTTAGGTGATCCTCACTTTCTTCTAGTAACTTTTCAACCCAAATTAAAATTTCTTAGTCTTGAAAAATATTATGTACTTTGTTTAAGTAAAGTTCCTAAGCGCGGTGGTCAAGGCAATCAGAAGCGGTTAAGCCTACAATTTGTATGGATTAATTAGTACGCTGAGACGAGACTGGAAGCAATCAACGAGGAGCCTTTTAATTATCTCCGAATATTTTTTCGGTTAAAAACGACAGAAATTTATATGAGAAACAGCCCAATTCATTAAATACAATAAATTACCCCATAATCAAATTGTATAGTAATGAGAAATGTTCTGGTAATTTAGCAATTACGATAAACGCTATAAATATTCAATTGAATTTTATTTATATAATAAATATTTATATACTTCTATACGTTCCAAGAACAACGATGAAATATAATAAATCAAGGGTAAGTTATTTATATTTGCTTGCTTGTTTACAAGACATAAAGATAACAAGATTATTTAAATAGAGTTATAAATATAGCAAGTTCATAACCAAAAAATAAAGACATTTCCATAAGAATATTTTATACGAGACAATTAACATACCATTACCGGGAACGAAATTTTAATTGATTAAATCATGAGATATTGATTACATTACAGATATGTTTATCAGTTCGGAGGATCGCGGAGCAGCATACGGATGATTTTAAAGTGTTTTACATTTATGGATGAAGCACCGCTCGTTGAAACTGTAAAGTTATATTGTTATGAAAGTTATTTCAACAAAAGTGAATATCAGATATGAAGTTTGCATTTAAACATTTAAAATTTTTATTAAATGTAGATGAAAGCTTTTTTTGTACAAACAAACAAAAAACCTGTATGAAATAAAAAGTATTTTCATAATAATTAATATATATACAGGTAATATCTGACCCTTTCACAACGCAAGTTTTAAAACCCCTTATCATAACCAGTGATGAAAATTAAATATCTGTAAGGAGGTGATAAATTCCTTGAGGCCAAATCCGAGATTGCAATCTCAACGGGTGCACACATATGGCGTGCAGTTGAGAAAGAACCGGCTGTTAAAATCATAAGTAAGGTAGTTACGACTGTAAAAAACACCACCCAGAGATTACAAAAACAATGTCAAAGGGTTCACTTGTTAGCCATAAAAATTTCGGAATTGAATAAAAGTTATTTATAAACGTTAATTAAACTTTATAATTGGTTGAAATACTCATCATACTTTCTCTCAAACAAGACAAACAACAAGAACCGTTATCTTAGTATTTCACACTAGATAAGTGAAGCAACGTATAGTTTGAACGATGCCGCTAAGAGACAGCGCTGACAGATGACGAGTAACTGCCGAGCGCCTGAGTAATGAACTCTCGACCATTACTCATTACCGTCCGTGACTATAGCTTAATACTAAACTACTGTTTGACTATCTTACTTACGTGTCTCGATTTTGCAGAGCTTTTGTTGTAGATGTGTAGGGTATTTATTTTGTTTAATCAGTATTTTTTTCTATATGAATAATATTAAATTAAATTTTATTCTTCTAATTCGTTGTTAATAACTATTATTTAAAACTCCTTTTATGTCATCTTAATCTTGAATTTCTTCATAATAGTATATTATAATAGGATTACACTTGACGTTTTATTGCCAACAACGGTTAAGACGATTACGTAAGTGGAACAAAACACAAACATGCATACGTAATTGGAATAAATTAAAAATGAAAATGTGAAAGAATTACAAAATAAGTTTCATATATTTTTACAAATTTAATAATGTTTGGATTATAAAAAAAGTACGCCTACTAAACATCTGTAGTGCAAAATTACGTGTGAAGTATTCATAAAATATAATGGACTTCGAATTACTTGAAAGTGAGAGAATCAAGAAACTGATAAACGATACGTTAATAACAGAAGCCTTTCCAATCTTTTGTGCCCTTTTGTTAGACGCGTATTACAATACAGTTGTAAATTTTTGGGTTCTTAACTCCACAATGTTCCCGTCATTAATCTATGGATCCGTTGTAACTTGAAGCGGGGTTGGGATCCTTTGTACCTGCTCTGTTCCTTAGCCTTTTGTGCTACCCCTGACATGTGCGAGCAGCGACAAAAACGGCCTTGTGCAATATCTGCCAAGAGACGTCTGCGATGATGTGAAAATAATACGAAAGAATGTAGGTACGACGAAATATTCCAGCTCCACTCCCTCCGATATTAGACTGAGGAGATTTTAATCTCGCCTAAAACGTTTTTGTAGTACCGCAACATTTTACTGCCAATCAATGTGACTGTTTGTCTCCAACTATATTTGGGATATTTTTAAAAATGTCACCCACAACTTTCGCTTCACTTTTTCTAACACATCGTTTCCACTAAGCCCTTGACATGCATTAACACTTACAACGTGCACTTTTTCTATCGAATATCCAGATGTGCGTGTGTCATTAAAAATCTTCTAGTTACCAAAAAGATCAAAAGTTATCTCCTCAGTTGGAGTCTCCCTTTTCCCCGGCGTCCCACCCCCCACCATTCCCAATTCCCCTCTGTTTGGAGCGGCTAAGGCAGTCGAATCGCGACATCGGCGGTTGGCGGACGCGAAACTATTACGGGCATTTCTATTCTCGTAACCGCGAATTTGTGGAAACTGTTTTCATTGGTGTCATTTGCATACGTGAAGTGAAACTTGATTTGTTACCCGAGTGATGTGAATAGAACTATTTACCATAACTAAGTAATTCTAGATTCGGTAAATGATTAATTCATAGTGCTTATTCGATTTGGATTTGACGTGTATGGTGTAAGTTTGTTTGTTTATTTTATTAATATGCATTTATTTTTAACAACACTCTATTAGCCTCTTGCAAAATTAAAAAATGTCTAATAATTATTGAATAGTCGTCCAAAGTTAAATTATAATTTCTTTGATTAATATTATCGATAGTTTTTTAATTAATTTCTTCCTTCTCGATATATTTAATTTAAACAGAACAAAGTTATATTAGAAAACAAAACACACCGCCAAAAACACTCTTAATTACAATGTAGTTTGAAGTTGTACAGGTGTTCCTTATATTAAAATTACAAGCAATTAATATTAATGAGAGATCGTTACTTTAGATTCTTAACAATATTTTTTTTGCTGCGACGTCGTACGCACTGACTCGCGTAATTTTTTTTACATCTTCATATCTCTTCAATTTCGGATTTATTTAGTATTTGGAAAAAATGTGTCTCAGCATGTTACGTTACTCAAGGTACGTTTAATTTTATTTAAATTTGCAGTTTCAGAATATAGAATAAATTCATTTTACGGAGAAATATTTTGTAACAAAACTAGGGAAGGCGCGGATAGCTGCTGGTATAGAAATATGTTAACAATATTAATTTTATTTAGTTAGTATGTCTCTTCACACGTTGCCGATAATACGTTACAGATGAACAGTACATGCACAGTATCTTATTATTTCTAACGTTTGAATACTGATTCTTGGGATGTGTGATAAATGAACCCTTTAGATGTATCTATTTACATTTGTAAATCTCAAAGAGATATAGATCTGCTATTTAGCAGACTAAAAAGTATAGTTAAAAGTAGACACACATAAAGTATAGTTTTTAACGTTTGTATAATCAAGACGATTAATTACTTTTCTAAAGGAGTTTACAACAATATAAGTCCTAAATTAGCATTAATTCTTAAGTCCTTAATGTTTTTCAGAAATCTTAGAAAATAACGACGATATAATTATTGTTAAGTAGTTATTACCACATCTTTAATTTATATATAATTGTTATTGTTTCAATAAATTTATTGAAGATGTTCGATGATTACTTAAAATTTTGTAACATCTTAATTTAGCTTGATAGATATATCATCATTTAATAGATTAATTCGTCTAACCTATTATAGTAAATTACTAAATGATTGTTGCCAATTGGCATATAAATTGAGTACAGTAAATGATCTTGAAGCAATCAATTGTACAGATATATTTTATTTAATCGAGAATTTAATTTGTATATAAATCGATTTCGATGTCAAATTTTGTTTAAACGGCTTATAACAAAAAATATATATTTGGTTCTTAAACAACATATATAATATATATTTTAATTATAATTGTAATTATAATAGTATTTTCTGTTATCTTATAAAAATGAACTCGGAAGATTTAATACTAGTTATTTTCCTCAACTCCGACCGCACGGACCGCAGAAGGTGCTGGCGTGAAGTTCGCAATACCTTTTTTCGACAACCTTCTTTTTAAATTTCCTCTCTAAGAAAGGCCCTGTGTTCAAAAACTAGTTTAACAATTTCAGAATTCGTATCAAAGATTTTGAAATTTACATACGAGTACGAAAGTATTAATTTTACCTCTTCATCAAATAGATAAAGACTATTTGAAAACTGGTTAAAATTTCAGTACGAGTTTTCGTTCATAGTTTTATAGGTAACTTTCTATTTCATTAATTAATGTGGAGAATTTAAAAAAATATCTTAATTAATTTAAAAATAAACATTGTAGTAAAACTACAGGTTAATATCAATTCCACAATCAGTCAGTCACTTTTAAACCGCTTTTCGAGTTATCTGAACGAAAAAGTAAATGACAAAAAACTGAGTGAGGTGCCTATTTGTCGGTTGAGTGATTTCTCTTCTCACTGGATAAAGAACTGTTTTGAGTAAACCTAGGTGTGTACATGCATATTTTTATAACAAATTATAATTTGTATATGAATATCTATTTTTATACATTTTTATCTTTTTTCTCTTCTAAGTATTGATTATGTAGAAATATGAAATATGCACTCTTGATAAAGTAAAATTTATAGTTTTCTCCTTTGACATTGATAAGAAATTTGGTCACGGTGTTATCAGACGTCTTTTTGTCTTTTGTTTAGTAAATGTTATGTTATTATTATTTCATATCCACAGCAGATTAATAAACGGTTTTATGAAGATATGCAAAATTTCATCTTTTTTTAATGATATAACCGAAATTTCCCTTAACTAACCTCAAGTTATGCAACGCTCGCTGGGCGCTTCTTGGATCTGATAAAACGCACCATTATGCTTTTGTAAAAATAGGTTAATGCCGCCTCCATTATCATGCTTAGTCACGTGGTGATGGAAGATACGGATAATAAGGCGCCAGGATTGTAATGATGTAAACATACGTGAAGAACGTGAAAGAAGATGATTTTAAATAACCTTTTTTACCAATGGATGTGGTAACTTTGATAATTAACTTCATATTTTCATTGAGAAATCGCAATGACCTCTATAAATGAATGTTTTTTATTTATAGTATAACAGCTATGTTGTGAAATTAATATCCAAACCTTGGCTCTGCTTATGGCTACAAACGATTTTTAAACTCCTATTATTTTCTATTACTTACACGTAGCCGAGGGCTGTTGAAACGCAAGTAAGGCCTCATTTGTCAAGAACAAAGATTAATATCTTTAGAAACATATTTACATTTAACGACTTCGACACGATATTGTTTCACAAATATGCCAATTATTATAAATTTAGCAATAAAATGTCAATGATTTATTATTATTTGTATTGAAATATTTTTCCAAAATCCATTACATACAAATTATTGTACTTTTAGTTAGTTATCTGATTGATGTCTTTTTGTTATATAAATTTGGCTGAGTTAACAAGTTAAAGATCGTTTTTCCTTACTGTGATGTAAAATATTAAAAGAAAATAGTTGAGAGAATTACTACATTACATATTTCAACCGATTCTGCTATAGATATATATTTATATATTAAATAATAGTCCCAAAAATCGCATCGATTAGTGTAAAGACCACTCATCACACGTTTTTGCTTATATCGAATAAAATGGTTATAATACATCACTAATTATGATTTTACGGCTGTTCGTTATCGTCTTATTGCCTCGTCACGCACTTCTTCTTAACAAGCCTATTAGTTGTTAGCTATTGTTAGGTACATTTGTTGAATGATATCACAGTTTATACATTAAGTTCATATAAGATTTTCTAAACGAGTCAGTTTGAACAGCCTATAAGTCATTTTATTCAAAAATAAAATGTTTAATTAATCTGATATAAGATTAATTTACATCGAGTAACACAGTAACATCGATAATGTTCGTTACAGAAACTTATTAAATTACTTCCTTAGGAACGCACGCCTTACAACATATGTAGGTATATAATAATATACATTCCTACAAGTTTACTTTACGAAATTAAATTTCATTGCCGAAACCCGACTAAATGAAGTGAACGTATTTTCAGTTAGAACAGCGTGATTATCCATGATATGTATTGTTGGTATAATATCCTTTGACAAACTATAAATTAATAACTCAAGATATACGCGGTGGTTATTAAATTAATATATTTAATGAAGTTAAAGGACACATTTCAAAAACAAACAATTTGTTTCTTAACATAATACTATAAAGAGAACATAAACCACTCTAATACTTTACAAGAATCAATTTAACATAGCTTAAATAGGCTTTATTTTATGCAAGCCTACATTATGTATCTGTTAAGTGACACCGGCGCCACATAACGATCACCTACATAATTATCCAGGCGTTTGTAAACCTAACGTAGTGTTTATCGACTGACACCTATCATATCCAATCAAAACCAACTGATATTAATGCGAATGAAAAGTTTAAATTACTGTTCAAGGATTGTCTTGGTCTTGTAAGTAGATCATAGTAGTTTATTAACTTTAAGGGTTTGGTCAAATGACTATTTATATTTTCGGTAAGCATACAATATTTAGTAGGCCGTCAGCTCAGAATATTATGAGTGGCAGACCCTACCCGACGGTACCAACGATAATCAGTCGTCTGTCCTAATAATATGTGTATATATATATATTCCTGAAATAAATTGCACAAGTATAAAAGGATGGTCTATTGCAAAAACAAATATTACAAATAAACAACAAACACAAAATACTGCTTCTAAGTACCAATAACAATTCAAAATTGCGTTCCATTACCGTTTATGTTACATAATCGTATGATGACATATAGTCGTATGCTATACCTCATTACGTTCATCAGTGTAATACGAGACATCATTAAATATGCAAAAGCTCGCCGGAGGTTATTTACTCTGCGATAAGAGCGACGGAAGTACGTTATCTTAAATAAAACAGAGTTCCTTTGGGACGTGTTCTCGGATCTTATTATGGGACAAAATAAGTAATATCGCCCTATCAATTCGTATGGACACTGCCACTGACAAAGAGAGAGATTTTTGAGATCTGATTAAAGATAACTTCATATTATAATAAAATACAAAGTGTACGAAAAAAAAGAAATAGTTTAGCTATATTGTAAAAACTAAAACCATTGTGTCGTTTTTATCCAACTTCACTAAAATTTATAGATTTTAAGATAATATAATACTGATAGTTAAAGAAATTGCACAGCCAATGCCCTTATTTGGAATTGTCCCCATTTAGCTACCTATCTTGAAATATAGCATCATAATTTACTAGCACTTTGTTGAGAACTCGAGCTAAAAACGAGAAAGTTAAGAAAAAGGAATTTTACAACACAATCCAGTTCAATATCAGGAAAGTTCATTTTCTAAGTACACCTTACCTTTGAATGAACAATTCTGTATTTCCTTCCTTTAAAATCGTGACAAAGTGCTCATGTTATGAATAATATTGCATTTCCTCATCACATTTTAAGCTTACTTTTGTCTGAGCCAACAAACATTTACCGACATTTATTATTATTATATAATATTACCTGCTAGTGGAACTGTACCTAATTATAAATATATCAAGTTATATAAGGAGATATACCTAAAATGTCAGCATTGGTGCAAGTGACATTATCAAGGAATGAAATAAAAACAATGTACATGGTAATTATATTATAACTAATATTAGCTATTCTGTTTTTACCATGTCAGCTTAATATAGATTATTATATAATATTATCGGTAATCTTTATTCAAACAGTAATTAAATTGTAAGTATAGGTAAGTAAGAGAAATATATCAATATTTCTCTCACCTGAATCATTTTTAAATCTATGTCATTGTTTGCTTCATAATTCAATATAATCTCCTCAACAGTGTTATCTGCGTCGTTATCACTCCGGTAATTATGATAGCCCTCTCTAGGTGCTACTGTTTTATGCGCTTAATCAGATCTAAGATACACATGCTCGCCCACCTTAAATTCTCTAGCATTATTAACTATGTTGCATTAAATGAGATTAGGTTGTGTTTAAAATTGTTCTTTATATAATAAGCCGTATAAATAAGTAAATATTTAATAATTACTTTATTTATAATTACTTTACTCTTATAACATCCGTCACTTATTTAAATCAAAATATTAAAAAAAACATTAAATCTAGAACCGAAACGAAGTACAAAATAATAAACCAACTGCCAGCTATTACTGACTAGTTTAAAAGTATATTATTTCACAATCGACATAAAGCGGTTTTACCACATTTCATCGAGACCAAAATGTTTTTTTTTCCCAAAACGCCAAAAAGGGTCCAATTAGTTCCGCTGTGGTGTACGAGTGTTATGATAAAAGGCCCGAGTATAATAGGTCAGGCTTAAGTAATGTTACGGATATGAAGTTATTATGATAAATTATAAAAATCAACGTGAAAATACTTTTAGTACACATAAAATATTTTTACTTTAACTTAAAACATTGGAAAGTAATATTGGAAGAAAATGTTTTTTTATTCTTGGGCCATTTACCGGGCGTGTCCTCTTATTTTACACGACAAATATCCTGCATTCTTTGTAATGTAAATATATATATGTTCAAATATTGGTCAGCTTTCACGTCCTCAAACAAGGCTTATTGTTTTAGGTGATGCGCGGGCGCATGTGAAGCGATGGCGCGCGGGAGCGTGCTCCTCGTGCTATGGGTGGTCGCCGCCGTCGCGGATAAACATGGTAAGTCAATTATTATATTTAAACTTTATATTACGTTATTTAGATTTATTATTGATTTCTTTTTGCTAAGTTCAATTCTTAATGTTGGTGTAATAAAATTCGGTGTTTACTGAATAACTCATAATATAAAAGCTAAGCTCAAATCGGTAGCCGTCTCATAACAATAGGGCTTGAGATCCAAAAGAAATATTTTTTGTGCATATATTTTGTACTGTTATCTAAGAAGCAAAAAAGTTTTAGAAAGGTCTGCGAAGAGGTTCCAGTAAAAAAGTCTCTTAATCGTGACGACCTGCGGGCTACTACCGAACACGACTCTTGCATTAAAACCATCTATAGAAAGATAATCACCTTACGGATTTATTTTATTGTTTGAAATGCAATTGAATAAAAATACGTTCGGAAATAATGTTTAAATTATATTTATAAATTTGATTTTTTTAAATATTAATTATACTTATAAATTTGCTATTTATTAATTTGTTCTATGATTCGTAGTAGAAATTAAAAAGTTGCGTGATATATTTCTTTCTCATCATATCTAAAACTTCTAATTGTGAGACTTACAAGAAGGCATACTCTATAAAGTATAAATAGTTATATTAAAATTTACTTTGTAACATTTAACCTGTAGCTTCACAGTTGCAATAGACTTCCATTAAGAGAAATCCGAGACTAAAATCACAGCTGCTGTGAACGAAACAGAAAATAATAGAAGACCCAGGAGATGCCATTATAACTGTAACAAAGGGATTATCTTGTTTGGGAACCTCTTGACTGGCACTCGAATACTCTTTATATATATCGTGTTACATTACCATCGTAAAGGTGGCTATTCAAGCAGTTTTTGTGGGTGTGGTCGGTTTTTGAATTTTTTTTATACAACAGGGGCGAGAATTTGTCGGTTCCGATACTCAAAGACGGTACTTCAAGGTAATTCAATACTTGAATTTGCACCTTGGAACTGGCACATTTAACTAATCCATCTTTAATAAGATAAAGATGTTTAGTTTCTTTAAGATTTAGATATCTCTTAAAATAAAATGCTTTCATAAATTTTTCTAAAGTCCGTATATTGAAATGATCTTCGTTATTTATTATAACCAACTGTATTATGAATCACAACATGTTACTCCCTAAAATTTGATTAACGCAGCCCATATGAGCAAATCACCCATTCCCATTAACCAGCGTTGTTTTTTACGTCTCAGAGTTAAGTGCATTTAGTAGTAACTGCATCAAGTTGAGTCTTAAAGAACGGATGAGAAAGTTAAAATGAATGTTTTATGACGCTTCTGTCTATCCTTAAATATATATTGTTATGTGTCGTATGAACTTATCTTTAGATGTGGATTTGCTAAATTTCTAGGAACAAGAGATGATAAGCATTTGAATTTAAAAAATATATATAATTTTGCATTTTTCATACATCGTTCTCAAAAAGGACCAGAATAAAAAATTAAAAACTTTCAAAGAATATTTTTTATAGAGGTCTTTTTTTTGGATTTCACTTCGTAGAAAAGATCTTGCCAGCAAGCGGTTATTTAACATTTTAATATGTTATAAGAAAAGTATAAACTTTATACATTTCTTATAATATATACAAGATCATAAAAAAATAATTATATCAATAAATAAATAGATAATTTTATTAAGGAATATTTTTATATTTCCTCAATACTTATCAACCAAAATAAGTGTCAATTAGAAACACCAACGCCGTTCTTAGAATGATTTGTTTTATATTTATTGTGCTTTTACGAGATTAAAGTGCTTGCTATCGTAAGTTAAAAGTATTTATCAATGCACTTAAAAACAGACGAGAGTAACGTCCGATATCTATCATTAAACTGAGTTTTTATTCGGCTATATTTAGTTCAAGTATCATTCACATGGCACTACTCCTATGTGTTATGACGCTGATAAAAGTGTGAGTAAGCCATTAGAAAAATTTAAATATCTGTTACCCTATAAGTGTATGGTGATTTGATAAAAATACGTCCAAATCTAATAAATGGTGAGTGTTTTGTAAATTTTACATTATTTACAACTTACTTACTTACTTTACTTACTTATCTACAACTTACTATCCAGAGAAGGAGTCGATTAATTAAATAATTTTTATTACGTATCATATATTTTGTAAGCTCCATTAATACAAAATGTTACTATTATACGATTCTATATACTTTTAATGTTTGATGAAGATAGAAACTTCTACTGAAACGTGTCTCACAAATGGCATTTCTTTGTATTAAGACATTTCTTCGGTTCAAGTGCAGTCGAAGTTGGAGAATGCTTTCCGGACGTTGATTAAGTATTTCTCATCAATAAAGTCGTCTATCTAGAACATCGGTCAAGTGTAAGATCGAGTTTAGAAGCAGATTGTATTTTATTGTCATTTTGTTCAATATAACTTCATATTATTCATGGTGTCTAAATAAATATAATCATAGGATCAATACGTCTCACGTTATTTTTAGAAGTTAAAGTACTAAATATTTTTTCACATTACATTTAACAGGCAGGTATTTTCTATTTATGAATAAAAAAAAAATCATTAATGTTTAAATAACAGAAATAATAATTTCACGGTACCCAAATAGCAAAGATCTCTGTCTTAATTATTCGAATGCCGGACAAAATGACAGACGGCGGTGCCTTTCAAGTTCTCAGTGGCGCTGATCCGATGAAGTTTGGTTTGTTTTTAGATCTCGTTAGCAGCCACCAAGAATCCGAACATTCATCAGACCTAACATATTTTGCTTCGTGTCGCCGCGATAAAGAATTTCTCCATTTGCATTCAGTCTCTCGTTTATATTTCTCCTCATTTTCAAAGAATTTTAACACAAAGTAAACATTTTAATTCTATTAATTTGTTTGAAATCAGGATTTTTTTTCTTTCAATTTATATGCAATATTTTTTTAAAGCACTTTAATGTTTACACATAAATTTATAACTAATTTAAGTAGATCTCTGAAGATGGCGCCGCTTATAAGTGAAAGATATACATGGCATGTGTAAATATTATAGCATTTTTATGATGCGTGAAAATAAATCCGATAAAATCAAATATTAACCTATAATTCGATGACCCTTAAAACTATTAAAGTTTTTTACGATTCTAAATAATATAAACATAAGTAACTTAAAATACTAAATGAATGAAATTTTAAATGTTGACATTTATAACATGAGACCAGATCGCGCTATAAAATCTAATTAAAATGAATAAAATATTATCGTAGCGTGGTTACACAAACCGAAGCGATAAGAGTCGAACCGAACGGTACAAATGAGGTTCAATCAAATTCTTCGGCGATTCACAGCTTAATAGCATATGTAATTTACCCACGTCAGAATAAATAAGTACGTGACATGGACCTAAATTACAGAAATATCGATATCGATCGATTTTAGCTCATGGTTATAAATAAAGCGATGCCGCTCAAAGCCTTCGTATTCGTAAATATTGATGTCCCATCTATTCTTAGTAGACAGTGACTTGATACCGTTTTGGAGTACTATTATTTTATTCATGCGTATTATATCTTTTTGTTTTTGAAATAGTGTTCGTAACAAAGCTCGTATCAGATTCAAAATTCTTATTTCAGTCATATTTTTTGACTACTTCTATAAATCTCCTCCTTTGTAATATAATATTGTAATTGAAAAGCAAACCTTTAAGAGATAAAACAAAAAAGTGAATAATAATATAAGAAAAATACATTTTCAATGAATAAATGTAGGTCGCTAACACCTCAGGAGCCGCAGAGAATTATAATTTTAATAAAGGTGATTCTGTCGTAACAGCAAAATGAGAGAAAAGGCTCTCGAAACAAATCCCATTAAGGAAAAATAGAATCGAGAAGGAAATAGCGTTCGGTCCCTACAAAAACGGAAATAGAAATATACTGAACGGAAGTGAAACTAATTAAGTTATCCTCGCTCCACTCGACTTGCGGTTTATTTTGGTGCCATTCCAATCGTTTCAAATAATAATACAATTCTAGAGGTATTACTGTCAACACTCTTGTTAGAGTAACATACACTGATGTACTGATAACAATTTCTGAGCAAAATTTTGACGAGGGTGTTTAAGGTTTTTTTTTAGAATTTAAACTTTACAGCTTTCACTTTAGGTTCATTTTGAAGTGTCATGTGAAGATTAGAAAAGTGGGGTATACGGTATCCAAATATCAGCTATGTTTTGCGTGTAAACAGGCGCGAGTGAGGCGTCAAGCCAGGTGTGAACTTTGAGAGAAATCGATGGAAGCACTTGGGGGACGCTTTATTATGACAGTTGCCATTTATTTCAACAAATACGAAATGAATGATAATCTTCAAATGAATTGTAGTATTACCAAATATGTTCATGTTTGTAAATTTTAGAATATTTAAGATTTAGAGGTATAATTGTTGTATATTTATTAATAATTAATACCTAATTTATAATTGTATAATTTTAATAAGCTTTTTTTGCTTCAGATGAACAAAGCTCGACTGAACCTGAACATAGTACAACTGCTCAAACACCCGCAATACCATTGCGACCCGAATATACCCATCCAGCAGGTGTAGAAGCTTTGGATCCCTATAATTCAGAAAAAAATAATCCCTCTCCACATCATCGGGATTATTTAGAAGAGGATTACGATCACGAATCTCGAAAAGAAGATGAACATGACAACAGAGAAGATGCAGATGAACTACCCTCACTATCTGGTGACCATCTTCTGCAAAATTCAGGCGATGATCTTCCCATGTTTTTATTGGAGCCTCAGCATGCCTACGTAGTTCGTAATAAACCAGCAATGTTGAGGTGCCGTGCAGCTAATGCTTTACAAGTGTATTTTAAATGTAATGACGTGCGATCAGTTGGAAGCACGCAATTTGAATTTGTGGATCCACAAAGTGGTGTTAGAATTGTTGAGGCCGAATGTAATGTAACCAGGGATCATTTGGAAGAGTATTTCGGTGAAGATAGATTTTCTTGCACGTGTCACGCTTGGAGTAGTCGCGGTGACATAAGAAGTCAGCCAGCTTTTGTTGAACTTGCATGTAAGTATTTATTATCTCCAATAAATATAACGAATAGTTACTTCGTCACTTTATGAAAATATTATGAAAAATTATAGGCGTTGTCAAATAATTTAACTTTGTATAAATAAAAACGATAAAATTTCTTTATACCAACAAAAGTAATAACATCATAAAAATACTAATAGTAGGTATTGGAATAGTTATAACGTTAGTATCCGGTGCAAACGAGGCGTGGTGCAACATTTCGTCAAAACTCATAATTTGAGAGTTTCCGTTAGCTATTTTTGAATAACCTACTTTTATCGCTCATTTCTTTGACGGACAGTTCTATGAAGTTATTATGGAAATGGCGTAAAGATTGACTTAATATTGAAATTGAATAAGTTAATAAACAAAAATACAAATGTTACACATCAGACCATCTAGTATACATGTTAATTATACATTTCTCGATATTGAAGTATCGTTTCGTTAATGCCTAAATTTTAAAGAAGAAATAAAGTAACAAATTTAATATAACATTTCCAATTAAGCTTACGAACTTGTCTGCCAACTTTATTAAATTGACAATACGAATTTTAACCCTCGCTTCTAACAGGTTGATAAAGAGATTTCTTGACTAACTCTTAAAGTGAAACAATTCTCTGAACAGCTATTTAATATTCACTAAAATTTATATCAAA
This sequence comes from Melinaea menophilus ssp. n. AW-2005, assembly GCA_918358695.1. Taxonomy (NCBI): domain Eukaryota; kingdom Metazoa; phylum Arthropoda; class Insecta; order Lepidoptera; family Nymphalidae; genus Melinaea; species Melinaea menophilus. The sequence continues at coordinate 5,968,845 of OU911057.1, read as the reverse complement.
AGTAGATATCAATTTAATATCCAAATATAATAAATTCTTCGTTACATCAAATAGAAAATAAATTATCTGCTGCATTTAATTTCAACGTAAATTACAATATGAACGTTATTTATTCTATTTAAATGAATCATAAATATGTTCTTCATCTACGTCTAAATTTGAAAGTAATTAATAATTTCCATAGAAATACAATTATTTGAGATTTATTTTGACAAGACAAATGGGAAATAACTAAACCTTGCTATTAAAATCGAGACCAATAAAGATGTATGACTTATAAAATCCATTACAGCAGTTCGATTAAATTCAATCTAAAGTTGATGTAAATCTTTCGCGCTATTAAATAAAAGTCCAAGAAGGCCGTTTCATAGATTTATTGACCATGATTTAATGAAACATGGACCACTTAAAAAAACCGTTCTAAGATTTTTTTTGAAAATAGATTATAATACTTATCCCTCATAACCTTAAACTTAAATTATTAAAGGTTAATAGGTCTATTTTGCAGTAAATTTGATAAAAATCATAAAGAATTACGGTTACATTCTATTGTTAGACTGTACTATTTTTCTTCTTAGTAATTTTCTATTATATGTTATATTATGTATTTATCAAGGTTTCCGCTAAGCCTTGATTTATAATCACAGTTCCGTCTATATTCACATCCACTATACCTATGCATCGAGTCTTATACAGGAAATGAAATGGAGCTGGTGAATTTATAGCTTTGCGCAAACTGCCGGTGTTACCCACTTATCATTTACGCCCATCAGCAACCTCACATTTACGCCTTGAAAGTTTTTAATGAAATTTTATTTCATGGATGATTTACTGTTGTTTTGAGTTAATTTTATCTGAACTTGTTTTTCAGATGAAGTTTTCAAGATATAAACAGTTTTATTCTTATTATACTTTTTCATTTTCTTTGATATGTCCGTAAAATAAATATATTTTTGAATGTCAACCCGTAAAACTATCACACTAAAGGAAGACTATGTTCCGTAAGATATATTAATATAGTAGCATATAACATATGCTGCTATATTAATGCTTTATTAATATATCATAATATTAGATATAACTTTAATATTCTTCCTACATTACATAAATTACCAACATGTGTTACAACATAAAATTTTATAAGTAATTTAGAGATTGAGTAAAGTACATCAGGCGCTTGTAAATCTTCGACTAGAGGACTTAACCGTGACAGTCTTCTTTAGGTACCATCATTAATAGACATGGATACCACTTGGGAGTGTATTTAAAGCACTCACGAAACAATTAAAACTGTCGGGATGTAAATTTAGAGGCGTTTGTAATACACGTTGCTCTGCGCAATTAGAACCGAATGGGAGTGTCTCACTTCTCTTCATGTATATTTAGAGTTTATTAGTTCCTGCGCGTGCTTTTTCGGCATCACTCTCTTACTATTTACTATTTAAATTTTAATATGAAATCATGAGTTTTACATTTTACTAGATATAAATAAACGTATCACTTTTTTTATATAACTCATTAAAGGAATCGTAAATAGATCTTCTTCTTCTAGACTTCTAACTTCTAGATTAAAGGTCCAGCTTTTAACTAGAATTTAGAGTATTTGTGAAAGTAAATAAAACATTTAGTTATCACATAAATTATATCTCAACTGTTTTAGTTAATGGAATATAAAAACAAATTTGTATCTCACAGATAATCTGTATAATGTGTCAAGGAGGATAAAGTACGGTCGAAAATTGTGGCAAATAATTTATAGTGTCATGGATTTATTTGTTGTGACTTAAATGCTTTTAATAAGTACATTTACAATTTACAACATCTGTCTTGGCTGTCGTTTACAACTGCGTACAAAATTACGTTTTCTCATTAAGATACTATTAATAAATCTTTTGATGTTCACCGGTAAAGTTCCGTATAATACCAAGACTATAAAAGTCTATAACATTTTTATCGGTCATCGCATAATCTTACACGTTTTGTTTAGATATAAACATCATCATATAAACTCGCTAAAGCATCTTAAACCTGTGAAAAGCTCTAGTTGAAAATGCATAGCGAGCAAACAATAGACTCAGCAAATCTCTTTTAAAACAACCGCACTACAGGCCAGCTAAGCAAACACATCACACCGACGTATACATCAGGACGCAGGCAAGTAATGGAGCGTATACTCCCCAGATTTATGGCTTCGCTCCGCTTAAAGCACTCAAGAGTTGAAACGTTCATTTTGCACAGAGTGTACGTGAACTAGAGAATATTAGTTTTGCTCGCAATCGTTTCAAAACAGATGATATTTATGTGGCATAACATGAAACTGCTTTAATCGTATTCTCAGAAATCATAACAGAGTTGGTGTCGTATACATTATTGAATAGGAATAGAGTTCAGTTGTCTCATATTCAGTGGAACAATACTTAGTAAAATAATTTACTAAATCTTTCATACCAATAATGGCGTTTTTATAAAATGTATGATATATAGAGTCTTGTCACAGATTCCGGAGATGTAGAGTTACATTTCAAAGAAACTATATCGGTTTGCAAGCAATGACTGATCAGGGATAAAATAAATTTATATGAAAGAATTACTTTATCTATTATCACAAGTAACCTTATCTCCCTTATTAACAACCGAACCACCAACATAATGTTAATTGTTTAATGAAAAGCAATTACCGTTCCTGAAATTATACAATCGAAGGACTCCGTATATTCTTTATTAGGATTGACGTGGGAAGACATTTCATCAATGGACAATTAATAAGCGGAAACGATAATTAAATTTCTGTTTATTTTTTTATTAAACATTTTAGGACACGAAGTAATAAATTGTACTGAATTGATAAAAAATATTATTTCGATTTAATTTTTTGTTGTTATTATTTTTATATTATATTCTTGTGATATTTTAGATTAATAAATGAAAATTATTATTTGCATTCCAAACTCTTGTTTTAATTAGAACTCAAACTTTTGATTTCGCTTACAACTTGCACCACAAAGCATCTAAACTAGTTACGCAATACCGATTCTATTGTACAAATAACAATTATTCAATTACTATGAGCATATTGTTAAGATATCACGTGTCCTATAAATTGATATTGACGTTTGATCTCCATACCGTGGATTACTTTGTTCGTTTGTTAGTTATTAATTTTGACGTATGCGGGTCGTGATCTAATTAGTTCTATGATAGTGACAAAATTGTTACAATAGACTATGTATATTTATTTTGTAATCAAAGTATGATCTGACAAACTGCCCTTCATTAATATATTGTCTTATTTTTTGTCAGTTGTAAATAACAGATTATAATTATATCAACAGATCTGAAAAAACAGTTTGTCATGTCACCATCGCCCACATCAGTGGAGGCTGGATCTGCTGCCTCTCTTCGCTGCTCACCACCAGCTGCAGCACCACCGCCACGAATTTCCTGGCTGAAGCATGGCATACCACTGCAGCAGGATCACAATGTACTGATATCTGCTGAGGGGAATCTACTTATATCCAGAGCCACACAGCAGGTTACTGTTTACTTTATATAGTTACAAATATAACATAAAATTCGGCATGAAACTAAAAAAATATACAAATAACAAATAGTTATTTAAAAGAGCTAAGAGATTTTACTCTAAAAATGAATTAGTAAAACATTTCATTGTATAAACGACCAATGATGCATCTACGAACATTTTGAAAGTTAGTGTAACTATTACTGATGATAAAGTACATAATATGCACACATTGGAACACTTGGCATGTACTGTAGTGGACTTTCTGGAAATTTAATTATTCCCATTATATTGAATTGCAAAACAACCCACAACCACGCATATTGAACTTGAGTTTCCGCTAAATACGAATTTCATTTGCATAAATGCATTGTAACTTAACTTTACAAAAAAAACTTTAAAAGATATTTATTTATCTTTCACATCGTCGTATACCACAACTTGAAAAATAAGAGATAGTTTTAAAATTAATAACATTAAATATTATTATTCAAAATATGAAATAACTTAACATCTTAGAAAACATAAAAATACAAACTTGTTAAATATTTTTATAAAAGAACTGTATTTGTATTGTAAGTTTTATTTATTACACTTTTATATCAATTTATTTTCCGGTGTTAAGTCATTCCTATAACACATTTGTGTTGCTTTTGACAGTTTTATGTTTAAAACCTTGTTCACATGTAAATAAATTAATTCATTAGCATTCTTAATTCATTTTTAATGTTCATATCATACAATAAATCTAATATCACCAATCTAAATCTCCATTTGTAATTTATTGTATCATAAAATAAACAATTAAAAAACCACCGCTCAAATAATGAAATCGTTCGCTAAAGCATCTGTTTGTATAACTTCAGGCCTTTGATATACGAGACACTCAAATTCACATATGAATGTGAGAGCTGAAAAACATAATTTAACAATATTCGTACATGTGGTTAGTGAGTCACTCTCACTCATGACATCCTTCCATTCAACTTGTTTATAACTCTTGATTATATGAATCAGATGCGGCTTTGGATTCATTTATTTTTACTTGTTCTTACATAAAGTAATTTCTTTGCGTATTATATGAAATATCTTTGTCCATATTTATTTAAAAGAGAGCCAACCTATTTAAAATATTCATTTTACAAGAAATTAATTTGATATAAGTTGCAAAGTAATAATATATTTAAATGAAGGCTAATTTATAAGCAATTGTATGTTGCTTTTTGCTTTAGTAATCCTTTAGTAATTGACATAAAAAACTTATTTGAGAAACTCGTAATATTAAACGTTTACAAGCAATGTTATACAAAATTATATTTTAAAACATAACAATAGAAACTTTATTAAGTTGTATTAATCCGAATCCTGTTTGCTGAATCATTGAAGTTGGCTAAGATTGAAATCTGATAACGCATTGCAAAGCTCGGTGTTGGCGCGGACAATCACATCTTGTAGCGAAATGTTTCATCGGCGACTGCGACTAATTAGTCGAGCAAGGCAGACATTTATTAATTGCGACACAAGTCTCTGTCGGATGGAATCGCCTTTTTGTCACGTTCCGCTACACTCCTTCAAAGCTGGACGTCGCTTGATAAAATTCTGAAGGCTGGGTTAATGTAATTTTATATTTCGTGGAAGGGGACATTTGTCTTGTGAAATTATATCACGCTGGAATTAATATATTCAATCTCATTAATTATTGTCATATTACAAAATGTGTGTGCATTTATAATAAAATAACGCATTTCCATTATTTGGCTAACCAATGTAACATACGTTATAAATTATTTTTATTTAAACAATGTTAGTTTTGTCATTATATTTATCTACGTTAACATATCATATCTATTTTGTTAATAAGTAGAATTTTAAATTATAACATGCATATGAATACAAACACACGTGAAATACATAATTACACTCACGGTCGAGTATCCACTAATCAAGTCTAGCCATGACAAAATTGCAAATAACTCACACCATCTCCAGTTTCCTACGCAGGGCACTCACTAATTAGCCTTTGCGGCGAGGCATGGATTAATTGCAACCAGTGTCACTGGATCCGTAACATTATCTCTGTAGGTGTTGGAGCCATTTTCTTAATTAAATGTAATGTTTATAGTCATGCGTTTACATCGTTCAAAGTTATCTCCATCTAATGTTTCTATTGACTCGACACGAACTTGCAATAAACAAATGGTTTTCTGTATTTTCAATTTCTTTCGAATAATTTACTTTATTTAAAGAAATAGTTCTTTAGGTACTAAAACATGTTCAATATCATAATTGAACATTGCATTTTGAACATATAAATGATGTTTTCATTGTTCTAATATAATTATTTTTTTAGGACATGGCAAACTACAGCTGTGTGGCAGAGAACATCGCGGGTAAAAAAATATCCGAAGCTGCGACATTAACTGTTTATGGTAAGCTTCTTAGTATTTTACATTAATAGTTTTAATTAATAATAAGTGACATGTATGTATGTGTGTGTGCAGGTAGTGCCGCACACGCTACATCATTTACAAGTTGTAACGGTTTTCGTTAGTTTTACTGTTAGTAATTAATACAATATTCATGCTTAGCTGTAATTATGAACCAAGAGAATGTTTATATGACTATTGATTTAGGCCAATTAGTAAATAAAGAATACATTAACTATTTCTCTGTACGTTATTTTAGTTATTATATTTATACGATAATAATTCAATAACCTCTTTAAACTTTCAACTAATTTAATTAATATACCTATTCTATATACATTTAAAATTTTATATTTATAATTAAATGAATCATTGTAAAGGTTAGTGAATTAATTGATAAAATTTCTAACAAGTAAAATTTTATCGCAGGATACTTACAAAATTTCCCGTAATATTAATATGGTTTAATAGATACTTTACCGGTTTTCTACTTTAGCACCTTAATATGACTAAATCCTTCATGGCTGCCATAAAGAATATCACATAATATGATCACCGTAAACTAGCTTTAGTGGCTCGCCTAACTAGGCGTCTAACATGTTTTATTATTTCAAAGATAATTCATCTGACAACCGACTCTTCTTGATGCTCTTTAACGCTCATTTCACCCTCTCTTGTCTGTAATAACTATACTTTAGTGAGATCAAAGGGCACGCGCCGATGGCTTGCAATTATTGCAGCGCAAGCGCATGGGAGAGTCATTAGAGGAAGCGCCCACGCCATCTTGGAAATATGGCGCCTGCTTAACTGATTGCAATCAGAACCTCTGACTTAGCACGTCCAAAATCATAGTCTGATTAAATCTAGGTTATAATAATACATTGAGAACCTTTTGTTTAATATATTAGTGAACAATGTTCAGTTTCGCATTTAAATGAAAAAATACCCGCTACACTTTTGAAGCCATATTGTCAATAAAGTCTGAGCGTGACTTTGGGAACTTTTGGAAAATTGTTATTAACATCAAATAAAAGAACAATGATATAGCCCGCATAAATATTAATAAAAAAAACAATGGCCGCTTTGAGTTCTTCAAGCAATAATATCCGCAAAGCTTAGTTTAGCGATGTGCAGATAAAATGACAAGCCGACGCTCGGAGTTTTTGTACCTAATTTTACAATGTGAAAAATAGGATAATATTTATTGGATGATAGAATTGAATATTTCTAATTCATATATACATTGAAAGACGGAATACATATAAATAATATAAAAAAAAATTGAAATAAAATCGTTTAATATATTGGTCATCTAAAATTAGAATCGACGCCTTATATATGGTACTAACTCAACTACGTCCAAACTTCCAACAACACACGACACACAGACAGTTGTTAACAAACCGTAAAAGCATTAGGTAGTTTACCCACAGAATTTTCATTAATTTCCCTCTAGACACCAAACTCAAGTGCTATCTACACTTAGTGGTTACCTAACGGAAAGTGACCGAATCCGCGGGAAATTGGTTGTTTACTCTGTAAATTCCGCTTTAGAAACGAAGGTTCTAATTGGAATAGTTGTTCCTGTTCCCAATTTCCGGAGAACACTGCTATTAGATTATGAATCTTTTTATTAAAGATTTTTGGGTCTGGGTTGTAATGTGAACAAAACCTGGATATAAATAAAATAACTTTTTTCGATGTGAGTGCAGTTTAATAATAAATATACATTCATGACAAATTGTGAATTTTTACACTGAATTGAAATGAATAAGAACATTGATCAATTGTCCCTCAATGTAATAAATAGAAAAGCTTGAACAAAATTATTGCAGGATATTTAAAAGGTCGAGTGAAAAATGTAAATATACTCGCAAAGAGGAAAAAAATAAAATGATTCTTAAAAATCTGTTTTTATTAAATTATTTGCAAGACTATTTAATATCAATCAAATCTCAAATATTAAACAGCTTTATTTATACGGTAAAGAGGTAAACAATAGTGAGCCTTCCTCCATGGCATGACGATCAATCACGTGTTAAAACTAAATACTCTTTGTTTACCGTGTTGAATATTAAAATCCATAACTAAGTCGCCATGTTTGTCGGCGAGCCTTTTATACCCTGTTCACAAAATTAATACATTGTTGTGAACTTGTTTGTTATTTCGTCACGCACAGGCTAATTGATGGATGGCTTACTTTAGGGAACAAAACTGTAGGACTCTCCATGTAATGAAAATTTATGTTATTTGCAGTGACGCTGCTACATTTTATTAATCTTTGATTGTACGGAGCTTAAAAGAATAAATTAAAATTATAAAATTTATTCTTGCATAAAGCTTAATGGTTTCTTCACACCAGAGATTTAAATTAAGTGAAAGTGAACGATTAAGACTATTTTGTAATTATAATTCGTAAGACCGGAATAGAACTCCGATCTTAAATTAATTTGAGTCCATTATATATTCATTACCTTCTTGACTATTATCTTACTAATACCAAATCTAATAAACTTAATAGATTACCAAAAACTATTATACGAAGATCTTTATTTATATTAATACGCTTATGGCGATGCCGAGATGAAATGGGCAATCAACTTTTATAGTCGAATGGAAGAGAACATTTTAAACCACGGGTGGTCCCTGGTCCTATATTAGATTTTTGTAAACTTGACCTTTAGTACAGTCATTTAAATACCTACCTCATAATTGATTATACGAAAAAGGTAGTCCCTTTATACAGAAAAGATACCAACCACTTTGGATCTTGGTAAAATATTTTTAGTTTATTTTATAGTAAATGTTAAAAACTTTTTGTATCTGTATATAAGAAAGGGTCGGTGAGACAGGGTTCTGTCTGTAAATATATATTGTATTAAAAGGGTAGAAGAGGAAATATTCTTCGGACAGATGGACAAGCGGAAATTACAAAATTATGTGGGCTTCTTTTGGCAAAGCCGGAGAAATGAATAGGGTTTTTCCTTTAATTAAATAAAAATATGTAATATAATACAATTTATTAAATTAAAGCACAATGATTAAGATCTACTTTAAAAACTTCCTTTAATTTGATTTGGTTATAGAATTAATTTGAAAAACAATTCACGTTTGCATGTTCAAATATTTTGTATTCCATGTATATTTTAATGTATTACTGCCTAAAATATTGAAGTTCATATTTTATTCAGTTTTTTTATATTCATAAAAAGAAATTATAATCTTTACAAGTAATAACTTGAAGTCACTCATGAACAATGTGTTATATTCGTGGCCTCATAATATACGACTATAACAAGATTTTTTCCTACATATTTCTTAATTATCCACACTACCAGATCATTTTTGGAGCAAAAAAGGCGCCCATTAATTCTAATTCTCAAGGAACATGTGGTGTAGTGTGAAATCTGACAATTTATAACCGTTAAGATAATGTAACCCCATTATATGTAATTTTGGGGAAGTATCAGCTATTACGATGCGTTTTAGGAAAGCTTCCTTCAATGGGAATGAATAGTAATGTTACTGTGAAGCAATCTTTATTCTCTGTAATGACTTTCTAGATTTATCTATAATTTTATCTGTCATGGTGAACCTCTTATGATTTAAGCTACATTCAAATCGAGTTTTAATACATGAGAAAGTTTAAAAATTGTTGTTTTATGAAGGATAAATATTTTTGAAAGTTTTAACGGATCATAATATTTACCTTTAAACGGTGATAATGCGAATAATAGTTAAAAAATTCGGCGAATCGAATTGCAAATTGTGCTTAAGAGACCATTTAAAATACTATTATCGATGTTAGCACCTAGGTGACCTAGGCACGCGACCTAGCATGTCTGTATAGCATGTACGATCTCAGAAACGATATAGAATTTTACTTCGACCGAATACGCATTGCGTGTTTTATTTATTTTTGTAATAAAAGCTATTTAATTAGATTATTTGTTGGTTCATTAACTTAAATATGTTTTAGGCGATAATAAAAAAAAACAATTGTTTTGCGATTATTCTTTAATAACACCTGTTATATGATTTCGTTTCTTTGTATATTGTTTAATGATAACACTTAAATATTAAATCCATACATATCTTTGTTGTAGAAATATAGATATAAAACTTTTCATATTGTTTAGAAAATTCAATAGTTTTTTCTTTTTGTAAATACTAAAAACAACTGAATTGAAATATTACTCTTCTCTTGTCGTTATATTGTCGAGAAGAAAGTTATTAAAATTTATTTTAAATTGAGTAAAATACATGTTTCGAAACGCACACTACAAAGAAAAATAACAGTTATTTTTATAAAAATTTACATATTATATAACCGTATTTCATAAAACTATGAATTATTACTATAGCCATAATGGTTTTTTTATCTGTTAGTCAATGGCGGATGGAGTCCTTGGGGTCCTTGGATGCAATGCCGCTGCAGCGGTCACATAGCAGGTCAGCGTCGCTCCAGGACCTGCACTGAACCTCATCCCCTCAATGGAGGTGCTCCCTGTCAAGGTCAAAGCGTTCAGAAAACAGCAGATTGCTTACTCTGTCAGAATGGTGAGTTGAACTATTTTTATCCTTTGTATATTCCAATTTTTATCAAAGAATCCTTAGTTTAGACTTTATTGTGCAATCATATTCATTTAAATTAGTTAAATTTAATAACTAAACTACGAATCTTACTGTGTAAATACGATCTAAAAATTATCACTCATTGCTTAAAGAAGAATTTAGAATTTAGCTTCTCTTGAATCTTAGCTTTTAGTGAAAACGCTACCACAATAAAAAAAAACAATAGCGCAACCATAAAAGCGGTTAAAAACAATATTTTTTCCTATTCTGAATAAAATAATTATATACGTGAAGTCTATTGGTCTTGACACATAACAAATTTTCTATACCTAATGTATAGAATTCTAGATATTTCCTCATTATTGAAAGTAATAATTCAGACCATAATAAAATATGAGGCAATCAAACCTAACATTGAAGTAATAAGTCCAAGAGTCGAAGTGACTTATTAAGTCAGTCCCTTTGATGGCGACGTACAAAGACTGTAATTAGTATGAGTCCGTTTTATGTACCGTGTATGATTTATGAATCTATGAGGAATGTTAATGCAATTACTGGATAAGATCAAAGGTGTTATGGTCATGAGTGTATTCGCTAAAATTTCGTATTTATCTGCAATCGTTTTTAGTATCAAACGATTTTTTCGTGTATCTCGTATATATTTATGATTTGTTTCAACAATATAAATTAAATTTGAAATAAAAATCATTCTTATATTATTTATGCTTTTTTTTTTAAGAAATTGATTCAATAATTGTCTGCATCAGTTATATGTTCGTATCCAAATATCTTAAACTAAGTTTTGAATTTCGAATGTTTATAAGTAATAATTTTTTTAATGCTTGCTCTGAAGACGGATACAATATGGATCTCCAAGTATATGATAATACACAACAACTGCTAATCGGTAAGTAAAAGTAGTAACATTCAAATTAATGGTGGACGCGATTTATTAATTGTTTCTTTTAAAACAATTACAATTCAAAGCTTCAAAAGGGCATTGTTATTGGCTTCAGTAGCGAGAAACCAAGCGGTCCAATTAAACAACGGGAATAAATAAAAAGAAAACAGGAACCACCCACTTACGCACCATAAAAAGCACGTGCTCAAAAATCTTTACAATCTCACCATATCTCCCATCTGAACTATAAAAACCCGCAGTTTAATACATAAAGCTATAAACTAAAACGCGGTGGTCACATCAAAGACTAAGTGTTTCATAGCGATAGTAAAATTACATGAGCAAAGCTAAAGGATTTTTCTTTGATACAGACAGTCAGACAATTCTGCAGACAAATAGCTATTATATTGATTTTATTCATCAGTTATTTCAAAAGTATACTATATTATATGTTATAAACAATTATACTTATTATAATACATATATGTTTATAAACAATATAATAAAATACCAAAGAATTTATTTTGTAAACCGAATCTCTCCAAATAAGCTTAAATATACTATTATATTTCATAAAGGAATATATTATATTTCTTGCTTTACAAACGTAGCGTCCGTATGTATAACTAAATAGACCAACCGGGTAGACAATAAAATATAATCAAGAGTATTTCTGTGCATTTGTTCATTGTTCTAATTGCTTACACATGTCACTATAACGAGAACGTTACGTGTGATGGTTAAAATGTGTCCCCATGAGCTGGTTTTATTTAATTGGATGAGAACTGCATTATATAATATAATTAATAAAAAAAATTACATGCAACTGTTTATAGCCTATATTATATTTTTATTTAAACTGATATCAATACTTTCATTGTTTATATACACAATAATAAATTGTAAAGGTTAAACTTAAAAATAAATCAATTAGTGTATTCTTCAACCTCTTGAAACATTACAAATTTACAAATAGACAAAATTTATTACTTTAAAAAGACATTGAGGGAGAAAAGGATGTGAAAGTCCTTATATCATTGTTTCTTCTCTAACGAACCTCGACTGATTTATGTGTGAGCATTAATTAATAAGAAACGACGCACACATATGTACATTATGCATGCGGGATCTTTAGAGGAGTGAATTATTGATTGGGGCATATCAAAGGCAGATTGCGATAGTCATTACAATGACAATGTTATAATTAATAATTTTAACATAACTGTATAATTGTCTTGTATAGAATTAGTTTAATATGTTGTATATTATTAAAACTTTAAGTTTCTTCTCCATTCACAGCATAATGTATACAGCCACAACGGTAATAACTTTTTGAGCTTGTTAAGTAAAAATAAAAACATGTCGCTAACTTCTTTAACTTGTGACATCCAACGCAAAACGAATTCAAGTCTATTATTTCTTTTGTAAAAAACATGTGATTTATTCCTCCCTGTGAGAGCGTCTTGGTGCTCTTTAATTTCAATTTATAGAGCTATACTTTATAAGAACCGTGTTGTATTATTAGATACAATTAATAACTTGACAACGATATATTGTACACGCAAGGCCGTGCAAGCCCTTTGAATACTTAATACTTGTAAATGAGAAAATAGAAGATAATTATCCCGAGACTTTATATTTATTCTTGCAAGTTTCTATATAATGGGTATCTAGCAGACACATACTGGAACACATTAAGTATCAACGACATATTAACGGTCTAATATTCGGTGCAATATTCCATTATTAGACTGTATCGAATTTGCAAATGGCCAGTTTGCATGCTCCAATGTATTAATAATATTGCATGGTATACCTAACATATCAATTTCGTAACAGGTATTATACACGTAGTTGCTACGTGATTCACTAAATTATTAATATTATACATATATTATATTATATTAGACAATTATATAAAACAAGGAATATAATGGTATTATATTTTAATATTAATTGATATTTACTGTCTTAGCAATTTTGTATGTAGCATACACACTTAAAGATTTTCAAATGTTCGATTTTGTATTAAATAGAATGCTTATTTTGATTGCGGTAACTGTATGAATATTAAAGGAGAAGCAATTGATTAAGCAAGTCAATCAACGTTACCTCATTCATTAATATACAATCCTTTAATATATTCTGGTATAAGCGTTCAGGTAAACATAGTGTTTCCCTTACCATTTAATTGTATTCTAAATTAATTTTAACTTGTTATATATAAACTGTAAAAATAGTTTTTAGTTTTTTATTTATTCTAATAAAAACTCTTAAATTAAACTAAAACATTCTATTATATATTGAATATAGTTTCATTTGAATTTCTCTGTTCCTAGCATCATCTGGTCGTTGGGGAGTGTGGACCGAATGGTCGGTCTGTGGGTCCGACTGCAGACAGACCAGGCGGAGATCGTGCACGGGGGACACGTGTACTGGAGCTCAAGTACAGCATGCTGATTGCGTTGGTGACTACTGTGGAGTTCATGGAGGTTGGTATACTATCATCCTTATCTGAATTACCTTGTCAACGATACTTCATCACTACTTCCACACAACCCTCTGAGTTGTCATTCAAGTGCTGACATCCAATTCTTCTAATACCTAAAATTAAATTAAGTTTTAAAATAATATTAAGAAGCCATATTAAAAACGTTCTATAAGGAAGTAATGAAATACCATTAAGATTCCGAGATCGCCGTTACATAAACCCAAGAACTTTATTACGATCTCACTTCCGAAATTTATACAACACGTGTTTATCTCGCGCCCTAAATAGATGTACTAACAACGAATAAATATTGGACTGATGTCTAGGATCCGCTGTCACGCTCTCCAGTTATGAAACCATTCCTCAAGGGACATGTTAATTAAGTCGATTCTATGAAAAGCAAACTGTTACGTTCAACCAGATGCCATAAGACTAAAAATATACATCCTTTTCCGCGCGTTCATAACTATGAATGTTACACAGACTGGTCGCTTTATAAAACATGCTATCGGTAACCATAACTTACCAACGTAATTTGATCTACCATACCTTCAGCAACTCCTAGAACTTTTATGAGCCAAACACGTAGATAAGGAGTATAAAAGTTCCGCTATGAGTGGTCACGTTAAAGATTCGAGAGATACTAAAATCGGGTGCCGTGACCATCTGGCTCGTATCAACGTCTAAATATAGCAGAGGACCTAAAATTTTATAGTATACTTATGTAGCGGTGACTTAAATATTCATATCTTCATGGTTTGGACTTAAATTGGACAAACTCGTCTCGCGTGCCTTATAAAACATATTGTTTTTCTTTTTCATTGTTAGTTGGCACTACTTTTTATTTATGTAATTTACGCTAACGTTTTCCATATAAATGCAAACAACTCGTATGCAGAAAAGGTAGATAGTGATGACACAGGCTGCAGTCTCCTTCTTTTTTATTTGCCCATTCTACATGCTCAATCCTTAATTTACTGTCTGGCTCCGTTGCTCTTAATCGGTTATGATGTTTTATTTTCAGGTTTATAGGAACGTATAAAATTTTAGCAATTCGTTTGAAAGCCTTTTAATGTTTAATGATCGGTGGAATTTTTATTATCGAAATTTTTACCCGCCGACGTAATTCCCATGGTAGGCCCAATCCAATATACCAAATGGAAAATGATCAGTCCATATTTTGTTTATAATGGCAATAAATCACGTTGGTGGCCCGGGTTGACGCTGTTTCAATTTCCTATACTGTTTATCGTACATTTTGATAAATAGCCCACGGCAACCAATATTTGGTTAAATTCTCTACAAACGCTTTCTTTTACGCTAAATAAATTTAAAATTTTGACATATTTGTTTGCAAAATGCGTGTATTGCTTTTATTTACATAGTCGATACTGATAATTTAGTAATATTGCTTCTGAAATGAACATTGAATTCAATACAGGCCAATTATATTTTTATAAAATTATATCTTTGTACGTTTAATATCGTATACATAAACCAATTCAAAAGTGTTATGCAACTAAATTAAATTCAATACGGACGTAATATAAAAATCTGATACTCGTGTATTAATTATATTACGAAACATAAAACGGTCAGTGGATCTCTCATAATTCAAGTAGAGTTAGAACATCAGTAAATTGCCCACATGAAAGGTGAACCATTGAATACCAAGACCATGGAAGAGACTCATTCATTTGCACCGAGCGCCCTCTTCATTAGCCTAATTGCGTACATACAAAGGGGAAAATGGTGAAATTTTATAGCTGCCTTTCAACTTTTGTTACTTAAACAACTGAATAGTTCATTTGTTACACAAATCGTATGAATTAGACACGAATTTTCATTTATATTGCTAATAGATTTTAAAATATCTGTTCAGGTTATAGTGATTTATAATCAATTTATCCGACTGGTTAGTTTTACATTTCTTACATTAATATTTATAGCTATCATTTTTATGTTAATTTAATGATTTAATCTTATGTGAGACAATATAATTTATGACGGGTATAATGGCTTTGATCTCAAACAACTTTTTCTTTTAAATAAAAATAAACTTAACATATATTGCCAATTCATGGACAATATCTTGAACCATTTGTTAATGTTTTATTTATGGGCTCGTGGGAATTAATTCAATATAAATTCAATCGCGGCGCAAAATAACAAATAAAAATATGCAAAGGGATGTACGATGCAGTTCTCATTACTGGAGGTGGGCTCCGTAAATGATTTGTTGTGATTTCACCGAGAGAGCTCAGCGGGTGATCACAAACTGCATGCACATATCCCTAACCTATACTAGGCCATAATAACCATTATATCTATCGGCTATGGGACTACATTTCCATGCAAGCGAAATGGAAAATTTAATTCAGGATGGCCTCCTACCACGTTATGGTGAAGCGACAAGGGTTCGTGGATTTCGATTGGATTCAGTATCTCAAATCTCTTTGCAACGGACTAGGATATACGACTGGCACTGACAAATGTTTACACAGTGTACAAATTTCAACATAACCCTTAGACAGCCAGCGGGGTGCATCGAGCCCCAGCGGTTTTATTTTGTACTTAACTTTTTATTGTCAATATAAAACGAAGCGTTCAAACATAATTTTATTTACTATTTCTGTTTTACTATTAAACTTTTATAATATTAAGGAAAACCTCATCCTTAAAAATGAAGAATTACGAAAATGAAATAACATCAAAAACAGAATACCCTACCATTTTTTATGAAATATAGAAATAAGTTATCACCACATTCGATACGAATAAACTAATACGATGAAGTATTTTTCTTTACATTATTTGGAAATTTCAAGCTTAATATCACGTTATGAGTCGAAAGACCACTGGGAAGATCTCTAAGTCACTAGAGGGTTAATCGGATAAACATAAACACGTACCACACGTAAATTAATTCTGTTGGTGTCAAAGTTTTACGATAGTTTAGTTAACGACTGTATTCAAGTAGCGGATGTATGATTTATAATAAACATAGGTCTCAATAAAACTGAGGAACTTGTTTCAGTTTTATTGATAACCATTAAACTTGAGATATTTATCTGACTATATAAGTATATAACATACAGAATAAATATTTTAAAAAATGTTCCTACTACAATAAAATATAGAATAACTGTTAAATAAAATCGTAACTTTTAATTCCATCTGAGTCAGTTAGGTGCTCCACCAGTGCTAAACCAGTCTAGTATAAATTATTTAATTCTTAACAAAATTAGATTGCACTTAAAGCCACGTAGTATTTAAAGAAATCTCGTCTGTGAAATCAATTTATCAATGTTACGTTCGGTGTACTAGTTCAAGTTGAGAATTCCAGATTAAGCATCACTGACCTGGGTTCATTCTATACTTTATAGCACATTTCCTTTTTAGAATAGTTACGTGCACGACATATATTATATAGCTTTCTTAATTTGTATTTCATTGACTTCCGTTTATATTACATATACATATTTAATAATGCAAAAATTAACCATCTGGGGATATTATAGACTATCAATTTTTGTTCAAAAGTTATTTTTGATAAATCTAAATCGATTTTGATTGAACTTTCACAGTTTAAATTATCGCTTAAAAACATAGTTTTACCTGTAAATAAAGCGCTGACAAAGCTTTTACTGCAAAACTTCAGTGTAAAAAAATTAAAAATCTAGTCATTACACATAGTTCGTAGCAATCTCTACGATATAAAATGTAGGTCAAACGTGGCCTGGGTGACAATACCACTATCTATCGAGTAGATTAAATGTGAGTGCCTAGACTTGTAGAGACCTAATAAATAAATGTCGCAAGTAGCTCGGATAGTGTAGTTAATTTAAAGAGATAGGAATTAAGCGCAGGCTATATTGTATTTTAGAATTTTGCAACCCACGTAAGACAGAAGTCATTGGTTTTATCCATCTAATGATTCACTTATGTGGTTGATTTTGTTTGGATATTATTGTAAGAAATAGAAGAAATAATGAGGCTGTTTGGTAATTACATTTAATATGATTGTTTGTTAATAAATAATATATATGAAGGAGTAAAGGAGAAAAAGAAGAAGAAGAAGCATATATATATATACACCTAAGTCTGTTTTTACTCGGTAGATTGGTTCCAGAAAACACCGTGTAAAAAAAGACATTGATCGTATACAAAAATAGGTGAATGGTTCCTAATCTCTAAAACCTCTTAAAATTAGTGAAAAACAAGGATTTTTTAAGAACAAGTACTCATATTTATTTAAATAAATCACATATATGTACAATGTTTATTTTTACAAGCATAGTTATTGAAGATTATTCACAAAATATTAACACATTTCAATTGTTCTGACCAGTAAATTTGCTTGTATGCACTAAAAGGGAATTCCCCTAAATTTGTGATTATTTCGCAGAAATTAAATTTGACAAAAAAAAATTAATCCCAAAAAATTTTAAATCGTACTAAATGGAATAAAATCGTGTAAAAAATTTTAAAATATTTTATTTTCAAACCGTGTTATATCAAAACCGTGTAAAAAAGACCGTGTAAAAACAGACTTAGGTGTATATACATATATAAAGTAGGTGCATTATAAACGTAAGGAATACTCTATGCCGCTTCATATATACATAAATATAAATGCTAAACCTCCATAATAACCTCAGTATATTTACCTACACATCTTTTTTTGTCTTTTACATTATGTTTATTAAAATAAAAATTGTATTAAATAATTATATAAATACTTTTAATAACTTTTTAGATCTCATTTATGTCACGTTTCATATTATTTCGTTTCAAATACATATATAACCCATTTATTTTAACACCGAACCAATATTAAAGCATTTCAGAAAACCGTGCGCTGAATGTATCACATCCAAAGCGACCACAGAATCCAAAAGGGACGGCCTCCATCCATGTAATGGTTAACTAAAACATCCCTAATTCGTTCCCATTCACGGCACCAAAATAACACAAAAACAACTTGTTAGAATGCGCCGCAGACGAACCATAAACCGTAGGACGCGATGACATAAATAATATTCAAGCCCATTGCCAGAAATTCGATGCCTTTTTCATCTGTAAGCAATAAAAACATACGCTAAAAATACTTCCATAAAATAGTTGTCGCTACGAAATTGCACCTTAAATTGTAGGCGCAGCGATACTTTCCGTTAATACGACCGCTATCGTTATGTTGGTCAAGCATAATTTACGTTTAATATCCAAACTCGTAAACCTTTAAAAACTCATCATACACCTGTACAGTCCGTTTATAGTCTTCAATGTCATTTTGGGGCTGCAAGTTTTGTTATTTAATTTATTCTTTTTCTGGTACTATACCAGACATTTTATAATTTATTTATAAAATTTTAAGTATAAGTTGCTTATAGTTTTAATTTATTAAGAATTAATATATTTCTAGAGAAGATAAATAACAAAGTATTTTCTCCATCAGTTGCGGCGCACAGCGATATACCGCTTTATATCGGTATAGCAGTGGCCGTGGTTGTATTTCTGGCAGGAGCAGCAGTGGTCTACAAACTTTTGCAGAGGAAGACGCGGGACCACTCCTTATATACTATGACGAGAACTGGTGAGTTCAGTTCGTTTAAGAAGTTACAGCTACAAATGTTATATCGATTTTAAGTACTAAAGTTATCCTTAACCGTCCCTTGTCCAAAGATTTCCAACCAGAAATATACCCAACAGTGGAGAAGCAGTCATTATCCCTAGCACCAGATCTTATGCAGCACCGACCTCCGCGTTACGAGCATCCGCCGCCAGATCCACGAACTGAGCACCATTATGATGTACCACATCTAACTAATAGGTACAATGCATTTATATACGTTTTTATATATTTTGAAACAAAGGTAAGATAACAAAAGAATCTTTGTGTATTCCATAAAGCTTTATTTTTCAATAACAGCTGCAACATTTAGCCAATAAGTTAAAAACTTGAAAATTATTTGCAAACACCAATTATAATACATGTTCACAGTATAGGTAATATCTATTATTATAGTGTACCATACCAACAAAGCAACATGTTAACATAATGACTGCCCTACAGTTACGCGTCGCCGGTCGACCATCAAGTGACTCCGTGCGCCTCGAGCAAGGGCCAGAGCGATGAATATGACAGCAAGCCGTATACCGAATCCGAACACTCCGCCTCGAGTTGTTTTACTAGTTGTGAGTTTAAAAAAAACTGCTATTGCAATTTAAAATAGACAATTGTGACAAATCCTTGAAATAAGTATTATTGCAGTGAGTAAATAACAAAAAGTCTTAATCAATAACACGATTTTTATTACGGTTTATTAAATTTATCAATTAACGTCAATTATTTTATTACAATGTCTATTACAACATCTAAATAATGTGTAGTATTGAACAATAGTACGTTTTACATTTACAGTTATCGTAAAAGAATCTACTCTTTGAAAATATTGCTTTACAAACAAATTTTTATAACAACTTTGTTCCAGCCGGTTCCATGTACGATGCAGCGAACGAATCAGTGACGCTCCAACTAGCGGAACTCGTATCAAACTCACCAATTTCCCAGTCAATATCTGTATCGAATTCTGGATCAAGACTTGCTCTACCTGCTGCTGGTGTCGCATTATCGATTCCAGAAGGAGCAGTTAGTAGGGGACGTCGTGAACAGATTTATGTAGCCGTAGTCAAAGACGACAGATATAGATCGAGGCTCGGCAAAGGTAAATATTTGTGCGATTGTATCAAATGTTACATTTAATTTATAATTCGAAACTTTGTAATTACTAATTCTCAAATTACTCTATTAAAATAACGCTATTCTATAAATCATTTAAGTATACTGTTTTTCAAATTATAATAATAGGTTAGTTCTGAATTTATTTTTTTACAATTATAGATACAGACGGGTTCCTATTAGAATATATTAATAAATATATCATGTATCAGAGACTACACCCGCAGATTACTTTTGATAACATCTTTCATTAAAACAAGAACGTATCTACATCAAACTATAAAGAAGTCGAAACGTTAAGAGACCTATGTAATTACACTAAGAAATCGAAAGGCGCAATTTATGCCAAGTAATATCAAGCGAGCCTTAGGCGGACATCAGTAACATCGTCGAACATTTTGTTAAAACTATTTTTTGCCCGCAGGTATCACGCAACTGAGTCCGGTAGTTAAATGCGGTCCGCCTCGTCTTCAGCTTAATAAGTCAGTTATCCTTCAAATTCCTCACTGCGCCAGTCTTAAACATGGCTTCTGGAATCTGGCCCTATACGCTATAGATCATAATAATGCTAAAGCAGATACTCACCCTCAATGGAAGAAGGTCGTTAGTCTCGGACAAGAAACTATTAATACACCGGTTTTCACTCAATTAGATAGTGAAAAGATATACCTAGTGACTGACATGCTTTCTACATTTGTCCTTGTTGGTGAAAGTTTTAATGGGAAGGCGGTTAAAACATTGCAATTAGCTGTTTACGCACCTGCCGTTATAACCGATTCTTGTACGGAATTCAACATACGTCTCTATGTATTTGAAGATACACCGTGTGCTCCGTACTATTGTCAAGAACAGGAAAAAAAAATGGGAGGAGTTTTACTCGAACGCCCGAAAACTCTTTTATTCCAAGATGGAGGATCGAATTTGTGTTTGAATTTAGATCATTTGAGTCCTGGCTGGAAAGCAAAACCCGGTATCGGATACCAGGAAATCCCTTTCAACCATGTATGGGGGTCGAATTACAATGCTCTCCACTGTAGTTTTGCATTAGAAAGGACTTACGATTGCGATAACATCGACTTTAGTATCTCTGCTTGTCAAAGAACCAATCCATCTTATAAACAGACATTCCGAATATTAATAGATGATCTTCGTAGCCGCTCACCACGCGGTCGCTCACCACGTGAATCTCAAAGAAGCTTTAATATTACCGAAAATCTTCTGGAGGCTAGAATATGTCGAAGTGAAGATGGTAGCGATGGCAGCGTTAAAAGAAATGTGACCGTTAACGAAACCGGGATAAATGAATGCGCAGAGAGTCCATTTAAATTAAGTGTTCGAGTTAAACGGCAGTTATGCGCTATATTGGATCCTCCGAATGGTCGCGGTAACGACTGGCGCGCGCTGGCCGCACGGCTCGGCGTAGATCGTTATACGACATGGTTTGCCACAAAGAGCTCGCCCACTGAAGCTATCTTAGAGTTATGGGAGTGCAGGGAGCGCGGCCCAGGCGCCACAGCGTCCCTCGCCGCCGCTTTGCGTCAGATGGATAGACATGACGCGGCAGACTTATTACACGGCAGACCTTCTTGGTTATAAATTCCCGGTACATATATGAGTGAATGTTGAATGCATTTCTTACGAATACGTTTGTTGGTAATTTGTGTAGTTTAAATGTTATTTAGAGATGAAAATAGTTTCGAGGGCCGTCGGTCTAATTTGTAAAGTTGTGGTAGATTATTTTGTATAGAGCTATATGCTGTAGATAAGCGATGGAGGAATAAATTATATTATAGTAGCAATAATAGTGCCTAATGTCTTTTAAAGAACAAATCGACGTTTATAGTCGGTTATACACAGTTATTTTGTTAATTTTATAAGTGTTTGAGTGTTCATTATATCGAAAATTATATTGGAATAGCTTGGTTCTTGTTTCTTTTGCTATGTATTTTTATGTTTTGAGTTATTATAAACGTGCCAAATTAAATGCTGTTGCATTAAAACCAGAGCAAATGAGGAATGGATAACTTATTAGCGAAACACATAGTTTGTCTACGTCTGAGTTGTGGGTGTCGTCCTGGACTTTTGGCAATAAATGCACATACACTATGCTGAGCCTAATATAATAAAATGTAGGTCTAGCAATTACTTTCAACTGTTAAACAAAAGACTTAAGTAAATGCATTTATATTAATCTTATTCACTTAAATGTTCACTGCCTATTACTCGCCAAGACTTTTTCGTCAATATCACAGTTCCTACATTTACTTTTAATAAATTAAAAATTTCACTTAAATAGATAATTCTCACTGTTATAATAATATACTTTGCGCAAAAATGTTTTATTCTAATTTATATCTAATCGATTAGTGATAAAAAAGTTTTGGTCGAGTTTTTATATAACCATTTTCTATCTTATCCATCTGTATATAATGAAGCAGATTGTAAATACTCGTATCTAATGACACGTAGACAGAAGCATATAACAATGATATTTCATATGAAATATGTCACCACTGTAGACTATATATTTTTTTTAGCGTGACTATTAAAGTAAGTGGATCTGTGATAATTAAAATAATATGTAATAAATTATGTTTAACTGTGCACTTTGATTTTTTATTTATTTAAAAATATATATGAATATGATGCAACAACAAAAAAATTAACAAAAGATTCAACAGGAACCTTAAGTGAGTTGGTTTCCACGAGCAAACAAAGTTCTAAAGTAAAATACAATATAAAAGAAGGCTTAATACTACCGCAAACCAACCTTAAAAAGCCATAACAAATAGATGCATTCTTTTATAAAACCCTGTCCACATACCCAAGCTTCAACTTAAAACTCATACACACGACAGGCGAGAAATTTCTAAATTTACCGTGACGCGTCTTTAGAAATTTGAACTACATTCCCATTATAATAAGCCGTCTTGTCTACTTTGAACATTGAGTCCCTCATTATAGTCGCAAGTTAAATACGTCTAATACTAAATAAATATTCGAGAAACAGTAACAGGTCAATATTTTCCAAATGTACTTATACGCTTTCAGGAATCTGTATGAATATATACGAGTATTATGTATAATTTAATAAATAAATTCATTTGATTGAAGAAAAAGTTTGTTTATTAAAAAACAACGTTACTTAATAACGCAAACAGCATTTAAATGGCTGCTATTGAGCAGGTGTGTCGGTCTGTTGGTCTGTTACTTCACACGTCAGGGCAATGACTAATTGCATATAGTGGGGTGGTTGTGATAGCGGACCGAGTAAAATTTATTGTCATAATATGACATGCATTTTATTAGATTTGTTTACGGATAAACTTTACTGAAACAAATCCTTTTGAATCATCAGTGGATGTTTATATATTATATAAAGGAGATACTTTGAAATCAGAAACTTGGGTAATCCAATTGAGCAAGTCTTCTAATCAAGTATGGAGTGTATATTATTTTGAAGGATATGAATAGGATTCAGAAAACTTTATTCTAGAAAATATAATTATGAAAGCAATCCATACTTATAATACGTACTACAAATAAAATGAATAAAACACATGGATATTAAATTAATTAATTAGAAAAGTATGTACATAAATATATATGAATCTCTATAAATGTGACCACACCTTTAGTTTTATTTTGGGACATACATTTGAATATATTATTATAATGATATTAGGAATAATGATGGTTAAAAATAGTAACGCTGGTGTCGTTAAAAAAATATTTTATGAACCAATGTTACTTAACCCTGTTTAACGTGTCTATTTAATATTAAAATTTATTGTCTTCAACAATTACCGAGATCATCAAATTTCAAGATTCTGTCAATCCAAAATATGTTTTTAACAAACACTTATTAATTAAATATTAATCGCTACACATCCTTCCTCTCGATGTCGTAGCTTTCTCTTGATTTTTCAAGAGTGCCAACATATTTTCAGGTACATTTGAATGTGTTCATAGCGGAAAGTATCACTTATGCTCAGACGGACCTTCTATTCCTTAATCATCCTGTTCTAGAAAAAACGCACTTTAATTTGGATAAACTATTAATAGTCGATGTTCAAACTTTTAGTTGGATCAACTGTTAAAACTAAACACAAATTACTGTGTTATGAGTATGTAAAGCATTATACGAGGGCCAAACTGAAAGTTTTTAGACCTGGCCACTTAAAAGCATTATATTAAAAAAATAGTTTAAATTTTGAAAATAGAACTCTTTACCAATATTATTGAGTGTACATTTCATTCATTTGTCATTTGTTTTACGATTTGGCGGCAAATTGAAAATTGTCTGTGCACGTCAGAATGAATTTAAGCCGGGAAAATTTTTGTGCAATGATTTTTTATGAATTTCGATGTCATTTAAGTCAACAAGAAAGTTATGATAGACTTCGATTGGCTTTTCACGATGAAGCCCCATCTCGTGCCACAGTTTACAACTGGTTTAATGAATTCAAACGTGGTCGAACTAATCTCACCGATGATTTGCGTGAGGGACGGCCTTCTACAGCGACGACTGAAGATAACATCAGTGTTGTGCGGCGTATGATAGAGACTGACAAAAGAGTGACCTATCAGCAGATTCGGACAAGTCTAGGCATAGGTATGAGTCAAGTGCACAAAATCCTCCATGAACATTTAGCGGTCAGGAAGCTTTGTGCCCGCTGGATACCGCATAATTTGACCGAGGCTCAAAAACTCCGCCGTGTTGATTGGTGCCGAGAAATGATCCAAAAATTTAACGGAGGTGACTCAAATGCTGTGTTCGACATACTAACGGGTGACGAAAGCTGGATTTACTGTTATGATCCGGAAACCAAAAGACAGTCTGCTCAGTGGGTGTTTCCTTCCGAAGAGTTGCCAACTAAAGTAAAGAGAGGTCGAAGTGTTGGAAAAAAGATGGTGGCCTCGTTCTTCGGAAAGACAGGTCATTACGCGACAGTAGTCTTAGAGGATCAGAAAACGGTTAATTTTTTTTTTTTTTTTTTTTTTTGTGTGTCTCTGCTGTTAGCCCTACTGGCCATGACAGCGTCACCGGTGGAATAGACGGGTGCAGAGACCCGCCCTTGAAAAAGGGGGGCCTGAAGGGCCCCAGGGGAACGCGCGTCCTGAGGGCGCCTCCTGTGAGACTCGGACCACGGCTCAGGACGCCGTTAGGTGGGAAGCGAGGGTTGGATGTGGGTTAGGATTTGACGCTAACGTCCTCCGACGGCAGAACGCCGGAGCAACGTGCTTGAATGGGGGAAAACGGTTAATGCAGAGTGGTATACTAACAATTGTTTGCCACTTGTCTTGAAAAAAGTTCGAGAGAAACGACCTCGCAGCAGGATCCTCCTTCATCACGACAATGCCTTGTCGCACACCGCCAGGCAAACGATCGACTATTTGGTGACCTCAGACGTGGAATTACTGGGTCACCCGCCGTATAGCCCCGACCTCGCACCCTGCGATTTTTATTTATTTCCGAAAATAAAAGAAAAACTTCGAGGAAAACGTTTTATAGACGCCGAAGAAGCAGTGGCTGCGTTTCAAAACGCCGTCGAAGAGACCCCTAAGGCCGAGTGGGCAAGGTGCTTTTCTCAATGGTTCCATCGAATGCAGCGATGTATTGATGTAAATGGACGCTATTTTGAAAAGTTACAATAAAACTAATAACTTGCTAGAATGCTTAGTTTTTGATTTTCTAAGAACTTTCAGTTTGACCCTCGTACTTTATCTACAAATAGACACTAATTTTTTACTAATATAAGTACATATAGTTGTATGTAACATACAGTCATGTTACAAATTTTCATAAACACTGGGCCTTTATGCATTTACCACAAAACGAAGGGTGTATGCATTATGTGGCTTCTTCAAGACGCCCTATAAATGAATGGGCCCAAAATGTCAGCTAATCAATCGCAAAGGGCACGGGCCCTTATCGACAAAGGGCTAAGAAGGGTAATTCATCAATAAAGGTCAGGGGGAAACTTCCTCAGTCCTTTTTGTAGGTGGAAAATTAATTACGGTGTCAATTTCGTAGTCATGTAACGTAGCGTTCGTCACTCTTTGACGATAATTTAAAAACATTTCTTCTAAAATATTAAAATGTTTTTAATCTAAAGTAATCTAACATTATTGGAATAAAATATTACGTATATAATAATTTATTATAAATTTCATAAAGTGACTTTAATTATTTTTAATTAAATTAGAAGCATAATAGAAAATCTCCACACAGAAAGTCGTTAATAATTATTAATTACAAATTTATACGCTGAAAATTGTTCCAGAATATATTTTGCCAAAATTATAACAGTGTTTGCTTAAATTGTTGGGCTTAATTTACCAAATTCATTAGATTTAAACAATTTTAAGGACGTTAGACAGTCCTATAGCGTTCAAAGGTCCAGAGGTCGAATGGAAAACGGGAACGATATTATCAAATGTCGGTTTTGGCTCGGTGGCCGATCGTGACTTACCTTACACGTTCGGCAATAGCCTCCAGTTATAAGCGACAGCGTTTTAATAACGTTTTAATATATACATTAATAATTATTTGCTTATATTATTGATTTATTAGTTGCTTTATAAAGTCGTGTTTACCAATTTAAGTATTATTATATTTTTAAATTAAATATCTAAGAAAAAAATATTCCAGTACAATAGTCTGTAAAGTAAAATTTCGAAAGAAAACTGTAATATATATAAGAAATAAATCTCATATATATGAGCTTTATTACTGCAATCCTCGATAGAGAACTGTACACGAATAAATTCTATATCCGCTTCCATTTAGACATATAAATAAATAAAATTATTATCGGTACTTCATTATAACAAACATTTGCAAATATTCCCTCGAATCTTATTATATTATTTTAAATTTAAGATAACTTTTCTACTGATTTCTTTTACTTACTCTTTTATAGAACTGGAAAAAAGTTGTATATTCCATAGACTAGATGTATATAGAGCACTGCTTATAACTTGTACCAACAGCCTAAATAGCTCGGACAAAGGAGTGGGCGAAGAATGATGCGAACGGCTTTACAATTGTTAATTTAAGTATGGATACTGTTTGTTTTGAGTTTAATGAGCGTAGAGATATGGATCTTGATTGAAAATTCAGTGTTCATGTGCTAAGAACAGGCGTAATGTACAATATTGCATATAAGCACAGTGCCGTGGTCTGTTAGGATTTTGTGTGTGGCATTCTGTGTGAATAATTTACAAACCACGCCTTTGATTCTGTGGAATAATATTTCCGTATAGAGATTTTGCTAACTCACAATTTACATACGTAAAATTTAGTTTGTTAATGTTTTTTATTGACGTTATTTTCATTATATAATTCTCATTTAATTTTATTTTTACTTTTAATCAATATTCAATTTTTTTCAAGAGAAACTACTTACCTGTAAAAATAGTTATAAAGATAAACGATCTAATACATATTGATAAAATATTTATTACTATTAAATTAAAGTACAGGTTTAAAAATGTAACTATATACGAAAGCTTACATAACTACAGTAAATTAGCGCCAGCGGGTGTGATATATGTTTAATATAACACAATAAGTGCGTCTGCATTATGTCGCTTTTATCGATACACAGATACAAAGTTATCCGGAATGTTTACGATCGTACCCTTCTATCTGATGTAATAGAGATAAAACTCAAGATTTTTACCACGCCGCATAATGAAACATGCCCTAATGATCCAAAACCGATCTCGGAGATAAAGGCCACCAACAGAGCACCTCCGATAACACAATGTCCTGTGTACACTATGATTAGAGCTTAAAATCTTTGAGCATCTTTTGCTGTGACTCTCATGAAATGTCTTTAATTGAGGTCCAAATCGATTTAAAAATAGTGTTTCATATAATAGAAAGGCACATTTAAATGATGAATTTATTAAAGGGAATTGGACATTGTCGAGAAGAAACAGAAGCAAGAAATCCTTATCGGTGCCTTCACGACCCACGACTGTTCGCGTGAGTCATGCGGAGACAATCGTGAACGTATGTGGTAGTAACTAGAGCGATATTTCTTAGTTTATACCAATGATACTAATAAAGAATGAAATAACTGATTAACAATGGAATAATGCCCAACAAATAAAAGAATTCGATTCTTATTCAGCTAAATCCATATTTTTTACAATCTTCCAAACAAATATTGGTTTTCGGACTATTTATTTCAAGTACAAGATTTAATATAAGATTAAATGTCATAATAGTTTTCCTTTCTATATATGTTTTCTTTAAAAAACTTTTCGAATGTCCAACTTATTAATATTCATATATATATATTATATTTACTTACATAATCTGGATTCGAACCCATGCAGGGTTCTTAATGATGAGTTTGTTACATGGCACACCCCTAACGTGAACTACATAAAGCTGCCTAAATATTAAAAACAACAACTTCGAACATTTCAAAAGTAATACATTTAGTTCAGTTTATACAAAATCCATAATAACGAGAAGTGAAAAACTGCAGAACACCTCCGAAGACGACACTATATCCTCCCCCCTCCACACTCGTGACGTGATCAGAGAACTGCTATTCACAGTACACACCACGGTTCCACTAGCTCCGAGATCATGATTTAGGCTTGTTGGAGGAGGGCTAATTAAAGGTCAGTGGTCAATAATGGGTTTAAAATTAGTGGAGCTAATTACAATTTATTTAACCTAAGCACAGTAATGTAAATGAATAACAATAATGAAATCATGATTTACGAAAGTTTAAAAATATTTATATATTCTCATGGTTATTATACACTGTAATTTGACTTCTATAAAAATCCATCTTGAACTCCATAACTGTATATACCTCAGATATAATAGTTAACTATTGGATGGCTGTAATTAAAATATCTTTGATATGAACCATTTGTCTGATAATTATGTAATATAATACAGGCCGCAACCGTAGGAGGAAATAGCGATATTTATTTGTTCAAATCTTTTGATCGCGGCAGGAAGCCGACTAACTTTACTGCTTCGTTTTCCGCCTATTAAGAGCTTTGGCGTTGAATATTTAAAATTATTTGATATTTTTTTTTCCTATCAATATATATACTACTCGTATATTATTAGATCGTTGGATAAATAAAACATCGGAAGGGGCGTTGAAACCGCCATTATATAAATCCATGTATACAACATTATATAAACAGATAGACATGTAATATTTATAATATATTATATGTAGTTACAAGTTTTGTAACAATAGGTTGTTATAAACGCCACATCAATTAATAAAAACGTCAATATTATTTCTAAAGCTACACAGGCAAAAAATAAATTAAACAGTTTTAATTTTCCTTTCCATAATTCTTTGATCTACCGCTTTATAATCAATGATATCTCCACCATCACACGCTGAGTTTTTACGAGCACAAACAAAGGAACAAAATCATAAACCATCTGGTGTATGGGAATCTTGACGACAGGTGAATCAGATAAGGGCAATGAATTTACGTTAGAAAAAGTTAAAATGTATACACTTTTAAAATCCTTTATCTATTGCATTACTGTATTTAATACACTCTTAATTCACATAGAAATGGTTGTATATGATTTTTCTTTACTAGTCTTACCAAAGGATTAATAATGTTAATAGTATTTGGTTTAGAATCTAATTTATTATGTGATCAGTTCACAGTCATCATTTCTTTTCTGTATGGAAATACCAATATTTTTGACCGTTTTGCATTCAGGACAAAGGTTAGTCTAGATATGTTAATACACCTGGTTTTTATCGTGATATCTCTATTTTGTTTTTAGTCTTGCACTAAATCTCAATAATAGTCTAATATTAAGAGATTTTAAACCAAACTAATAATAATACCTCTGTACATAGAGTAGGTGTAATCTAAAAGTTATCATTTCAAAATCTTCAAAACGTTATTATAACTGATAATCTTAAATATTATAACATGTAATTTTGAATTACAAATTGTATCCATTACGATAACTGGCTTTTAACCTTGAGATGAATCTTAAGATATATTTAATTTAATCTCCATTTGAGGTCTATCATCAGATGACATTGATAACTAATATAACGTGTTCATATTCACATCATCCCACACTCGTGTAGAGATATCAATAAACTATTGATAAATCTTTACTATTCATAATAAATGTTTAAAAGTATATAATAATTAGTCATTTAATATATAAAATCGATGGATTTTATTTTTATGATAGGTTAACAAATATCCATAGCATAGTATTGTTAAAGTAAGTAAAGCCAAAAGTCAAAAGTGAAGTTTCATGGACGCCTGTAAATATATAAACTATCAACCAACTATCATCTCTTATAAAAACAAGTAACTAGATAAGTCAGCAGTAATTCACGCCGGACTGATTTGAACTTCGTAAATTAAAAGTATTCTTATATCAGATATATTTTTGATCATTTAGTAAGTTTTATATTCAAAAAAATTCACAAGAATCATAAGAAAGTAAGTGTTTGTTTAATATAAGTTAGAAGGGACTTACGTCCCAAGCGGCGTTTAAACGTATCCTAAAACTTATTCTAAAATATTTACGTTACTACTTTTCCTTTATAAAACAGACCTCTATAAATATTTTGTTACAGAAAGAGATTCAACACTCCCGTGTTTTAGTTTAGTAGCATAATTTACTTTACAATTAAAGTATCCTTGGTGTAATTAAAAAGTAAACTCGGCTACTTCACAATGTGAATAAAAACCCTCAACATTTTTATCGTTTTACAGTTGATTGGTCGAGATCAATTAACATGGTAATTTAAGCTTATTAATAAACAGTGCTTGCATATTAATCAGGTAATAAAAGAAAGAAGAAATAATTACGGCTTAACTGTTAACGATGTCCTGTATATAAAAGAGGTTATCTTGAAGATAGCGGGTATCTGTATTAAAAGTGTTAGTGATTTAAATATGCTAATGAAAATGCAATTTATTCACCACCAATTTATATAAATTAAGGACAACTGATCTGGATCATAGTTTAGGAATGATCATTATTTTAATCAATAATAGTCGCTTCCTCAATTTACTATAAGCAAGGACTTAAAATGTTGGGTATACAATAAAAATATTTGTTATAAATATTAATACATACCGTGCAGTAAGTGTAAACAGTCATAAGGTTGAATAAAAATAAATATACCATAAAATAAAGACAAGATGCAAAAGGAACAAAAACAATATAGAATTTTTAATTACAATCAATAGTCCGTAGAACCTAACGTGTAATTAAAACTAAATTTACGAGCGGAAACATATTATTACTTCGAATGATACTAAAATATATAATTTATTGACATTTTATTATTTCAATATATTTTAATGATGATATTAATATTTAAATGGTACTTAATTTTTTTTTTAATTTTGCACTTTATCGCCAAATTCATTTAGAAATATTTTTTTGATATATAAACAAAAAAATATATTTTAATCTAATCCTCCCATACAAAGAAGAATTGTCTGTACTAAAGCATTAC
The DNA here is from genome assembly GCA_918358695.1 of Melinaea menophilus ssp. n. AW-2005. Lineage (NCBI taxonomy): Eukaryota > Metazoa > Arthropoda > Insecta > Lepidoptera > Nymphalidae > Melinaea > Melinaea menophilus. Next base: position 5,936,680 of record OU911057.1, on the reverse strand, counting down.
ACATACTTTAAACGAAAGTTGTTTAACACAATGGGTGTGCTTTATTAGGACGGACAAACGGACGTGTCAGTACAGTATTATAAAGTTCTATCTAAATACTTAATTGTACGTGGGAGGAGAACACTGCCATCTTCACCTTAACAAAGCCTATTTATCGAGCGACGGATTAAAGGTATAGTATAAGTGGAAGCTCAAGCGGACTGAAGTTAATTATTCAAATATATTTAGTACATGCAGGCAGATATATACATTTAAAAATGTTACTATACATTACAGATTATAAAAAAAAAATGAAAAAAAAATTGTCAACGCTCAGTGTATTTAAAATTCAATCAGAATCGATTTTTTTTTATTTTAAATGCCGTTATACAGACCGTGTGATAAGAAAACATATAAAATAAATATGATTCATTTAAATACTATATAAGATTACATAGTACGAAAAAAAACTACCAATATAACTCTACTTTATGCTTTATTATAATGTGTGATTAAAATAAATATTGTCCTGTATCAGTTTGCTATATCTTTAACCCAATCAGGGTGAACAGGGTTTTAGCTACAAACAAATCTGGTTTATCCGTTAATGAGCTCGTTATTTGTCGATCGGCGGACGATGACGCAGCATTGTGAAAAATTACTTCAAATATAAACAGCTAGCTAGCCTTTCGAACAATTATTATTTCATTGTTATATTTCTGTTTCATTATGTTATACATTTTTTTATTTAAAACACGGGAGTTTTGACTATTTAAAATAATTTTCTTTTTAATTAATAGTAGCGTTTGGCGCTCCGTCGTCTCTGGCTACCCCGCAATGGATATGGCGTGAAGCTAAGTTAAGTTAAGTTAAGTCAAGTTAAGTTAAGTTATTAATAATTGTAATATTTGTACTCGAGAGTCGATACTGATCTGATGTTTTTACTCCATAGTCTTATTTTAAAATAAAATTCTACAAGTTACTGTTATATAGTATTAAGAAGTATACATACCTATACTGTATCTGTCAAAGCAACACAATCGCGAGTAATAACATATATTATGTAGGTCGTTATCAGAAATCAGACCATTTACATGCAAAAAACACTAATTGTCCCTTATCTGGTATTCAGGACAAATTTTAAACGCACCTGATTGTAATTACATATATAAAACCACATTCAACTGTTAAACAATATTAAATTAATATACAATTAAAAATTCATCACCACGGATTTGAATCTTCGACCTCTGGGAGGCCGTCCCTTAAAACAATATGTTAAATAAATTAATAAAATTAATATATATTATATTAAAAAAACTAGTGTTTACGTGATGCGCGAAGACAGACAGACTTACAGACAAAAAAAATTACATACTTAAGAGCATTTTATCAAAAATTTTAATTTATATTTTTATTAAAGAATTTGTGTTATAATGACACAAAGCCACTGAAATATAATGACAGACAGGTACTTGCCATAAATATATATATATATATATATATTTATATATAATGATAAGCCAGTACTAAAAGAACTCACAAAATATTAATTCTCACATTTAAAATCGGACGTTTCAATCTGACGCCCTCAAAACAGAACGTCAAACGCCTGCAGCGATAAATCTGAGCAACCCATAATTACTTGTCGGTATTCATTAATAATGCATAACTCTATCAAACTTCCCACCAGTATTGAGAGGTATTCACACAAGTTTTTTAATAACACAATGTCATATTAATAAACCATGTTCATTATTAGAGGAATTATTCTCATCATTACCGTTTTTATAATACAAAATGGTTTCAGAAAACTATATTATAGTTTAATTATTTTCATTCATATACAGAACTATATGCACTTATTCCGACGATGTAAAACCGACTTAAACGATCGTCAAGTTTAAACAAATTTAATATTTTGCACGCATAATGATTGAATAAATATTGACTAAATTACCAGTGGTTCTCGATTACGAAATAATTTATAATACAATTATAAGCTATCTACTATGATAATAAAAATTATATGTTATGTCGTTTAGATGGGTATATTTTTTATTTAACATTATACTGTATAATACATATATAAATAACCTTTATACAGTATATATCAAACAATAAATTATATATTAAATTTCAAATTAATTCATTGTATTTTCTTTTCAAACATATGACACAAATAAAACATAGTAAAAGCCATAATTGATTCGCATTTAAAATGTTAATTAGATGCTTAGCTCTGGAGCGTTTCCTTTGAGGACAATAGCGGCGAGGCGGAGACGCGATGTCGATTTTATCTAAAGTTTCCTATTTGGTTGCCAACAACCAGCAAACGTGATGGAGAATATATTTGCAACGGAATGTTCTGATGCAGTAATAAAATTGTAATTAATTGATCCTCCATTTCCTTTCTTCTATTTAACACCATTTGTAACAAGATATTATTCTCTTGTGGCTTTTGTGGTCGATTTTATTTCATATCATTATACGGATTGTCTGTTATTAAAAAATATAATAAAACAAAACATAACCTGTGATTGTAGAAGTGTGAAATAATAACACTTTATTTTCTTTTATTTCACTTCGCGTCGTCTGCGAGATTTTTATTTTATATTTATAGCTGAATAATTTAACAAAGATTTTTATAATATCTCATATACGAACAATTTATAAATATGTTTGTACTTGTTATATTTACAATATTACTATAAAAAATATCAAAACTTTTGACAAAAGCTCTTTAAAATTGTTTTAGGCTATTATTTTAGGCGTAGGCATTACTTAACTGCTGAGTGCTTAATGGACTGCTAGAAATACTTCAACCTCGAGTTACTTTGCTACCTTCATTGATTTGCATTTTAACGTCACGGGGTCAGGTAGAGGACCTTAATCGGCGGGATTAGGGAAAGCCGATAATGACCTATTTTAATTGTGGAAGGCGTCGGCTTCAGAACCCTAGCTTAGTGGGGATATAGGGCGCTGTTTTATGTAAATACTCGGTGCACGCGATTTCCCTTACGTTCGACCCTTTTCAAAGAATTAAACTCGCTTTATATTCTATTCAGAAGTTCTATATTTACTGGGAAATAATTTACATGTTTTTTATATAATACACCATATAATTTGTTGATTATCTCGGTCTTACTAAACGTGAGATTATATATAAACATTATTCATTATATGTCATAAGTAATATGGTTGCTGTTTATGTATCAAAATATTAATATACAATACTTCGCATTTTTTTCTTGTTATCTGTCGAAATAAGTTCAATAACCTGAAGCAATTACAACAGTGAAGAATTTCTCAGAGATTTATATAAAATACCTTCCCGTTAGATAGAAATAAGACATTCCGAACTATTATGTTATTGGTCTCCCCAATTGGAACGGCTTTTGTGATAAAATTAATTGCATTTTTCCCCTCTCGCCTGCGCTCGCATTATAGATCTGTGAAAACAGCTTTTAGAGATAAAAAGATTAACGTCTAATATATATACAACAGTTATTTGTATTTATAATTTACTTATAAAATATTTGATCAAAAAAACCTTCAGTTATTTGAATCTCTGTCATAATAATCTAATTTTGATTCTATTAACGGTTTTTAAATTGATTTCGATGTCGAAAAAATCAGGGTGAATATGGACCAATTGTATATTAATAACCTCTAGTCCCTAGCATGTGGTAGACGTTGGTTTTTAAAATATTTAAACCATTCATTCTATCACACTCTTATTACAATCGCATAAGATTCGTTATTCTGTACAAGTTTTAGACTGTATCGATGTTGAGGTATGCCAGAACGGATCCTGTTACTTTTATTTACATAGTAACTAACTCTTATTACTTGTGTATAAGGTTTAATTTTCTTTGTATGTTTATATTTATAACGTTGCCAAGTTTTGCAGTAACAGATGTTGTAATCGACCCCAAATATTAGAAGGGTACTTCAGAATTGATTACGGTATTGTAGGTATACGTAAGCGGATTTCTTTTTAATGATTCCTTTGAAACGCTTTGGAAGAGGATTGGTCAGTCGCAAGATAAGAAGCTATTGTATAAATTGATTGACTTGTAAGAGAAATAAAGTTATACATTAATAACGACTACATCATAGAAATTATAAGGGGACATCTGGTTATAGTCTTTGCAATTTTGATGATTCAAAAAGGGACGTATAAGATTTATAATTATGTTATCTCTCATATGGGATACTATATGGGATACTGAGTATGTTGTAAAAGAGTAGTTGTGATATCGTCAAAAATTTTACTTGAGGCACACTATTACATGTAGGATATCACTTCACGAGTAGCGTTTTTGTTAGGACATCTAAACAAAAGAATAGCAGAAAGTGTGTTAGTAAGTATATATTTACATATTTCAAAAAATAAATGTCAACTATAGTCCCACGAATCTTGCATTAGAAATGAGTTTGAATTTAATATATTAATTTAAAATTGATTCTAATATAATATTTTGCAACATTATGCATCAATTTATTATTTACTAATTCTAATGCTTCTATATGTGAATATTTCTTTGTCAATACATAAGATCGTTCAGACATTAAAAATGGTGACTAAAACAATTAATTGCTAAACGTATATTATAAGTATCTTTCTCTAAATACTCTAAATGAAAAGGTGTAATAAATAACATCAGTAGTGGTAGTGTTGTGACAAGGGGAATACATTGGTTATTGATGATCTTCCTTGGTCTCCCCGCAGCATCCCCTTGCCGTGATTCAGATTATTTAGAGACATCGCAACTCTTTCCACACTCTTCTACCACACTTCATGTCATAGGAACACGCTTCATCGTTATATCTCTTTCAAGCACTCCATGTCTTCTTCGGTCACCCTTGACCAAATTTATACTTATAACTTTTCTCGTTACATATTTTCCATTCGTCTGTTTTACGTGGTTGTGCCATGACAATCGATTGCTGCTCATCTTTTAGAAAGATGATAAACCATCGGTGTTAGCTTCAAAGTTTTTAGGACTTGCAATATCTGATATGCAGAACGACATAATAGTACATAAATGTCTCGATTTGGTCATTCTATTTATAAAAACATTTAAATAAACAACAAGGCAAAACAATTTCAAACATTAATTTCGTTCGTAGTTTCTATATCGTAAAGTTAGAAATATTGGTTACGATTTTCGAAAGCAGTCTAATAGTTGTCTCTGTCCTGATTAAGATGATTATATATAGAATGTTAGATTAATCAAGGCGGGTACGACGGTAGCTCATCTGGCAGAGCAACGAGACGGTACCACAAACGGTCACGGATTCGTGTCCTACCGTGAAATGCCGTGTCGTTTATTTTTCATTTCAATAAAAAGTATAATTTCATTTTCAGAAAAACATTCCTCTTTTTTATATTAATCTAAAAGGTCTATAAATTACTCAATAACTATCCTATATGAATAATATAATATGTACCTACTCTAATTAAATTGTCTTGTTTCGAAATATATTTGATATTTCAAACACAATAAATTCCCTGTTATAACGGGATTTTATATTCGAAATCTAAACAATTGGTCGTTGAGATTTTTTGGAAAACAATAATTCAAAATAAACATGGAATTGTTTTTATTCCGCTTCTATTTTCATCGCCCCTTTTGATGTGACGTTCGAATATTTATTTTACCTGACACTTCAACATAAACTGGCGTGACTAAAAATAACTGGAACAAATAAATACATTGCACATTTGTTTCTTTCATCTGAAACTTTAAAGATAATAAACCTTAAACATACGAGTATTTAGTAAACTCTGTATCAATTTGTTTGTCAGAAATTTGAAATTAATGTGCAATTTTTTTGGTTATTTTTATTTTCTTAATAATTTTCTGTGTAAGGGTTAATTAGACAATTAATGTTGAAGTAAACTCCATTAGCATTACTGATTTAATTTTACAAAACAGGCGGTCAAAGCAGCTCCAAACTGAGGGAACGTTACTTTACGTTGGAAACATACGACAACAAATTAGTAAAGACAAAGACAAGCAATAAAAAAAAATCTTGTCTCTTAGCGCTTTGCTAAATCCATTTCATTTTCTTGAACTCTTCTAATTCCTAAGATGACTGGGAACTTTCCGATCAACCCTCTTTTTTTCCATCCCTCCTACTCCTAATCCCATTCTTGTTAGCAGATTCATGTGGCATTCTTGCAAAACACAAACAATAATAAATGACGACAATTTAAATAAATCATTTTGCGAATTATTACTAATTTATAATAACCGTGACAGAAAGTTAAATACAAAGGTGCTATAGTTATATTCTTATTTTACTGTTCCATATAACAACGTTTCTTTCAGTATTTGACTGCCGTATGTTAACTTCAAGGTGTTTCCTTTAATCTCTCAGGATACCCATTAATTCGTTTAAGTGACGTTCAGTAAATCCGCTCCGACGTTCTTAATGTGAACTTAATTAAGTTTTATTAATGAACTTTCTTAAAAGCTATAAAATTCTAATAATAAATCCTAAACCCTTTATGTATCGTAAATATGAGAAATATTGCCCGTCTGATTAATGAAGAAATATTACATTTTATATTACTTTACATAAACTGATTGTATTTTAATCTTTAAATTTTGTAATAAATTTTCCCTCTCAACATTTGTTAAAGTTAAATATATGTTATATATGAAAACTTATTCTCTCCATTTTATGGTACTTTTGAAATAAATTTATAAATTATCGGCTTGTCAAGATATGTGTTCATTCTCACGGTAGGATGCACTACTCAGTCAGCCACTGAAATAGAATAACTTAACAGATAGTGATGTCACTAACAATTGTTTATGTTTTATGTAATCTCCAGAGTTTATTTTGTAACAATAACAATATTAAATTAAATAAAAAAGGTATAGTGCCAACTATTACAAAAACCGATTTAGATAAACAAAAAAAACAATAATCTTAACATTATTAATCGTAATTGAAAATATCCGTTAAAATATTTTCCATAAATGAATATTATTTTATAATATTTTTAACATAAATATTTGAGTTTTAAATAAAAGTGATGCATCCGCTGTTATCAGGTGTCCGGAACGTTCTTTATTCTGCTTCTCGTTGGGTAAAAATATTACGCACTACACTTTCGTTATCGCTAAAGATAAAGTGACATCGTATGTCAAAAAATTGTATGTGGTACAAGTATTGAATGAGTTTTAGGCTGTTGATATTCATATTATAATATGAATGTATGAATTTTATTCTATATAAATAATCTGTCGTTATGACCTCAAATTCTTTTGGGGAATATGAAATTTTGTTATTAAAATTGCCTTGTGTAATTGAGACAAAAAATTGTAATGTTTAATCTGTTATAATTTTTATACTCAAACATTTCATATATGTTTGAAATGACATAAATTATTAATAATATTTTATATTTACATTGAGAAAATATATTAAATATCATGTATAATGTACGTACCTATGTAAGCAATATATGTTAAAAGAATTCATTCTTGACTAATTCTTTAGAAAACTAAAATACTGCGATAACTTTACAATAATTGCCACAAGAATGGGGTCATTTGCAGTTTTTCCTAAATTATTATTTCAATTACCACTTTGGGACCGTTTTATAACAATTAACCTATTTTAAAATTTTCTTACTATTGCTTCTAAGAAATCCTCTACCAAGAATCTTGAGACACGTACTCGTACTAGATTCTCCAAACCCATTCACCTTGCGTTTTATTTTTGCATTCTCTTATACAATTCCTAGAATAAATTTTCAATCTACCCGCTTTGTGTTATTTATAACAAATTAACCTATTTTTTTTTATTTTCATTATATAATAGTTTTTCGAAAAATAAAAAAATAATTTTATCGTGAGGATTAATTATGTTCTTTGATTTTATTAAAGTTAATGAAAATGTACCGTAATATTAAGTCGTGATTCATTAAAAACCAGAGCTTTTTATGGAATGGAGTTGCCTCCATCAACGGCACTTGACTTTTGAGTATAGTTGATGACAGTTAATGATATTTCAAAAGAATAATTATCACAAAAAGTACAACCAAAGGTGACAATAATATTATGCAATATACACACTGAAATATCGATTCATTTCCATATTTTTTTCTGTCAATTTACTTTTGTGTTGTTTTTGAAAGTCATAGATTGTGGAGTAGAAAAACTAACAAATTATATATTTCAGCCATTTATAAAAAAGTTCTAAAATATCACAAAGCTTTATTGTTTACCATGTTGAAACGCAAACAACTTTTTTTATCCTATAAATCAAGGGGTCTAGGGTGTGAGGGGTGACAGATAATAAAAAAAATATACTACGTCACATCACTAGATCTATTCATACTAGTACTACTAATCAATAATCGTCAAGCTTGCTAGTTTGGTGACTTCACTCAGTTAAAAAATCAACTTTCTTCGATAATTAGTTACAAGGGTACCTAAAAAGTGCTTTGATATAGTAACATTTTTTTATTAATACAAAGTGAACCCTTTTTGACATTACTATGTTTGTAATTCTAATGTATGCATTAGAAACATTTCGTATGTTGCATTACTTATTTACATATACATGTTAATTTAAATTCCTTTGTAAATACTCTCCGTATTTTATTAAATATTCATCTAAATAATGTAACCTAAACTTTTCAACATTATGAGTTATTACCTATATATAAAAACAAAAGACAATGATAGTTATAGAATGTATTACTATTCGTCCTACATAATATTTACAACATCAAACCACAAACAATCATAATCCTTTGCAAGTTTTAGCTGAAACTAAAACAAGTATTTATTAAACAAGCGAATCGATAAACAGAATAACTCCGAAATTGCAATAATCCAGAGAACATCGGCTAAGCGGATTCCAGAACAACCTTACCGCCGCAGTATCAGAATACCGAAATACAGGAATTAGATCGATATTGAGTTGTTATTGGTACAAATTAATCGAACTGCTCGGAATAGTTGTACATTGAGCAAAATATGTAAACTGCCTTTCTTACTATATTGGTTGTGTCCGCGACTTCGGCTGCATAAGGCGTAACTCTTTGGAAAATTTGTTAGTCACTCGTCAAACCCGGACCCGAACTCATTCTAAATGTGTGTGTCCTAGTGTTGTTGTTGTTGACCTACAATATTTTCATCCCGGAAGCATACCGGAAGCATACAGAAAAGGAGTAATGAAATAACGCTTTTAAATTTTAGGAATCGTGAGTTATTTTTGAGATTCATCAAAAACTATAGAAAATTACTAAATGCTTTCATCTAGTTTTTGCGTTATGCTGAAGAAACAAACAAATAAACAAAACCTTTTTTAAAGGGATTTCAAACATTAACAAGATACAGGAACGATTTTAGTTCCTTTTGTACATATTGTATGTATAGATAATAATCTTATAGTACCTAATTCTACGTAATAGTGTGTACAGAATAAAAGCATTTTATTTAGCATATTTATTAAATATAAACAATGCTTCAATCTATAACAAAACCATTTACATTAATAACGGCAGCTAAACGAAAATCAATAGTAATTTCATGGTTTGCATATTTCTTATACCGTCCGGCTCATTTGAATTAAATACTCGATGCAAAGCGGTATCATTTCAATATTCCATTGATATTAAACTTTAACAACCTATGCCACGTCTGCATTAGGACAGCGACCACATATTAATGAGGCAAAGCACGTCTGGCCCCTGGGAACCAGGGTTGTGGTTACATATTTCAATTTAGGTACTTCCTATAAAATACCACAATAGCTTCGTTTTAATTTTGAGCTTAAAATTTGTATAAATAGATACGTATAAGCATAATCAAGTTAAATTCTAGGTAATCATTGAAAGTCTAATTATTTATACTGTATATATTATAGAAACAATGTTGTATACTACCCAATCTATCTATTAAATATATATGTAGAAATAAGTATTCAAAATAACACTGAGGCATTTAAAGCATTGTTTATAAATTAAGATTTTAATTCTTAAATTCCTTTTAATGCTTATCTATCCGTATTTAACTAAATCTCAGTTTCGCAAACGTAGCAACATTTATTTCTACGAAGCATTCATCGTCCGGTAAAACGTCACGGATGGCTTTGGCCGTCTGCGGAGAGAATTTACGTCGCCCGTCTTCCGATATTTCCGGAACTGAATCCGTTTCAATTAGAACCTAGCCGCAGAATGTCTAGCTTTCATTTAACTTAAAATAATGCAGCTCGAAGGAAACGGATGAACTTCTAGATAACGACAATGTATTTTGAATATTTATTTGTCTTTGTTTTTATTCGTTGAACTTAATTAATATTTCGTCTGTCTGTTTATTATTAAATGGACGGATCTTGAGTTCTATTCTCGGCCATGACCATACATATACTATGTATGGTCAATACATTGGTGTTCATTCATCGAACGTTTCAAGGAACATTTTATATTCCTAGTATGAAGATTTGAAATTAACTTCCTTTGACTGCCTTTTCAGATATGTACCACAACGGTATCTTGAAAAGTGGTCAACTTCGTAATTAAGCATATTTCTCTGTTTTTGAAAAACGTTCGCAAATAGTGCCTTATATTAGGAAATAAACATATTCTAGTGTTTTCTGTCAAAAAGAAAAACAGCTGTTGGCACCGGTTAAGTATAATAAACAAATATCACTCCATTTAGCTCTTTACTAACCTACTGTTGGTCACTCGTGTACCATAGAACAACTTTATTTTAAAAAAAGCATAATACTTACAGAACTCTATTTTATAGGAAATAAAATCCAAATTCCATTGACCAATTGACTATCATATATAGGGTTTTATCTACAAAATATTGCGGTTACGGATCTGTTATATACTCTACGGTGATAGGTTTAAAGATGACTTTAGAAAGGCCGAATTCTTTTATATATCTGATCCGTATGTAGTGACGCGGGAATGACGTAGCCAGCCACCCGTGAAGCCTCGATAGCGATGTTACGATAAAATTAATAGAGTTTTCGACTAACGTGCAGTTAATACAGTTTGCGTTACGTTTTCACTAAAAATTAGTCGAGCGTTAACCAAAGGTTAAATAAAATAGTGGGACCTTTTATTAACAGTCTTTTTTAGTTTAAATACACCGCATTTATATATACTATGTACGAAATAGGTTTACGTTTTCAGAATTACGACGTGTAACAAAATAATCACCGTATTTTTTATTTAGCATTTAATACTAATATTATAATTGAATTGAGTTTAATTTTTAAATAAAATTATAATTATAATATGTAACAAAAATTTTAAAATAATTGGAATTTGTATTCCCAATTTGTAACTTAACATTTTTTCTATTAGGATCTGGTTTCACAAACAAAATGTTGAATCAAAACCGCTTCCAGTACAAGTTTGATAACGTTTTGATAACAAAGTTGTATAACATAAAAATGCACTGCTATTAAATCTGAGGAAAGCAATTTCTTTGGTTTCTAGTTTCAATTTATTTCAGTATTGTATTGAAGCCTCTCAAATCGAATGCGTGACTTTCAGCTGATTGAAAGTATTTGTTCAAATAATATCTAATTAAAAAAACTTCTAAGTGTGTTTATATTGCTGGAAAATTTATTTATAGGAATGGGTATAAAATTTTTAAGTATTATAATAACAATATTAATTAATTATTTGGTTTTAAGTTCTATGAAATATTTCACAAATCATTGGTGTTTGTTCATTAGGTAATAATAATTTAATTATGTTGGTTTTTGCTGAAAACACAAACACAAAATGTAATTCTGTTTCCTTTCTATTAACGAAACTTACTTTGGAGTATTACAATTTGATGACCAAATTATGTAAAGTATGTAAATTCTTGACTAATACTTATTGTAAAAATATCTATACTTAATATACAGTTCGTTGACCGCAAATAATGACCTATCATCTGTCACGAATAATGTCTTAAAATTATAAGGTTTCCGAAATCGATATGCTTCGATTATTAGTATCAAGTTGCCGACATCGAGTTAACAAGTAAAATTATATTTGACACTGGCCACAGGTGTCTCGTGACTGTATTAGAAAAAATCGTAACTTATACGGTGACAGGGGAATTAATAGCTTTTTTGAAATATCCGATTTTGAACTTTATATTAATGAAGGTAAAGTTTAGAATCACGTTGGCCGGTCGGTATATGTCCGTCGTGCTGCTAGATTAAATTACGGAAACGATTTTGCGGATATACACAACAACAAGCAATATGACATTTTTATTATTTAGAGTTGCATAACGTTGACTCAACTTATAGTCATACCTTCTATGACTAATGATATTAAATTAAATATAGTACAAGAAAGGATTTTTATACAGTACTAATATTACTAGCTTAAGAGAGCTTTTTATACATTCATAATATATAAGAAAATCCATTTGATATACTATTGATAGATTTTTTTTTAAATCAGAATCGAAACTTAACTCGGAGTTACTTTGCAGATACCTCCGACTTTAACTTTACATTGTTGATTAACAGGCCACATGGATCTATATATATCTACCAACAAGGCTTTCCCTAATAGAGTGAGAAAAGAAGCTTCAAAGAAATCTTCGATAAAGAATCGATTTCTTTTATCCTCCTGGTGACGCTTAACCTTAGCAGTTGGATTTATTGAAATCCAACTGCCCAATATAAACCAATTCACAAACAATAAAATTCCAAAAGCCCGGAAGGAATTTGGTAAATCCTTTATACCAATTTGGTCAGTAAAAGATTAAAAGTGACTCTAAATCGGAACAACAATGGTGTGACCGCACGACCTCGGCAGAGGTAATATATATTGGAAAAGTTCTTCTTAAATGTGTATGGGATAAAATATTCAATAGAGAATAATAAGGTAATACATTTAAGAAGAAATCTAATATATATTATTTTTTGGTTGCTAAAAATATTTTAAGTTATTGAAATACCTGTTTACCTCGCTTTTTAGATTTGAAGTTTTTTTTTTATTTTCTCAACTCTAAAATGTATACTTTTTAACAGTATATTTATATTTTTAGCTTAAATCTATATTTTATATATTATTTTTAACCAATCATGTTCTCAACAAGATGAAGTGTTTTTTAAATTATAACAATATAAACGCTATGAACTGTCTGTGTTTCTCAATTCCAACGGCCCATCTTTCCTAAATTGTACCATAAACAAAGTATGTATGGTATGGCGAAGTAGGAGAAGTAGTGAAACATACCTGGACGTGGGCTCTGCCCAAAGATGTATAATTTAAACTATTCCGACCAGTTCTTTGATGTTTCCCGCATAATTTGAATAGCAGTGGCTAAGCTCGTTGTCAAGATAAAATGTTATTCCAAAATTCAAAATTCTTTTTTTTAATAAAGAAACTCCTTTGAGGTCATGTAGAGTTTAATGAGAATAAAGGTTTTATTACATTCAATATAATTGATTTTAAAAATTCAGAGATAAATTATGTTAATGATTCTGCAATTTTCACGCTATTATAATATGGATATGCTTGAATTATCTGCTTATCAATTTCACCATCAAGTGATGATAATTGATTGAGTGCTGCGGTAATATTATTATGGGATTGATTTAAATGGAAAGCGATACATATTATTATTTTATTTAATTTGGTAATTATAAATAATCTATCATTATGTGAATAAATTTTGATAGTTGTGTATAATAATTTCCATTGAAATCCTATGAAAAATATTACATGAATAATTTAAAAACTTTATGACAGCCGAAGAGTTTGAGATAGGAATCCAATAAAAGACGCGAAAACTTATATTTCTTAAATAAATTTTCATCGCTATATAACATTTTCGTTATTCTCATTATGTTTGTAACTTTACGCTATTATTTTCTCCATTCTTTAGAAACATCTTACAAAAACAAATATTAAGAATGTTGACCCAATTCCTAACATTTATAAGTCTTGAGATCCTCAGTTGGCTAATTCTCTGTACATTTTAAAGCAGGTGTGCCAAGAACACTCTACGTGCCAAACTGCCGAACTGGGACGCCGGTTTAATTAATTTTTATTTGTATTTAAAAACTTAACAGTATTATTCTGGTGATACTGTTGAAGAGGAATAATATAAAACAATTATATTTATTTTGTTTAGAGATTTTTTTAAAAGATATTTATCGCTATTTTATTATATCAGAGAACAGATAATCCCTGATGTCGATATAGCAATAGTAGATGAAATGAACTGGGTTTGAATAGAGAAAAATATTCATATTTAATACATAAAAATATTTTTTATTTATCAATAGCTGCACTGAAGCGAATCGTTAGTGGTATTTTATATTACACAATACGAGCAAGAATCCTGGCGACTTGCCAAGCGGGACGCGTACCACTGTGGTAAGTGATTAGTGAAGTTTTTGTGGCTACAGTTAAATTGAATAAAGGGGATGAAGACTTGTATATTCATTATAATTTATGTTACTTGAATGTTACATAACAACAATAGTGGATAAAATGAAACGGGAAAGAAAAAAAGAGAATGGGAAGATGAAAATGGGGGACGAATATTAATTGCACAAACGCAGCTTTAATGGCTGTAAAGTTTTTCTCTGGAAGGATAGTATTATTCAGTCAGCTCACATACGAGCTAAAATTACAAATATATATGTAGTATGTTACATAACAGCAATTATGTCACGTCCTAAGCTTAACAAAGTAACACCTCGTTTAACAATTAAAAGTTTGTTTGAAAAATGTTATTGTGGAATTTTCAAAAAGTTTTCCTTTCAAATTGAATTTTATTAAGTTAAACAAAATTTTAATTAATTTATCAGTTGGAGCATTTTGTTATATTGGCTTTGTACAAATTGTGTTTATTGTTTTAAGTTAGATTTCCGATGAATTTGAGATTTGAAAAGACTTCGTTTTAGTACAACACATTTAGACTTACGTAATTCGATCTTTGGTGATTATTGGTTATTAATTTACATTTTGCAATATTATATTTCTATAATATAATCGTTCTTTTTAAGATAGATGTCGGTCGCCTCCTAATAAAATCATTTGTATATGGAATACTACATTCATCGAAGCGTTTAGTGAAACGGTAGCTTAATTGATGTACGTATAATAAGTGATGGACGTATAACCCTCCAAGTATTTAGTTTTATCTTTAATATAATAGGAAGATAGATTGAATGTCTATTTTATATTTTCCCAACATTCTCGAGAAATTCTCAATAAAATATCTAAATTAGGAAACAATAAAACAAGTTTTGAGCGATGAAATTACAATTTCTACAAGTTTACGTCGATTAATAACTTCCCAAAGGCTCCAAAGTTTAACAACAATGCCCCTCGATTGATGGAGTACTTTGTTTAAAACCGAAAAGGTGAAGACATTTTGGGTGTCCGTAAATTAATTATGATGAACCCTAATGGATTTGCAAAATACGTCTTAAAGATCCCTGTTATTCCTCTATTCATCCATCATATATTTTGGTATTCAAATACTGTAAAAATTTTATATAATTTAAATGTAATCAAATCAATCAATTTCTTTTATTTAAATATGATAAATGATTTGACTTTAAAGTATTTTTAGGTGTATACTTTAACATATAACCTTCTTAAAACACATACCGGTTCTTTGTTTGCTTTGTATATTCTTTATAAACCGATTTGGAGAGAATATCATTTATTTTATTATTCATTCAAGCATTATTGTTTTTTTATGCAATAAATAAAAAAATACACCGCTAGGGAACTAAATTTTAAGTGTAATAGTCAGTTTTAAACAATGTTAAGACTGTTTCCCAAAGTCCTGACAACAGTCACAAATCCAACGACGCAACAACACTGAGTATGCTATAATCTCTGTCCATAAACGACATACATTCCCATTACTGGATAAACATGGCAAACTAACACCATAACCATATTAACAAGTTAGAATATCGACTACCATACAAGAATATTAACTAAAAGCAAAACAGTGTCACGCCGTTGGACCATTTCGTGCATAAAATAAAGGAATTTGGTGTGTTCTTAGCGGAATCGCGATGTGATGAGAATTTTGGAGAAATGATATAAATTTTTTAGGTATTTTAAGGAAGATTGAAAATTTTAAGCGTCGGGAAATATTTTGTAATGTGTCTTGTATACTTGACGACTTTATTTTTATTTTAAATATTAATATTTTTACTCTATAACAATTCTAGTTGTTTTTTACTTGAAGATTTCTCCTTTTTCGTAGCCGCAAAGTGTAAGACCGAAAAGCTGAAACATCCAAATAATTTGTGTTTTCTCGAGACTTGCAAACAGAACCATTGAAATGGTTGGACTATATTACTAGCGATGTCTTTAGTTTCAATGATGCTCTCTACAACTATAACATTAAATAGCCCTATAACTAGAACAATATAAGATCTTTGCGTAATTCTTAATAGAATGTTCTTTAGTAACAAAAAATTATATTAGTATAACCTGTTTCAACATACACATGCATAAATCAATCTTATTGATAACTTGTTTCAAACTCCTCGATATATATAATACAAAAAGTTCATGAATATTATTTTTCTAGTTGCAAACCTTAAACAGAAATTATTATTGCTTTGAAAACTACAAACTATTACCACGAAGTGTAAATACTATATACATTTTATTACATACCTCAATCGTTTTTCCGCCAACCCATTCCAAGTTTCCTTTAAAACAAATAAACTAGGAAGACATTACCATGCATTTCAATGAGTTATAGCGACACTGCAACTCAGTTATGGCGGAATTAATGGCGTGTGAATAATAAATTAACATCAGAGTTTATCTAAATGTCCCCGCTTCCTTGCTTCCAAGTTTGAGCACTATTTCGATTTTACAGTCGCTGTCTTCAGACCTGGCGACCATTAGATTATTGGTAAACAAAACGCTGACTCATTTCTCTTTATTGTATGTCATGACATTGTTTTATACTTCTTATGCTTACAATTTAAAGATCGTCGTGATATTTAACCTGCATAATATTTTCGGTTAAGCAAATAATCTTTACTTATATTTATATTAATAATACATTACGCTCGAACTCGCCTGTAACGTCTGAAATGTAATAATTTTATTATAAATACTTACAGAACTTTCGTCCTAATATGAGATTGTTCAACTTCTTCAATTGCATATAAATAGTCGTAGTTCGCCCGCCGGGTCTGAAGGCGGAGTTATGGAAAACTTTGTACAGCTCATGTTTAACATGGCCATTATTTATTTATACCCAATCCAAACGAGCCTGATCATAGAGTGCATTTTATATGCGATTGTTCGGAATCGCTTGGGACGTTGCAAAGTTTATGAAGTGAAGCCTAAATGTATATGGAAATTGTATTGCGCTCTATTGTATACCAAATAGTTTTATTCATTGAAACAAATATTGTGAACGATATGTTTGTATATAAATGTCACTGAATTAGATATAACAAAAATACAACACAACAACAGATATCATTCATCATAAATGTATAATCAATAAGAAATTTATATATAACCTATTTTATTTTTCCATATGCTACTTGTTTATTCTAACATTATACTAATTTGTATTCTTGTTATAATAGAACATAAATAATGAAATTAATTGTAGCATAAAGTACGTATCAAGTCCTGAGCCTATCAAAATGCCATACAGGACCCCAACAAATCACAAGCAACTGGCAACTTCCAACTTACATTACGTCGTGATTCCGAGAACCCTCCCAGTATATTCCAAACTTCGCTCGTAAGTCGTCCCTCCTTAGGTCACGTTGTTCACTAAATTTAAGGAAAACATGCTAGATTGTTTTGGTAATACGTGTCTACATCTTGTTTTCTTATCGCATGAAGGAAACTTTGATATTTCAAAGTTTACTGCTTATATTATTCAACGTTTTAAACTTTTTCTGTAAAAATTGCTGCAATAATATTAATAGTGAAATTTCTAAGAGAATAACATATTTTTTACCGTTATGATAGAAAGTATTTATTACAAAAAAAATATTATATAAAATACTAGCTTCTAAATGCTATTTCGTTCACCTGAAAGGAGGACAGATGCAAAGGATTACTTAAAAATAATGAATAAAGTAACAGGAAATGGCAGCGCCCTGACGTTCCTTGATGCCGAATGCTGGTGGATGCGTGCATTTCGAACGATAACCTTAGTTTTTCTGGTAAAAGCCATCTATGTGCTATAAGAATATAGTTTTTGTACATTCATACATACAATTTCATACAAAGAAAAATGCATTTCATATTTTCTTCACAATTGATATATAAACATCAAAACAACCTTCAAATCTCTACTCATAAATACTATAGTAGAAGTCAAGTATAATAAAAATAAATATAATAGAAAAATCAAGATTTCAGTAAGTAGCACAAAAACAACCTCGTTGCAATATGCTTGTTTAGGTGACGGTGTACCGCTGCCGGCTTACAGCTTACAATTTCAAAGGGTGGCCGATAGAGAAAACAAAGTAAGTAATAAATTTAGAATAATTCCACCTTTCGCTGCGGTATTAACCGCAAGCCTTTGTTGGAGCTGGCTTTCGTTAGGGTTTTTGTTGTACTTTACTGCTGTCTACGGTACTGCAGATCTGCGGTTCTTTGTTTATTGCTAATTCCGTAATTTTATTTTAAAAGTAATTTTTAGTAAAAAATATTTTTTCTTAACTTGAAGACGCTCGGCATTATAGCGAAGCGTCTTTTTATTACATGGATCCATAATTTTCAAGCTTGTGTAAACTTCATAATTAGCTAACTTTCTTCTAATCAATCTTCAGAAGTTATTAATTTCTCGCAAAATCACCTTTAGAATACGAGCAAAAAGAGTGGCCCATCAAGCAACGTTGCAGTTTTTAAGAGCCTCTACTACGAATTTCTTTGAAAAAATATGTTATATTTAGGTACTCTTAGTGTATTTCATGGAATGTGTCATATATTTATAACAGTAATTATTTTTAATATATGTTTTTAGAAATACCAAATTTCATCATCCACAAATATAAGTTATAGCGAAGTGATATTATTCTGTGGTAGGGGTTGTTTAATCCCCGTCAGCGGAACCGTAGAACTCATTAACGGTAAAATAAAAAGATTTTATTGCATATTTTTGTTTGACAACCCACCTCACTAACATTGCAATAGTATTTAACGCCATATTAAATTAACTTTGAATATTATTATATATTATGAGATATAATTAATAAAATCCACTGATTTAACACTAAAGCTACCATTACCGGTCAAATTGACCGTTCTTAAACTTTTGTAAAACTTACACATTTTTAAACGTTATAATATCGTTATCAAACTACATGACAATTCTTAGAATATGCATATAATATTTTCTTCACTCTGTACTTTTAGTTATTTCCATTATTACCTGCGTTATATAATAAAATAACTTTTATTTACCGGTCAATTTGACCGCGTGCGGCAGGAACAGGTAGGTATACAAGAATTGTCGGTAGGTTTAGTGTTAAATATCTGAAAATACAACTTTCTTAAAGAGACTTTGATCATTGACAATATTGAACATAAAAACCTTAAAACGCCCTCGTCGTTTTAAAACCAATCTGCCTCCCTTATCGATAAAAAAGTTATCAAAGCCCTAAAAAGTGTAAATCCTTTATTATCCGATTTTATGTCATGATCAGGTTTAATGATCTCTTATCTCAGCTTATTGGTTCAATTCGTTAAAACTTTATGGTAATTTTTAAATTTTTATTCTACGTAAGTTACTTATTTCTTTAAAATTTTCCATACATATTCAGGATACAATATCTTCAAATTTTATTTTAATTTTATAATACAAGATATAGATAGATACTTGGAAACATAAAATATTGTATTATTTTCATATTTCTGTAAAACATTCATCATCAATTGTACTAAATATAAAAGACTCCTCGCGACCCAGTTCACATAATTTTCATTTAATAAGTATTCGGGTCACATTCCGACATACGCAAGGTTTGCTTTAAGGTTTCCGGAATACCAAAATATTATTGACCGAAGGAATTATTTTAGGAATCCCTAATAAATTGAAAGCAATTTCACCTAAATGGGTGCTAGCGTTGGAATCAGTAAGGGATCCTTGTGCCTTTAATTTGTACCACCGAAACCTGTTTATAAAGAAAATTCCTCAGGAGCGCGAATATTTGTCACATTTCATTTTCAGTTATTTCGTTCAGTAAGATAAAATATGCGCTCCAACAATGCTATTTGTTTCAAGATATATTTTATATTAAGAAATTGAAGAACAAAAGAATAACTCTGAATTTATATTACATTTTGTTATACATAATATTATGACTGCGTAAAATTTATAAATTAGTATGAATTTTGGGACACAAATAAAATTAAAATCATTATTAATAATAATATTACATCTTTTAAAATTATTGCGATTATAATTCAGTTATAACTACAAGGTAGCTTTATAACTTAAAGCAAAATTCGGTTTTTATTCATAAAGTAGTATGAATAAACGTATTTAGGCCAAGTTACCTGCATTGACCTACGTAACTGCAAACTATCTGCACGACATACGTTACCAAATTAAAAGTTAACTCTTATATGGGTTACACGAATTCAAACGAGCAAAAATCGAGCTTAATATTATGATATAAGGTTTAAAACAGAATGATACATGTTTAAGAAACATCCTAGAAGGTGCTGCTAATCTTGTATTTAGATTATGCGGCACCTACAGCCAACTGGATTTTTTGCTTATATAAAAATCTTTAAGTTCTTAATACTATACAAGCGTTCTTAAAATATTATTAAGTATTAAAAGAACAGCATCGAAATTTGTTATATTTGATTTAAAACATACAATATTTATTTACCATATAATATTATACATTTAGAAAGCTTTACAACTATTTATCTTGTTATTAAGAAGAATGCACTTAAACTAAAGCTTAGTGCAAAAATTATAAGTAAAAAAACAAGTAAATTTATATAAAAATATATTTATATACATCTTTCTATCTTTGTACAACATTCTGTACGTCGGTGTGTTGCCTTAGCTTAATTTGTGTTTATGAGGCAGGCTTAAGATGGCCGTAGTAATATATGAGTAAACTAACTCGCGCCAAAACGAGATACGTACCAGATTTTATTAAATAGTAAATAATAGTTTTTCTTCGTTCCTGAGTATAAACGTTCTATATTTCTTAAATGAAAGAGAAATAAAAAGGTTTATATTTTATTCATCACTTAAAAAACTATGAAAAGAAATAGAACTTTGAATAATATCCCAAGGTATAATTAAGTAAAACGGGCGGAGGAACCATTTATCGTTACCAACGTCTGGATATATCCCCGCCTTGTCGCGTTCCAGTCTCGTACCCGTTACGTGACAGTATGAGTGACATCGTGAAAGATTGTCGACTACCATTATGGAATTTCAGATAGTATTTTATGTAACACGACACCTTTGGATTTCAAGAATACTGGTTATCGTCGAATATTTGTAAGTAAATCGAAATAGGCTATTATATAAGCACTAATTACACTAAACCCTAGATATAAGGTATTGGTAGAGCAATATCAAAAAACATTATATTTATTATTCTAATCATGTTGATGATTTTTCATTCTACATTTATATAAAATTCAGTAAGCTTCAAATGGGTAAATAAATAAATTCAGATATTAATTTCGATTGGGTTAGCAAGATGGCTAGCACGATACCTCAGTTGACCGAAGGACAAGACGATATATCAGAAGTCACAAGTTCGAGTCCAAGCTGTATTAGTAGCCGTATACACGCCGATTATTTTATAAATTAATACTTAAAATATAAAAAAAACATTTTCATTTACTTCAATTAATACACAACAAATACAATAACGATGGTTTATTACAGACTACCGTCTAAGATGCCATGACGTCATTAACGCCGCTGCGAAACGTGATACAATTCCCGAAGGCATCCCGAGCGCTGTTTTAATTTACATTTTAATAGATGGCGTTAGTGTAGCGTAATTACAGCTACGTGATTATGAAATACGTAAAATGAACAGTCAGGCTTTTAAGGCTTTTACTACAATATTCCTGTACCCAACACTACTAAATATTATCGGCTTCCTTATATGAGAATATAAAACAAATTCTTTCCAATTTGCTAACCAAATTAATTGGTATTGATATTTTATATAATCTGATTAAACAATGAAAAATGTCGACTAAAGCGACTCCATAAACAAACCATTTCAATTTATACATCCAGTTTGTATAAACTTTTCTATACATAATAATCCTATCCTGTGTGCGTCACACCAAAACAAAGACTTAACGAAATCCTACGGTCTATATGATATTAGTTCGTACACGCATAAATCCTTTGCAACTTGAAAAAAACACGTAAACGAACAATGGGAGCTGAATTCTATTGAAAAAGGTTTCCACGTATCAATATATTTTTTATTTCGTCTCTTTTTAAATATGAAAACCTGCAATTCATAAAAAATTTAAAATATATTTTACTATTTTACGAATTCAAAGGTAAAAATTCGTCGAAATGCGTACTATTTGTAAATTTGATTAAAAAGTACTCTTTATATTTTATTGTATACGATTTCAATTGTTTTTATATGTGCTTTACTACTACTTGATATATTCAGGAAAAAACAAAACAAAAAATAATACGAAAAACGTTTAGATTGTTTTACAAGTTAAAATAACATTTTTTTTTTAGTACCACTCAGAGAAGGTATTGCCAAAATATAATAACAGCTATTATAATTGCATTTAGACGATACACGCTTACCGATATCTATAATCAAGGTTGGTACATATTTATATATTAATATATATTATTAGATGTGCTTGAGAAAAATATTATTGATAATTTATTGTAAATATCAGTATTAGGAGTATTTGTGTTAACTTTTTTAGATTTGATGTTATCTATTTTAAGTTGTACTATCACACTACCTTTATTAATTTTATACAATGTCTTTATTTCATTATTTTGATGTATTTTTAGAGAGTACTGACATACATACATACATACATACACTTATAACACAACTACTTACGTACATACATAAGTACATACACCGTTATTGGTTAGTGTCTAAAGATCACTAGCAAATTTAAATGTTATGTGAGAATATTAATAAAATAACTATAACTTCTTAGCTACTTGTAACTTCTATGCTATTTAATTCTTATCAATTTATATTCAGAAATCTCCGTATTCAAAATATTCATTAATATTTCAAAGCCCATCTTATCATTAAATTTCAAACAAACAATAATGACAGTAATATTTAAAATAATCAAAATACACTCACAGTCCCTATCACGTTGAAAATAAAGACTTCGTCAACCTCATTATAAACACAAAGCTAAAGACTTCAGGACTCAGGTGAAATGAGATATGGAGTACCCTCATTTCGTTTTCAGTAAATTATGACATCTAATTATATAACCATTGTTGAGTTTTGGCAGTGCATTTAATTTCGTTTATTCTGACTACGTTTGGGGTTTGCTATAAATTTTCAGAATAGCGGATCGTAGAGCGGGTTTTATAAAATCATATGTTTACAATGAAGAAAATGTATTTTATATTATTTCAATAATATCTTTTTACGATATAATAAAATAAAAAAGTAAAAAAATATGTTCTTTTTTGTAATATGAAGTAAAAAACATTATATAATAAAATATTTTTGTTTATTCGTTTATTTTTATTTATAATAAAACTGTTATTTAAATAAAGATAATTAAAATCTTTTATTTTTATTATTATTAATATCTTGAACCATCCGTTAAATGTCATTTAATTTACACGAGGGCATTGAAGTGTGCTGATAATTTATCCTCGCCCACCTGACGATTATACGAGGGTTTTTACCAGAAATTAATATAAAATTTACTCTTAATTATCTGTTCATTAACCTTCATTAACTATATTATTTAACATACTATAATTCTATAACATACATTTAATGACCTTACTTAACAAATTTTATCATTTTTTAATTTTCAAGTGATATTATATTTTTTTGTTACTTATGAAGTTCCGTTTGATTTTATAAATAGTTACTTTCTCTGCACTAATGAACATTAGTCAATTTATTTAGGTGAGTTTTATAAATGATCACAATATCTCCAACTACATTTACCCTAAAAAAATTCTAGGGTAAAATAGGAAGGTAAAGAAAACATAATTTCATTTTCTTTTCGTTTTATCACTTAGAGTTAATATACAGAAAAGTAAAATTTATAAACTCATTAGAATTTCTTTATAACAGAAAAAATATTTTATAAATTTATTTATTTTATGTTATACAAATAACAAGTTTTGTGAAAAGTGACGTAACCTACTCTTAGTACAGGTAGTTTTCTCTCACAATCGCCTCTGCACCTGCGAGGATGTGATAATGAAACTAATTTAGTAGATTCTGCTCCGCTCGAGTTACGAAAATGGGACGTTCAAAAGTTGCATTAAAAGATTACGAAAACACTTTTATAATATTAACCTTATTTGAAAATATTTCATTATATTTTAGAACCGTTTATTTTTTTTTAACTTTCTGTTTTTTGATTAAGTGTGTATTCTTAATAAATTTTAAAGTTTTGGAATTAATATGCAAAAGATGTTATGCTTTATCTAATAAGTACATCGCATTTTATAAATAAATCGCTCATACGTCCCTCGTATAACTTTTCATATTCTTTATAAAGTACGTTGGAAAACAGAAGAAAACTTAGTCCGTGGAACGAGTTTTTCTTCTGAAAGTAGACTGGCTTAAATATTAATTTGAATAAAAATGCATAAACTAATGTTTTAATTTATGTATTTTTATTACCGCATGTTTTCAACGGGATATTATTTTAAACCAGTATTTATATAATTAAATTTACAAAATATAGGTTACCAGCTGTATAAAAAAAACAGTTTTAAACCAGACAAATTTTAAACTGAAAACTAATAACTAAAAGAAGAATTCTAAATGTACATAAAATATAAAAAATAAAAAGCCAATTAAATGCTTTTTGAACGAAGTCTGTTAGAGAGCTGAACTGAAAACAAAAATCACCAACTCGCCCAGGCACTTATTTTTAAACGCATACTCGACCTTTGACTCTTGTTTTTTTTATTAAAAAATGGCTTCTAATTACAATTCCGCAAAATAAAAATTCACGTTAAAAAATCGAGAACGTAACGCACGAATAACAATTTGGACCAAAACTGCGGGCGAGGTCGTGAAATTTTAACAAACCGCGATGCAGTTTTATTTGTACTGACGTGTACGTTCCAATACTCCAGCCACTGTGTGCTTTGCAAACTTCGGACAGGTCAACAAGTTTTTGCTTTTATTAAACAACGCGGTAAAATAATTCGGAACTTTATTGATTCCGATCACCATTTAATGAATGCGTAATGAATAATGAACACCTAATTTGATACGAAACTTGAAATTTAATTTTATTCTGTTTGTTTTACATGACAGCAAATATTATATGGAATTTAAATTTAATTACAACTTCAATACATAATTAGTACCGCACTAATTATGTTATGAAAATGTTTAATATTTTACATTACTCGTGATGAATTAATAATGAATGCTTTTTGTGAAATCTTAAAACAACATATTGTAGTATATTTCAACACTATTTGATATACATGACGAGAATCATGATAATAAAACCAAAGTTGTCTAATGGTCATTAGTATATTTATTGTCTTAGATATTCCAGACTCAGAATATCGACTATCAAAGGAAATAATATACCAAATATTTTATTATTTTTGTGCAATCACGAATAAAGTCAAAGGAATAATCGAAAAAAATAACAATGGTACTCAAAAAGTGCTGTCAGACAAATCAATACGCCACTTTGTTTGAGAGTATTGTTTTCTATCTGATTCATAATGTTTTTGTAACAGAATTTCGTTTACAGTAAGCCGGTAGGATCTGAGGACATTTTGAGGACATTCTGAGGACATGTTGCATTACAACAATACCAATCTGATTTTAAATAAATATAATAAAGAAAAATAAAATAGAAAAAAGAAAAAAGAAAAAAGAAAGAAAAGCTTTGTAGAATTAAGGCTAATAGATATTATATATTTAGCAAAGATTAGAAAAGAGACTTGAACTGAATATTTCCTATATTTCAGAGTTGATACTGTTTAAGAATATAATACATTTACTATACTAATATTGTTATCAATAAAGTCGACATGTTAATATGTAAATCTGCGTATATTTTTTCATCCGTAAAAGTGGTTTCACTCTCATGTCGTATTACCAAACGTTTTTGTTATGGTAATGTTCAAAATCGTTGTGGATGGGTAATGTTCCTACGGTATGTTTAAGCATTTTGAAAATTTCAAACACAAATATTTAGTGATATGCTATGGACTTTTGAATTTGCATTAAAGGAACAGACTACAGTATTTACCCACTATTTAAAATTTTAATGCTCTCTAATAAAATAATGTTGAAACTTAAAAAACCTGAATCACTTGCGTAAAATAACACGGCTAACTTTATTAAGAGCTTTTATTGAAATCGGAAAAAGTTTTCTGAATTAGTAAGTCTAAGTATAGACAAAATTCCAAATTCCGGACATACTTATGATTTTTTTTTCTCGGTTTAAAAAAGAAAATAGTTCTGTAATAAATGAGGTAATCTTTATTCTATTAATATGGAAAGTAAATACATTGTCAAAAAGGAATAGAGCCGAATGAAGGAAACTAGAGTAGAGGGAAAGAAGGGAATTAAGAAAAGACATTGGATTCTCTCAGTCTCAGACTCACAGACATAATGTAATGATATATAAACATAATCAGAATATATTATAAAAAGTGATGTAAAATCATGTCACTTAAAACAACTACGTGCATGTACATTATATAAGATACATAAATATCTCGCTACAAGCTAAATACATATTCCGCAAATTTTGGCTCTCTTCTTCCGTAAACAATGAATTGCAGTGAATCTTTTATATTCATAAAAATGAAACAATTGTTAAATACTTGTTATTTCAACATTACAATGAATGGACTAATTTCTTAAAGGAAAATTTGTAAATATTTTGGTTATTATTATAGAAGAATATAATAATTTATTAAATTAATATTAGAGTTTATTTATTTTTAGAAATTATTGTCCATGACGTATTTTGGAAAATAAACAAGGACTTAACACCGTATCGTATAGCTTCGTCTCGTGACAAAGAGGGCAACTCATTTTCTGCTATAAGAATAAGAATTCTAAGCATTCAAATATTCAAAGAGGAAATGCATCCAGCATTCTTCCCACTTATCCACGCAGACGAGATATACATCACACGATACGATATGGTACGATACGATATATGGTATAGTGTCGTAAAAAATTATCTTTTGAAATTGTTGTTGTACAATTTGTAAATATAATATATGTCAGTTACATAATAAGTTAATTATTCTATACTTATAATATTCTTTGATAATTTACTAGACAATATAAAAATGTTAAATCGTAAATAAGCACACCAGCTTTCTTAAAATTAATGTGTTAATGTAATCTAGAAGCCACCATTAATAATTTAAATTATAACATAAAAACACTGCAGTAAACTGTTATTATAATATAAATAATACATTTATTCAAAGTATAAAATAATAAGACAATAGAGTTTTCAGTAACCTCACAACAACGCTATTATATCTCGTAATTAATATTGAGAACTTTCACCTGCAGGGCGAGGGAACTCGATCTCGTGTCTTAAGTTTTGCAGTAAATCTCTTTCATTACATGGATTTTATTAAGGGTCTGAATAAAGTCTGAATAAATTGTTGCAATGTCATGTATTAATACGTGTATAATGCATAAATATTTTGCCAACAGGCAAATTATTTATGCATTATACACTGTTTTTAAAAGACTAAGAAAAACTAATTTGAGATCTAATCACGTATGAACCTTCCTAATTGTATTATAACTTTGGCTTGGTGACAAATATTTTTTATTTTTTCATAATCTCTCCAAAAAAACGGAAATTATTTTATTAGATAATTAATAAAAGCGTGGGACAAAATAGAATTAAACAAGTGAGGATGTATTTAATTCTGAGTGTCTGTCTATGTGAGTAATTCTAGAGGAAACGAACGAGGGTTAATTCAAAATATAGCATGTATGTATGTACATATATAATATCATACTATGAACAAAGAAGATCAACATTATCCACCTCAATAGTCCAAACGAAGTGGCTGATGTAACATATTTAGAAAGAAATGAAAGATAAAAAATATAAAAAATATATTTTGTGTCAATGTATATTTCATTTAATATAAATTCAGTGAAAGCAAATAAATCAAATGAAATTAATTGCAATCAGAAACAGCATTCATGACATCCAATATTTAATTCGACAATTTAAACGAACTTGAGTTATTCATAAATATTTTACAGGATCTCAATAAAATATTATTATCATTGGAATTGATAAGCTTTAAAATTTTATATATTATAATTAAAAGAGTTAAAAAATATGTTTCTATGTTGTCTGATTAAGGGACGTAGGATTAAGATTTGTTAATTGGCACCAATCCCTAAATGGTGCGGCAAGTAATTAATTAAGTAGTTCATTATATATATATATATATGTTGTGAGCACCTTAACTGATACTTTGGTTTGGTTTGATTTGGTTTGGTTATGTGATTATATTTTACTGTTCTTTTTTTAAAGTAAAAACATTTTCGATATATTGTAAAATCATAACATACTAGATAGATATATTTCATATATCTAAAAGATAAAAATCTTTGTTTAAACTTTATTTCCGAAAACATAAATAATATATAAAACGTCAAATTCTCCTATTTAAAAGAAGGTATTACACAATTTCTTTCATATTCCCAAGCCTTTGAAGTATACAAATGTATACGATAAATGTGTACCGATATTTAAGTCGAAGGAAATCGATGAGTCGGATTTCCCGAAGGGGAAAGAACTGCGGATTCGATATGGGAGTTCCTTTAAAGGATTTATATGTCTTTCACATAATCTCTTTTTGTGATATAAAGGAATACGAAATATTAATATTTAATATAAATTGCTATCTGTGATCATTTTATTATTGACTGAAGTGAACAGTGGAGTGAATTATTTTTGGAGAAATTATTTAACATAAATATGGGCCAAAAAGTTAATCATTCCTAAAGTTGAATAAAGTTGAATATTAGCTCCAATTATTTTTATTACTATTAATAATACTAGAATTTTAAAATGCAGATTCACATAATTCAATATTTTTGTTTATTGGATCGAGAAATCACGTTTTATCTGCACTGCATATATACAAAAGAGGATCAAACAAACGAACACCTATTCACATTTATTAATAGTAATCCTGCAACATCAAAATACGCCATAAGAAAACATCTAAATATGAAGGGACGATATACCTCTTCATATTATAATCAATAACAAATTTTTAATGTAACTTTTCAACCTCATAACGGTAGGTGAATTAAAAAAGTGGATGGATTACCCCATGGCTCTGTAATCCATTAAAGTAATGAATGTCCAAGCCAAGAAGACTGAAAAGGCTTTCGGAAAAGATTAATCAATTTAATCTTTGAAACGAGGGGATTTTGAAATATGCCATATCTGTATGTTATATGTATATTCTCTGTATGTCCGTATCAACGTTTTAATAAAGATCTGGATGCGACATTCGATCGGTTTTTCATGCTCTCTCAAATATGGATTCCAATTTTTTCACAACTTAAAATGCTGATAAAATTTTTAGTATTTTGTCATTTTCATTTTTAAATTCAACATTCATTCATTCATTTATTCAAAACTGAATCTTTTACGTTACCATGAACAAGTACTCTCGACTCGTCAAGCTTATTCATTTGAGAATTGTAATTGAACTGAGAACCAAAGAGAGACGCTAATTACTGTAACTACTACTATTTGTATACTTATACAAAAAAATATTACATTTAAAATTGCATTTGCTGTCAACGATTCTAATATAGAAACGAAGATATTTTAACCATAATATGACAGCAAGAACTCTCTCAGCCGTCTAGTGAACGAGCAATGCTATAACGAATCAGAACAAAATGAGACAGACCTTCAACTGATATATTAAATTTTCGATAACATGTCCTCAAAGCGACGAGATTGCATCTGTGGTTCGTTACTAAACAGCTTTCTAGACTACACGGTTGAAAATATTGTCATATTGTTTCATATTTTCTTTTATTATTTTTTAGCAACTTCAAATATTTTTTGTTATAGCAAATATGTTACTTTATCAGGAATATTAAAGGAACTTAACTTATAAAGTAGCAAATGAAACTATAATAAATAAGAAAAACATTATAATAAATACTTTTTCCTCGTTCATTTCTCAGAGCCGTGTGACCGTACGTCATATCAGATGTAGTTCAAAGATATTCCTGAGATATTATAGCCATTAGTGTTTATTTCATATTAAGAATTAGTCACTGCCATCTACATATTAAATTATATATCACAGGAACACAAATGTATAATTACAAAAATGGCTTTATAACTTTTTCACCTATTAAAAATGTTTATTTTATTTTATAAGAAAAGGTAAGAAAAAGGAATTGTAAAATTTTTTGCTTATGTAAACAAAGAAATATATATATTATAAACAATAAAAGATTTTAGATCCAAAAGTATACGTTATTGGCTTGTGATTTCCAAGATACTGTCAGCAATAAAAAGGTAATGCTCACATTTTCAACTTTGTGAATACAAAAAAAGCATTAGTATTTCAATAGCACCTGACTTAATCTAAAGATCGACGAATTCATCGTTATTTTATGCACCCTTAAGATCTTATTTCGTCTATAAGGAAACGAAAACTGCTTGGGTTCCGTTTTAATAAGAAAACAGTTGGAAGCTTTCTTTCTGGAAACATCCTATAAAGGGCAAAGTTCGGGCAAATACGCTTTTTGGATAACAAAGAAATACATAAATACATTCCAATACCTGAGAATTTAAAAACGCCTTATACTACAAAGAGGTTATTTCTAATAAAACCAAAACATAATCTGTATTTATTAGCGTAATAAATAATCTCAAACAATTCTAAATCAATGCAATTTTAACTGAAAGAGTTACAATGGTATCGAATTATAATACAAAATCGAATTACATTACTAAAGGTCAAAGTTCAAGATTCGGTTTCTAACAGAAATGTCTATTGAAGTGAACAATATATGAAAACAAAAGAGATAGTTTTATTATATAAAGATTATTTTAAGCAGTTTTATATTACTATAAAATGAAATGAAAGTACTCAGCTCCCTAGAAGTACTAGATACAGATAACGCGAAACCTGGGATCTTTCAATACTCTTTATTTCAATAATATCAACAAAAATGTACTTTAAATGATTAAAATGTAAAAAAAACCTCACCCAAAAAAAATTTTTAATACCTCTCTCTCGAGATATTTGTTAAGGGCTCTGTTTAACAAACTTTTATCCTGCCTAAACAAACTGTACAAAAATAAATAAGGAACTTTCGGAAAATCTTTTAATACTAATTCAAAGATATTTTTTATTAATTTTTTTCCAAGAATTAAATATACTATTAAGTAGACATCACCAATAAAAAGCAGATAATATTATAGTATAATGATGTAGAAATAAAAAGATCATTAATCTTACTATTCCGCCGGTATTACCAAATTGATAAAGATTGGACATCATTAAATAAAAAAGTAATAGAATAGGAAATAATCACTAAGTTGATTGTATTTGATAGGTCCTAATTATATCAATTTATTATTATAATTTTCATTGTGAGTACAATTATCCAATTCTCACTTATTGTAAGTGTTTTTATCATGTTTGAATATGTGAAAAGATCTAAACTGATTTTGACGTACTAGTTGTTCCTAAGTTATGGATCTTATTAGACCAGACAAAGTGACAGTATGTAAATATGTGTTTGAGAGTATTATTAAAATGCTGTTTAGTATTTAATATACTAGGATCCGCCAAACGTGCGCGGCGGGTGTTGAGGTGAGCCCCTCTCCTTTCTTCTTTTCTTGATAACTTTTGAATGGCCTAACATTTTTTCAATCTGTTTTCGCTATAACATCCTCGTTTGGCTCAAACATACATGAGAACATTTTTAGCTAATTATCCCGTCCCATTCTGGAGACAAGTAAACACAAAAAAAGGTCTCCCAAACGGTTAAGAGCTTCGCTTACGCTCAGCTCAATAAAGTTTTATAATATATAATATTTATATTAAAAAATAAGTACGTAAAGTACAGAAATCCAACAAAACTGCTACATCAGTAATCAATACCGCAAATACGAGGTGTCGGAGTATTTGCGTGTCGAGATTCAGCGATTTGTCATTAGCTCAGTCACAATGGTCGCTTGCAGTGGAATGCCAATAACCGAACCATTGTGCTTCCCCCGGATCTCGACAATGACGCTTTAATGTATGTATGTATGTATACAACTAAACATAGGATTTGGCTTTTCATTGTCGAGCTAATAATTATCCCGTCTCTATAGGTACTTAAGCGAATAAAACATGGCAATAAAGATGATAGACATAAAATTTATTTTAATTTACATATTCCATGTATTGTTATTATTTGGATAATTCTAAATGTACCTCAATCAAAGCTTTGAGTGTTTTGCTAAACAAAGTTTAAACATGCCCAAGTAATTCGTCGCAACTTGGCTAATGCACTTACGCTATTCTGCGAAGGTACGTCTTAACTTCAGTTGTAAATGTTCACCATCTGGCAAAGGTTTTCTTACGCGCGTGTTGCTATAACAATTCTACTGAACTTACGAGCTCGTTTAGTTGTTGAGTTATTTTATTATTCATATGTTATTGTTAGAATACCGAGCGGTGTCACCTATCAAGTAAAAGAAATATTCCACTATTATCTATATAATAATATGATTTTATTTATTAAAATAACAATTACTGATGTTATTATGTAAAAAATGTAATGAAATTAATATTTATAAGTAGACAAGTATGTTAGATGTAAGATTAGCGTCTAGTTATTTAATTATAATCTTTTACATATCGTTAAGACCATATTAAAAGTTATATTGACAATATTTGACAAGGCGTTTCGCTGCGTTTCGCGAAATGGGGTATAAATTGAAAATCGCTCTATTTGAACATCAAACGACCCTTACCCTTTGTGGATTTTTATATGATCGTACATTCTGATGCCGGGTAACAATATCCGGGTATTATTTTTGTTATATTATAGCTGGGATGGCTTATACTATGATTTGTTGACGTTCTCGAGATTTGGGGATTTTGAGAACTTATAGATAGCAAAGAAATGTACGAGTATACTAGTTAATACAACCTTATTACGCCCAACGTTAAATGACATGAATAACATATTACTATATTACATACGTTCGTTACTACGTAGATTTTATAGGTACGGTAATCTTAAGTCATATCTTCAAAATGAAAAATAATATCTCATTTTAAGTAAAAATACGTAAACTATTAATTATTAATTAATAATTTGAAAAGGAAAAAGGCTTATTTTAAATATTTTTGTTATACTTTAATTAGGAAACGGTAAAAAAATAAAAATATACGGAACAACGGAATAAAGAAAATATATTTTAATATAGCAATGAATCCATGCATTTTAAAACAACTATATAGTGTCAGTGCCAATCATGGAGTACACAAAATTGTAATTACAGGGAAAATAAACAAAATTCATATCCACTGACATTCAAAAGTCACGCGTAAATGAAACTGTCGAACCGAATATGCATAAGTTGGGAAAACATTCCCTGCTGTTGACACATTGTTAAGTTCCAACGGACAGGCCGTGTACGGCGAAAATATACGCCCGATACACGCATCTATTTACCAATCAACATTCACTGAGGCGATTGATCGAATGAACTACGAAAAACAAATACCCTACCACGCGACATGAGATGTTGTACTCTTATTTGTGTACCGTACCTTATTTTTTTACTATACTAGGCTGGACTGAAATTGTAACTAAAACATCAATGCATATCGAACACCTAACATGAGTTGTTGAACAAATATATGTCTTTTAGTATCATGGTACACGTCTCACAATTATTTTATAGTTGCAATATGATGGAAGGCTATTAAACTTGCAGAGGACAGGATTCGCTCTAGTAATTTAAAGTTTAAACTAAAAATGCTATCGAAACGCTGTCCTGTCGATGGAGTCGTATTCTTTTTACTTGGTTTTCGAGTAATATTGGTCTGGAAATAAGTTTGCTCGCAGCTTTCCAGTGGTATACTTTATGTAATTGCTACGTAGCGACAGATACTCCTAGAAATTGGAGGCTGGATCTCCGTTTTCCTTCTTTTTCCGTTTAATTTATCTAAATATCCAGGTATTGAAGATAACCTATAGAATTTTAGACTATTTGATTATTCATCACATCAAATCGATAATACGGCAACGTCATGATATTAACATGTTTATATTTATTACAAGACAAATACTTTCTCTCTAACATGAATATAAACAATCGGACATTGAATTACATATTCATTGATAAAATCATAACGTGTTGTCTCCTCCTCTAAATATGAGCATGTTAATAACAATAACTCTATTGTGGTATTGTCACGTAGGCGATTGTAAAACTCGTTAAAAGCTGGTGATCCCACGCACTACATTTATCATACTCACAGCTAATTACAACCAGAATTAAGAATTTACTAAGCGTCCTATATACATATCTTACACAGTAGCGAATAATAATGAACAAAAGCTCTTAGCAAACATTAATCTTTGACGTCTTAAAATATTAGTTTTGGAATGGAATAAGATAAGAATTCTTAATACAAGTAATTAGAAATAAACAACAAAATATATATGCAAAAATATTTTCTTTAAGGAAATAAACTCCTAGTACATATTAGAACGTGACTCGAAACACATTTTTCTTCATCCAAACAAGGCTTATTAAGAAACAGCTGTTCTAACAAACGGATTAAATTAAAAGAGAGTGGAATAAAAAAGTCCGGAAAAATGTTAACTCGAACAATTCTTGCTACCAGTTTTGTAAGACGCTTTTATTTCAAAATATAATTATGTTAAGACGCCTCGTAAATAACACAAATGAACTTACTAATTAAGTCATTTATTTTGTTCATAATTATTTCTTAAAAACTTAGCTTCAAATTAAACCATCATGCTTCACTTTAATATGACAACTTCTATTATATTCTGATGCGTTATATTATTAATTACTGTAAATAATCTAACAAAGTAAGCACAATAAGTTTCCATCAGTACATGTATATAAATATAAATTTGTTTATGTAATTCTTGGTTTTGCGCATCACTAATTTGATTTTGTTGAAGCTATAGATAGTAACATAAAATCGAAAAATATTTCCGAGAAACATTTAACTGTCCGGTTAATATTATCAAAAATATATTTATATTTCTGACAATATGTTATTTGTCAGCTTTATTATTAATTATAACGTTTCCGATGCATTGTATAGAACTGAGGCAAAATTGTCGTAATTAAATGTATGATTTAATCATGTCTTCAAAGTTAATATATTTAATCAAATACTGTAAGATTGGGAGAAAAAATCATTTATGCAATTTGTTGCTTACCTATTAGAAGGCCATTTTGTAAACCATTTGTTAGTGTTTTGTAAATTAGATAAAGTTGTAGCATTTAGTCTCATATAAAAGGTAGTCTCGTATATTCATGATTGTAATAAAACCCAACGATTTATTTATAAGTTACTAATTTTTACCTTTTTCTATTATTTAACTTTATCTTGACACTGCAAACTGTCCTGATCCGTAATTTTATTGCAACTTGTGTTATTGTTAACGTTAAGATAACGTTATTAAAAGATTTATTAATCAGTTTCATAAATGACATATCATATATATTGTGAAATTAAAGTAGATAATAATAATTAATAATATCGATGTTTAATCGATAAATAATTATGTACTTGCAAAATCCGGTTTGAAATAAGGAATATATTTTATAAAATGCATACTTAGATAGTTTATTAATATAAATTAATAAATTATTACATCAATTTTCAATAATATAGAATAGAAATTTCGCCAACGCCGTCAGACGTTAAACCTTCGACATCTAGCCTTCAGTCTGAACTACCATGTCTTTGTTTATCTTGACGAATTTAACATTCTATAATAGATATATTCGTTTTAATACGATGGAGGCGACATCTGTTAGACTTATTTAGAAAATTATAACCAAAAAATATTGTTTTCTAATTTAAATTAAAGACTTAGTTGTAATGTTTATATTGCTGAATGTTGTATGAAAAAGTTTAATGCTTATTAATCTATATAATCTGTTTTAATAATAATCCACAATTGGGATACCATTCCGATAGACGCTGAGGTCCAAAAACTAGGTAATAACTAGTTAAGTCACAAAGTAACTTTAAATATTTACGTTAAAAGCGATGTTAGCATGCAACGGACGCGGAATTAATAACACTTTATACTTGTTTGTGACGTTTTGTATTAATGTAAGCACTAAAAGCTTGCTTTAACTTAACTATAGTAGAGAAAAGGTAACTTAAATAGGTAATAGTGTGTAGAGATGTAAAGATCTCGTTTCCTTTAATCTACATACATCTGCTTCTTATTAAAACAAAGTATTTTTTAAATCCCCGTTATATTTCTTTAGGAAAAAATACTTACACATTTTTGTTTACAGAATTTGCATAGATTTTAAAATTAAAACACGACTAACTTTCTTATCGCTACGATTTATTATTTTTCCTTCTTAACGGAAAAGTAGTTTTGACAAAAATACTAAGTAGTTAGTTGCATGATATAATATTTTGTTTAAAAATGCTTATAACTCGTTTTAAATTTACTAACCAAAATGGCCAGCTAGATAAAAAGAACCATAAATAACGGAAAGGCTTTTAAAACGTAACCAAACAAATAGATCCTTGTGGTCGTAAATTTATGCTAATAACTATGACCGACGCTGCGGGATACATTTCGCGGATTTATGGCCCTCGTGACACGCACCGAATTAAAAGTTCCGGCTAACGAGAGAGATGGGAGTGACGGATGATATCACTATATCATATAAAGTATCAGTTATATCACAGTAAGATAAAATGTATAATAACTTTACTGAAATTATATTTAAAAGTACCTCAAACGATCCCTGATTTGAAAGAAAATTTCGTTATATCAGTTTATTTTTAATTTTATTTAATACACATTGAAAATACACTAACATTGTATACCACAGTAAAAGATGCGTTAATGGTCATAAAATAAAACTTTAGTGGAAAAGGTAAAGGCTAAACCCACTACAATTTATAACCGGCTGTAGCGGCGCCGACCGCAAAACAATAAAAGCCTTTGTACGATTCGTGTCACGTAGAAACGAGAATGAGAATTAGGGCACTCCGACACTACTAAATCCTGTACATCCTAATGAAGATTATTCATGAACGTATTAATTATTTTGGCGGATAGCGTTATGATGTCAGATGTCTCCAGATTATGCATCGTCATGTTATTTAGAGTGACATCGGTAATATAATAATGGACTAGCTGCAGGTTTAATCTGTATTACAAATTTCATTAAATATGAATAAATATTTATCTTAACTGATGTCCATGTATTGTCATAACATTCGAAAATAGTTTTGGATATCGGAAATAGTTGAGAATTAATAGAATTAACAATATAAAATCCCAAATTTGTACTCACTCAAATGCAGTTTTTGTGCGCCTTTTCTAAATATTGGGACACATGAAGCGTGGTGGTACAGCTCAGCTCTTATTATTTAAGTAACTCCTGTGGGCTGACCCTACCGGGTAAGTACCATCCTCCCTCATAAGATCCACGTGAAGTAGCTTTTAAGCCCTTTCCACTCCTTTTCCTAGTTTACTTCGCCTCTCCATTTCTCATGGGGGGCAACGCATTTGCATCTATATTTGCAAATGTCTCTGAGCGAATATACTACATACATACGACATATATACTAGCATTGGGACTTTTGATCGAATGCTACTCTGTCAAATAAGAAAAATAACATATTTCAATAGCTCACTTTAGTAAGTCATCGGACCTCTGTAGATGGATAGTTATATGTATCGAGTTTGTTTAACGCCAGTTTTATCATTGAATAGAAAAAAAAAAGAAGTCCTATCACTGGTAAGGCTGACCAAAATGTTGATTAACTCATTATTTTGAGAGTCAATTTAAAGTAAAAAGCTAGTAAAGAAGCAAGGTCTAATAGGATCAATAAAGAAGTAAACCCTAATATCGAATAAAATAAAACAACGCAATATTTTTTTTTGCCCTTGGAGAATTGACAATTTTTTTTTCATTTTTTCTGTCCTTACTATTTACTGAAGTAACATTTATGGCCAACCTTTTTTTTTTAAAAAAAAAAACCTAACAATTATTAAGAATGTACTAAAATATAACTTAAAGATGATATATAAAAAGGATGAACTGTCAATTCTCACAAAAAGTATTGGTTAAATCTGAAAACTTATTTCTCTATCTTGTGGCAAAGATTTGTAGATGCGATTTTAAAATTTATTTCAATTACAATAAAGTCGTATATAGCACACGAGTGCATTGTATTTTTGTTAGTATAAGTTATTTGATTTTTTGCCATCTCCCGTATGAGGATTTGAAAACTTAATCTAGTCTTCGAGCAGACGCGATGGCACAAACATTCCGATATTGGAAATCTGAGTATTTGCTTTAAAAATACACATTGCTATGACTGAAAGACAGTTTTAAAATAGGTCGTTCGTCTACAGTTTCTGTTCCCCGCTGCGAATAAATTATATGTATTAAATAAGAAAATACCTGTCTCTCTGGGAGTCACTTTACAAGACCGTATTAAATTTTACTTAACGCCTTGAAAAAACATTAGTTATTTTAATATAAGAGGAAAACTGCAAGTAATTATTTAAAAGCCTGAAAAATAGTTACATAATTGTATAAAGTCTATCTGCACATATTTTCTAACACTAATATCTCCGATATCTCCATTTTCAGATATATAGGTAGTTGCATGAAAATTTACAACTTACTGCAAAAAATATAATTAGGATATCCTAATATTCTTGTTCCTGTGATATTTTGTAAATATATATTTTTTTCTTTAATTTGTGATTTTTTTAATAAAGTGTTCGTTTATATATAAATAAGTTTATATTTATTTTTTCCATTTATGTTTGACGCTTTATTGTACGTATCATATGAAGTTTAATGAAGTTTGTTCAGCTCTCGATTGATTGTTTGAACAACGTTTTAAATTCGATTATAGTTCTTTATTTGATATCTACTCCATCACGTGTGTAAGTGAGTGGTTCTATAATTGTCCACAGTCCCGAAGCAATATTTTTATCCAGTTATATATAAAAAAATAAGATTACTATCTTAATATTTTTTTATCTGTGAGTTGAAATTAAAAATATAGAAAAATATTACTTAATTTTGGTTATATATAACCACAGACAATATCTAAAGTGCAAAATGTATTTAGCATGACAGATAGGTACTTCGAGCGGAAAAGAATCGCTAGTCGTACGGGGTGCTATTGATCCGACACTAATTCTCCTAATCCACTTAGGACGTCTTCCGGAATAAGTTTGAGTGACGCGGGATTATAAGTAACACGGTCAGCCTAAATTTGTACTTAAGAATATTGAGTTATTTGAACATGTGTGACGCAATATATGTTAAACATGGCTTTAATAAGGTTGTCTGTTACTAAATATTAGTTGTTGTTAAACTAGAAAAGAAAACATTAAACAAAACATACAAAATGACTATTCATTTTCCAATATTGTTTTCCACAAATGAAATTCGATGTATCAAAATTCTATAGACAATTTGAGTTTCAAATTAATAAAGTATCTATTTAATATATGTATATACATAACAGCAATTCATTACACAGGAATTCATTAACACTTTCAATATTAAACCTACCAATAATCAAGAGACAAAGATCAAACTCCAATCACATCGTCGTTTATGTACGTGTAAAACACATAATTACCAAATGGATTTGCTTAATATATCAAAGTATTCGCATTAAACCACTATACGATACAATGGCTACTGATAGATGATGGTTTTTAATTTATTGCCAACGAGTAACCTTTCTATCAGAAAAATCATACCATTTATAACTACAGCGTCATCGAAAATGTATTTTTGGTGATAGTTGATCAAACAACGCCAAAAAATTTTATAAATATTTCTTGCAGAGAGCACAGTAAATTTAAGTCGAACATTTTCATCAGCAAAATTCTTTATCCTCATAGAAACATCCACTATGAATAGCCTTCTGCGTCTCAAAAGTTCTATTCTTAGAGGCTTCACAGGGAAGCGTCATGGCGTTTATTTATCATCTAATATCCCGCTCCCAGCATTGTGCGATGCATCAATAATTCATAGTCTGTGAGTTATAGCGGCGACCATCTCCGCGGTTATAACGATTTTAGACGCACTCTTCATTATATATATTACATTATTGTGTGAACTCATGTTTTTATTCGTGAATGGAAATTGTTTGGATACGGATGTCATAATGACATTAGATTTAATTGAATATGTATGTAGTTTTAACAAAATTTTGTGGTAAGAATGTTGATACAAAAATAATCTATAAAGATTTTATTTTACAAATTACAAATTAGTCATAATTGAGTTTATCTCAGAAGACCTAAAAATCTTCTCACATAGATACCATTAACTTTCTTCAATCCGTACACTGGAATTCCCTTTTTGGCAAATGACTCTTCTGTTTCTTCTACACTAAGTTGTTGAGGGGCGTGCCAGTCTAAATTGTCACCATCGGGTGACGGTTTCTCCAAGAGCTTATAAGCTTCTTCCTCGTTCAAAGTGTCTTTATAAGGTTGCACTCTATCTACTTTTACAGATTTAGGCCTAGCAAAGTTCAAATTAATTTAATATTTTAGTTACTACTTTGTATTATTAATTTATAAATTATCATTAATAATTTTTCTTACCTTCTTTTCCTTTTTTTAGCAAAGAGATGTTTCTTGTTTTTTATCTCATTTATAAATGTTTCTGCAGCTTTCTTTGCAAAGGCTTGAGCTAAGACTGTTAAATATTTTACTGATGTTTCCGATGTCAAGGAATCGATAAGTTGTTTGGAATCTAGTTTGACAATAATATCAACGTCTCTGCAACAAATGCATTTCAATACAAGTAGCAGTAAATTAATTTCAATAAGCATTGTTATTTTGTAATATGAAACTCGTTACGGTATTGAAATTCTATTTAAGTAGAAACGATCTTACCAAATAATGTAAGTATTTTAATTAAAACCCTTTGAATTACGACATACTTTTTTTAATATGAAACTATAAATAATATTTTATTGCAAAACAACCAACAATTATTTCTTAATTAAAGATTCTTACATGTGATTCTTAGTTGTCTAATAATATAATAAGTACTGCTTATATTTGAGAATCATGCTGATACAGGATATTGCAATTTTGACAGACCCATTCAAATCCATATTATTATTAGTTATTCAATCATCCCTTGTGTCTATCCATCCTATCTTCATATCCATATTCCCGAATCGCCGCAGTCCACATCCGTCGGTTTCCCTTCAATTATTGAGAGCATTGTGTCCGTATATATGTGCATTATTAATACCACAACCCTTATATACGGCTTTGTAAACAGATTTCCGTTATTCAACGCTAATTATTTACTGTATTGATTAAAGATAAATATGTGCTTGTTAACTGGTTTATTATTTTGTATTTATAATAATATGTAGAATCTTTGCAAAAAATAAGATAATGCAACAAAAACAAGTGTTATAATAAAATCGCCAACGTTAAACAAAGATGACGTCTCGGATTTGATTCGGCTAAACTCGTAAAATTTAATGCACTAGTAACATCACTGTAATTCGATATACTGCGTGCTAATGGACTCCTCCATTGCCTGGAGTACTAGGAAGAGCGTGCAAAATAACCAAAGATAACTTTTCCTTTATTGACAGCAGGTGTAAATTTACAATGTCACTTCTAGTATTACCATACATTTTAGTACATTTTAAATTATATCAAACTAATGTATCTTCAGATTTTTTATGTAAAATAATAATTAAAATTTATCGTCTGTCATAGCAAAAAATAAGAGCTGTAAAAATATTTATGGTAATAAAAAGAAAAAAACTGAATACACAACTTCTAATGGTCAAATTAGCTTCTCGATACTTTACTAAGCTAATTAATTTCTCGGTATATTACGTTCTTCCCCCGCCGTGACTCACTCATTGCTCACTCATCACAAGAATATTACATATCATAATAATTTTTACATAAATGTGTTCACTAATTAGAAATGGCTTCACACTTCGCTAATAATCTGTTTAAGCTGAAATGTATTTGTTTAAAATTCGAGAAAAGCGTAGGGTACGTCAGAAGTGACAAGCGGTAGAGTTGCGTCAACTGGCTGAGAACACTAAGTATAGAAATGTGGATGCGTTACTTACTCATATCAGTTAGATATTTTAACAAATACACTTAGAAATAAAAAACATTTTCAATAAACATTTCCTTGTTTTAGAAAATCTTTAATATAAACTATAATTTATAATATATTTTTAAAAACTTTGAACATTACAAAAGAAGCACATTTCAATAAGTACCACATCAAAACATATTCCGTCCTAGAACCCGCATACCTCTGGAATGGCGTCCGCCTCGACGCGTGGTACGCCTCGTCGCCTCTCGTTCCGAATTCAAACGGTTGACGCGCCAAATTGGAATTGTTTTTCATTTTTCGACTGTTAAACGAGAGTTTTGTGCTTGCGGCTTTGAAAATCGAATAGGGTGCTTTATAATGCCCACATCGAGCTCTTGTTTGTCGAACATTGCGGAATTTTAAATATTTTTATGAAACATTTTACCAGTTAAATACCTATTTACTCTGATACAAAAGGGTACATAATAAATTCCAATCTATTTTAAAATTAAAAATTATTCTTCTTTGTAAAGATATTCTTATTTCAAGCATTTTGAAACGTGTGAATTATATTACACCTAATCACATTTCGGATGCGTATTCGAATTAGTTTAGTATATAATTATTCGCTGAATGCGAGTAAATATTTAATAAAGACGGTTTGAATGGAAAATATGCTTTATGTATAATTTAAAGTACATTCAAACTTAATATTCAACCAAATTGTCTTCAGATGACATAAAAAAAACACTTTTGGCATTCAAATGGCGGAATTAAAATCTAATTTTAAATTTACGCTTTCGCTTAACATTAAAAGAATATTGCATAGACTCGTTTAGAATTTTAACTGCACGAGTAATTTTATTAATTTTAAATATACTGTTATTATTAAATTTAACTACCTTACTTAGGGAGAAGATTGAATATACACAAGTAAAGTTTTAAGTCTGATAACATAATTATTTATTATCAGACTTAAAACTTTAACAGGAATTAAAAAATATAACTTCTGTGATTTCTCTTTATACTTATCACTTACGACTACTACTAGTTCAGTAACTAGACAAGAGTATACGAACAACAGCATACGTAAACGTATAAAATCTCAATGTAATGAATAAGTTTACAAGAAACTAAGTAACTAACTCAAAAACTACCTCTTTGTAAAGTGTTAAATAAATATAGTTTTTACTTGCTGGTCTTGGTGGTCAGCAATTTTTATTAAAACAATATTTTTTAGGTCCTGAAATTGTCTAAAAAGCTTTAGGAAGCTTTGACTGAACACAAGAAACCGTAAAAAAATTAATGCGTCATGAATTCTTGAATTTTGTATTCAAAATATTACATTGGTGCCGCATCAATATTGCTGAATAAGCCTTTTTCTCGAATATTCTATAAAGATATTTCTATTCAACATAATTTTAATTATAAATAATAATATTTCCAGTCGTATAATTTTGGCAATTGAAGGGAATTATCTTTCATCCCGGATTTCGTATAACAAAATGTCGTTAATCCGGAATTGTACTTTGAATGCTTTCCACCTAATTATATCCCAGGTAGAATTAATTTCCAACTCCATTGTGTGCTATAACAATTGTTCGTGAAATATTACCTCTGATTCGCCCGAGTATTAAATCCATATAATATTTATTATATTATATTTTCAAATTTAAATTCATTGCCCATTTTTAACATTTACTAGTGTGAATCTATTTCTCCATGCATCATGTTGATGTAATAAATGACACCACTTCTCTGATAACATTTCGCGTTAGTGGACTACCAATACTACTATAGCAGGAGGACCAGGTATACAAGGTATAGTAGGTATATGTAAGGATTCTGAACAATGTATTACTATCATCGGTCGAAAATGAAGTCATTTAAAATAATTACTAACCAGCAGTTTTTTTTCAGCCGCTTTTTTAATGTTGTTATAATTTAAAACCCATAAACAAATTCCATGGTACATTATCCCGATCCTAAGCCCAGAAATTGACAATAGTAATTGTAAAACAAAAATATTACATTATAGGTTAGTACGTTGCATTGCATTGCATGCATTGCATGCATTGCATGCATTGCATTGTTGAATGCAAGAGAGATCTGAAAGGCTGTTGTGGGAGGCCCAAGGAGGTTTTAGACCTGGAAGAGGGTGTATAGATCAGATCTTTTCCCTCCGCATGATCACGGAAAAGTTTTTGGCCCTAAACCAAAAGGTTTTCTGTGCTTTTGTGGATTTGGAAAAGGCGTTTGA
Organism: Melinaea menophilus ssp. n. AW-2005; assembly: GCA_918358695.1. NCBI lineage: Eukaryota > Metazoa > Arthropoda > Insecta > Lepidoptera > Nymphalidae > Melinaea > Melinaea menophilus. The sequence goes on along the minus strand of OU911057.1, from coordinate 5,891,879 downwards.
CAGGTTTGTGAGAAAGAAATTATGGGAGATACTGCCCCGATACAATGTGAACGGACCCTTGCTACAGGCTGTAAAGTCACTTTACAGAGATCACTCAGCCTGTCATGTCACCCTGGTTTGACATCCAATCGGGTGTTAAGCAAGGTTGCGCTATGTCAGCTTGGTTGTTCAATTTGAATTTGGATAGTTGTCTCCAAGGCGTGAAAGACAGTGATATGGGAGTGAAAGTAGGTGACCTTAAAGTCAATTGCTTGCTATACGCAGATGATGCAGTGCTCATTGCATCATCAGAATGCGATCTGCAGGCATTGGTCACCACTCTGAAAGATGGGTGTGAAAATAATGGTCTAAACCTGAATGCAGATAAGACGAAGGTTCTAATATTTGAAAGAAATGAAGAAAAACAGTATGTAAGAGCAACGTGAATGGTAAGATAATAGAACAAGTGAATGAAGTGGTTGGTATATTTGGGAAGTATGTTTAGCAGAGACGGAAGTTACGAAATGGATGTGGAAAGGCGTATTGCTGTTAGTAACAGAGTCAACGGTGCTCTGGCTGCATTGTTGAGACGGCGAAACGTCAGCATAGCTGCACGTTTGGCTGTACACAATGCGGTTTTGCTACCGACGCTGTTATACGGCAGCCAAACGTGGGTAACACGGAAGAAGAATATAAGAAAGATGAATGCTGTGGAGATGCGATCTCTTCGCAGAATATGCGGAGTCAGCCTAGCTGACCGAATCCGCAATGAAGAGATCCACAGAATGGCCGGTACTAGTGAAAATGTTACAGTGAGAATGAAGAAGAACGTGCTCAGGTTGTTTGGGCCCGTCGAACGAATGAGTGAAGAGAGAATGGTTAAAAAGATTTATGCAGGAAAAGTGAGCGGTAAGAGAGACAGGGGGAGGCCTCGAGTGACCTTCGAAAACACGGTATCTAAAGTACTGGAGGAAGATCACATAAAAAGCATGACGACCCTCCGGAGGGCATGTATGAAGAGGTTGATATCTGTGGCCGAGGCGAAAGAGGTATGCAGGGACCGTAGCGTTTGGCGCTCATTCGTCTCTGGCTACCCTGCAAGGGATATGGCGTGAAGCTAAAGTAAAGTAAAGTTAGTACGTTTTCGTCTATATGTTGTTAAAGTTATTAAAGTGAAGTAAAGTAAAGTAAAATAAGTAAAACATAACAAAGTAATACCTTTAAAATCTGGTAATGCTTCAGATCTTTCCAAATACAGACTAATTACCGTTACAGCGTTACAGCGTTACCTTCACTCAGTAAAATATTTGAGAAAATGATCTTAAATCAATTATTAGATCATTTTAATAAACAACTAATTGAATCCTCATTTTTTCTTCGCATCATTGTAAAAATAACATTGAGGCCCTCAAATTGCTGGATTGGCTAATATAGTTCTGCCGTATACTATTAAAAAGATAAGAAGCCTTACTGCCAAGGTAGTTTATTATAATTTTTTCGTATCACAATGTCAGATATCCTACTCTGGCTACTCATATAAATACCATTTTTCTATTACAAAAAAGAGCTATCTGGACCCTATGCATTTTAAGATCTCCGATTAGTAGCAGAGGGAGTCCGTGTACGTTAACCCGTCTGATGGCTTTACCCTAATCCTACTAGATCATAGACGGATAGTAACATAATAGTTTCATCGCCAAAAGACCTACCTATAACACTCCTGTAAATAGTTTCTTTCATGCAAAAAATATTTATACTGAGCGTGTTTGTAAGATTTCGTAAACGATATAATGCTTCTAGTAAAACAGCAAAATATGCAACAATGTCATTTTAACAGTATCTTTTAATAAATTAATATATTCCACTAAAATTTCCGAAGAACTGAATTGCTCTTTAGTATTTCTATACTTTTATACCTATTCACACAAAAATCCTAAGAAAGTGAAAATAATACTATTAGTATTATTAATAAGTAATTAATTAAAATATTACATCATTATATTATTAATTGAAGGTTTAAAATATCTTACACTAATCAGATATAGCCCTAGTTTTATTTAAAACATAATTCTTATATATACATACCTAAATTGAATAGTAATTTAGTTAACCATTATCATATGACTATTTTTAAAATGCTAGTGTAAATCTATATTTAATATATGTATACGTGAGAGACACGTTACCACCATAGTATGTACATATATGCACTATTAGTGCTAAGAACATTATTTTTTCCTCGTGGTACCGCGTCCGCGACTATTGCATCATACATTGCAGATGAACAGTATTTATTTTGTGTGACAACTATTTTTTGGAATATTAAGTTGTTTATCTTTAGATTAAAATAATAATAATAATAATAATTTAAGAATCGTAAAATCAACATATTTTATACGTGCTGCTTATTATAAAAAGTTGTCCATTTTATCAAAATTAGGTGCACAGAAAATTACGTTGATTTAGCACGGAAAATTAAAGGCCAAATATTAATCATGAATCCTCGGTTGATACGTATTTCTTGTGATGATTTTCTCTTTCTAAAAAATTTATGTATATTTAAATATTTTTATTTACTTTGTCATAAGGTTTTACTCCAACAATGCATCTGATGTCACATTACATTATCCAGCAACAAAAGAATGGCCACCGGAATCACATGCTTAGTTTGAACAAGCTTTGCAAGGAACGTTCCTTATTCTTATAACATTAAGATTGGTATTCCGTTTATTTAATGTATCCCAAACAAGTAACCCAGTGAAGTGAAAAGTCAAAGTTCGTTTTACTAAAACTGGGGCTTTAAAGAAAAACATAATAACAGTTGTTTCTGAAATGTGGGTCAGAGGATGATCGAAAATTCATTTCATCACTCAGCTGCAGCGGGTTTGCCAAAATCGTTACTTCTGTTGCCAAGAGTTTTAGTGCAGTTGTTTTTAAAGGCTGACATATATACTGAATGACTATAAATTGAATAATTTGTGCAGGTTTACAAGGTTCTAAGTTACCATCATAGTAAAATCATAGCAATCTTGATTTAAAATTACACTGAAAGGCATGGACGAATGTATATTGACATTAATTTATATTATAAAAAAAAAATAATTATAAAAATTAATAATTCAAAGGTGTTAGAATATTGTTTTTTTGTTTGTTGTTATCATAATGGAACACATTTACAACTTATCGGGACAGTATTGGCGTGAGTCTGTTGGCCCCTTCTCGTACATTTTTTAATATAAAATATGTGCTATCCCAGCACATATAAAATATGTACTAAGATAGCACATATTTAATATGTTATATTGAGAATAGTTATTTTAAAAATAAAAGTTTATTCTCTCTTACTATCTGAGAGTTACCATGTTACATATATTTTTTATTTTAAATAAATATGGAACGCAAGATTCACTATTGGAACCGGTATCCGAGGAGATGTAATTCCTAACCATGTTGAATGAGAATTTATTTCAAACATTGACAACTGATACTTTAACACGAGGCTTCATATTTAGCCAATTACTATCACCGATCCGTATTATTCCAGGTTTATCGTATAAGTAGATATTAGAATAACATATAATCTGTCATCAGTTGGCTTTATTGGGAGCTAACCATGAGTTAAGCCAATTTGTCAGTCGAGCGCGTACTGTTATACGAGAGTCTGGCGTCACCCACGTGCGATATTAGGTGATAGGCCTTCTCTTCACCTATGATGCCACTGCATTGTGCTAAAATTATTATACCTCATATCGATTCAAATTGCTTTTGCAGATTAAAAATGAACAACCTTTTAAAGCATTATTTATTAACATTATACCATATTGGCTCATATATATTTTAATCACTTTTAGTATAATAGTTGCAATTTAGGTATCTATAAAACACATTAAATGGTATTAAAATCTGTTCATCCATTAAGGAAATTTGTATATAATATTGTCATAATATAATATAATAAACATCTGAACAGAAAGTGAGAGTGAATTTTGGTTGAATAAATATACTTGAACAGTCAGTAATCCCACGTAAGATTGTCTGATACAAGGAGAACTTTCCTTTCGTAGCTTTGAGCAAATCGGATGATTTGAGAACGTTTCAGCGACTAAGTGTTCCTAAGTACAGTTTGTAAACCGATTAGCATATTATTAAGAGACGACAGGACTTTAAAATTTACATATATTTTTGTTTTTAAAACAGTTGCTATTCTTCGCATCCGTTAGGCTATTTTTATAAGAGTCAGTATTTCATGTTAATACAAAAAAACTTTTATTATTGGTTGTTTCTTATTCTTCTCATTTTCAGAGAAATTTAAGCATTAAATAGGCATCGGATAAATCGAGGGTGATAATTAATAATTTATTCCTTACTTTAAATTTGATTCCCAAGGAAATATTTTTGGTTGCAGTATTTGCTGTCAATGCTGCGATAAAATAAAAAATTTAATTGGTATTTATTGTAATACTACTCTCGACCTATGTACCTAAAAGTCCGGGCCCTCTCCGCCATTTAGGTAGTACCTAAAGACAGAAAATAAAACAAAGTCTAGAATTCAATTGCGCTAGTGTTCTGGTAATTTCTGAGCGACTTTACTGTTGGAGGTCACAAGGCTGGTATCACTATGGACCAATAATTAATAATTTATTTGTCATCTGGGGAAATTCTAGGGCAGGTTTCTTTTAAAAAATTTTTAGACCTGTGTAAAATTTTTAAGATCAAGTAAACAAAGACGTTTAGCTCTGATCGTCTTAATTATATCGTCTTAATCGTGATTTCACATTTTTATTTTCTCCAAACCCCTTACCCTTTGAAGAGACCTTCTGTTCTAATTGCTTTGGCCAAAAATAAAAGAAATACCATCCATCCGCTACAGTATAGCCGCAGTGTTAGCGTATTATGAGCAGAGATAACAAGTACTTATATAAAAAATATATAAACATATAGATGATATTTATTATCTGTTATGTTCTAAAAAAATATGAAAGTTCTCAAAAATCCAGCTTAACTTAAACCACTGTTCTCCATTTTAATGAATCTAAACTACAATCTGGTGATTTTAATTCACAACACTTGTATCTCGAATGACCTGTGAATGACATGTACCGACATATACATGTAGTGATCGTTATCTATCTAAATCCAAAAACCCCCGCTATCAACCAAACCGAACCCCAGGGTCTGAAGATAATGATGCTCTGGGTGCACTCGTCCCTAACGACCTTTATATTTAGGACAAGCCCTTCCCTTGTTTAATTAATTGACGGAAACGCCTTTGCATTTTTGAATTCTAATTTATAAATTCTTTATAACATTACTGAGATTTAGTTTCTTTATTACGGGTAATTTTATAATAAAACAATAACGCTTCTGAGTTGGTTTTGTAAAGCTTAGTTCACTCCTTCTTCTTTGTACCTACCCTCCTTACTTATCAAGAGTATTAGTTTAGAAATAGATTTAAGAAAGATGAGACGGTCTCTACATTTTTACAACCTAAACGTTTTTTTAGTTTAAAAAAAATAGTAACTGTCGTATTATAAACTCTTAATTTGTTTGTATGTTCTGTCATGATAAGACTATATTGTACAAAATACACATTATCCTATAAATTTATACATGAAATTTCAAAAACCTTTTTCATTGTATTTTCTGGTTAAATAAAATATAATAAATAATAAAGAACAGTTGAATGATTTGCTAAAAAATACCCAAAAAGCCGCAGATAGTGTAGGTTAAAAAATGCTTCGAAATTTAAGGGTCAAGATGTCCGTCGGTATGCGAGAGGATTGCAGCTATTTCATTTATGCCGATACCGTTCTCTGAGCAGACTTCATAAACGATTAAAATATGGCATATATATATATTGTTTATGAAATGTTAATAGAAAATATTCAAGTAGTAGGTAATTACGAAATAATTTATAAAAGAAACCAATTTAATAAAATCGGTATTGTCAAATAACACCCTTATGAAATAGATTGTTAATTCTAATAATTGCTATAGATTTTCAGTTCTTTGTCCTACAAGCGGTCGGTATAAAAAGTAGAGGAAAAATCTTTGGGGTAAAAGTCGAGCTCCAAGATTTATTACAGCTGGTTTAAGATCTTACTAACTTTTTTTAATTAAACTTCTAGTGAAAATACCTCAGTTGAGACGAAAAAGGGAAGTCGTATTTTTGTAGAATTTATTCATCGAACTAACTTTAAAATTTAATTTAAATTTTTAATACATTCAGATAACATTGGAATACTCACACATTTTATAAAGAAATACGTTTCCAGACATTTGTACTTTATATATTATGAGCAAATATCAGAGCGGATGTCATCTCGGATGTCCGCGGGGGTCGTGCAGCAAATTCGAAGATATCTAAAGCATATTGCATTTTATATTGCCAATATCTCATATACAATATTTATTTGTTAGGTTAACGATGATATTTAATATTGCATTTTACGATCCAAGTCCTACACGCTAGTTCTAATGAAACAAGATCACTCGTAAAACTATACCCAGTACGGAAGCCAGATCCGGGAGGCGCAAAATAAAAAACATATTCCAACAAGTAAAAAGGCTATTCCATCAGCATAAAATAATACGGTACCGTCCGCATATCATTCCAGTTCTGTAAAAGCCTGTAATATAAAAATAAAGAGTGTTTTTTGTAAATAAAAATTCACCGAGAGCCCACTACGAGCAATTTCATTCTCTGTAGTGAAATAAAAAATCTGGGTCAGGCAGGTTGTTGTACAACTATTTGTATAGATAAAGGATGGAAAATGGATATGGCTAGAAATGCTTTTAATGAAGTATTTAAAGGTGGATTAAGCATTTTGTGGGAGTTTTTATCTCTTAAAAAACATAAAATTATTATGTTTTTATATTTAATTATAAGAAAAATTGTATTTTTAATTCTATTTTTTTTTATTTAAAATTTAAATTAAGAATATTAAAACAGCAAATATTCGTGAAAAATATAAATTTTTTGTTCATGTTTCTAAACTGTATCGATGTTACATATAATATAGTCATCAAAATCACTTATAAAAGAACCAATGTAGTTCTCCACCTTTACAATTTGAATGAAGAAATAAAAACAATTATATAAATAACTGCGAATTGTGTACAAAAGTGGTGTGTCTGTTCCAAATTTGTAGATCCTTGTAGTAAAGTAGGCTAGCGGAGTGCAATTTGATGCGGCGGCACGACTGCGCTCAGACGCTGCGCCATCCCCGATAGCCGCGCTCAGCTGAGGTTTAATTAGCGATTATGGATTACATATCTATGACAATGTTATATTTTATTTGTAGGAAACGTGGATTCAATATAATTTCATATTATTATAAATCTATAAATACGGTACTAAAATTATATAATAGGATTATGAATAAATAAGTAAGGTAGAAAAATATCTCTTAATAAACAAGAAACTCTTGGTAAAATCCATTTTTATATAAACTTATAATGATTTTGCTCTTAATGTCCATTTGAAAAATCCAGGACGCAGCGTCCATTATTCTCAGGTTTAAAGGATTTTGTGATGATATACAACATTCATCGACCGCGAGCCCCTACTTATCTTACCGTTACAGAGATTTACAGAGGTACCTTATATTAGATTCTCCTGCACTTTATATTGCCTTTATCGAAAATGACTTCATACCTTGTGATATACGAGATTTAGCTCCTTCTGTAAAATTTGTGTCATTGTTTCGAAATGTACGTTTTAATTCAACTTTTCTTACTTTTGTTCATTATTTTATAACCTTTCTATCTTTGTTGCTTGTCGGATTGGATATTTAATTATTTAACGATCTTAGTGAGATTAAGTTTTGGGCAGATTTAAAAATGTATATTATAATTTAAGTCCACGTGTTTCCAGTACCAAAGTAGTTACAAACATTTAGTACGTAGTAGATACGGTGAGAAGTGTAGACAGGAACTTGAACCAAGTTTAGTGCTAATGAAAGTAAGGAGTGAAGGATGTTTTCAACGCATCTGAGTTAGCACTCATTGCTTGGAAATTTAACTTCTCTTATGTGGTTAAACTTTTATAGAGGAAAGTTTTATTTTGCGGAGTAATCGAAATGAATACACTCTTTCTGTAAAGTCAAGTCGTTTAAGCCATATTGGTCATTATATATCTTGCTTTACATGTGTTTTTTTATTAAATTAAACTATATACTCGTAAGTCTGTTTGGAGCAATGGTATCTTCTTACCATTGAGTTGAAAGATCTTTGATTCGTTTTAAACATATAGTTTGAGACAATAAGAATAGTTAGGAAGTCCTGAAATGTAATTACATTTCTTTTTAGAATTTTATTGATTAAATACTTACATTATACATTAATAGAGCAATGAGACGGATCTGTACTTTATTGTAATTTAAAAAATACGTCTCCCAGCAGTGGGACATGTTTATGATAACATTAACTTTACTGAATTTATCATAACTCTAGAAGTTTAAGGTTAAACAAACAAGAAACTTTTATGTATACCTTAGTTCCGTACTTCTGAACTAACGATATAAAGTTATCGAATCGATATGATTTATGACACGATCCTGATAGAATTTGTTTCTTTTTGTTTGATTTATATCTGGAAATACTTTACTTGTGAATAGTATTGAAGGATTCTTTGTGTATATCTGCAAATATTTGTTATAAGAGAGATGTATGTATTGTCCATTGTAAATATGAATTAGAAAGAAAATGGATCCCTTGCTTGTCAAATACAGTTCTATTTTCTACTTTAGATTATATACGGATAACACAAATGGTGTTTATTTTATGCTAAAAATATAGACACATGTTGTTATATATTATATCAGTATATATTTTAATTTGAAGTAAAAACGATTTTTAAACTAACATTTTCTTTTTACACTCAATTTAAGCCTAAAATATTTGTGTTATAAGAATGTAACTAATTTAACTTTAAAATTCAAACTAATAAATCAAAATCATTCATAATAATTAAGTTTAGATATCTTTCCATTTATTCAGATCTGGTTGTCTAAGCTCGAAACTTACACAAGCAAAGCTAATAACGGAAAATGAAAATTTTGAGTATTTCAGAGCAAGTTTCTCACAAGAGCGTCGAGTTTCTAACTATTTAAAAGTAGAATCGAAGTGAACGTCCGAGTTGCTCGGACAAAGCCTGTGGCTCGGGAACTTTTAAGTCATTCTCGTATTGGTGTTTTGTAATGGACATCAAAATAATCTCAAACTTGATCGTACTCAATCTACTTTCTGAATTGAGAAAAGCGGGGTGACATTTACTAAATATATACTTATAAACAGCTTTGGTATTAGCTTCTCTTTATATATATTTCTTCTTAAAAAAACGACGCCATAATGACTGATTTCATCATAAAAAACTATAAATGTTACAAAAATCTATGCCCTATAATCTACAATACTTGGTGTACTCGTATTGTAACTACAGATGATTATAATTAATCGTTTAATGACCACTGAATTAATATGCAATTATTATTCGTTTTATTTAAAATAAATAAATCTAGAATACCATAACAAGACACAGATTTTAAAATAATATAGTTTAAAAGTAAAATATATTCATTTTTATACTTAGTTCCTTTTCTTTGAAAGTCTTAAGTTTACGTACTTTTAAGATTTATGGTTCAACTTCCGAAGTTTCTTACAGTTGTGGATAGTTGTATTTCTTAGGACTAATTCTTTAAATGCTTTTAATTTTACGTATTTATACTAGTTAGTAGTTAATTCTAGTTTTAATCTAGTTTATATTACCCAAGAAACTGATTACATAAAATGAGGTCACAGCCGAAATTATATTTAAGGTATAATTGCTAGCTCCAAAGCGTTACTGTATACCGAATATGAGTAATGAGTATCAAAGGAACGTCTTAATTAATGCTAACAAACTCATTAACCGCGGCAAAGCCGAAGTTTCAAATTTATACGTTTATTATTGTGAGAAATTCGCCCCGTAAGAAACACCGTTTTTAATTACTACCACACGGAATTGGTCCCTATCTTCTAACTTTAAGAATTAATATTGCCTGCAATAATTTGTCGAGATTTAGAAATCTTTGCGTTAGTTCGCGAATACAGTAATGAAGATAGAATGATTTATTGTATGGTTTTGTCGATTAATTGGACTCGATTGGGAATACTTTTTGTTTCCATTTTATGTAAGACCTTATTGTTCTAGTTAAGACAACACATAATTTGATTTACTCTCATTCTATAAAATATATTGTTAATTAAAGTTCTATTCAATTAATTTATACCAACTTTAGAAAATTTAATATTATTTGATTATATCATAATAAAAATCTTTTTCATACGTTACAATATGCAATGAAATATAAAGATAATCTCCCAGATTTCCTTCAAGTAGCATCAATGTTGCCATCAGCGATTTCCCCAACGATTTACGACGACACGGACTATTAGAGCAACCGGTCGGAATCGCCGAAAACATTATTATTTATACCCGAGACACATTAATATCAAGAATTGTTATTGTGTTGACAGCCTCCAATAAACTTCAGAATAATGCGCATAAAATATAGACGGAAATATTCTAACACTAGATGGTAATGTTATTTGGTGAAATGATTTTATCGCCTTTTATTTCTGCAAGATTCAGTCATATGGACCATTGTCAGTAATTATGTAGTAATTATTGATAATAACTCTAAGATTTTGTTTTTTAATTATTATTGAAACAAACATACACTGTTAAATGTAACTAATGTATTGCAACAAAATCTTTTATCATCTGTCTTTGAACACGTCTTTTTTTTTTATTTAAAGATCGCCTAAATTTACAATGTAAAATATAAGTTTGATCAAAATAGTTTTAAGTGTTCCAAATATGAACTCAACTCAACAATTCGATATAGATATTAAAATAAACAGATACTGAACTGATTCATTCGTTCTATAGTTTTATATAGTTAATATGTGTGTGTCGATAGTGTAGTGTTGGTGCTTAACTATACAGGTGTAGTGACTTAACACGGCTTAACACGTACTCGTGGTCTTAATGACCTTCTAATTACCAACTTGATCCTAAGTCAGGTACTTATTAAGTCTGAGTTCTAAATCTAAATTCTATACTGCAATACAATAGTTATAGAATATAAAACCTACAATAACATTTGTCTCACTGTAAATTGTTTTTCATGCGTCTAAAAAAACACAAAATAGGACAAAAAAAAAATACTAAAATGAATAATACAAAATCAAATAACTCTTGGTAAATAAGAAACATTTCAATTGCCCCTCGATGACAGCCCTCAGCGGACACCCTCAGTCATTAGGCGCACTCCCTGGACCAGCCACTGGACATGCCAAGTTTGTTGCATTTAGGATATACTCTAAGAGCCACTGCAATTACTATTACGTATAATGACGTATACTATATAAGTATATCTATAAACTACCTTTTGTTAGTTTGGATTTCAATTTCTAAATTTCTTTCGCCAATAATCACACTCCCCAAACGAAATATATGGGGTATGTTCTATTTTTAAAGTCCGACATCCAAATAATCAACTACTTAAAAATAACATTACGATAATCCTACAAAACAATGCCATGTATTTATCCAAACAATAGCAATATCGATGAAAGGTTAATTCAGCGACCCCGTGAGTAAGTTGCATTCGAGGCATTTTGTGAAAAGAAATCTTTTTTCGCAACGACTCTTCAATAGTTGCATTGAAACCTTCCCTACTAAGTGGGACCCTCTCCCCTCTGATTTGAGTTTAATATCCCCGCCGAGTGGTTCTGCATTCTTTTATAAGGGAAAAGGCAAGCGGAAAGACTTTGACGTGTCGGGGAAAGTTAGTGACTGATGTCAGCGATGACAGGGTGGAAATCTTCGACAGTTTTGTTTTTAATGTTCGTACTTGTACATTTTAAAATCCTTTTAGAGCCCTCTTTTTATACGAAAGGTAGAGTGCACTCTTATATATAATTAAAATAAGTCTCCCATCAAATGTAAATACAATGCTTTGCGCGGTATGTGACAATTATATTTTGTTTTATTAAATACCTAAACATTAAATGGCATGACAATCGTAAACCTATTAGAGTGTAGGGTCGATTGGTCTAATAGCCCGTGACGTCATAAATTACAGACCTAAGGGACATAGTATCATTCTCGATTTAAAAACGAGGGTGCAAATGTATGGGTGATTACATCTTATAATAAATAGACCTTATTTATATAACAATAAGAAGGCAAATTCTAAATAGCAGAAAATGAAATGAAATGATTTTATTTTAATAATTATTTATTAAACATAATTGTGAAATTACAGCATAGAGAATTTAATTTATTAACAAATATCAGTTTTGAGAAAGGGTATTATATTTTTGTATATATTTTAAACACATTTAGCAACATAGGATACATGTAATTCATGGATTAAGATATAAGGAGACTTTAACTTGAAAATTCTTTATTTTCTAATATGAAAATTAATTTTTAAATGGAACTACATTAAATATGATATCATTTAATAAACTCCGATTGTTGTTTTAGGATACTTTAGCACATACAGTATTATTCGTAGCAATTTCGTAGAATTTCGTAGACTTCTATTAATGTATGTTAATATTATTTTAACAATCCCTTAATTAATATGTATTTTCACATACATATTATTATTCATTATATTTAAATGTATATAAAAGCAATATTGTTTTCAAGAAATTCCTCGTAAGTTAACTTTTACAATACATGAAGCTTCAACCATACTTTGCTCGGATTGTTAGCAGATTTTAGTGTTAATAATAAACAGCTTAAATCCTTCTTGACTCAGCAAACTTATTTGCAAACAAAAATAAACACACACATTCATAATATTGTTTTTTAAATAGAACTACTTTAATATTAGAATTGAAGTAAAGAATAAATAGTTTCTTGGATTAATGTTATTTTCTCTGCACAAAATTACAGTTACTCCCGGAATTCTTATTCAAGAAACATATAAAGACGGCCAAAAAAAATTTTATAATTCTATTTCACTATACTTGTTCTCAAGTTATCAACCATGTAATATAATTTATCTGTAATCTATGTATGAATAGAAGTGTGAGTACTCAGCTTTATATTTAATTTCATAATCATAGTATAATTATATTGAAGTAATCCGTGCTCCAAACATCTATACCAGTCCTGAGCTAACACGGTTTGGTCGCTTATACAAGTACCGAGGGGATTAGTTGGTTAAATTGAATTAATACGTCGCTTTAATATCAAAAGCAAATATTGAAAACTAAGTTTAAGTAAGTGGTATTATGAAGTAAACAATTACTTATTACACTAACTTGGAGCAAAAAACGTCAAAATTTTTAAATTAGCTTAAGAGTTTCAAATATTCACGCCACGCTCTTGGAATCCTCGGATGTTGTAGGAGTTCTTGGTCGGTGACCACGTATCAACGATGACCCGCAAGCTCATTTGCCCTCCTCTGACAAAACAAAAATATTACCCAAAATCACATACCACACAATATCTTTATATATCCATTCGCAAAGTCGTAAATACAAAATAAAATAAAATAAAATAGATAGAGGTTAACGTCTTTTAAATCTTTCTCACGTTTTCACGAAAAAACTACGTTTGACATCACGTACGTTTTTTACGAAGGCCGTAGCATCTGTTTAAATATGGACTTACTAGAATACGAAATGGAAGTTCCTTTTAATAAAGATTACATTTTGACTTCTAGACTCCCGTGGACTGGAATGTTACAAAGGCACTGCATATCACGATATTCATTATTCAGTTACAATTTCTTTTATATCGTCACAAAGCAGTCCCGGAGTTCATAAAATATATCGTCTTTCTGTTATTTAAGCATTTTCTTATACATTATTACTTTTACTTATTCCATTTTCATTTGACTGGGCATATAAGAGTTATAAGTGGCTAGGCAAATTGTTATATTTCTATTAGATAGTATTCGAGTTTTCTTTTTCCTTGACAATGCTTAATTATAAGCTATCTTTAGTAAAATATGTGAACTAAAATCCTTCCATATATATATATATATATGAAAAATGCATCAATGATATCAATTTCGGCATTTATAGATAATTTATATTAATTTCGATTATTGTATCTTTTTAATGTTATTCTATATTGCAAAGATATGATATCATATTGATAGTGTTTTCAATAGAAGCTGTCGTGTCCGTCTCGGGAAGGACAATTATTTATAGATTAAATTTATCAAGTAATGACACATTAGCTTATTTAGTAAAGCTGCGAGAATTATAACACAGAGGTCGCAAGTTCTAGTATACCTAACATACAATTTAAAATAATAGTATGAGTTTTGTAGAAATAACAACACAAATTAGTTTTGTTTCTTGATAGGAGTATTTAATATAGTAAAAAATATGTTTTTGCAGTTTTGAAGATATATTAACAAATAAGACAAACATATAAACAGACAGAAAAATTCTAAGACAATGTTTAAGATGTCTTTAATTAGTGTACAATAACTTTTAGTTTTAGTTTAGTTATTATTATAATCTTTATATAAATATTACTTATAATAAGTATACTACTATTGTATAGAAAATAAACAGCCTTGCGAACTGAAAGCACATCGGTTCTTTAAAAATATAAATTCTTCGTCGCGCATATAACTATCTACATTGTTACAGCGCCCCACTCGCAGACGTTACACCTATTAAGGCATTATCGCCTCTACTACCATAGCTTTAAGGCTTACTAATATTGTTGTCCAGTATACACTGAGGCCCGTATCGGAAGCAAGGGACTTCTTTTGTGGTATGCAGCCCCCTCTATTGTCGAGCGACAAGTGCTTCTACCTTTGAAGGAAGAACGCGTTCATATTTACTACACTCGTATGGAGAAATAAAACTAATCATTGGCTAATGAGGAGACTAGTACATATGAAAAAACGTACTTATCTATGAACTATTTATATATACGTAAATAAGATATACATGTACACAATACTTAATATATATATTTTTACCATTATAAGCGCTTTTATTATCATATAATAAAAAAAATATATATTCCTAATATTTTAATATTTCAATATAGAATAATAAAGATAGAAATACATAAATCAAGAAATAATTAATTTTAATAAAGAAATAATAGCAACATTTATGAAAAAGAAAGTATCTCTAACCGTACAGCCATGTACAGGAAACGTCTAGGATACGTCGCAGTACAAAATGGCCTGTCATTTCAAGCAGTCCATTGTACTGCCTCATGTCACTCCGACTGTC
The DNA here is from genome assembly GCA_918358695.1 of Melinaea menophilus ssp. n. AW-2005. Taxonomy (NCBI): domain Eukaryota; kingdom Metazoa; phylum Arthropoda; class Insecta; order Lepidoptera; family Nymphalidae; genus Melinaea; species Melinaea menophilus. Next base: position 5,876,627 of record OU911057.1, on the reverse strand, counting down.
GCTTCCGTACTAATTCCTAAATAATATATCATATGTTTCAATGATGTTTATGGCTTATATTTTTAATTTTTATAATATTATTGTTCTGATGTTTTTATTGTTTAAGATATTTATTTGTTTTAAATCTATAAACTACTATATCACATTCATAATTACTAATTAATATTGTAGGATAATTTTTTAAACTTATTTTTGTAATTTTTAACGGGAGATGTTCAGTTGTAGTTTAAATATAAGAGTACTCAAACATAAATAAATGACAACTTATAACACCCCAACAAATACGTATCTTGGTAGTAGTATATAAATCTTTCATCCCCAACTTATCCAACATTTATTCTAAGGTAGTTTGTATTCCGTATAAATAGAAAAATATGAATAGAAAATGTATAAAATATTGCAGAATTCTTTGAAAAATGTAAATAATTCTATTTCTCTTTATTTGTCTCTATCTCGATAATTACATTTTAATAATAATTGTTTACAACAAACCTATCATCGCTTCAAGGCTTTTTTTACCATAAAAATGTATACAATTTTTTCCAAAATAAACATCGATTTTTTAAAAAAAACAATAACACTTAACAACACGAATAAGAATCTGTGACCTACAAAATAAAAGTCACATATATATAGTACCAAGAAGTTTGGGCGCGATTAGTGACTGTATCTACATTCGCAACTCCGAAGAGGATGAACAGATACAAGGGATATACCGGGGGATGCTGTACACCCCTTATGTTTCATTAACGATGGGTTACCATAGAGAATTAAGGTTTTAGATACACCCTAATTTTGAAGATAAAAAAGAATTTTCCTGTCAAACATATGAGTATTGGTTTTCTGTGTTTTCATTTTAAAAGATCTTACAGAGTTATACGTCTATCATTTCTTATATTGTATGATAATATTATACATATAATACATATTGTAAGATCCTACAGATGATTATTTTGAAAGTATGTGTTCGCCTGGTATTATAATAAATGCCCTATCTACAGGTTCCTAGTGCATCCGTGCCTAGCCCGGGATCCGACACAATGACCCCGCGTAAATCTCCCGTCCCTAGCAACCGGTCGGACACCGGAATTCATAAATTATGATTCACTTGCTCACTGAAAACCTTTTTTATGGTAACGCTTATTCGTTGAAAGCGACCATTTTTATTTTACTCGTTTGTCCCTTATCGGAGGGGTAGATATAGTCTTGTTTTTCTATTGTTATCACATTTTCATTTTGTCTTTCAAAATGGTTGGTTTATGGTTTCTAAACAGTTGCAAAAATTTTACAAATGTATAAAATGTAATACATAGCAAAGTACAGTCCAGGAAAGTCCGAGTTTTAAAATAAAACTGTTGAGATAAGCAAAGGCTGTTTTTTTCTACAGCTCGAAACCTTACATTATTATCCTTTCTAATATAATTATGATTTCGTAAAAAATTCATAGGCTTAACAGCGAAATGTTGAGTACTTCTCAATTTACCTAAAAATATGCTGGCGAGGGTTTAAATATTTCGTGACTAAGGATATTAAGATTCGCGATGTGTGTGTTATATTTTAATTATATTCCAGCGCATGTCGGCGGATACACTAAACCCGGGGTTACGTTGACATCAATTTTATATCTCTGCTACGTTCCTCCGCAATTTATACTTGTAAATGTTGAGAAATATCATAAAGTTTACGAACTGTAAGAATATTCGCACTGACTTTTTATGTATTACGATATTTTATTCTTCTTACAACGTTAAGTTATGAACTTCCAGCGACAATTGGATTTATGCCAAGACTTCGTGTAGGTATATTAGATCTTGCATGTTATATACGAGTAATATTTTACGCTTACATTATATTGTGCAAAGAATATAGTAAATCAAAGAAATCGCAAATGGGTATTCGTTTAAACAGTATTGTCTTTATATTTAAAATAACCAAATATCAACATCACTTCACTTACCTGGAAGCGGGCATTATTGCCCATGGACATCTTCAATATACGGGGAATTTATATTCTGAATTAAGAACGAGTAAGAAATATATGGATTCCGAATTAAAATGTTTTATAATTGTTTAGTAAGATCCACTTTGAACCAGTTCCAATGCATTTATAGATGTGCAATTAATTCAAACCCAAAACATTGAATATGAAACACCAGGCATAGTTATTATAGTAGTAACAATAAATTGTCGCTACACTCTCATCACTTGCAGTATTATCCGGTTGAAGAAGCTAGTGGTGACGGATTAAGTTCGCAAGGAATATGTCGTGTGTCGTACGCACATGGCGCATCATCGTAAAATTGTTATATAAAATAATCGTAAACTGTATTGTCATGATTTAAATCAGTTTTATGTGTGTCTGTAATAACAAACATAAATGTATCATTTGATGCTGTATTCGAAAAACAATTGTAATCGAATTAGATTTCAAATAAAATATAGCTACTGAATTTGTTTTTATCAGTGTTGAAATAATATTTCCTTGTAATTCGTCAAGTTATTCGACTGGCGCCGGTCATAATTGTTTTATGCAAAACATTATTTGCAGCTGTAATCTCTAATGACTGCTTACTCAACAAGCCACCCCTTTTGTGTTCAGTCAAGATATATCAGACATTTTTTATCGCAAAAGGGAGTTTTAAAACGCACCATTTAATTACATTAGTAAGGGTTCTTGAAACCGTGAATCATCCGTGCAGAAAATCATTTATCAATATAGTTTGTTGATAGATTTCTCTTTTTATTTAACTCAATCACTCAAAACACTGATGGGTTTCAACTTTACCGTTTGTGAAATATTTTATATGTATATTGAAAAGGCTTGGTTTTATATAGGTATATTAGGCTTTTGTACATTTATTTATAATAAAGGAGAATATATAAACTTTTAGAGACCGATATTATGAAGTGACTACAGCATAATATAATATTAATAGTAAAAAACAAAATTATTTTGTATATTGTCTAGGAATATTTTTATATTAAAATTACATCAGAAAACTTTACCAGTTAGTTTGTATATTTGATAATTATTTTCTCGACCAATTCAATCCCAAAATAAGATACATAACTAACTGCCATAAACGAGTTACCGAGTTAAATTATCCAACAAAAGTGGTGTTTTTGGAACCCCCCCTTCCCTTTCTCAATTAAATAGAGATCAAAGTGGACGCTTTTATTTTTAAAGGCTCGGATAAAACCGACAATAAAAATAAATTATTGTTTTTAATTTCAGAGAAATGATACCCGTAATGACAGAGAGGAGGTTTATTGAAACACTCCTCTTGATTTTTATGGTATGAAAAAATTTGTCTTCATAAAGATTATATAAAATTGTCTTTTACCTTATAAGTCATTTTATTAAGGTTTGTATATCAGGTATAAACGACCGCACCGCTTAATGACTTCCCTAAACTATACTGAAAACTGACTGAATAAAACTGAACCAAATATCATCGCGTACTCACGGAAAACCATTTTTCATTTTATAAACGAAGTAAAATATAGCTGGATGTTAAATAAACATGTATTCTAAGTGTTAATTTATATCTGTATTGTGGGAATTTAAAATATATAATAAAACAAATAGATTAACTAATATATAATATAATGTCATTTATTTATGACATAAAATCACAATTTATTCCATTCATTGAGATATATATATATATATCAATGGAAGGATCATCCGCGTAGAACCGCGGGCGGTATATTGTATTTCTGAGTCGGATTATATATTTTATCCCTAAAAAATCTTTATCGCAAAAAATATTGGAATTTCAAATATGGAAATGGAAGTTCTGAATCAACAAAATATTTAACAAAATAGACGAGTTGCAAATAAATAGATCACATTTTTAAAAATTTCAGTAAAATCATGGACACAGGTGATTTGCGAAGCTTACATACAATATAAAATTTTTATATTAAATTCATACTTAGATATAGGTTGCAAAAGTAAATTATATTTTATTTTGTATAACCAAAGTCTTTTGTATCAATAATAATTTTCTTGAAGATTAATTTGACTTTCTTATTTTAATATACATATAATTTCCGTAGCGATGACGTGTTCATTATAATGCATCTTTATCGAGGTGATTCACTCCATTAACCAGGGATAATTTATCAAACTACCATTAATCTCCGCGAAAAGAACGATTGAGATGTCTCAGCGTTTCGTCGCTATCTGCAAATATAATTAAGTTTCACTTATTAATGCATTCATTTTCCTTCAGTGACAAACAACAGTTTTTGTTGTTAAAAGTAATTTTGTTGTTGACAATAATTTTAATGCGTAAGTAAAATATATAAATAATTACAAATATAAAGTAGACTTTATTTAGTAAAATAAGATTTGATTCTCAAAACCCCAAGTCGACTTGACTTGTAATTCCCAAAAACTAATGTCGTAGAAAATTCGCTATCCATCAGAGCGAAATTTTTCTCCGGAGAGTATTTTAAGCGTCCTCCGGGGTACGATCTATCAATCAATTCTTTTACGCTCCTTGACTTTTAAATTGAGTGATTCTATGAACATTATGCAAATCATATCACGGATAAATATCATTTTGAGACATTAAATTTCATTTTAAATTATAATAACTTATGAAATTTATTTATTTCTTTCTTTAAACTATCTTTAAGTATAAGCTTAAATAACATAATTCATGATCGTATCAGAATTTTAACAACTAAGTTGAATTAACTTTGAAAGTCATTCAATATGAAATAACTCAATAAAACCTTTGTGATCCTTTTTGATATAAATCATAAGCATAAATTAGTTTAATGTCTTGCCATAGTTTTAAATTGTTATTACCTCACAATCTTACAGACACTGTCACTCAATCAAATCATATTTTTATGAAATCTTTGTGTTTATTATTCAAAGAAATCATAATGACATTTTCATTCACAAGAATTATAATGGATTTAAAACTTATGAAGTGACTACAATTACAAAGTAACCACAAACGTAAAATTGTATTACAATAAATCCATATAGACGTTACTAATCAGGGATATGCAAATGGACTAAGGAGCAATTATCATAAATTGTGTGTATCTAATGCACAGTGAATTAACGTAACTGACGTCTGCGGACGAGGAGTTAGGACTCAGCTCTAGCAATCTGGTAAATACCAATTCTAGGCCTGCATTATCAACATGCTTTGAAGGACTTACTCGTAAGGAACTAACTTTATTTACTCCAATCTGTAATTTCAAGTTTTTTTTAATTTAGCTTATTTTAGAATTTATTGTCAATATTTTTGACATTTGCTATTGAAAATAAAATTATAAATTTATAATATTTTATTTATAAAATGTATGTAATTAAGCAGTATAATTTAGTTTGTCTTATGATATAAAAAATGTAAATAATGTTACAATAACAGTCAAGATAGTAGACATCTTAGAATTTCCCAGTCCTCATCCTCCTCATGCAGTAATAACAAAAGAAATCCATTAAAGCGACAGACATCCGAGAACAGTTCCTTAAGAACAATAATATTTCATATAACAGTAGAATATTACTTCTACTATAAAATCACAATAAACCATTCATAGACTCTTCCGAGAGGGACATTAAATCTGACATAACTGAAATCAATTTATATGTATGTAGGGTGACGACTAGAAAGAAACATGGATAATGTCTTAGAGTAAATAAGTAGAATTTAAGATTTGATTTATAAAATAATATTGAGCAAATCTGATTTATTTTAAATTTACAATGTCAGGCGAATTCAAAACTTACTACTAACTAAGTCAAGGAAGATGGTTCTGCTGCTGACTGTAACTAAAATTATCAGGGTTGAAGTAACATTGAACTATCGAACCAGAACGTTAATCTTACAATGAACATTTTATACCAACATTTACAATACCATAACTAAAATATACACGTCACAGAGCTGGACTAAATAATATATATCTCTGCAATGTTTAAAATGTTGGTCAACCTAAAAATATTCACAATTGGAGCTGTAACATCCATCGATGTTATAGTGTTTACGCGTAATAAAATACAGCTATGTCCCCGATGATCCTATTTGTTTACTACTGTAAGATTTACAGGCTACAAACTTTTATTATATAACTTAATATAGGTAATTGCATCATGGTTGGTACACCTACCAACTTTCTAATAAAAATAAATTATAACATATTCTCCAGCGCCACATCGTATAGCAAAGTAATTTGAATGAGAAATCACTCGAGTGAAGTATTGTTCTTAAAAACCAATTTCTAAGCGAAAAATGTTATTATATTACATTATATTTTATTTATCCCTCAATTCAAACTCTCGTATTTTTTCCGTACAACTTATAAATTCAATTTTAATCCCCAAATTGCCAATATATACAAGCCAATTATGGTGCCCTTAGAATTACATGAATTTCCTAAAGAAGTGATCGAACTTTTAAACTTAATCTACAGCACCCGGCTGTTGCCGATCTGAAATTCAATTTATAAACAAGTTAGCGTCTCGTTAAAATTCTTCCGATGTAATAAGCCAAGTTGGTTTAGGGTTAGCGGGTTTTGGTTTTTTTGCAATCAAACAAAACAATTTAAGAGCAAATTTCTTTCAATAATATTCCAATGCTGTTTCAAAAATATACGCAGTTGTTAATTGATTTAAGTTCTACTTTGTTTCTGTTATATCATGTCACTTATAAATATATTACTTCAGCAGAAGTATAGTATATATGTATTATATTTTTAAAATATTATTCCATTTCAATTTGGAATTGTAATGGAATTATGGTTGTATTTAACAAAAAAAAGTTAAAAAATATATAATGTTGTAGCAACCCTGGGAGCTTTTTGGGTGTTTGTTATATTTTGGTCGGTCGCTAAGCTATCAGCTATTAAAGTTCGACGTAATCACTAAGCATCGGTTACCTTCGTTTACGAATTTGCCAAATTATACTTTTTATGCATTCGTTGATGGTTAAACCCTAATATTTCAATCAAGAATTAACACACAATATGTAAATATCTTTTTACATACAAAACATATGTTACCACTTATATGGCTTCCTCCGCGTCATAACAAAAATACTATAAGGTAACATGACGGTCCAATCAAACGAGTATTGGTAATTTGATCCTCTTACCGGGTCTATTATGGGGAAATTATGTTCGTGAAAGTCCATACCTAATATGGAAGGAAGCTTTCTCTGGATAATACGGATAGATTATAAATTAATGTTGTTGTCATTGGAGAAAATTTGACAAAATATAAAATACCTAAACAAAAAAGTTTTTTCTTCACGGTTTTCTATTTTATTTTACGTTAAACGAAATATTTAAAATGGAGTAAATAATTAAATATTTGATTTAGGTTACACGTCTCAGTTTATATCTTTTTTCCCTTATTATAATACAATTCATACCAAACAAAATCACTATATAGGTAGAAGTGATATTGATATTCCTAGACAATTTACAAATATCCTAATTACATATCCAACTACAACATCAATCACATGTAATCCAAATTTGGTGTGACCAATCGACTCATTGATTTAGATTGATTCTAAATCTTACAAGCGATGATCTTAAAACCCGTTCCGGGATTAGACATGCTCCTATATATGGAAAGTTACCAAATAATATAATTCTATACAAGGCCTCCGGAAATATCTTATTTATTTTGTTTTGCAATGTATATAAAGTAATGATTTCTTTACTATTAATATAAAAATATGGAGTTGTATTTTATATCTGTTACATCTTCGCTATTTTTGTATATGCGTCGTCTATAAAAACAAAATACGTATCTTATTAGGATGTCCATATTTTAATATGTTAATTAATACAGATTACATCAAAATAAGGATAATAAGCAACAATCTAAGATCGTTTTATTATAATGGCACCCTATTCCTACAATTACTCGTGTTTCTGCGATCTAACAACCCCATTAGGTCAGGTTCCGTCTTAATTGTGGCGTTATCACGTTAATGTTTTACGTCGTATTCATTATAATTGAGTGTTCTAATGAAGATTTAATTACGCTGCCGCCATTTTGTTTTGTAATATGCTGTCTGATGTAACAAAGGGTATTGTGATTTGAACAATATATGACGATAAATAATTTAAATTAATTTAAGTATTAATGTGTGTTTAATCATTTATTAAATCAAGTAATATATACATTATAGGAATGAGTAATCTATTACTTCAGGTACATAATGCATCTTATTTACTCGAAGCCAATAAAGACCCTAGTTAATTTATTTTTATTGCTTACCAAAGAGCGCAAGTTTATTACCTCTATGAGTCCAGACCTTCGGATTTATTCGTACCCTCAACCTCTGCACCTATAAATAAAGCTCTTTTACTGCAAGCAGCTTTTATGTTTTCAACGTGTGCTCGGAGCTTTCACCGGGTTGAGACATGTAAATGTATACATTAATTAATCTCTTTAGATAGAATACGTTACGTTTTGTTTGTTTACAAACATTTGTACTAGATACACAAATAAATATTGTGTGAAAAATTAATCCCAATATACACTACATACACATCCCTAGTGAAGTAAGTCATACAATAAATTCATGCAATTTTAAATACTTTGTCTGACAGCCTGTAATAACTATGAACCCTAACTACAGACTGGTAAATGATGTGGCCTCGGGCGATAGCTAGATTTTGTTAAATACGATGGGTTCTCGGCCTTATGTCACTTATTAATAATTTATATAAACTGAGAGACAATAATCATTTTAAATTATGATCAACAAATATTTTACTTGTCTATTTTGAAATTATAAGGGGCTGATTTTTATTAAACATACTCCATAGTATTTTATTATGATCTTATAGGTACAATTAACTTTTTTTCGTTCAAAGCAATGAGGACTAAATATAATTTTACATACATTATATATTATATTAAATACCCCAATAATTAACAGAGTAACGAATTAATTACATTACTATTTTGAAACGGCACCGTGTAATCAGTAATGTCGCATGAAGTGTCGAGTGTCGTGCAGAGTGTCGAGTGTCGAGTGTCGACCGCAGAGAGTCCTCCACGCGAGCACACTCGAACATCTGTCGAAGCTTAAGTTTAAGCGGTGGAACTGAAAAACGCTCTTAGACTATTGAGAATTTTTACGCTCCGATGAACTTTCTAGTATGTAAAATGTTTCTTGCTAGTTGTTTTTTTGTTTATTAAATTGTATATATTTATTAGAATATTACAAAAGTGATAACTTACATTTAGTTTACTTAAGATTCATTAGTTCATATATGTATAAGAGAATATTGATTTATTTGAAAGAAACTTTCTGAGTTAGGTTAGTTTACCGAAATAAGTTTAGACAGTTTGCAAAAGTCATAAATAATGCTGATGTTAAATATTTCACTTACATGATAATACTAACAAACTACTCTGAGTACCTACAGCCGCTTAAATTTACGCTTAAGTTACAGTTAAAATTTACACAACATATATCACAACATAAACTCTTCAAAAGTCGTCCACTATGTTTATATAACCCACAAGATATATTTAGATATATATATATATTAAAATATGCTTAAATTACATAGTCTAGTTATAAAAATATTTATGAAGCCTCATTTGCCACAAACTGTATTGCAGCATATATGTGCCGTATATTAACAATACAGGCTTTTGGCTATTTAGTATTACTTTAAGTTATGTAACTTTCCTTCATGCTTTAAATTATTTTATATTATAAAATAACAAGCAAAAGTCTAGGATTTATATCGACATATACGATATTGACCATTGATCAAAACAGCTATTTATATAATTCCAAATGACATAACGACATAGGTTGCCACTTTCTAAACAAAAGATCATCTTCGAAGATAGATCGTGTGAATTAACCTCGTTTGTGCGACGGTACCTTATACGGGGAGTGGAAAGCTCACTCGCCTTATTAAACGAGGCACAATGGAGGACTAATGTACGTTGAAAACCCCAAAAGGCGCGCTTAGCGCGCACGGTGTTGGGCTTTTGATTGCTGTAGTGTTTTACATCGCTTGTTAGATAACATGATACATTCGTTGCATAAGTTCAATTAAGTGTGGTTATAATTACTAATTATCAGTTCAAGTCAACAGTTTAATGGTAGCCGAACATTTGAAACAACAAGATCAAACAGTTCACCTAATAAATAATACTGATAAGGTTAATATATGAACGTGTTTATTACCCAGGAGAACGGCTGATGAAGGAAGGAAGTGATTTTAATCATCCACATCCCTGACTCATCATGCAAAAGAAGATGAGATAAACCCTTCACACTGATCCTTAGCCCATATTCTAGTTTAAACCAAATAAATATTCATAAAGTAATAGATACATAAATATAATATAAAACTACTTAAGATAAATCCAATTCCTGAGTAAGAAGACTCATCAAAGACCACCCCACTATTAATCTCAATTTACTTACCATCCCATTCTAAACTCGAATGCGTTTTGGAATTATTCTCGAATCACGAAATAAGATGTCGTAATAGAATTACGAACCCCAAGTAAATAGTTTTGAGATGCGGCTGTGGTTCGCTAAATAGGATTGGTGTCAGGGTACTGATTCAATTTGCAACTTGAGATTTCTGATAGATTTATAGATGACAATGCTTTCTTGAGAAATGTGGTGTTTAGCTTTTAAACTTATTATAGTTTCTTGGCTTGAGGTTTGCGGCTTTTCTGTTTAGCACTATTGAAGTAGATAAGTTTATAATAAATTAAAATATCATAGGAAATAAAATATTGTTATGCCGGTAACATATAAAAAAGTATAATTAAATATTTTATTGACTGCTGATTACAACATGATATAACTGAATATTTGATAAACACATAATGAATTTATTCTTTAATGAACACATACCATACATCTTTGACGTACGAGACGATTACCCTAAAGTGTAAAATAAGCCGCGAGCAATTTATAGACTATATCTCACTCTTATTTAAATGTAGCACTCCTGAGTTATGATGAAAAACATGAAAAAAACATTAGAAAATGTCATAAGAGTCCACTTCATCAGTTTATGGCATCGTAAAGTACAAGGCGACGCTCTGAGAAGCAGCAACGCCTGCCGTGACAAATGTACACCACAACTCAAAGGTGTGGTGCTAGTGACAGCGGAAAATATTCCTATTAACTAAACTAATACTTCAATATCTAAAATTTTACTTATAATAGTTATATAAAAAGTAACTGACATTAACATCGTTAAGAAGACGTCATCGATTTATAATTAATAAATGCATAAAGTAAACTTTTGTCTTGTAAAATACCAAATAAATAGTAATACTTATTTCAGCTGACCGTCTTTTTAGAGATTGTAATTCCAATTTAGTGAAACATTTATACTCTATTAAGTTAAATACATGTATTCGCTTTAAGCGGCACCACACATTCATATTTATAATGCTCCAGCGCAGGCATCCCTGTGCTTGACTGCGCTGGTTATGATGTGGTTATGATATATCTAAGGGCTGAGTCCTTGAAATAGTTTTATTACGTTATTTTATTACCGTCTGTTTACTGGTTGTTGAAGAACGTTTATGACTGATTGATTTATAAATAAAAAAATCACTTTAGCATTTTAATGGATGTTTCTACATATGTTGTCAAAAAATTATACTAAATTTGACTAAATCCCATATATTTATTTATAATCTCATTTATCAAAATATTTATGAAAATTAATCTGTGGTGAACTAAATTAAAAGAAGCTATTCATTTCTCAAAATGAACATAGGATTTATAAATTAAATAAAGGTTTTGAACTAAAAATAATATTAAAATATAAAAAGAACCGTAACTTACCTATAGCTGAGAAAACGATACCATTAAATATTAAGTTCGTTTGTACTGTCTCTTACAAACAAACATTAAAGAGAAAATGATTAACGACTTCTCATGACAGTTGAGTCTTTGGAGTTGTTTTGAAGAAACCCAATACTATTGATTGAGTTCAGTCAGAGCGGAGAGCAGACACAAAGAGCTCAATATTGGACTAAGAAGTGTCAAATTTCTTTTCTTTTGAGCGAAATTTCTTGAATATTGTTTAATTTACAAACTTCTCAGCCATTTACACAAACTTCGGTGTTGGTTTGTTTAAACTTTTTACTTTCGTAATATTATCAGTTGGATCTATTCCACTTAATGGATTCTAAGAAATAAGACTGCGTTCTTCAAAACTTTTATTGTACTTCAAAACATAATTTATTTTCCTTCCAAAATTTCCGTGTTTAATACTATGTTTATTATTATTATTAAAAGTTACATTAGCTATTAAATTTACATACAATTTTCTTAACAATTAGATCTTTTAAACATTTTTAAAGTTTTTTAGTATACAGATTTTTATTCCTCCATGACCGGTTCTTCAACACGAACACGAGATTTTATTGAATCATATAAAGGATTTCTGAACGCCGTACTCGAAGTAGGTGCTGTCGGTGCAACGGAATCTCTTCGGGCCAAAGAGACCACACTCTCGGTCCTCCTATTAAATCTTGTAAACATTCTAGGATCACCTCGAGCGTGGAAATCGATGACTGGAAAATGTATCTGAGGCATTTTATAATAGTATAAGTAAATAATTCCCATAACAAACGCGACTAAGAAAAACATAGATATAAATATTTTTCCTCCGTAACCTGCTTTAGAAATGGGGCTTCCACTAATTTGAGTTAATGGAGCAAAATGTTTCTCCAGACGATAATCAATACTATTTACCACTTCAGCACTAATGCCTGAATACTCGCCCTTATCAACTACGACTAGTTGAACTTTTGTAGAAAATCTCCCGATATGGTACACTAAATATTCTTCTCCATAGCTTTCCACTACAGATTCCACGAGTTCTTTGAATGACAAAATATCGAAACGCTGATCAATATCGAAAGCTATGACGCCTCCGCATATTTTACAACAATGACCGATCGGTTGCACTGGATGTATACACGTCAGCATTGGACAAAATTTTGCAGAACATTCAATTTCTAGAATATTTTTTTGACACGGACATCCTGCTAGTGACTTGCAGTGTTCGTATGCTACAACGACGCCAGTATCCTGATTAATGTTGCGAATAAATTGTTGAGATTCGTCTGTTTGTGCATTGATATGATCTTTAAATTTATAAGTACCAAATGTTTCTCCATTGATGAACAATTCACGGATTCCTTGTGTGTGGTCCGGTAAAACCAGAGTGAAGGTAGCATTAACGGGAAATTCTACGGTATCGTCAAAGCACGGTATCTTCTCGGCATCAGGGGTTGCTTCATTAAATTTAGATGAACTCCACACATCTGGTTGATTCCAAGACGACACAGAATTTTCAAGATAAAACACTTTACCATCTCGTTTGCAATCTTCTTTCGGTCCAAATTCAATAAATCCATCTTCGATAATTAGTTCTCCATCAACGGGCAGTATTAGAGCACTAACTGAAATTCCTGATTCAATTCTGACAGAAGCCATTAGTGTCTCAGGAAATATAACAGTTTGCTTCGAGCACGGAAGTTTTCCACCTTTAAAATTTTGTGGCAAATTAAAACTTGTATTCGGTATAAAAGTCACTCTTGAAGTTAAACTAAGAGATATAATAAATAAGAATAAGAGAATTAACTGAAACATTTTGGATTATGTGCAATTATCGAACGAATGCTGATTAATGAATGGTAAATTGGAGACCAGACTGTAATTGGATATTAAATGATGTCTGCTCGTTTGTTATCTGCGTACCATTTCACACTGACGCGGCCTATCAATTTAAAACGCACGCGGTGGGTGGACACTTAATTGCAAACATCTATCTATGTATCAATACAAATTGCTCTAAACTACGATTTCTGCACTTAATAACTTACAATCTATTATGTAAACAAGACACTATATAACGTTGATGTCTACAACACTACTATTATTGGATGAATTTATCAAAGTAGTAATAAAAATAACTGCCACAAAACGATTAATACAGGCGAAATTATTTCATTAAAATAAATTATAATATACTAAACAGACATCAATTAAAATACAATTATTATTTTGCTCCCAACCTATTAACAAATAATTATTTGGTTCACCGCCACAAAGTATACAAATTAAAAAGATTATCCAACCCTAATAGTCCGCTATAATTTGTGCATAACGGTTACACGGAGCACAATATCTCAAATATCAGTATAAACAAAAGATTACCGACAATCCTTATCACGCTGCTCCCAAATCCCATGGCTTAGTTTCATCTTGAACGCGCAATAAAAGTCAGCGAGGCCATACACTACGCCTTTCTTGATACCTTATGATTTATAATAGTGTACCGCTAGATGGTTAAGTACAAACCATTAATGAGTTTCGGAGGGGCGGAAATTTAATAAGAGACTGCAGCCGTGCCAAGGAGCGTAGTTATGCAAATTTTATTGCTGGAAAAGCCTCAAACTGAAATATACGGGACAGTTTTACTTGTACAAGCAACGGAAACAGGTGTTGGGTACACACTTCAGGAGTAGTTCACTTAGTCAGCAAAACCACAAATAGTTGTATACCTATTAGAGATTCATAATATAGACCATCTGTTACACTTTTAATAATGTTTTAAAATTTTCTGAAAATATATATTATACTTATATTAAAAAACCTATAGAACAGCAATATCCTGCAATGGTTCTTAAAAATATATATAGCAAATTTTTATATTTATTTATGGCACAATTATTCATAATTTATATGAATAATATAAGAAACATTATAAATTATCCGTCCGTGTGTACACTGGTACAGTAATGGTAACAAGCTCGCTGAAACGCACAATATGGTAGATGGGTAGATAACAGTGCTGTAAGCGTTCAGCTTTTACGGTCACATAAAACCATGGGGACGTTTCGGTGAAGAAGGGTGCAAAGCCTTATTGGAATTGTTACGGTGGTTTACCGCACAATGTATGCGGTTGTCAGGACGTCGCGAATTTAGACCGCGCTACAATTGTGTGGAACGATCCTAATATTGTTTATTTGAGACTGATTTTCACGTGAAGAGTGAGAAATTTTTAAATTGTTCGTAATATATATTTAAAAGTCAAACATAAATATTTTTATAAGATACGTGAGAAACAAGAAGAATACCTCGCAGAGCCAGACAGGAATGATAATCCATAGGACCTCACATATAAATACCTTTGGGGATTGAAATTTTACGAGCCTTTTAACATAACGCTTTTATTTGGAAGGGAAATGTTGTAAATTTTATGTCCACGCTAAAAGCATTAGTTTGAAGCGCGAAATATTCCTGATAATAAAAGCCTAATCGTTAACACCCTAATTGGCAATTACATTCGAATTGCTTTATTGCTTCATTGGTTTCTATACACCATTGTCATGTTAGGTACTTTCTCATATACAATAAACATAACAATAATGGTAGTCTTGGTGGAATATATTTCTATACTAATAATCAGTAATAGCCCACTATTTCAGTAATGAAATTTTCCGAATCTGAAATATAGTTAAATTCAAAGAGAATTTTTTAATAATGTTGTCGAAAATAGTGGAATTTGTTCCGAGAGGCTTTTATTTCCAACAGAATATAAATTATGTGCAATTCAAACACCACGCGATCTAATTTGTCACGTACAAGTACCTAGAGCCTGATCTGGTTTTGATGACATATAACATAACATATCTATAACATAACATCTGTTATTTCTCTCATTGTTTGACATTATTTTTATTGAAATAACATAACTATTTTAACATTTTTATTGCTTACTTTTTAAACGTCAAGCACTCTATGTTAGAGAATATTTTAAAATTTAATTCCAGCAAAGAATACTTAAAAAGTAATTATTGTACATTAATAAAGGAACTTTGTACCTCCTCTAACAGCTGATAAACACTACCAATGTTTTCAAGTTCTTGAGACAATCGTTACTATAAAGCCAGTGAATTCGTTCCTTTGTCCCGCTCTTAAATAAATAACGACTTTGAAAGGAAATACAGAACTGCTCACATCTGTGTTCTTTAAGACAGTATTCTTATTTATATATTATATATATTTTATAACCATATTAAAGCTAATATTATATATATTTTTTCTAGAACATCGTAATGTTTAAAGTGCTTCATAACTATTTGTGATAAAAAATATAAATATAATTTTAAATATCAAATGCAAATTAAGTTTTTGTATGATCTAAAATAACATTTTGTTATTATACCCCTTGAAAAGCAACTATGTTCTCAAAGACAGTGAACTGAGCTCTTACATAAATAGCAAGTATACGTGTGTTTGTATCGTATCAGAGCTTGGGACGACCATTGTTCCTTCAGGCATAAAATAATCATAGCGCTGACGAAATGTCTTGAATCGATCGGTATAGTGCGGATAGATAGTATTGGTATCTTGAATTACAAAATAATATTTAATCTAAACCTGTAAATTGAAATAGTTAAATGTACGTTTTGTTATAACAATGTTATAAGTATTTGTACGGCAGATATTATTGTATTGTGTAATTGATGCAGTATTTATAATATAAGAAAAATAATTTAAAAAAACGCCTTCACAAAAGGCGTTTACTCCCAACTCCTAGGCCGGCAACGCTCTTGTGAATCCTCGGATGTTGCAATAGTTCATGGGCGTCGGTGATCACAAATCATCTGTCACCCGCCATCTCGTTTGCCCTCCACTTAAATAAAAAAATATATATATATATATATATATATATATATATATATATATTTATCTATTTATATAACAGAACGTAACATAAGCAAATACGAAAAATAAATAAGATTCTAATTTTAAGAAATATTTTTCTTTAATCTTTCAATCAATTTATACAAAGGCCAATTCACATAGAAATGAGTGAAGCAGGGCGACAAAGGAATCAATTTATCAGGAGCCGCTGAAAGGTCACACACAGTGTACGAGCTATTGATTTGAGCCCTTTTACCGCTACTAGGGCTTCAACCAAGCGATTAAATAGCTTTATGTGATATTTTATATTATACTAGCAACCTGCCCTGTCTTTATCAACTATAATAATTAGCGCATGTTACACTCAAGTTTATTTATTAACACTAAGCCCAAATTCATAAAAAAATTATACCGAATTTTAGGAGATTACAACATTCAAGTAGACAGACATGTAGGGTGGCTTACTATTCCTCTATCATCCCTAACTTAATTTGTCTTACTTAATTTTAGGGGTTCCATACTCAGTAACTGTATGTATGTATACAGAAATTATCAGAGATTATTATTGTACAGCAGTCCATGTCAACATTGACATATAGTTTAGTTTACAAAGATGTTTACTAATTATAATAAAATAGCAAAAATAGCAAACAAAAAACAAAAACTAATTAATATTTATACTACAAAAAAGATAACTTTAAAATTTGTATTCAAGACAGTCATGAACACGTATCAAAATACAGTTATTTTAGGATATGGATCAACACAATCAGATATTTGAGCATGACATTTGGCAATTGTTTGTTAGGAGATTTAATAAAACTATTTTCTATGTTATATATGTTTATCTAAGTGTAAATTTAAAACAAGTTTATGTTAAGTATATTTTTCTCTTCATGATTATTAAAAAGTTAAGGGTTTGAAAATTTATAATTAAAATTTCAGACGGTTTGGCCTTCCAGCTTTATGGGTTTATATTTTTAAATAAAATCCAAGAGATTCACGAAGTAAAATATAGAGGTAGAAAATTCAGAATTCGATTAAAGCGCACGGCTAGGTGTAACAAAAACGAAACTGAGAATTAATTTAATGTTACAAACAAAATAAATTATTATCACTTGTCGTAACATTGCAAAATATTACAAAGATGTTACTAGCTGGCATTTAATTTTAAATAATATTAACAGACAAAATTAAACCTAATCCCTTAAGAGTAAAGATTCAAAGTCTTATGACTTAATCATTTTCATTATCTCTCCGTAATTGTTACAGCAATAACGTTTAGTTTCGTTTGTTTTGCGATTTTGGTAGTTAAATTTACGGCAACGGAATTTAGATCTTATATTAATATGTTAGAGATGATTTTGGATTGTGCGTCGATGCAGTTTCGGCCGCCCGCTGAGTGCAGCCGCAGTGATCATAACAAATCATCGCGTCATTACTTACGCTCAGCACACACTAGCGTTTCTTAGTCATATCTGAATAATGCTAAAATACAAAATTATTACCGAATACGACAATTCAATTTTAATGTAACTCTAATTCTTAGATGTTTAATATTTTGACTCTTAATATGTGTGCTCCCAACTTTATTTTAATATACATTTGGAAGTAAATAATGTATTCAAAGCCTTACACAAATATATCCTATAACGTCGTAGATATCAAGATTCTTGATGAATTATTACTTGATGTGAGGGCGTCGCATGCGTATAATTTAATAGCACTCTTTGTAATGCAGCCGCACTAGTGTTGAATACCGGCGATCCATTGACTAAATATTATATTAAACAATATACAACATAAAATGTCTCTTTGTCTATTACTTTATTTGAACCGTCTTTATCCTAATTAGAGTTTTATTTTATATAATGATAATTAAAAGTAGTCGTAAATTAAAACAATGCTAATTAAAGAATCGTCGTCTTAAATAAAAGACGATCTAATTTCTTAAGGACTGCAGTCCTTTTGTACTCTTTTAAAATATATATTTTTAAGAAAATCTTACAGCTTTTGTTTTAATAAATCTCGGAGCTTAAGAGAGATATCAACTATGTCTACTCATTGTTAAGTAGAGATGTGACATGCAAAGTGGACACGTAATATATAAATAACAATAAAAGTTAATATTTAATACATAAGGCACGTCCCTATAAAGACGGTGGTATCGCCGGCGGCGTGGGGCGATATAATTTAATACTCGTGTACACTATTAGCGCAACTTTACCTTATTATTGTATTATTTATAGCTTCTCTGACTCGTAACATCAACAGTTATAACTAGGTTCGCCCGCTAGCTTTAGTGGCAGTGTAATACGCCTCTTAAATAACTTTTCTTAATATATTAGACTTAAGGTGTATTAGAAAAATTCTCTTTCCAACTCTTCCTTACACTCTATTATATAAATACTTTTCACTCCTTTTTTTCGGTATTACCTTTGTAGTCCGATTTTCAGCTAAAATTAAAAATATAAAAGCTAAGGAGCAAAATCTGTAAAAGGAGGCGTCATCTCAAATTAATCTCGTCAAAACCATCTTTGAGAAGGGAAAATAATTTAATTTCCACATTTTCACTTAAAAAACTGAATGGCACTCAAAAAAGTAAACCGTTTGAGTTCAGTATGAAACAGCAATTAGAATAATGAATTTGAAGGGCCTTTAGGGTAGGGCAACCAATTTAGAATGGCATCTTCGTTAAGCTGTTTATGAGAGACGGATAGATTAAGTTATATTGGAGATTATGAAGAATGGTCCTATTTCATTGTGATCTCACACTCGGGGCGCTAAGATTTGGTCCGCAATCACTTTAATAAGTTGAAGTGCTCCCATTGCCTTTATTAAAAGATTTTCGTGTTCGTTTTTTCGACAGGTGAGAGTTCCGTTATGTCCTTTGTTAATGGGAAGAATGGAAATCTAATTTAGTAAAACATTTAAGGGCTATTGTTGGATTGGTAAATATTTAGGGATTACATCTTCAGTCTAAGATTATTGTCAAGAAAACATAGGTAACATAGAAGAAATTTAAAAAAGACACTAATAGGATACAGCTCAAATAGGTAACAATTAAAAAAAACTTCGTAATCACAAAGTTTTTACTGACGTCATTTTTACTTCCGTATTAGATGGCACGTCACGTCCGTTTCCCAATTAATCCGCAGCCAATAAATTATACTTGTGACTTTTAGAAAAAGAATCCTTATTTCCACAGCCGTAAGTGTCACTTGGGGAGGATGCAATTTTTCATCCCGGTGCAGAACGCTCTCATGGAACTTCTAGAAATGACAATGGTGGTTGAAGTTAAATATCTAGTAGAAATGCATATTCATACATACACACACACACACACACACATATAGATACAAAATAGTAGTCAAATATATCATAGTAGATATCTTAAAAATAATCGTGAACTATTTTTTTTTTGTGTTACAAAATCTTCGTACCGACAGTCAGTAATAATTTTACAATTACATTACAGATGATTCCATTGCATCTTTGAAAAGTTTTTATTGAAAATATTATAGAAAAAAATTATATAACTATTTACAAAATCTATCTGTATTAAGTTTATTTATCCCTCATCTTGAAATTCAGCCTTCTTTTCCAATAACTATTAAAATTTTATGTAATACATGTTTGTTTTATATTAATTAATTAATCCAAATTTAACGTATATTTATGTAAAAAAATTCTCAAAATTCCAAAATGTCGGATGGCCAGTTCTAGAATGTTCCAGGTATCGTCCATGTAACGTTCACGACCCAATTAGCAGAAGAATCGACGGTGAATTAGAGCGAGAGGAGTCCGAATACAAAACTGGAAGCCAATTTCCTGAGGCAATTCAATGTTTTGAATTTAAAATTGAACATAACAATGACAGCCTTTGAATAATCCATGTTGTCCTTACTCCCTGGCTTGTTACCAGTTTAAGAAGTATAACTAATATTATTTATTAATAAACTATACCGGGTATAAAAGCTAAAATAATAAGATTACATACTGCCATTACTAGACTGTGGTGAGAGAGACCGAGCGAGAATTGGGTAAACGCAATGTACTATGATTTATCAGTTACATATTCTGGTATTGAATTATCATATTTACTGTATATTATATTAAAAATTTAAGGTAAAATTAATAATACAATATTATGAAATTCCATTCTCACTGTGCATTTATCTAGACATTACCTAAATTTTAGGACGTTCAAGTCTGGATTTGTGACGTCACATATTCACAAAATATATTACCAAGTTACTACATACATGAATGAAAGATGTTCAAATAATATGCAAAACACTTTTGATATACAAAAAACATCCACTCCATCACACTCGCCTCATTTCCTCACCTATCATCTTTTCTCTCGCGAAACCTTAATATTTTCATTTTATATTATTTGCCAATTAAAATCAAACTTTATCTTATTGTGTTAAGTCATATTATCCTTCAAAACGAGAACCTGCGTGTAAATTGAACGCGTAAGTTACAAAAAGGTGTTGAAAGTATCACTTGGATAAATAATCCTTTGCGTGTGTAGTTTTTCAAGTGCTCAGTGCTTGAACAACATAAGCCACGAATTCACTGGGAATTTCGTTTTTTCCGCTTCTATTTAAGGATAGAAACAATATTGGCTCATTTGGTTCTAAGTTTACATTTTATTTTTTCATATAAATTTTCCTGTATTCCATCACTTGTATATTATTTCCGTAATATTATATTACGTATATATTGACGTATTCTTTATCCTCTTAACGAAACAAGATATCATGTTGTTGAGGAAACAAAGAAAATTCCCACACAATTAAGAACACACCGCTCGTTATTCTTGTCTTTAATCAATCAAAGAATACAGAGTATCAGTGAAGGGCCAAGTTAAGACAGTTACTTTAACTTGATTTTATTAATAATGATAAATTACTTATATTATAGATTTAAGATATGAAAAATCTATGTAAATGTTGAAGTACTTTGTAATATATTTTAAAAAGTAGTTAAGGAAGGAAAATATAAAAATAAATACAAAATAACTAAAATATGATCATTATAAAACATTTATATGTTATTTATTGAAAATAACACAACTTGACCCTCCTTTATTGATATTCGAATATATTGTGTTTCCTTAATGATTGTTTTCCGACTAATAACAATTTATCATTTGGGAAAAACAAATAACATCGCAAATATAATGGCCTATTGTTTTGATAACGTATAAATAAACAAAAACAATCCACTAAACGTTTTAATTACGAAACATAATTGTCAATAGTGTCAATAAATGTAATAAATGTTCAATACCCGATACAATATCCTAACAACTTTATAACGGTCATAATCACCTGTCAATGTGTCACTGCCTCCGTATAAATTGAACGCGTTAACGCTATTCGATGTCACGCTATTTTCGCTCTAAAGGGTTGAACATTAGACTAATGCTGGTGCTCCATCCACGTTATCGAATCGAGTTAGCTCTTAACCTGATTTTGTCAACCTTTTTAATGTTTCTTTATTTATTATAAGAAAAATACATATATCAGTTAGATTTAACATGTTTAAAACTATATGTTTATGAAGCGATAAAATAAAATATAGTTAATTTCGCAGTGTGTGAACAACTTAATATGAATTACAGGAATACATAACATTTCCATATGAAAACATTTCCTATTACAAATGAACATTTCATATGAAATTTGAAAGCACATATTTAGTATTGGTAGAGAGTAAAATATTAGACACTAGCTGTTTGACGCGACTCTGCCCGTGTAAACTACAAGAGTGTTACACGTTCGGAACTACTGATCGGTTAACATGTGTTTGTAATACTAAAATGGATATACTTATATAATTAGCTAATATAATTATTTCATTATTAATATTATTGTCAATTAACAATATAAGAGAAAATAATAGTGGCAAGAGAATTATGTACCTCAAAATAGACAAAATTACTACTGAACTTTTTTTTTATATTCATGAGAATCAAAACTAAAAGCAAATATGTGACGTTGTTCTTTTCGTCTTCTAAATCCAAAATCCCGTATAATATCATTTCAATCTTTTAGATGAAACAATATTGCCGCATTAGGTGCTGTGTTAGGGATAAATTCCTTAATATAAATTATAACTACAAATGGTTTGTTTATGTGCATACAAAATTTACTTTCTGTCAGGCACAGAGCTGTTTATAAACTAACAAATAACCGCTATCATAAAATTAATATATTATTAAATTAAAACGCAATGGTTGTTTACCTCTGCATTGAGCTTATGTACGCAGCTCTGTTCCCACCATCTAGGAACGACAGCAGGAAGCAGTCATTAAATTTCGTAATTTCTTAAATTTATTAAGTGTTCAACGCTTTGACATTTCTATAGCATTTACTACATTTACTTACAGAATAAATGTTACTCAATGTCTGCCTTTATCACTTTAGAAATCTCATAGCCTCAAATTGTTACTAAGTCTACACTTTACGAGATAGTTCAATCTTTAATCTCAAAAACTTAAAACACAACATATAATTAATACAAAAATATGTAACCAACCTACAGATTTATATACACCATTCCGCCTGAACGTTGATATCGTTTGGGAAAGCGAATTGTCTTATAAAATTCTTTTACTTTCTGTCAGTAAAATATCGTGCGTAAGTGTCGGGGCGGCGAGAGTAATGACGTCACGCCATGACGTCATGACTGACGTGACGTGCTCAGAGGACAGACATATGTCATGGGTTTGAATGTATGAGTATGAGTTAGAATTTCCTTCAAATAGAAGGGTAAACGGAAAATTGAATTTTTGAAAAACATATAAGTTAAAAAGTAATATATCGCCGATTTTGCTGTAATATAGATACATAAAAGAATACCTTACACACTTGTTTACTTCAATCGTCTAATTTCTAAAAGATATAGAAAGGGTAACAAATGTCGAATCTTGTAGAATCGCCTCTAGCGTGGAATGAGTTATCCGTTGTTGGGATAAATTGCTTTTGCCGAGTGTTCCAGACGATATTTCTCGCTTGTGAACTGAAAATAAGGTTACACCATAAATCAAAGAACGTATCAATCTGTTTTATTAATCTTATATTTATATATAATATTTTAATATTGATCTGTCTAATGTATTTTTATTATTTGCTTTTCTATTACAGGCCTTACTTCTATTTACTCCAAGTTAGTAAATTGGTCATGTATAATATATATACAAAGTATGTTAGATAATCAAAAGTCCTGACCCTAATGAAACTTCAATAATTCAGCTGATAAACTAACAGTTTGGGGTGATTTGATAGCAAAACTTTGTAACAAATACAATCCAATTTCTGTTTCTATAATAAAAACTGATAATGGCAAATAAAACGAAGATACGATTATTATTTCTCCCGAACCATAAACACAAAACACTATATCGCTAGGGTAGGAAAATAATAAGCAATTTAGTAAAGTATGTACATAAATTTCTTTTTAAGGACATAAATAAGTCCTATTTTGTGAGAAGCATTAATACAAATTTGTCAAACAAAATAGTCCCTGAGGACTTGCCAACTCTGCTCACGTGTTCATATTACTGATGTTTCAATAAATTAGCATGTTAACTTGTTTTAAAGAGAATTGTGAAATATTTATTACTATTGTAATGATATTCTTTTATATTAAATGTGTATTATTTTGTATTATAACGGTTATAAAATTTTCACGGATTTTTGTCCTAAGTAATTATGCTTAAGCACCTATTTTCAATTTCGAGAACAGTAAACACAAGTTTTAATACTAACTTGCACCAAAATCATAATCCGTTGTATGTAACATAAAATTTTCCCAAAGTTTTTTCTCAGTACATTTTATTGTGGTATTTTATTTCCTTGTTCTTCCAACAAAGAATAATTAGGTCAGTTAATGTTATTACGGAGTCCATTTTGAAGCGACTTTATTTGATTTGTGACGAATTTTATTCATTTAAAAGTCACAGCCGGAAAATTAGGGAGATTTATTATAATCTCATTACGGAGACATTTTTTGTATAATCTATATTGTTATAATTTTGGTTTCTTTTATCATTTATAATAAGATATAATAAAATACTAATGTTACTTACTTTTATATGTCTCTTAATTAAGACTTTATATTAAATTTAATAATGATATTAATTGCGGAATAGATATCTCGAGGGGA
Source organism: Melinaea menophilus ssp. n. AW-2005 (assembly GCA_918358695.1). Taxonomy (NCBI): domain Eukaryota; kingdom Metazoa; phylum Arthropoda; class Insecta; order Lepidoptera; family Nymphalidae; genus Melinaea; species Melinaea menophilus. The sequence goes on along the minus strand of OU911057.1, from coordinate 5,851,731 downwards.
AAGTTAATTATCATTTTCCCCTCATTATATCTGGAGACGAAAAAAGATGGAAACAGACTTCAATGGTCATTTTATTACTTAGAAATATACTTCAATACAATATAGTAATATTTAATACTACATTATTATATATATATTGTTTACGTAGGTAATGACACATTTCTAGATGTGGGTAGCTGTAACCTTTATTAAAAACAATTTCATTACAACGAAGAAGCAAAACCACAAGCATAAACTAGTAATAGCGTTTTAATAAATAGAAGAAAAGACAAGTCAACCCACTGAATTACTCCGTACAAGCGGTCGCATATAAACGACCTTAAGCAGCTCCTTAGAAACCTTTTACACACTGTACCCCCAACCACAACTATTTTGAACCTTTGACACTTTATTATAGACTTTAAGTCCTTAATAGCAAGGGCTGGTATAGTAGAGTATGATTGTTGCCCAGTGTACACGTTATATCATCAAATATACATTCGGGTTAAGTCTAAGGGACAGAGAAAATAAGATCTCTGAATATGTATAGAATTGGAAGGTTCGAACAAGACATCTGCAGACATAAATGGAAATGACCAAAATATATTAAAAACATTTATATGGGTTTTTCAATTTTATTTTACAAAGTTCAATTATACTTAGAGACAATGAGATCAATTAGAAAAAACATTATTTTATTTCAGTCGTTTGTGTCAGATTTAATAAAAAATGAAATAAAATTAAATATATATATAAGAAACTATTATAAAAAATATTGTCAGCCTTACTTTTATATAATTTAACTGAATTCCACAAAATCTATCTATTATTAATATACCCTACACGGCTCTTTGATAATCATCCTTAGGGAAGCGAGAGGTGCTTTAATAAATAAATTCCAAACAAATTTAGTGAAAAATACATAATTTGATATATATTTGAAATAATACTTTCAATATTGTGTAATGCTAATAAAATTTTATCAAAGAATTCTTTAAAGACGAGTAAGTCACATATAGACTTAAGAACAATATTTGAACCCTCAGCAGTACTTATACTTTACAAAGTTACAAAGCAATACAAGGGAGAAAGTTTCAAAGCACCCCTAATTCCTAATGTCCATAAACCCACCATTTAAAACTTCGGGACAGATAAATAAAAGTTTATAAGAAATGGCGGTAAGTTAAACATAACTGGGTCAATATGCGGGAACCTTTCCATTTCAGCTGGAAACTGGAAATAAGACAGAAATAAAAAAGCTTATTGAGGGGGGGGTTATTGTTTACTTTATGTAAGTTCTCGGACGGTTTGTGAAAGACTGACAACCATTGAACGTAGAGTAGGTTCTGCAAGAATATTAATTTCTATAGTATATACTTCGAATACATTTTGGAACAGTTATTTAAAATCCAAAAATGTCTGTTTTTATTAAAACAGTAGTTATAAAATAATTGAAGTCATAATTAGATTAAAAGAAAAACATGTGCACTCAAAACAGAGAATACAAATTTATCAAATATTATAATCAATTTACCAACCAATAAGACTTATAATAATCCGTTCCAATTATAATAAAGCCCTAAATCCTTTACCATCGAGTTTGGTCTAAAAAAGGTTTTAATTCCGCCATAATGGATGCACGTATGCGAACCACTTTAAACATCGTTTAAGCAGTTACAATGAATTCAATTAGCAACGCAAACAAGGGTCTTTTTGTGACACGTCCCTTTATATTCAGAATTTATTTACAAACGGCTCCCAGTTCCGTAGACAATTCTCTTCAAATTAAAAATCTACACGCCATCCCCGAGAGAGTTACGGTGATTTGGAAATACAAATTCAGCGACGATACATTCAGCGATATTTTGTCTGCACTGCAAAACAGTTTTTTGGTTTTTAAAGTACTTTTTAGGTAATCTGTAATCAGATTTTAACAAACCATAAAGAATTGTTTAGCTCTGTGGACGTCATTGTTTTTCTTTTATATGGAACAAAATTAAAGTAAATACACACAACATATATATATATATATATATATATATATATATATATATATAATTTAATAGGCACCACCGTCACCTTCAACAAATAAGCTCCAATAATTCAGTATCGAAATATAAATGAAACGGTAAAATGAAAAATTAAATTTTGCAATGGATTTTAAAATATACGATGACACGAAGTTCTCATAAATTACGATACAGACTTCAGCCGGTGATAAATCTGGAGTTGGAAAATTTCGAAGCATCCGAGCATCGGTGTTTGTGTTTCAAACTTGGTCGTGTAAAAACTTTACGCGTATATTAAGAAATATTGCGAATCACATCGGATTGTTGGGATTACTTACATTTTGTATTATAATTTATTTATATATATACATATATATAAAATAGAAAAAAACATAGGAAGTAAAATATCTAAAATAATATTGCAAGAAGTGACAACAATTTATCCAAAGTAGTAATGTGATTGTAATAGAATAATTGAAGCGATGAATCTAATAAAAATTCAAATTCAAATAAAAATTAATACGGAATCCTTTACACGAATTACGTGTCACAAACTCGTCATGTTATCATGACACACAGACGACACGAATTAAAACATTCAAGAAACGTTTGCTGAATAATTTCTTAATAACTTAAGATGTTACGTTCAAGTTAGAAGTTGTTCAAGTGTTGCTGCTTGTTTGTGCAGATGCTGAAGTCATATCTTCAATAATAAAGTATTTAATTATTTTGAAATAAGCATTTATACAAAATTTTCTGACCATCTTAAATGACTAGTACCTGTTAAATCGAGTTGATTCTTATGATATACTAACTTTTGCCTGCAGCCTCCCCGGTATTTACGTTAAAAATCCCTTTTTTTAGCCTTAGCAATCTATCCTTTCGCGGGTCGCAAACTATTTCTTTATCAAATTTTAAGACTATCGGCCCTATATTCGCAGATAGACTTTAAAAACTAACAGACAAAGTTAGTTAGTAAGTTGTTTATAATGTTTTTTTATATACATTATAATTAAATATATAGTACTAATTATATTTGATCGGATCTGACGGGTAACTTGAAATTATACACTGAAATCAATATCTTTACAAAAAGTACCTTTAAAGTTCCTTAAAGAATAATTGATATTACATAAAATATTTTTAAGCTTGTCATATATTTTCCTAGTTTTAAACTATTAAAATATTCTCCTTATACATACAGATATATCGGCAAGGCAAATAAAAATTCTCCAAAAATCCAAACCATTAGAAGATAACGGATCTTATTCTATTCTATATTTCGCTGTTATCTAAACAGGTTATTTCATATCTATTTTTGGTAATAAAAAGGTATTTCATATTTCATAGCAGACACGCGATGTGCCGCTACCCTCATATATTGAGGTGTTCTTATAAATATCATAAGGCACTTGCCGACTAGACGCTGTGTCGTGTTTATTTGAGTAAAACATATATATGGATATACTTTTGTATTCTAAATAAGGTCTTTGTGTACACTACTTTATAATGTATGATTGGTATCTTACCTAGAATATGAGGATTACACCATACTGAACACGTCTGTTATATATAAAAATATAGATGTATTAATCTATTATTATTTTCAAACAATTTTAAAACAGTTAAAGTGAAAGTTACCCAAACATAGACAAAACATTTCACATAATAGCCAAGGAGTAAATTTGTAGCCTGGAGCTGAACACTGCGACTATAAATATTATGAAGTGGGGTGTCTAAGTATTGAAAACAGAAGCACATGAAAGCCGCAAGCAGTCTATAATTTACTCCTACCCACAATTCACAATGATCTATTATATTTGTAGGTTGTGAATTTATATAACTGTTAACACGCACTACCTTAGGTAACTACTCAGCTCAAGATAGCACTACAATCGGTAACTATACCGACTAGAGATTTCAACAAACTAATGATTAATGAAACCTGTGACATTTAAACTTACAATAATGGAATTTACGCATACGTTTGCCAGTAGTTTCAAAGGTACTCTGGTTGCCATGGTAACCAAATAATAGGGTATCGATAAGTATATCTATGTTTTGATTCCGGAAATCTTATAAGGCAAATGACATAATTTTAATGCCACTAGCATTATTAGTGATAACACGTTAATCGTATACATTATACAGTTATTTTACAAACACTTTTAAAAAAGTCTTACTGGATTGATGTTGGTATATATGTCACTTATACATTTTTGGTATCAATATATTGTGTTAATCAGCCTGAATTCAAAATATTAGTTTCAAATGTCCCAAAAGACTAATGGGGTGAAAAAATGGGACAACATTTTAAAATCTCATGGGTTAGACCTCCAATACTCCAATACCTTAAATAATAAAATCTAAAACCTAATAACATCACAATATTTTAAGTAACTTCATAGATACATACAATGATTAAAAAGAAGATGCAATAGCATATAAAAATAACTAAAAGTAAGCAAACTCTACGTAAAAGTGAACGTCACTCAACTAGTATAGGAGAATAATAACTCGAAAACAGTAACCCGTAAAATATTAAAGCCAGCTCTAAGATAAAGCATGTCCAGCAGCTCCGTCCAGACACGTTCCAGATGTAGAGCACAATACAGGTCACGTACCTTTGTATCTGAACAAATTTATTTTCAAGCAATCGCTACTTGATTCAGTGGTCACTACATATTGTTTTGTGGTTTGTATATCCTATTATATATATATATACATATATGTGTGTGTATATATATATATATATACACACTTAGACGTGTGTTTGCAAAATTAAATGTTGTTTTATGTATAAGTTATTATTCAAAATAAGTTTTATATGATGTTTAAAAATAATAATTTTACTAATAAATACAATTGTTATATCAATTTATATCATAATAAATTCCGAATCAGTATTATCGCTAAATACATTTTGCAATACATTTCTCGAATGATATTTCTGTGGTTACTCGACTTAACTAACTTAACCTAAATAGCTCAATTGGACTCTATTCAATACAACTCTGATATGTTACCGATAACTTGAAAATTGCATCGCCATTAGGGTTGCTACATGCTGTAATGACAAAGAATATTAAACAAGGAATAAATGAACATATTTATTTAATTTATAATTAAATTAAAATAATATTAATAATAAATAATTTAATATTAATACTTTTCTGAAACTTACATTATTTCACGACTCTACATTTCATGTTTTATACATTTTCTAAACTCTTAAGTACTGGGATGAAATGATAATCTCGCCTTGATGAAACCATTAATATAATAAACGTTTTAACCCTAAGAAAGGCGAACTGAAATGAATAAGAATAGATAGTTCTCACATCAATATTACTTACATGCAACTTAAAGTTGAGTATCGCAGCTCGTTAAGTGAGACTCAATATAACAACTTAACAGAGTAAATGCAAGTAACAAACTTCTTGAATGTATTTGAACCGGGATAAAGAGCCGCTCGGAGACACTTTAACTGTTATTAAGTGTAAATACTGGAGTTAAAACTCGCTCGGTGAGTTCGTTGGAGCGAGTTTTGTTAGTAATGAGAAACAGGAGTTTGATATTGAGACGTCTATAACTCATAGTTACACCTTCACAAAGTATCAACAATCAACTCAGTGCAATTAATATGATATAACATGTCAGGGATTCGTTATTTATACGAGGCTACAAATATTCTACTAAAGCTTATATTTTTGTACGGAAAGAGAGGACGGCCATTAAAAACTTAAAATTTTACTTAATATTATTATCACGCGCTGCGGAAAATGGAGCATCCTGTAAAATTGGAGCAAAGTAAAACTGATTAAAATGAAATTTTCTCGAGTCAATATTTTTTTGCAGAATACTCGAGATATCTAGGACATTTCAGAGTCTTGTAAAATATTTTTATTCTTCCTTTAAAAGCTCTTAATATTTTTAAGTTTTTATTCTATTTTAATAGTATAGTATAATGGAAAATGAGATAAAATGCCTAAAAGCCTGCAATCAAGAGAGTCGGAAGCATGCAATATCGTAAATTCACCGTTAAGCCCTTCACAGACGACACGACATTTAAAACTATCGTCAGATAGATTGCGCGCTAGACACTGTTAGACTGACGGCCTGTGTCATACATCACCGCGTTTGATCTCTGACAGCTAATACATCGTCAGCGTCACGAAAGATCACTTCTCTAGCTTTGAAAATTGGAAAAATTAATTACATTTCAATTTATAAAGTAGCATTTAAACTGAATATCTTTAAATAGATGTATATTAATAAAAACGGAAGTCTATCTCGAAAAGTTACATTATTAAAAATATATGAATATTTCATATATATTATATTTTAACATAAATACTTTATTATAAAAACAATATTATTTAATTTTATAGATAGAACTTAAAAAGCTAAACAGCAGATGTTCTAAATATGTATTTATGATTCTCCAGCAGAGCCGGTTGGAGTGAAAAACTCGCTTGTCAAAATGTCTACCGGACCGATGCCTGCTACGCCATGTTGGACAGCTTATACACACGAATATTTAAAGTTAACATTTTTCAACATTAATTACTTTTATAGTTAATATTATCAACGTAACATCGTGTCACATTTTATAAAATATTTTATGCATTACTGTTTTCTGTAATTGTAGCCTTAATTTTAAAGAAAATATCTACTTCCCAGTGTCTAACTTGTCTCAGCCTCAGAATAAATAGAAAAATATATATTTGCAATGTAATTTAGGTATCGCAGTTTTGTCCGTGTGTGTCAAACATCTGAAGCACGTAGTTTGCTCGACGGCTGACGTTTCGATATTTTTCCAAAGCCGCCGCCGGCGCTGCCGAACTACGCGACAAAGCTATGCCGTGTTAAAGATAGAGCTTATTTTTGGGGACAAAAATACGAAGTGAAAAGCGTAAAACGAAATATGTAACGAATATCTCTGATCTTTTTGCTTTGTAATCAAAAATGTCCATTGAATTACAATAATAATACATTTCATATCATTATAATCTTCAGAATATTCTTGACAATTTTGACAATTGATTTATTAAGGAAAAACGTATGGAACAATAGATGTCTTATAATAATTTGGTAGGCTCATACAAATGACGACCATCCACTTTGATTGGTCACAATCAATCCTGGGACGGAAATGTTCGGAGGAAAAAAAATTAATGATGGGAAATCGGGAAGAGGGGAGAAGTGATCGGGCCACCGGAGACAGGACGTATTGATTTTGGGGGTTGTTGATGCTTTTATTTTATGTTCATTATCATTTAAATATATCTTACTTTATATTGTTAGCAAATAGCAAATATGAATAAATTATTTATAAATGCATACATATTATAATAACATAACATTTTAGAAAGGTTTGGATTCATAAAATATTTTATCAAAACCGCAACTATATTCCGAAAACAATTCCAACGGAGATAACTAAAAGATTAATTGTAAAGTGGGGTGAGGGAGCGGACGTCCGCTCCACGGGATGTTTGCGAGGGATGCTGCGATCTTTAACTTATATTTGAGCTGGCTTTTACAATGGACCATATTTTATGTCCATATTGAATTTTATAGCACAGTACATATATCCAAAACGATGACAATTTCTTTTTAAATTAACATGTTTAAATGTATACGATATATACCAAAGACTGGGCATTTTTTGTTACCTTAGAAAAAAAAAATAAAAAGATAATTTAGACATCAAAAACTCGAGAACTATCTAATTAGGACATTGATACTATATCGATAATTATGATATACAATATATATCATCTATAAAACTACAATCAAAAAAGACGAAATCAAAAATGTAATAGCTTCAAAGCAAAAGGTAAAACATTTCTAATTTGTGCACGAACAGGAAGGTTTTTTCTCAAGGATGTTAGAGGGTGTAATGCATCACAATTACTATTTAGCATCCATTCAGAGCTCTGTTTGGCAACAAAACTCATAAAAGCTCGGTAACTCTCTTCCACTATAAAATTACAAACAGTCGGGTAAGTTTTAGTGAACTCATCGCACCAAGGATACGGATGAGCTGAGCTGGATGTGGTCACTAGAACAAAATTGTTATATATATAATAGATATTCTAGATTATTCGAACCTAATGTTATATAATTATCAGTCCAAAATGTATACGTAATGATCTCAGCCTAAGATCTGAAACTTCATTATTATTACTCATTTTATATTGTTTAAGGATATTTGGAATATCTAGAGTAGTAGTTATCCGAGTTAGTCCACACAAGTAGCAAAGTTTAACCAACACAGGAGCGTGTGTGAACACGGCCATCATACTTTCCAACAAAAAACCTAAACATAACATTGTAAATATATCTATAATAATTAATACATTTTGAAACTTAACTTTTTTTTATGATAAGAGTTAGATTTCTTCAATTTCATTAGAATTTAATGAGTAAAGTCATAGCAACTAAATAGTGTAAACAAACATAATTATTCAGATCCTAAGGATGATTGACTCAAAAGAGAGACAAGTTCGCGAACTACCGCCAAAGTGCGCGGTAAATTGAAAAGCTTCTATAAAAACGAGATACCGCGGCGCCCGACGCCATTTACATTTATATGGGATAACTTCTCATCTATTTCAGGGCTAAGGGTAATGACAAACATTAGACAATTATTTAAAACACTAAAAAGTCGCTTAAAGTAGAAACATTGATTTGTTTCCCAATGTAAGTTTTCAAATAACGATGTGCATTAAATAGAAATTGAATATTTTCAAATTTTATTATACCTATGTACATTTTCAATGTATACATAATTCCAAGGGTTATAAGGCCTAAAAGTTTTCCCGATTTCTTTTAATGTCTTCGTTTATAAGCAGACTATAAGTAGCAAGTACAATGAGTAGATAAACTTAACAATTGAAATGTTTGCGAAACAAGGAGTTCCTCAAAGTATGATATGTAAATTACGTACATACAAAACACTTAGTAGACTACATTACACTTGGTGCTTGGGCTATAATAGTTAAAGTTTAGTTTACTGAAATGAGACCACATGTAAGTTAAGGTAATGTCTTCAATTTACGTAAACATACTAATTTTAATGCTTATTTACAACAAGCTATTTTCATAAACACACAAATGTCAATGTTTTTAAATATACTTGGAGAATACTACAAAAAAAACGTGAATTTATATATATACATATATAGAAAATAAAACAAAGATTACATTGATTTAATTGAAGATATTTATTTATAAAATAATTTCTAGGGATCTAGAAAATTTATGGAAGGATTTTGATGAAATTTAATATGGGTTATATGGGTTATTGACCGTTTAGGGTATTTTTGACTTACTTTATGAAAGTTGCGAGGAGACAAAATCACAACAACATTACTATAATATATTTGAAGATATCTCACACAAGCAAAAGCCAAGCAATACATCATAATACAAGAAATCTGCAAAATTGTGTAGTCTATTATCACCGCGGTGTCTGTGTCGCGTGTGTCGCGTGTGTCACGCGAGGTCGCATGGCGCGGAACAGACACAGACACAGACACAGACGTGTACACCTAGTGGATATAAATATGTGTAAACTGAATGTATTACGAATGTTTATGGATCACTGTTGTTGTGTTCACACATATTGAATGTCAAGTTATAAGTTTAGGAAGAATTATTATTGTTTTTTGATAGACTATTGATATTAACAAAATTAAAATTAAGTAAGGAAATGGATCTAAAAGAAGACTCGAATAACGTAATAGTTCGTAAATACTCTCAAATTTATAAGGAATGGAGGATTCTTACTTTAAACAATAAAAATAATTATAAATATGTAAATAATCTAAGAATAAAGAAAATCTTTCTAAAGCAAATCGACAATTATTCTCCTCATTTATTACCACCAGTATAATATATATATTTTTTAATTTTTTTATTAATGAAAGTAACAAGTAACCTTTGAAAGAGATGGATAAAATAAAACTGAAGCTTTTGAAAATTAATCTGTAACTATAATATCAAATATGATTACAATATGAACAAAACAACAAACAAAAATGTTAATTTTTAACAAATTTTGTACTGTCTTTATTCTTAGAAAGTTTATAAGCTAATTATTATAATATCTAAACTTAGATTTTTTATATTGTTATACTTTTATACCAAGTTTGGTGCCATTTTTAATAACGGAGGTCCCGCTATCCCGTAAGCCGCTCTGATTTATATCGCGCCAGGTGGATCCTTGTAAAATGAATACTGAATATTTTCATTGAATATACCGTTATAACCTGGATAATACTCCTCTCCCTTCCCTTAAAGATATTTAGACTGTGTCACCTTTTATTACAAAGATATGTATTTTATTATTTATACTACTGATTTATTAATGCATTGTTATGTGAATGTAACTTAATCTATAACAATCTTTAAAAAATCTGTTTATTTGATAGTTTTCTTTGGGCACAAAAAACTTTTTTAATTGTATAGCTATCATCATTTTCAATTGTATTTTGTTTTGAAAGTAAAAAATATCATAATGGTATTCGTCAAGGATTCGTTATAAAGTTAACGAAGTAGTTCAAAATTAACCTATATTTGAGTTAATACAAACAACAAAATCTATAACCTCCAGACGGTAGCCATACTGCAATAGCAAATTCTATTACTGCCTCTTGCGGCTTCTCACAAGCGCTAAAGAGCCATCAATGTTTCATTGCTACCTTATATGGAACTACCAAGTTTTGGTATCATGTATTTCATTAATTATAAGTATAACTTACTGAAGAAAATACTACTTTTTTATATATTTACTAGTTCAGTTTACAAACTTTGTTTACATACATATATATATATATATATATATATAACAAAGTTAAAGATTTATGAGTTACTTAACACTACACCTACCGACAATTCTTGTATACCTGTTCCTACCACACGTCGTCAAATTGACCGGTAATAAAAAAATATTTTATTATATAACGCAGGTAATAATGGAAATAACTAAAAGTAAAGAGTGAAGACAATATTATATGCATATTCTAAGAATTGTCATGTAGTTTGACAACGATATTATAACGTTTAAAAATGTGTAAGTTTTACAAAAGTTTAAGAACGGTTAATTTGACCGGTACTTGGTAGGTTTAGTGTTAATACGGGGGCTATATTGTAAATGTCGTGTGTCGTGAGCAGCGCGGGGGAGTGCACTAGTACAGAGTACAGCGAGGCGTAAATCTCCGCAAATTGACAACTCGCCGCCTAACGAGGATCTAATGTTGGACTAGTCTCACTTGCTCAATAGCATTATACATAATAAATAATATTATTTTTTAATTATTGAGAGATATTACGGAAATATTGATATTACAACAAAGGTGCACTTCTAAAGCTGAATAAAGTCGCAATTAGAACAAAGAAAGTAAAGATAATGTACACTTTCCACAATACAAAGATTATTTATAATTGGAAGGGGAGGGAAGGTTTTTTAAAAGGATTAAATAAAAAATCTTTGCTGAAGTAAAGCTGATGACGGTCCCGGTGTTCGTAATATTATAAATTATAGCTTATATTGCGACGTTACATACATACACATACTCGTTCTATTATTAAAGGGCGGCAGATTTTTAATGGTAACTGTTACAATACTCACATACAGTGTGTTTCTGACATGTCATGTACATACAGCGACAAACACAATAAAAAAGTGTAAAAATTATTGTATACTTTACTCCACACCGTATAAACACCCTGTTATAGAGAAAAATAATTAAATTGGCACACACTTAGTTACGCAAATATAAGAGTTATTTTTGTTATTCCCTATTCCTTATTTTCAATATTTAATTAAGTGGATGATGTATATTGTCAGTTTATGAACTATTAATAATGGTTTGGACATAAGGTGTCTCCAAAAGCTTATAAAGACTTCGTGTTGGATTGTTTTTTACATATCTTATAATCTACAGGTAGGCATTACTTACTAATTACACTTACATATTTAATATTGTGACATATTGTTCTTGGTGTATAAATGGGCATCTAAGTTCAAGGCTGTTGCCTCCTCAGATACGCGTTTTTCGGAAGTTGCACGTTGTTATACTTTATGACTCCGAAACAATACAACAGAATACAAACTTATGAAAGAACGGTCGAAGAATGCCGCCATTTTGGAAATATAATAGTTATTTATTAGTTTACAAATAATAGTGTAAAAACCGTAATCAAATAATGAAATTATAAACGTCACATGACTTAAGAGTAATTCAGAAATTAATTTTTGAATGGTTTTTGTTAGTTTTAGTAGTTTTTCTCAAAATTAACAACACAATTAATTATATATTAATTGACCTCTATATAAATTCAACTATTGCTAACGATACCAAAAGTAAAATTAAAAGTATAAATAATAAAGAAAACCATGATGCATAACATTTATAACAAAGTTTCAGGACTGTCTTATCTTTAAATTATCAATTATCTTGAATCTACCTTTGAATTATCGTTTCCGAAGTAAGAACTTTTCATAATAAAAACCTAAAATTCAATGTCCTTTTAAAGCAATTTTATTTTTAATGTTTTTTAGAACAGCGCCATCTGTTTAACAGCTTAATAAACTTAAAACTAAAGTTATGCGTCAGTCCACAAATTAGTACAAGAGAAAGTAACAGATGGCAGAAAAGCAATTAAGGGTAGGGTTTTTTTATATATCTATAGTATGGAAGCTACTTAATTTATTTAGTAAAACACACTAATAATAGTATCATTGCGTGATTGTACTGATTATTATGGCTCATGAGCTAAAAATATGACATTGTATAATTGTAGACAATAAATAGTTATTAAGCAATTGCCTGAAAGTTTGATAATATAATATTATAAATGATTATGTGGGGTTTGTTTATTGTGTTTTCAAACCACTCAACCAATCATAGTTAAATTTTCACACACATTATTAGCGGCATAGAAAACTACAAGGTTTGTAAAAAGTTCATGGGAGTTAGTAAAATAATTTTTTCAATATAACAATAACAAAATTTAAGGTATACATTAAATAAAACTTAGATTAGTTAGATATAATGTGTAAACATTAATAATAGAAACAAATTGGATAGACTTTATTAACCCTTCAGTAACAAGATAAAGTTCGTTAGAAATTATCTATATCTACAATATTTATTATTAGATTCATCAAACTGTATCATTAAATCAATAAGGGTTATATAGTTTATGATACTCAAGATATCCGGCCAGTATTAGATAATCGATGTGCTTCAACAATACAAATACAATACATTTATTTGATATTAAATTTGTGTAGTTATTTTAGAATTTGAACTATTATACTTGGATACGATCATAAATAACGCCTTTGTTAAAAATAAGGCACGTTTAAAAGTATTGTTACGCCGTAAATGGCGTAATTTGAAGCAAGGGGTAGGTAATGTTTATTATTAAAGAATTATTCAAATGTATATCCAGGTAAAACCACAAGCTGGGCAATAGTTTATTATAAACAGTAGTGACTATAGCGATGCATTATTCAATTAGACTGATAACACTTAAGGAGATTACTGCTAATAAAATTGTAATGTCTTGTTTCCGACGCGTGGGCAAGCGAGATGGTAAGGACTGCGCCGGCGGCCAGCGGCCACTGATATCCAAATTAGACTGAAATGATTGAAATTAATCATTCACTTATTGGAATATTTGTTTAGATTAAACAAGCCAGCTCTTAAAGGTTTTAATATTCGTAAATGGCTTAATTTTTAATTTAATCTTATAATGGGTAAATTTACAACAAAAATATTAGTAAATTGTTATTGATTTTGCTTTAAATGAACGTCAATTTACTTATATATAATACATTTTTCAACGCACAAGCATAGAATACTGTCATTAGCACATTATCGATATTATTTTAAAATAATCTTTAGTTTCTTATGTTCGATACCAGGTACTCCATAATTGTTTATTCTCAGAACGGTCACTAATGGGTCTACGCCTTATATTGTATGGTTCTATGACACTAGTATAATACTTTAAGTTGTTAAAATGTTCAAGAGAAATCCTGTTTTAACAATGAAATGTAAATGTTTTCTAAATAAAGACCTCAAACAAATCTTGAAGGGGCTTATAACGCTATTGATAGTTTATGATTTTCTATGCGAATTATCTTTCTTCTATAGTTTCTGTTTCAGTATAGTTCACGGTTATTTAGTCCATATCTACTCTAAATAATACATGTCCAGTAAAAGTAAGTATTTTAGATTTGATAAATATCTAAATCTAAAACATTCTTTACTCTTATATTACGTAAACGTTCTCCGTACGTCAGTTTTATATAACTAGCAATTACCCCTACGTCATTATGACGTTTATAAACATAAATGACTCATTGGCTGACTCTGACGTTACGAAGGTATTTCCTAGTATTTATTATAAAAGGAATTGAAGAAAATATTACACAATATTATTCTTTATTTATCCACAGATTATTATTAAAATGTTTAAGTTAATATATAAATATAAGTACATGACATAATTTAAAAATTGGGAAAGTTTTCAAAACAAAATAATTAATATCATAAGCTTCCGATTTCCGTATCTCTTACTAAGTTATGGAATCCTATTACATAACAAATCTTGGCGCCTTATTTTTATCTATATTTCTGAGTTTCATGATTATAGCACTGAATTTTGAAATAAAAGCGAAAATCAACTTCAATTTCTGAACCTATTTTTTATACTAAATTTTAAGTGAAACTAAATGTTTAATAAGTAAAAGTAAAAATCGTTAAACATAACATTTAATATCTCACTCTCATTAATCTTTAGTTATTGCTAGAATTCTGCAAGTTTAGCTACATCTCGATTTAATTATATTATATTGTCTTTATATTTGTCTCTTTCGTTGATTCATTTTCCAAAGGACCTAACAATGTTTCGGAATGATCAATAGTACTTTTTGATCAAATGACCTCCTAAATTAAAGTTAAAATCCCGGAATGGTGGATCACACTACTGGTAGAGCGGATTATATCAATCTATCTCGTTTTAAATTGATGACACATTTAGTGCGTAATTTTCACAAGGACCCGCCACCTCTAACCCGTTGTCTCTCGAATTGTCTTAAGAAAACACTATTTTAAGATTTATTTATTTAAACCCACCTCAAGTTGGTTAATTATGTACATTTACTTAAACATATACCAATAATAAAAAGTGCATATTGCTTGATAACATCAACAACTTTGTACAATTTTGATTGCAACTAAAAAAAATGAATAAGTAAATTAAAGTAAACCATAAAACTAATTTAAAAATAGATATTACTTATAATTTATGACAACTAGAAATGACTGCGTAACTAATTGTAGAAAAGATATAATTCCAAATTAGGGAGCACCCCTAGAGAAAATCTAATTACACGATTGTCTATTAATTGGAAACGACGAAAAAAATCCCCTTAATCCAGAGGGAACGTTTGACGGTTAAGTGTTGGAGTTTAATAAACTGTTTAATTAAGAGCGCGTCAGATGGCAAGGGAACAGTGTCGTGCGCGCGCGCATCCCGAGAACATGCTGGTCACCGCGCTACTGCTGCTTACCAGCTTCGCACAAGCCCGGCCCTTCAATATAACACACCTCATAGTGCCCGAGGTCATAGCTCCGGGACAGGAGGAGGTTGAAATCGAATGCCGATACGACGCAAACTTTACACTGGTCAATTGGTTCAAAGGACCGAATGAATTCTTCCGCTACAAACCTGGTAAAGTTCCAAGCACGTTGTCTTTCCCTGTCTTCGGCGTCGGAAGAGTGGAACTGGTAGCGTGTGGACCTACGGCCTGCAGGCTTAAGCTGGGAGCACTCACTGAGGAAGCGACAGGGCTGTACAGGTGTGATATAGAGCGAGATGTACCTCCTTACAAGTTTGCGACTCGAACGGCTTATATGGAAGTCCACGGACATGAACACAGACGGCCATTACTCGAAGGATTGGAAGAAGAATTCGGAGAAGGTGACGACATGCAAGCATACTGTCGCGGGGATCCCGAAACTGAAATCCGTTGGTATATCAATGGCCGTGAACTAGAAGAAATGAGAGGCTCCACTTCCTTAAAAAGAAAGAGTTCGCGCTTAATTTTCTTGGGTATCCCGCCCGTGGTGACAGTTCAGTGCGCGGAATACAAATTTGGCAAGCTATTTGGTTCCAATCAAGAGAAAGCTCGTTGGAAAGACCATGTAGGAAGCAAGGATGAGAGACCTCAAGAGCAGAGAAATATGTGTAATAAAATTGAAATTAGTCTGAGTTTAATTTGTATGATAAGCTTGTGTTGTATTATAGATTTGTTAAAGTTGTGAAAAAAAATCTAATAATTATAAGTTTTAAGATCTTGTTCCTTTTATATTAAATAATTGTGAAAGTCTTTTTTATAGCACATCATAAATTAAGAACAATTAAAATCAAATATTTATTAAAATTTATTTATTTAAAATATAAACCTTTTTATTTTAGAATTTGTACCGCTCAAGTAACACTTCATGTATTAAACCTTGGTACAAAAAAATATCAATACTCTTTGTGTAATCTCCGGTAATAGAGTATTGAAATATACTTTCAATTGATATGTTATTTTGTACTTTATTATAATGTTAATAAACAAAAAATAATGTTTGTACTTTTAATAGAGATAAAAATCACAAAGTTCATCCATCCAAAACATGGATTGGGTCACAGTTGCTTAACACACTTCACATATATTGCGACTAGAATATCGAATTTAAATAAAACTAAGTTGCCCTGCGACTTGTAGACTTAGCAATTTGTTGTTTAACAAGATTTTTTTTCCACACCCTGAAACTTCAGGTTTGTCAGATTTAAAGGTTGCTCATACAAATAAGTTGCTTTTTTTACACTTTAACAATACCTGTTTTTTTTCTTTTCAAACCTCATATTGCCGCTGTTTATATAATAATTATGTACAAAATATAATCGACAATTGTGCATAGGTATCATTAAAAAAAACTTCTTATAATTTTTTTTACGAGAAGCGGTGAAGAAATGTGATCTCTAAAAAACACCCGGACATGCACCGGACAGATATACGAAAGCCGGACATACGGACATCGGAAAAACGAGACAGAGATTCTTCACTCTCAATTGGCGCTATCTCACTACAAAAGTAACATACCTACGTTATTAAGTTCGCGATTCGAGGGATGAAATACAAGGGGATGACATCTGTCAGATTTGTAAAAAGATTATAAGTTGCTAGTAACAAATCTGGGCTATAAACTGGGATCAATTATATAACTATAACTGCCGACTCGATAAATAACGGTAATATGTTACCGCTTTTGTTGTTAAATATTATGTAATTATGGTATAACAAGAAATATGTACTATCTGTTATTGTTCAATAAACTTTAGAAAATAAAAAAAAACGCTATAAACTTGTATATTATATATATAATATGATTTTTTTTTATAATTTTTTATTCCAGCTAGGGTTCCTAACATTATGAAATAAGAGTAAATTATTAAATTGTATAAAAGTAAATTAATTACTTAGATATTGCCTTACATTACATTGAACACATACATAAAATATATAAAATAATATAATGTTTCACAATTGTTGTGAAACGATATTTGTATTAAAATAAAATAGTAAAAGTAAAATAAATATTTATAAATCTTTAAGAGTTACTTGATGATATTAAAAAGTAAATGTTAATCAATATATTTAAATAGATAATAATCCTAAATTAAATACTATTTAATAAATGTCCGTATTTCAAAATAATTTGTTACAACTTGAATTATTATTATTTCTTAATTATCATTCTGTTAATAACATTAATAGTAATTATTACGTATTAGGATTGGGATTTACTTGGGTTTATAAAACATAAATAATTGTATTCCATTACCTTTCTATTTTTATATATCAATTAAAATTAATCGAATACTAGGAAATCTATACATTTGTCTATTATAATTTTTCAATTATTTTAAAATGTTGTGTAAACATTTTGTATTTTAATTAATCACAAAGGTTGTATAATATATTGCTTGAAGTTTGTGCAATTCCAAAATATTGCACCACTGGTGACTGGGTTGTGGAAAGTGATTCATACTGATTCTTAGGAATTACTATGTTGCCACTTAACAAAAATTACTATTTTGGGGTAACTGAACAATTATTATATTCACTTTAGTGTGTTAGTTAATCACAAATTCAACAACATTTATGGAATAAAAATTAGGTTCAATAATTTAACTCATATTTAGATATCACTTTTATTATTGGAACCCACAATAAACTAATGAGCAAAAAAAAGAATATAGTTTAAGCAAATATAAACATTTTATTTTAAATTAAGTTATGTAAAATTTAAAATTAACATTTTACATAATAGTAAGGTAAATATTGTTTTTATTACAAATCTTTCTTGACTGGTACGAATTATCGAATCTAAGATTATTAACCAGAGTTCAGGGATAACGTACACCTGTCAGTGTGATTGAGTGTGAGGTTTTAACGATAAAAAGGAATCTTCTTATTTCTAATATTTTTTATTGTTTAAAGGTAAAAATATAAAATGGGTAAATTAAATATTACTCATGGAAACACCAACTTCAAAATGGCGTCCTAAATGGAGTAAAATTTCCCCTTTTATGACAAGCGTAAGCTGTCAGATTACATTACGCATATAAGCGGAGTCGCGTGTGCATGTTACACAATTAAACATGTTAAAAAGTTCTTCTGAAATTTTAGTTTTATGTTATATTTGGTGTTCAAATTGTACTATAGGAACTGATATACCAAACTTTTCTCCTTCTTGATTAAGTGAGAAACGTAGTTTAATTAACTAGTGAATATATATTAGTTTTACGTTAAGAGTTTCCAGAAGCAATAATCACCATGCCTAAAGGAAAGAAGAAAGGAAAATACGGTAAGTCTCCAAAACAGCTGGATCTATGCGTGTGTTTCAATTATATATTTTAAAACAATTACAAGTCTAAAATTTGCCAAGAGTGAGATCACATGTTGACCTTGTGGTCTAAGACTGTCTGCCTTAATGACAAACGAGTCCACGTTTATTTGTACGCTACAACTAAAGATAGCATCAAAACAACATGATTGATAACTTGAAAGTGTTACATTGCTTAGAATTTATATAATCAGCGTCCTTCCTAATCTAATCGTAACAGATTGGTTACTTTCGCTATTTCATAACATTGCTCCCGCGTGCAAGTAACCTTTGGCAAACCTGCACATTTTATCGCTACTAATCGCTGACCTTGAAGGGGCTCAGATAATAGGCTTAAAATTACATAATAATATGCTGATGCTTTGTTTACTGCCACTAAGATAATTAACTTCCTGTCAAACAAAATAATAATGTCGAATTGTACATGGAATGATAAATAAATGTAAATAAAGATGATACATATAAATAATTATAAACAATGAAAGTTTAAATCACCATATGGAAACGAATGCAATGTTTCCTTCAAACACTTTCGTTTTGTCATAGTTATTTTATTTATGTCAGAGCAATAAAACGGTAATGTCTGTTAATTTTATCGACAAATAATTTTGTTCCAAGTAATTTATAATTATTTGTAATTATCAAACTAATTGGTAGAATGTTTAACCTCCACATTAAATATTCAATACATACGTATATATTTCTATTTCATTAATTCTTTGATAAAGAGATTCATATTTCAATTAAACTTTGTACTTGACTTTTTTTGACTATGGTATATAAGCTTTAAATAAATATAAGATCTGAGTTTTCTTACTGGTTTTTATATTTTTATTACATTTTGATCTTTTTTGTATAGAACACAGGAGGACGGAGGTGGCGTACTCTTCAGACGAAGATGCTGGTATTGATATGACCAATGACAACTACTCGGAGACTTCGGGGCAATCTGATCTTAGGAGCCACGATGATGCAGGTATGTTGAGAAAGTTACTGGCGAGATTGCTTACTTATTTTATATATGACAAGATAACATACCTTTCTCATTTTGTATTGAGGCCAATAATACCAATAAACAAACTATTTGAAGAGCAATTTCTTGAAGTATATTTTATGTATTAATGTATAAAAATATAAGGAAGACACAACTCATAACAATATTATAATATAATACTTGGCAGGCATTGAGGTAGTCACTAGAAAACGACAGGGAAAACCAAGATATCCACCACTTTCTGTTAATAAACCTACACAATTTACATACCCAGGATTGCCTTCACATACAGAGTCCACGGGTTAGTTAGTCTGTGTTTGTCCACTGCACTGTGCTGTTATCATTATATAAACACTGGTATCGCTGACACTCATCATGATATAAACTGTCTATCCATTAGATTCTTATTCTAATCATTATTATGAATAACAAAGTATGTTTAAATTCCTTAATTCCAGATAATGAAATTCAAGAAAAATTAGAAGAAAAAGTTCTAGAAATCATAGATGCACTCAGCGCTAGAGCCAACACAGCTCGAGCGGCTGCCCTGGTAGCACTTCGTAATGCTCTACAAAGACGTTATTTGGCTCACCTATTGAACGGACAGAGAGTCACCTTAGCTGAACACATCACTAAGGCCCTGAGGAGAGGAAAGGACGGGGAGAGAAAGGCTGCTGCGGCCGTAGCTCCTCTGTTAGCGCTGCAGGTACAGTGTAGTCTTATAGTTAATTTATTTATGTGCTGTTATATCTTCTATTTATGATGAAAGAAATTCACTATTATTTTCAAGAAATGATTATATGAAAATTGTATATACTTAGAAATTAAGAAGTAAATATGAATTGATACACAGATTGGCGAGGAGGACACAGATGAGTTCATGGCTGAGGTCCGTCCAGCTCTCTTCGCGGCCGCCACAGACAAGACGGGCTCCTTAGAGACACGCACCGAGGTACTTATAATATATATATACTCATTACTAAGAATTTACTTAAATATTTTTATTGGTTTGGTTTATGTTAAATATGTTAAAGATAACAATCTTTTTTATATTTTTTTAGTTGTACATTTGTACTTTAACCATAAAGATATAAAAGATTAAGATATTTTATTGACTTGTAATGTTACTACAGTGTTGCTCCTCGCTGGCCGTCCTTTGCTACCTGTTGGAGGAAGATCTTAATGAAATACTTGAAGTTATGAAAATGTTTGAGACAATATTCAGCGGCAGTTACCTCAAGGTACATATTGTGATTTGTGTTGTCTGTATCAATATGTATATAAGTTATCATAACAGGTAGGAAGCAAACAAGACTTTACAATCAGGTTTCATTAACCTTTAAAGATCGAGGAAGTAGTGATACATTTTTTTCGCACCTATGATTAATGTATGGTAATCTATAAGAGTATAATGAATAAATATAAAAAAATAATTTAAGAATAATATTTTAGTCCTCTATAGAAAACAAAACGGAAACAATTTTACATAAATACTAATAAGATGTCTTCTAATAATATGAAACAACACGGAACAATGAAACAAAAACACAGCCAAGTTTATCATCCAATTAGATCACAGGCCATCGACCCGCACACTCAATGTCACACCTGTATAAAGTGTGAATCATGGCGATGGCTTTGGAAACTTTTGACAGTTTAATCGAATTTCATATACACTAAAATAAAAAAGAATATGCATATCAATTAAAATCCTTTTACTTCATAATATCAATTGACTTATTATTTTGTCTCTCTCTAATCGTGCGCTTCCCTCAGGGCGACGGTACCGTAAAGGTGTCAGGCGCAGCGGTTGAGGAGGGCGGATGGCACGCGGCGGCGCTAGACGGCTGGTCGCTGCTGCTAGGAGCCACGGAGGCGCCGCACGCCGCCGCACTGCTGCGGGAGCGCGCGCCCTCCTTCACGCGCCTGGCCGAGCTGCTGGACGCCTGCAGCCTCGAGGTGCGAATGTCGGCGGGCGGCGCGCTGGCCGCGGCGCACGAGCGCGTGGCGGACGCGGGCGGGCCCGTGGACTGGGACGAGCCCGCCGCCGCACCCCGCCTGCGCCTGCTGGCCCGGGACTCGCACAAGTACCGCGCCAAGAGGGACCGCAAACTGCAGCGAGCTACCTTCCGGGACATACTCAAGTACTTTGAGGTGAGCCCTCGGACCTACCGCTCCACAGATACTTCCTTGTCCACCGAGTGTACAAGTAAAAAGTACCTCTTCATAATACCAGTATTATGAACAACTTCATTGATCTTCCAGGAGGGCACCATAGACGAGGAGCGCGTGCGCGTGGGCGCCGAGAGCGTGTGCCTGGACAGCTGGTCGTCCCGCGGCGCATACACCGCATTGGCGGGCGCGCTGGGTGCTGGGCTGGCGCTTCTGGCGCCGCACTGTGCCGCCCTGCGCGCCGCACTCGACCTGCCGCCCGCGGCTCCCGCCGCCGCGCCCCGCGCCAAACTCAACAAGCTGCAGCGGGTACACCATTAATTAATTACAATAGAAATTTTATACATTTTAATGCTAGGACACCATGTGGTCTTAATTAAAATGAATACGAGTACATATTCGTGCCCACACACGAACATGGCGATAAATTCATTAACTTTAACATTAACAAACCAAACATCATTACCCAACAGACTTAGACGGGATTTATTGAAACAAAACTGCCTTAGTAATTTTTACCTGATATAGGCAAATAAATGCATTATCATATCTTTGTGTAACGTGACCCGTCCATCCCGCAGCACCTGCAGAACACGGCGGCGTGCAAGGCGCGTACGCTGGCACGCAACAAGAGCCGCGACAAGCGCTCCGCCGCGCTGGCGCTGTGAGGGGAGCAGAACACTTCAGACACACTTATTCACGTCCACATCTGCTGACTTAGAATAAGTACCAAAGAAGGCGCGTCGGGTGTCTGAGCCGTCTCGCGGAAGAGTCGACCGAACGCTTCTTTAGAATTGCACCGAACCGATCATCGATGTGATGAGGTTCTTAGTATTTTGTTAGTTGTACAATATATCCGTTGTTGTGAGCGTCCGCCGCTCTCCAGTCGGTGCCTCGCCGCTCCAGACGTACTGCCATTAGCTATCGCAATGTAATTTTTACATTTCTTAATATTATATTTATTACGGAGGCGCCCGCGACGCCCGCGTTGTATTGATTAGCCCAATTGATAATATTTCGTAACGGTCGTTTTATTGATTATTTCTAATGATATTGCAATAATGGAGTGGAGGATTATTTTATTTTGATTATATTTTTATGATTTTGTACCGTCTGAGGTCTCGGACGGCGGTCGTGGCGGCTCGTTGTGTATTACATCTATTTTTAAGAAACTTCTCTATAAATATTATTTGACTGTGTCCGCGGCCCGACCTGTACAGTACCCAGGCACTAGACTATGATGTTGAAATAATATTTATTACGAGAATATTTTGTGTATTATTTTATAACCTCCCGTTTGACATCGAAATTAAATAATATTCTGATTCACTTATTTTAGAAAAAAATCCCTCTCTAACACACAAAGAAACTGACTACTGTTATAAAAAGATATGAAATAAATACATCCCACACATCAAAACTTGAAACTAAGATTATTGTATGCCTTGGGTCTGAGCAAACTTCAATTCCTTATATGTTAATTTTACAATTGTCTTTTTTCCCACAATATGAAATGTACATTCAAATACTTTGAGGTACAAAGTTATAGTTTTATTTGGAATATTTAAATTTATGCCTCGAGATATTTTAAATCTCCTGATTGTATATCCGTTGTAGTGAAGCATTATTTAGTGCTAATAAATGCTGAGAGTATTCCAGAGCCGCTTACAAAGATCGCAGTCGATCAACACGAACGTATTATTATTTTCCTGTTTTTATTATTCTGATTGAATAATTAAAAAAATGTATTATAGTCAGTCTTTTGTGTGAATTTAATTAATAAGCGTATCTTGGTATTGGCCGGCTTCCTTCTGTAATGTAACTTTTCCACCTCGTACTTCACAAAATAATCCTCGAGACAGTATGTTTAGTACAACTTCTGAACTGAGTTATATGCATATGAGTCAGTATAATTTGTGAATATTCACAATATAAAATTTTTGTAAGACTGTGTCACAGCTATAAATAGATCCAATAGATGGCGTAGCATTAAAAATACTATTGGTCTTGGAAGTCTGAACGATGTTTATCATTATAATTTAAAATAATAAAAATCTTCACCCAAGAGATGGTGCTGTGGCCAAATTTCAGTCCAAGTATTGCTCCCGACATATTTACTACAAACATAACAACGAGGCGACATTTAATGATATAATATACAAATATCTTACACACTTTCATACAAGATCTCCTTATTTAAAAGTATTACGTGCACTTAATCTGTTCATAATTAGTATTAATAATGATTTTTTTTAAGAAGAGAACGGATTTGTTTTGCTTAAGAAAATATATATACATTATTTGACGCATACATATTTCAAATAGCATTTATAATATATTGACATTTTATATGCATATTAATTTGGGCTAGTAGATGTATATATATTGCTCCTTGAAATATTTCACGCAATTGTTTGTCCGCTCCATAGTAAGAATGACAAAAAAAAGGATATATTAATAATAAAACGAATGAAACACATGACTAGCTTTATTCAGACAATACATAACCGTCTCACGCCGACACCGACGTACGGCAATACATACATACATATAGCTTACTCACTAACATCAACCTGCACGAACCACGAACCACGCCGACCATTTTGTATTCATTACATTAATGATGATTGTATTGAGGCAATAATAACTCAAAGAGCGCAGTTCGGTTCGTCCGTCCTTTAAACATCTGACCTTGAAACAAATGGATAGATCTTACCTAGCTCTGTATAAAAGATAAGCTCATATGTCGGTCCGTCTGTAGCTCACAACCTCAGACACTACCGCCCCCACGACAATATACCACATATCACTATACTTTAGTCATGTCTCTAATTTGTATCACTTCATATTTTAAACTTTTCACATTTCACTGTAGACTGATAGGAATGTTAGCTACAGTCGGTCCGGTGTTTATCAACACACGTACATACATACATACATACATTTACATGTAGTGACAATAACATTACGTGCAAACTTCAATTACGCCCAGTGAAGTTCACGTCCATACATACAGTACTTAGTGCGATTAACAACACACTTACGTAGTTGAAGTGTTACAACACACACACACACAAGTGTAATGCGAGTAGGCACGGCACACTACCATTAATATTGTCATCGATACACTACCATAGATTATTATTAAATTATATTAATTAGGTGATTGTTGATTTGAAAAATAATTTAGTGTTTATATTAATAGCTATTTCTTAATCCTTACAAAATTGCAATAATTTTAATGATTTTGAACTATATCCAAAATATAAATTATCATGTACATATACATCTGAAGATTTATAAACCCTAATTAGTGTTGCTCTATGTTATAATATGAAAAGCGATAATATTTTTATTATACAAAAAAATATATATATATTAAAATGCACTTAAATCTAAACAGTGATGTCACGAAGCGACAATTATTTCCTCTAAACACAACCGTATAGAGACCATCGTACGAGTGACGGACCAACAGACAACACTCATATATTATTATTATATATATCTAGGAATGTGAGTGCAATGATGGTTACATTAGATTATTTGACAGCTCCTATCATACAAGGAGCGATTATTTGATTATTTTAATATAACAAACACCATATATATATATATATATCGTTACATAGGTCTTGTCTGTGTTTTGCATGTCGTATTCTGCTTGTAAAATTATTTTGATATGTAATTATCTTACAAAATGTACTATTTATATGTAACTCTGTGCGATTAGTTATCAATGGTACTCTTATGTATTAATTTATTAAACTAATTTATGTATATACATTTAATAATATTATAGACTTATATCGGTAACATTAAATGAATGGACAGAATTCACAACATTTTTACAAATAAAACCAGACGCTGACAATTATTTATATCTTAATTTATATTATAATATAATGTATTATATTAAGTACATACTACGCTACTTGTGTGTGAATTAATTTGACAAGTAATGTAACAGCAATACATTTAACACTCTTTGGTAGAATAAGATATATGATAATATTTTACTACTAATAGAGTTCATAGTAACATAGTAATAAAAGTGTACCCAATGAAAACTACAGAGTAGTGTATACAATTTGGAACATTTTAAATGATTACACAATTAAATAGCTTACACTAACAACACATATTCAATAAATCTTATGTTAATAGATTTAATATTAATGAATTAGTTTGCAGTTTTGTTAACCGGAGCGTCCAGTTGATTACTGCCTTGAGCGTGGGGTGAGCTTATGACTAGACAGTAGTATATACACTTATATGATTTACTAACTGTTATGTATGATACATCCCGTCCGTACATATACACGTAGTGAGGACAAAGATATAACTAACATAAATGGAACAGTCACTTGACTTATAAATGACGATTTAATAAAAATCATTAAAATAAGTTAGATTAAGTTCATTTTGTATGAGGTGAAATAAAGGATATTTAGTACGAGTGATACGTAAGATATATTAATAAAAATACACAGAACCCAAAATCTGAATGTCTTGAATATTTTAAATAGCGGTCGTAGAGTCAGTCCGCTCCTCTCTACCCGCGGTCGAGCCGCGGTCGCTTGGCGGGCTCGCGCTCCTCGTGCTCCTCCTCCTCGTCCTCCCAATCCCACTCCCCCTCGTCAGCGGCGTCTCCCTCCTCCCCCTTCACTCCCCCCTCCCCCTTTACTTCCCCCTCCACCTCTACTTCTCCCTCCCCCTCCCCCTGATCCCCCACCTCCTCCCCTAAATTGTCCTCCTCTTCGAGGAGCACCTCGTCTGGCAGCTCCTCGTCGTCGTCCTGTAGTATGACACGGAGTCAATATATTTTTAAATTAAGTAATAATATAATGGTAAAACTTCAACACTGATGAAAAGTCGGACTCTAGTAGTAGGAGTCGGTTCACAGGCAGGGCTCAAGGAGCCGGAGAGAAGCTCCACGAGCACTTTTCTAATAAATTAACTACATTTATATAAGGCACGGTATGGGGTGTTTACCATGGCCCGCTGCATGACGGCGATGGGCGGCTCCTGGCGGTGCTCGGCCACGCGCCGCTCGATCAGGAACGACACGTACTCGTCGTACAGCAGGCGGATCAGGTGGAACGAACCGAACGACGCCGCGGACCTGAACACACGGCAACACACTCACATACCCGTCCCATCGTGCACGTATACACTGCTGCACGCACACACGCACACGCACATGCGGTGGGGAGGGGGATCGTCAAACAAGTGCGCTGTATCTGAGGTGTAAGCGTCACTCGATAGGCGATGGTGTGGTGCGATTAGTTATCACTGAATGGTTAGTACACAGGAGATGCCCATCACTTTATAATATTTATATATATTTTATTATTTATCATTTGCTAGTGTGTAATAAAAAAAATATATTCATATATATTTTCACAAGTCGTGAGCACTTTAATGTGATTATCTTAAATTTTATTTTAGTAACCCAGCAAATGTATTACAGTACTCTTCAAAATGAAATACATGAATGAATAATGCTAGTGAAGTCACTTAATAACTAAAATGTAGAAATCTATTGTTCCTGTCATTCCATGTTTTATATGTATTTTTTTTTTAACATAAAACCTATATTACTTAGACATAACATACACGCAAAGCATATTATATTATATTAATTCATAAGTATTAGAAAAATAAGTTATTTAAAGTGTTAAATGAAAATAATTTGATTGTCACCATTAACGATTAAACTGTCAATTGTGTTTGAAGAATACGTTAGTGACGGGATACTGCATGTTAAGAATGCGTACGTTTTTGCGTGCATGCGTGTGTGAGTGTGTGCACGCATGAGTGAATGCGTATCTGCGTGCGTATGTGAGTGCATGCGTGTGTGAGTGTGTGCGCGCATGAGTGAATGCGTTTCTGCGTGCGTATGTGAGTGCATGCGTGTGTGAGTGTGTGCACGCATGAGTGAATGCGTATCTGCGTGCGTATGTGAGTGCATGCGTGTGTGAGTGTGTGCGCGCATGAGTGAATGCGTATCTGCGTGCGTATGTGAGTGCATGCGTGTGTGAATGTGTTCGCGCATGAGTGACTGCGTATCTGCGTGCGTGAGTGCATCCGTGTGTGAGTATGCGCGTAAGTGCGTATGTGCGTGTGTGTGAGTGCGTAAGTGTGTGCGTAAGTGCGTATGTGTGTGTGTGAGTGTATGCGTAAGTGCGTATGTGCGTGTGTAAGTGTATGCGTAAGTGCGTATGTGCGTGTGAGCAAGCGTGTATGTGTGCTTGGCGTACCTGAGCGTGAGCTCCCTGATGACGAGCGAGGAGTAGAAGGACCAGTCGAGCAGCAGTCGTCGTGCTCGCGGCGTGTAGTCAGCGCGGTGCTCGTGTGGTGCCAGCGCGGCGCGCACGCAACCCTCTAGCCACGCCGCCCACGCCTCCAGCGACGCCCCGCGGCCCAGTCGCGCCTGCACACAGATACACATTACGTCTTGTACGGTATTATGTTGTTAATTCAATACCCATGTAGATATTTAAAATTAATGCTAAAATGTGCTCGACATACGACCTCGTGGAGCTCCTTCCAGTTGTTTTGAGCTATCATGTAGTCTTCGATTGGAATTTCAAATATAGGACAACCGTTATGTTTTTATCCCTATTGTGTTAAATCCGCACTACATAGACGGTATGGACGGTACCTTGAAGTCGGCCTCGAGGCGGTGCGCAGTGGCGGCGCTCCCGCAGGCACAAGCCCAGGCCGCCTGCTCGCGCACCACGCGGAAGTCCACACGGTTTAGATCCGATAACATCTGAAATTAACTCTCATGTCACTGACTACGTCACTTAACTCGCCGTTCCTCTATCTATATGCATTACAAATAGAGTATTAGAAATAATTATTGAGCCTTACGAGAAATTTGTGTTAAATTCCAATTATCTTTATTTAAATAGGCATTTACACGCACTTTTGAATCTGACGATTATTACAATAATAAAGGTAAATGTAGTCAGTCCGTGAGTAAGTTACGAGCAGCTCGAAATCCTGCTCTGCCGAAAAGAAACGTCCCGAAACTCAACAGTTGCTCGTAATAAAATAAATTTAACAATATCAAACAAATGTGTCATCAGCTTACGTTCCACACATTTCGATCCACTAAAAAATATATAACGTAATGATAAGATTTATTTTATAACACACTTTTGATTCTAGATTTAAAACTAAGAAAAATAAGTTCTAAGATATCTTAAGGAACTATTTATTATACATGCGTACACTCAAGCCCATGACGGATTTGTTAACTTTTTGAAAATTTAGACGTTACAATTTTTTTTGTATTTATCGTATGTCTGTCACTGCTTTTTATTACTACTACTACGTTATATTATTAACGTTATTAAATATGTATTGAGAAGCGACTGTAAGAATACTAATTTTCCAACCAACAAAGGACACGTGACAGAGCACTGTTTACTTTGTCATAATTAGTCCAATAATGGTCAACCTTAGAAATAAGCTAGGAGTCATCATTCAAGTCTATCGCCACACATACAAAAGAACTACTTTACTATTTTTCATCAAGTCTGGGATTACACCGGTTTCAATACATTTGTTAAAAATTAAGTATAATTGTGGTGCAATATCATTTATAATAGTGCTAAGTTATTTAACAGACATACCCCAAAGGTCAAAGGTTTTTTTAGATTTAAGGTTTCATCAACAATTACATCTGATGAAACAGGTTTAAAAGAAAAACTTTTATTACTGACTCTCAACTTTATTAGTCAAGTCGACATTTGCATCAGATGATGAAGAATGTTCAATACGCGTGACGGTTATTGGAACTTCAGTAAAAAAAAGTATTAAAAAATGCCGCCACAATTTCATCTGCATTTATTTCAATATTATCGGTGTTATGTTTTTTGTACCTGTTGTATCTGGTGATGGTTGTTGAGCACGGCGCGTGCCGCCTGCGCCAGGTGGTTGAGCGAGGTGTACCGGCGCAGCGCCGCCGCAAGCGCACCCGCTGCCAGCGCCTGAGCCCGCGCCGCAGCGGCAGGGGCGCCCGCTGCGCCCGCCGCCAACGCACCCTCCAGGCTCTTGGCGAAGTTGCGGATGGCCTGCGTGAGCTGCGAGGGTATGGGGCGCAGCACGTCCGGCAGCAGCAGATCCACGGCACGCTGGTGAAGCCGCAGCTCGGCGCGCCGCAGCCACGCGCACACGTCGCGCCGCGCTGCCAGCCGCGCGCCCGCTCGACCCACACGCCGCCAGAACCAGCGACGTGCGCGCTCCGCAGCACCAGTGTCCAGCGCCGCCACCGCCTCCAGGAACTCTATACCGTGCTGCCTGCGCAAGCACACACACACATGCATCAGCTCGGTCTTTCACACCGACAAGCAACAGAAAACTGAGTAAGATTGAACCTTTAGGAACCCACCCTCATATAAATTAGAACCCCAGACGATCGCTTTCCATTGACTTCCACACTCTTATCATCTTATTAAACAAGCAAGAAATCAAAAACTTTTAATTTCAGTGTGCTTAAATTGTGCTCTAATGGTACAATTCCCTGGCAAATGTTTTTTGTTGCACACAATCAAATGCCTTAAATAGTTCAAAGCAGCCCGAAATTCCTTCCAGGTCTCAAATATATATTTTATGACAGAAACAACTATTGTAAAACCGAACTGTTTGCTCTGCAAATTATTTCTATAAGGATGATCTAGTAATTGAATGAACAATATTTTTTCATTACTGATGTTTAATTAGATGGATCTGAAGCGTTAACAGATTTACTAAGACTATTTCTTTGCTATAGTTAATTTGAAAATATCCAAATTAAAAATATCCACTAGGCAAGTCGTAACAATGTCCAGTGAGCACATCACTTCACAAATATTCAAAATTCATTTCATATTCATTATTCAAAATATTTAAGATCCTGCAACATTTTATAATATCTTCAGTTTCAAAACTTTAAAAACTTAATATTTTTTTAGTAACAAGAGCATAACAAATTATATTTATTTATTTATTTTTGTACCCATAAATTATAACAAAGAAAATTTACACAAAGGATAACTTAATCTCTTGCAAGAAATCTCTGCCAGAAACCCTTGGTTAATGGAGATATTTATTGATATGGGGTATAGGTACATATGACAAATTACACATAGTAGCTATAATAATTATAGATATAGTGGAAGGTGAAGACTTTATGAAATAATTCTAGTTATTCATTAAACTCTGTTTGATTTCTCCAAATGAAACTTTAAAAACAGAAGAGAACGCACGCACACACCCACGCACACGCACAACAATAAAACTCTCTGCACAGACTACTTCAACAGCCCATTTAAAACAGGGGTGTTCCTTATATTGTAAATGGTCTTTAGTAAGTATAAATTAGTGGGTGATTAACTTTTATCAATTATTGAGCGAAGCGAGCGGAGCGCTCTACTGGAGACTTTTTCACATACTTTGTCACGAATAGGCTCGAAAACTACTTGACGGAAAATTATGAAATTTTGTAATGAAAAACACACACATTAGGTGATGGATTAATTTTTTTTTTTAATTCCATGTCGTTGAGGAATAATCGTCAAAAAACTGATATCCCATTGAAGTCAATGGGAAACGATGAGTCAATACACTGGGCTCGCTTCGCTCAATATACAAACGGCACCCGAGATTTCGCAAGCGCAGTGAGTCGAAATTGAGGGTGTGTTGGCGCGTTGGCGGTTTATGATTACGATGGTTGAGACGTGCAATGTTTTTAAGTAGAATAATTACTTTATTACTAAAAAAAATCCATTCTTTGATTTGCAACCGCTTCGGAATCGATCGACACTAAAATACTATTGATCCCAAGGATAGCCTTGTAGTTGGACTGACCGGTGCTGCTCCCTGAAGTGGTGCGTTGCGTCCGGCGGCAGATCTTCGGGCGGGTCGGCCAGCACCAGCTCTGGCGGCTCCGGCGCGCTCACCGCGCCCAGGTACTGCCGGTGGGCCAGGCCCGATAGGCCTACGGGACTCTCCGGCTCGCGGGACCGGGACTCCTGCGGGAGGGGACGCGTCAGACCGGGGACGGTACTACGGATTCACTCTGAGGAGTGTAACTCACGTCGGACGACTGTGGCTCCTCCGGGTCGGCCTTCTGCGGGGCGGCGGGCGGATCCCACGGCGCCGAGGGCCTGGCCCGTATCCCGTAGTAGTGATACTTGGAGTTCCCGCGCGTGCCGAGGCGGCGCGTGCGCAGGCCCACGAACACGGAGCGGATAAGCTTTCCGAAGGAGGCGGCGTTGACAGGGTCGAGGCGGTGCGCGGAGCAGTGACGTAGATAGTGCGCGTAGAGCGTGGAGCGTGGCAGAGACACGCCCTCGGCGGTCTCGTAGTGGTCGAGCAGCCACTGCACGGTGGCGGGCGGCATGCGCGCGGCAGGCGCGGGCGAGGAGGCACGCTCGTCGAGGAGGGCGTACTCGGTGGGCCAGGCGCCGTGCTCCGTGGTGTCGGCGGTGCCGGCAGTGGCGGCGGCCGCCGGCCCATCCGCTGGCACGCCGGTGACGTCGTACAGCGGGTACGCGCGGAGCGGCTCCCTGCGTTGTGCATTGTTTAATACACACAAAATATACTTTTTTACAGTTTAAATATTTTTCTATATTAATAATAATTACTTATTTTATCGAAAAGATTCATTTTGAACATTAAATTTATTTTTTGTAGCTCACTAATCTGTATAAAACATAAAATGAAGATAGGTACATTTAAAGCCGAAAATATAGAATAATTATAAATAATAATAATAAAATATTGAAGAACATTGAGTTGTCAATAATAAAAAAAATAATTCAAAACTTACAAATGCGTCTGGTGAGCCGTCTGCGTGTATATCTCCTGCGGCTCCACATACTGGACGTGATAGTTGACTCCATTCCCACCCTCACCTGAAATATAACATTTAAATCAGACATACGAAGAAATAAGACCATTTTGTAAACCGAAAAAAAAAGTTAGTAAATTAATAAAATATAATATTTTCCGTATCCAGCGGCGGGCACAGCTCTATGCGGTATTAGTGGGATGTTAGTGAGGTGTTAGCGAGGTGTTAGCGAGGTGTTGACTCACAGGGGTAGTACGCGCGGTACCGCGGCACCTCCATGCCGCTCCACGTCACCCGGGCAACTCGCGCTCCGCACAGCGAGCGAGCCCCGCCCGCCGCACAGTGCACGCGCAAAGATATCTATTGCTATGCTATTCTTTTATGTATATAACAATTTGCGCGCTTTATCATTTAATATTAAATTTATTGAAAATGTAATTTGTTTATATCTTATACGTAATGAAACTATTTTTTTTTTCCTTTTTTTATTAAAAATGTTAGGTAGGTTTGAATTAGATAAAAAAAAAACTAGTACGTGCTACAAATTAGTAGTATATTATAGCAGATGATTAGATTCCTTAATTTTGGGAAAAGAAAAAAAACATCCAACACCGTTGCTGAAAAGCCTTGTTTGTAAACTATTAAAAATTAAAGCTTAATTTTCATTGTTTTTTCATTAAATAAATATTATCTCACTTAAAACGATAATATTCGAAGCTATAAAACAACAAACCCTGATAGCTGTTAATGTGAAACAGGAAGATAGGGATGCTGCGTCTCGCTCGCACTCTCCCCACCTGTACACGCCCATTGTTATAATGTAATCCCTATATAATTACCCTTTATGTATTTGTTTATTATTCACTTGTAGGGTTGCATAGTAAGGAACAAGAGGTCAATCAAAACAAAAAGTTTTTTTTATAATATAAGTATCGTTTCTTACTACTGCTCATACTATTTACTACTAAGTATAAGAGGCCGAGAGACTGCGATTAAATAACTTGATTCCATTTTTGAATCAATATTATGTTTTTTTTTTTATATCAGAACTTTCAAAAGGATATAACAAATATTGTATAGTGACATTATTAATAAAACCGGTCAAGTACAAAATCGCATCAATACTCATGTACGTACACGAGATAATAACAAAGAGACGCAGACGCGGGAGCGTGGAGCGTGGAGCGCGGCACATCAAAGGTAGCCAAGTATTGTGGACCATGTTATAATCACTCAGGTAGATAAACCGAGGGGGCACAATTATACATTATTAGGACATCCCTATTATTAAAAGTTTCATCTCTATCGGTCCAGCAAGAGGGTCGGTTTTGTTAAACGTGTAATGACAGGTGGGATAAACAGATTGAATTTCGGAGGGTAGTTTGATGTCTGTACTCGGACAGTGCATCAGTTACGCGAGTGCATAGATCAAAGATCTATTGATAATATTATTTAGAAATATTCTCGTTGGAGTCTCATAAATAGGTAAGTCGAGAGATGATAGTGTGTTAGTGATGCGCATGCGCATGTTTTAGTGATATTTTAGTACAGTGCCATGCTAAGCGTGTAATACAAAAGTGACTTGCTGTGGTTGTCGCTGAGCGGCTCTGCCTTCACGTGCGGCTCCTCCCATGCGTCCTGGACTGTGCACGTTTGCATATACTACATCATGCTATGCATACACTTACTTAACACAAAACAATAATAACACTTTTTTTTTCAATATATTAGACAAAATAATCGAATCTAATTTTTTATTTGAAATTTGCTGTAAAAGTATCGATATCAATTAAATAGCAAAATAACTTAATACTTATAATATGAATTACTCACACTTTAAGCTGTATTTATTATTACAATCAGTGTATAAACAACACTAAAAACAAAAGTGCATACATACTTGTCACTATGTAGGTGTGTTGAGCTTCGGTGGTGGGGCTGGAGTGTCCCGAGCTGTCTCCGTTCACCTCCACCATTGTACTTGTTACCTGGTCATGTAATTCTATGTTATACATGTAGACATATAGGGTTTTCGATACAAAGTAGATTCGGTCAACAAAAAGTCATACAATCTTACATAGACATAGATATATTAGAACCCTGCCTAGTTTTCGTTTTTAGGCACTTTTTATACGGAACACAATAGTTTTTGATGATAAAATACGTATTTTGCTAAATTTGATACTTTAATAAAATAAAATCGAATATTTCTTGCAATTTCTTATAACCATTATCATATTGGGACCTGAATGCTTCAGATACTCCGATTGGTCTGAAATGTAACTGCATGTGTTAAATATGACTACTACGTGGTTAAGACGAGTTGTTCTAAGAATTGTTTAAGTCACCACCTCACCTCGTGCTTGAATTTGCTCTCGTACGACAATTTGAAAGTTTTTAGACCTGGGCGCTTATAAATAATATAAAAAAAAACAGTTAACATTTTGAAAAAGGAATTCTCTGTCAATATAATTGACTATGTACTTCATACATTTGTCATTATTCGCGGCAATTGAATCTTTGTGTCACATCAAAAAGAATATAAAGAAAATTTTAGTGCAATTATTTTTATGACTCTTGGTGCCAAGAAAGTTACGATAGACTTCAATTGGCCTTTCACCATGAAGCCCTATCTCGTGCCACTGTCTATAACTCATTTAACAAGTTTAAACGTGGTCGCACATCTCACCGATGATCTGTAGGACGACCTTCTACAGCAACAACTAATGACAAAGTCAGAGTCGTGCAGCGTGTGATAGGGACTGACACGAGAGTGCCAAGCTTAGGCTTATATGAGTCAAGTGTACAAAATGCTATACGAACAATTAGCTGTCAGGAATCTTTCTGTCCGTTGGATACCTCATCATTTGACCGGGGCACAAAAACTCCGTCGTGTCGATTAGTACCGTGAAATGGTTCAAAGA
The DNA here is from genome assembly GCA_918358695.1 of Melinaea menophilus ssp. n. AW-2005. NCBI lineage: Eukaryota > Metazoa > Arthropoda > Insecta > Lepidoptera > Nymphalidae > Melinaea > Melinaea menophilus. The sequence continues at coordinate 5,815,819 of OU911057.1, read as the reverse complement.
TTTAACAGAGGTTGCTCAAATGCTGTTTTCGACGTAATTACGGGTCATAGAAGCTGGATTTATTGTTATGATCCGATAACAAAAATATAGTCTGCTGAATGGGTGTTTGCTTTCGAGGAATTGCCAACTTAAGTGAAGAGGGGCAAAGTGTAGGAAAAAAGATGGTAGATTCGTTCTTAATCATCAGGCGACAGTTGTTTTCGAGGATTAGAAAACGGTTACTGCAGAGTGGTATGCTAACAGTTGTTTGCCACTTATTGTTGCCTCGAAAATAAAAGATAAACTTCCAGAAAAATGTTTTATGGACGCCAAAGCAGTGTGTTTCAAATCGCCGTCGAAGAGACTCCTAAGGATAAAGTGCTTTCTCAGCAGTTCCATCGAATGCAGCTATGTATTGATATAAATGGACACTATTTTGAAAAAATATAAACTTATAATCAGCTAATTTGCTCGGTTTTGATCTTCTAAGAACTTTCAGTTTGACCCTCCTATAGTATGACTTAGGACCTATATATAAGATAAATCAATTGACTGCCGCCCTATAAAATCAATACTATAAAAAATATAAATTAATAAATAAAAAACTGTTTTTCTCCATGGACCTACTCCTTGGAACTGAGAAGCTAGAATTTGACTCTACAAGTTCATAAGTATGTATACTTGTCTTGTAAACTTTGACGTTGACCAAAATCTCTTCTCGTTTAACGTTTAAAAATATTTAATGACATTTTTTACCGAACAGTTGTAAGATCTGAAGTGATGAAATACCATCGCTATTGTAACGTCAACAAATTAGTCAAAACCGTATACAATACAGAATTAAATAATAATAAGTGAAACCACAAAGGGCTGAAGATCCGGTATTGTTCCCACTCGCTTTCCCCAACAAGTGTAATAGTCACCTGCTGTATGGCGTGCTGTAAGTGTATGTTAGGTATCTCCGGGATCACAATGAGTTCACGCACGGAGCTCGGCGACGCGCCGCCCGCACCCTGCGTCGTTACAACCATTATATACACATTAAATATTATTTACAACGAAGATTCTTTGATTCAAATACAACCTTAGCTCTCGATAATTCCAATACAATCTTCCACCAATAATAACATTATTAACCAATATTTATTTATATATTTTCCACTTTGAATCCATACCAGTGATCACTTGTATACGACAAATCAGAGTGGCAGGAGAGCCATATTTTGATAGTAGGATATACTATACTTATCGAAATAAGTCCAGTCTCCGATTTAAAATAACACTACGAGGGTTCCAAATTGCATATGTTTTAGAACGAGTATTCACAATATACAAAAACCGTTTAAAATGTGTGGTAAATTACTTTGTAATACATAACAGTATGTTTTGGTTAACTAACCTGCGCGGGCGCAGCGAGCCGCGCCGCCATGTCTGGCGAGGCGGGGGGGGATGACTCCACCAGCACTTCGTCTCCCGCGCACTCAAAGTCTGCAAATAAAATATAATAAACTTAATCATTTCTGCCAAGCATTTAAAAACATTGTTATTTTCAGTCAAGTATTAAAATAATATAGAAAACAATCTACAAAAAAACAAATAAAAATTGTATGAATAAAAACGAATAATTTTTCTAATCAGTAAAAATTCAATTTTCATATATATTTAAGGGGCACTCTTAATAACCACCGGGTGAATGTGTGTATTTCTTAATATTATAGAAAATCATTCATATCAAAACATTTTTTATATCAATATTAATTTATTTATTGTAAGAAATATATTTTATGTTATATATTTACCTATAAAAAAAGATTAGATATTATGTAAAAAAACATTGATAAATTTTAAAGGGTAGCATTTAATCTTGGCTTAGTCCCCTTCATCTCCTTGCTCTAATTAATTGGAAATTTTATCTCCCTATTACTGCGATACCTGTATTTTGTAATTTAATCCCCAACTAGCAAGGGCTTTAAAAATGTATCCCAATTATGTATTTAACAATACATTTTATAAATTCAAATATACCGGAGAACAAACTAGAGGAAAAATTGTGTTTAGAATATTATATAAATTTTTTTTTTTTTTATTGTGAGGAAAACATAATTTAAAAAGCTCCACTCAATAAATATTCTGAAAGCTTAGTTACAAATCAAATTTAACAAAGTTTTAATAAAATAATAATAATAAAATTTAACAAAGTTAACACAATGTATGTTTAAGCTACTCTTCCAATATAAATTAATTTGAAAGTCATAAAATTATCTTAATATAAGATGGAATTGCAAAACATTGCATAACGCTATCCAAGGTGATAGAGATGTTATTGATTTGTTTCAAGCTCCGTGCCGAGTATCTGGGGAGTGTAACCTGGCAACACCGTCCCTCCTTCACCGTCCCACTATACTTACTTTCCAAGTAAAACACGTTCTCAAATCCCATCTCCGACATCTTTCACAATATTTAAAGAAACAAAACACTCTCACACTGCATTTACATTATTTTGACTCAGTGCAGACAAGCAACTGATATTGATCAAACTGTTTCTAGGATACCGTTGATAGTCTTATTGTATTTGGGAGCTGGTTAGTGTGTTTGTGATATTAGGTGGGGGAGTGCAGGTGGTGTGCCGCTTGGCCGATATCACCTGTCACTTGTGTTACGCATGGTTGAACAATATCACCCCATTGTAGATAAATTGCTAATTGTTACTTATGTGTTGTGTTATTAAATACTTTGTCATAAGTGTATTAATGTGATAATAAATTGTATTTTACTAATGTGATTGTTTGTTAACATGGCTTATTTGATTATTTTTTTTGTTTTGACAGTGTTTTTGTACGTATTCTTTTAAAGACTAATTTACTGTATTGATGTAAAAATGTCACCAACTGATTAATCAGTCCTTGTACGTTGCAGATATTTATGGACATAAAAAAGAATTGAAGGCGCCTATCTACCTACGCACATGTAGCGCTACGCGTACCAGGCACCGGTAACCCTCCTATCCCGATTACTTTGATAAAATTGATACGCATTTTGGTATTTTCAGTTGATAAGCCATTGAAATTAGGGGAGCGTTCGACGACAGTTGTATCTTTGTCGAAGCAAGTTGATAGGTGAAGTTTAACACCATTTTAACTATCTCATGAATATTTTTATTAATAAAAAACAAATAAAGAGAAAAATTAATAACCCACCTGCCAGCCATTCTAAACTGTCAAAAAGTAATCACTTGAAACAGAAACTAAAATCACTAATTAAGAAATTTAACAAAAAAATATTTTGAGGAATTAATATCGAATGAGACAGTATTATAAGTTTTATCAAAATTTTTATGTAACTCAAAGTGTTGTTGTAGCTACACCCGTTTCCTAGGCTACGGTTCCATCCGGGCCACAAAAGTCAATCGCAAGCTATAATTTTAGTATACACAATAGAGGGCGCTCAAGTAGTAAATATAAGTTTCGAAAATAAAATTTAAAAATAATTTTATATATTCCAAACATAGTTTTTATCTACTTTCCAGTGAATTTATAACAATGTCTTAATTCAAAATGCTGTTGAAATCGCGTTTCTGGTATAATAAAGTTTTCTTTAGATATTTTTGGTAATTATTATATTTTTAATTTATTTGTATAAACCCCTTTTATATATAGATATAACACAATAAAAATTGTTACATTAAAACAATATTTTCCAATTTAATTATTTAAATTATCTATTAAGAATTAATAAATGAAAATGAATTAATTTAACAAAAAAATAATAATACCTTCAACATCAACATCATACACATATACTTCGAAGTTTGATGCATCATTAAAATAAACTATGTCTTCGCTGGTTACTTGACTCATATTAAGTTAATTATAAAATGTTCAATTAATCAATTTTATACACACATTTAATCAAGTGGCTTTAACTTGTCTATCACCTTGGTAATTAATTTTATTTATTTACAAATAAATAAAGACCAAAAATTGACGTGATCATTTACCGTATTAATTTTTATTATGAATACATGGAAATCTCGATGGCCAGAACTTTCGCAACAAAATTAAACATCTATATTAATATATTATATATTTATTTTTTTTTCAAAATTTTAATCTCTGAAACGTAGTGATTAAATGTTCTTGAGTGTTTACTGTCTACCTCCATTGACAGATCCACAATTTGCTTTCATGATTTATCATGAACATTTTAAAAAGTATGTTATTTCAATAGAACCTACGGTAGCTACTCCTTGATCCAATGATTTATCAGAAAAAATACTCTGCATATAGCAACATTGGCTGTAATGGCAATTGTCATTCGTCAATGTCACATGAAATTATAAATATCTTGGAAATAACAAATTTCGATGTTGTAAAAATATCCAAATTATTGAATATCGCTTAATGTTTTAACTAATAAAGATATTTTAACTAAATCATAATTCTGTCATCATGAATGTTATTATAAAACAATTAAAGGGAGGTGAATGTCATCTAGAGGTAATACAGTTTCTTGTCATTTATTTTAATCACGTTTTGCAAAATTCTATTTCTCCATCTACATTTTTAGGTGTCTCCTGCTACCAAAATATTAGATATAAAGCGACAAATTGCTATAAAGCTTAGGATACCTATCGAAGAACAGAAATTGCTTCTTCTTGGCAGAGCCCTTGCTGATGATCAAACTGTTCAATCGTATCCCTCTATAAAAAACGGTACCAAACTAAACCTTATTGTAAAGAAACCAGAGGGTTTATTAGAAGCTTCTATTAAATACTTTAAGCACAATGGCATGACTGATGTTGAAGCAAGAAATGCAGCAAATAATTTATTGAAAGTAGTTGAAGAGAAATTTAATAAGTTATCTTGGGATGATATTGAGAGATTGAGCTTGGACTGCATGCTGGAGGAGTGTGATCAACAGCGGCCCATTGTGGACCAGGACCAGGACATGGACTGTGATGACGCATTTGGATTGTGACCAAACTCCTTTAACTTGTTGCAATTCATAGACCACCTTTTTGAATTTCTGTAATGTGTTTGAAATGATATTGCAAAATGAGTTAACCAGAGCCTGAACTAATTACAACTGTATTACAAGTCCATTACTGCAATTTTTGGTGTTAAATCATTCAATAAACAATATGTGCTATGAAATATAATAGAACATAGTTGTTAAAAGTTGAAGTGTATATAATAATTATAAACAAATAGTATTTCCTGTAGTGTAATAAGAAAGTCAATTTTCTTGATCTTAATCTTGGGGTGTTGTATATTCTGAATAAATAACTTATCAAATTTGTCTTTCTGCTAACTAATACTAATTGATATTTAATTAATATTACCATATTGTAATCATGTGCATATTGAGACAATTATTGAAGTAGGAAACTGATAATAAGTGTGTATAAGCCACATGTAGCTTAATTAATATATTTATTAATCAATATTTTTAAATTCCATTTGTTGTGTAGAATACTAATGTTTTAAGATTGCTCTTCATGTGTGAATAATTGCCTGAATAATGTCAATGTAATTTTTTTATTCACCTTATTTTAGTTCTGTTAATACATACCCCAATTTTGGCAGTTTAAAAAATGCTTAATTAATGAAATGCATATTTTATTATATGTCTATATATATATATATATATAGTACACTTGTAATGACCAGTATAAAGTTTATAGTTTTAAAATAATATAAGTTGGATATGTTTGAGGTTTTGTTTGAAGGATGTTGAAATAAAGTCATTGAAATATCAATTTTTTATTTCATTTATTGTTTCGTTTTACATTTATAAAGTACATACTTATGGCAAGTTTTTACACAGATTAGTCATTTATGGAATACTAATAGAATTAAATGCAACTCTTTGTGACGCTAACATTCCAGCTCATTCTGTTAACAGTGAAATAATTAATAGAAAAATAAATATTATCATAAATCCAGTGTCATTCAGCGCAATACCGTAAGAAAGATTTAGATGTAGAAATTCAGTTATATCAATAACAATATACCTATTTTATATTTCTACAAAATATGTGTATAAAATTTATTATTTACAGGCCAAAGGGAGATTAAAATGAAACATTGGATGTTTGAGTATATGGCGATAAGAAATAAGTTGATTTACAGAAAAAATTACATTTGTTGTGTTATTTTTATTTTGTTCATCAACCAATAGTAATAATAAACCTAACCTTACATATATTTAATCTAACAATTAATTTTACTCCTGTGAATTAGGTTCTTTATATTACATTTAAATATGAATTAATTTTTTTTGCAAATCAATTTATCTCCATGATTATTTTACAGTAACTGGCATTTAATAGAGAAGTGTTCAGGCACTTGGCTTAAAACAACCCCTTATATTTTTCTATCACAACCATACAATGAGCTATCCACCTACCCTCCAGAGATAACAACATTGAAATTATATTCAGATTTTTTGGTCACTATAAAAATGTATTTTATTTTGTTTTATTATTATTGAGTGTTACTTTATTTCGGTTAATAATAGGACATTATCTCATGAACCTTCAACTATTAAAAATAGCGGAATATTCGCTGTTCACGGAAGATAACTGAGATTAATTTAAAACATTCACACATTTAAGAAAGCAGTAGACTAGAAAATGTTATCAACTGTAAAGTACAAAACTTTGAATATCAAATTAAAAGATATTCCATTTTCATTCTATTTCTCAATATCTTAAAAGTCGTTATAAAATTAAATTTAAAACATTTATATAATAATATCATGCGTTACAAAGTACAACTTCATTTCGGCGCCGGCTGGAGCTCGGCCGATGGGATTTAATTACAGGTTACCAACGCGCAGATCCAGTACTAGTCGTACGTAATAAAACAATCACTTCTATACAACAAATCTACTACCCACAAATGCATACAATTTATTAATGCTGGTTTCCTTCAGTTGGTACACGAGCGCGTCACTCGTAGTCGCTGTCGTCCGCCGACTCCGACTCCGACTCCGATTCTGACTCGGAGCTGTCGGGGTGGTTCTTCGTTATCTCCACACAGTTATCTACATCCGTCAGTCTCTTGAGTGATTTGCCTGCAAATTATTAAACAATATTATATATCGGCGTCCATCTACAAGTTCACTTACTCCATATAATCCCCCGGTCGTACCTGTGAGCGTGGAGAGCAGGCGCGCGTGGTGGTGCGGGGCGGCGACTGCGCCTAGCGCCGCCGCACGGGCCCGCGCGCGCTCCACGCCCGACGCTGCAACACCACGGGACATGTTATGTAAGCATTAGCATTAACAATTGGCAATCTAACCGCTACGTACCTCGGGCGCCCTCGTGACACGAGTCCTCGGTCATCGATACCTTTTCCGTCCTGTACACGCCCGTCACGAGGTCCCACACGAACAGACACTAAAACATTGCAAACGATTAAAACCAATTTTAAAAACAACATCGAGTAGAAAAGACAAAGACGTGTCGCCATCACGTTGACTGAATTTGTGTGCGAATATTCAAACAATAGGCACGTGCGTCCATCGGCCGGTGATTGTGTACGTAGGATCCAATTTGTTAATAAGTTTATGTGTGTGCGGGTGTGTAAACGTGCTTATACCTCTGCGGAGTACTGCCCGCGGTGCTGCAGACAGCCGGTGGCGGCGTCCTCGCAGGCGGCGCACTGCCCGCACGACGCGTCCTCGCTAGCCCACAGCCACATGGCGCACAGCTGCGGAACACACGCGCATTAGTACCACCCTCGAGAAAACGTCAAGCGCTCCCATCCGCGCCCCGCCCCGCACCTACCCCCGACAGGCAGCCGCTGGACTGACACACGTCGACCACGTGGCAGCCCCAGTCGAAGCAGTAGATGAACTTCTTCCCGCTGAGCTGGCACAGGCGGCCGCACACCTCGTTGCACAGCAGCTCGGTGTCGAGGCTGCGCTGGCGCGCGCGCAGCGTGAGGGCGGGCCCGGCGCGGCGCCCCGCACCCGCCGCCCCGCTAGCGCCCACGCCCTGCAGCGCCCGTCCCGCGCCCTCTCCGCACAGCGGCAGCGCCACGTGGTACCCCGACATGCAGTCGTCTGCGGCAGAGGCGACGGTAAAGTACGATTTTTAAACCTTAGTTTAGTAAGTTACAATGTCACATATTATTTTTGAAATAGAAGATAGAGTGTTGCCACTTCCATGATAAAAAAGGTACTTTACTTTTAGCGTATTAAACTATGGTATTGATATTAAGAGACCAAAGAAATAGTACAGATCTTACAAACAACATAAATGTGATGTGTTTACCTTCGGAATCAGTTATGATGGAGGTGATCTCGTCGTCGCTTTCGAGAAAAAACCGTGTAAAAAATTTACTACATTTCGAATTGCCCGAGTGCACCAGGTAGGGGTCCTGGGGACTGACGGGGCAGTCCGATAAGGTCTTGGACGTATTGTCGTGCACTGAGACGGTTTTGAGAGAGCCGTCGTCTAACATTTCCATCACCCTGTACTCTGATTCGCTATTCCTATCGGACTCCAACGACGAGAGGGCGGAGTCCTTGTGATCGCTAGTGGTGGGAGAGGGAGGCCTACTTATCTGATTGTGCGCCCTCAGCACGACGCTCTCCACGGGCGGGGACTTCGCCCGCTTTGTTTGACTCCTACTAGTGGAACCCGTGTAATATTTCCTGTTACTCCTTAATACTCTAAAAGGAACAATGTTTTCGTTATTATCCTCAGAGAACTCGTATTTCTTGTCCGCTAGTCGTCGCTTCCTAAACATACTGAGTTTTTCGCACTTCGTTTCGGCTTCCTCCACGAACTCGTAGGCCTTCTCCGCTATCGTCCTATGAGTTTCGTTGAACCTCGACATACTCTCCGCCGGTCTTCTTCTGGGAGACCGTAAGGGGGGACTGATTAGTGTTCTGATGGAGGGCGAGGGTCCCTCCCACTCCTCGATCAAATTGTGAGATATTGAGGAGGCCTGAATACATAATTCCTGTCCTAGGACGTCCGGCAGGTGCACCGGCCGCGACATTTGGTAGGGCTCCACTTCAAAATCAGAAAAATCGGCTAATATATTCTGGACGACATTGTTTTGATATTTAGGCGACTGGAAGGCGGCGGACACGTCCGAGGCCGGCGTGCTCGGGTTAGCGTCCAAGTAATTTGTTTCTTCCCTATCTATTAGTGAATTCTCTTCAGCTTGGTCGTTTCTCTCTAGATCTGGCTTAACAAAGTCTATTTCTAATATGTGAATGAAGTCTGTGTAGATAATAATTTGATTTGAATATGCTAATTGGACAACTGGTTCATACATGCTAGAGTCGGAGGTACAGAAGAATTTAGTGTGTATTGCAAAACTATGCTCCAAGCAACGTTTACTCCAACTTAAATCCGTATCATCTGAAACAAAACACAAAATTTGATAACTTATGCCAAGAGATTGAACTAGTCAACTTAATATTTATATAATCATAAGATTTATTAAAATTAATGCTAGAAAATTGAGTTTTGACTTCAACTCACCTTCTTCCTTAGAAATAGCTGAACATTTTCTACATCCTAAGCGAGGTACTCCGATAACACTGAGGTAGGATCGTTCTGAACATGAATCTCTGAAACATCATTAAATCATACTTAGAATTTAAATACTCAAAGAGTTTGAAATAGATAACACGAATTCATAATTACCCCTATGTAATCATAATATAACTCATGAATACATTACATTTTCTCCACATTCTACACACCTTTACTTGATTATTTTTTATATTAAGAAATATAAATCAATACTTACGAAATACCATAAACAACAAGCACCCCAGGGTTGTGTTTCCACTGTGCTATGGAAATGGTAACTTTACTGTCTACACAGTCATCTCCAAACAGAGGCACGCTGTGGACTGGACGCACCACCCTTCCTGGCACCCAGGACAGAAAATGGAGTCTGAAAATAGTCATATGAATTGCAACATAAAAATATTGTTCTACTTTTAAATGGATATTCATGGACATAACTCTCAAAATATATACTTACGTGAATTTAGAGCTTTCCCTAAAATACACTTGTGTGTTACAACTATAAGTAAAGCTTAAAAGATACTGGCCACACTGTGAGAAACCCATGAACACATGCTCTCTCAGATACTGTATTGGAACTATATCCATTAGACAGAAGCGAAGCCTTGTGGGGATCTTGTCAAATACCTTGCGAGATCTATCATTGGATTTTCTGGAGGTGCTTCCATATATCTAAAAAAATACGATAAATGAGATAATATTCAGTGTGCAAAAGCCTTTTAGAGTAACTTTAATAATTGGATAATTTATTTAATTTATTTATAATATACAGTTTAAGGCAGATTTCAGTTTTTCAAATTACCAGTGACACCAGAAAACTTTGAAAAGCTTCAGTAATTTTTCTGAGTATCAATGAATTCGAGAAAATCATAGAATGCTCTTAAAAATAAATTAAATGATTAAATATATATTTGCCGAACAATACTACAATGTTTTTATTATTGAAAAAGATAATAATTGAATATTTCAATAATCGAGTCTATATAGATTAATTTAGCGAAAAATTCAACATTACATTATAAACAAAATATCTAAGACTTTGCTGTGAGATATATTAGGTTTAAACTTACCTCCCTATTAAATAGCTTATATACAATATTATTACTATTATTTGACATGTTCGTTGAAGTATTATTGTTTGTTTTAAAAAACTCATTTTTAGTTAATGAATCTAAATTTTCAGATTCCTCAGGACCAGAAGTATCCATATTCGTTTGTTTGACTGCTGCTGTTTTGACAATTTAATCAATGTTACAATTATTCATGGCAAGAAACTAGATTTGTTTTTCTATCATTCAAAACTTAAATTTTATGATAGCTGTGTCAGAGTAGCAGCAGCTTCTAATTTTATTAATCTGTAGTTAAACACATTTCACAGAGTAAAAATAAAATGAGCTTTTCTAATACATACATAAAACCGTTTAGCAAAGAGAATGGTCTATGAATATGCAGCCTAAACCAAACAGGATAAGCAATTTGTCGTTGCGATTATAGATTCTTTAATATATATCTACTTTACTCACTAAAACATACAATATTTCTTTAATGCCACTTCTAAGGTCTAAGTTAGTAAGTTTATGCAAATTACTGTTTCGTTTTTATTGTTCTACTTCTATTTCCGTTTCTGTTCTGTTCTTTTGAAATTATATCCATGATATGTATAATTTTTATACTAGTGGATGCCAAACGAGCCTGCGGTTCACAGATGGTATGAGATCACCGCCGCCTATGAACTCTTGCAACATCCGAAGATTGACAAGAGTGCTGCCGAACTGGAGTTAGGAGTATACGCCTTTTTGAATGTACCCATATCGTATCAATCTGGAAATACCGCCCAAGGGAGTTCGTTCCACAATTGAGTGGTAAAAAAATATTTGTGGCATTGAGCTGCGATACCACGGGATGGCAGGTAGTGTCTTCAGTCGTTCAAAATGAAGTTGGAGCCAAAAAAACCGCCCAAGAGATCGGCTTTCTCTTTTCTCGTATGGGCCAGGGAGTCATTTCCCATGTACAATAGCGGTAAGGACGGTTGGCAAAAGTTGTCCAGAGTGACCTTAGAAAGCGCTCAGAATTTGCGACCTGATAGTCGCAATACCAGCTGATTCCCAATTTTGACGACATGCTTGAAGCTTTTACTTGTTGTCGTCGTTTGCTCTCAGTAAATGCGATATGCAAAATGGGGTATACTTTTTGGAGGCATCGCTTTCATGTTTGAGTGGGAAGGAGGGGGATTTGGCTTCCGGATTCTATAACTACAGCTAAGCTCTACTATCTAACAAATGTGTACCATATTTCTATTAATAATAATAAAGTCGAGTTTAAGGTATATTGAAACCATTTTTATAAAAGCAAGAATGTTTCTGCTTCTATCTGCTGCTATCATATGTAATTAATTTTAAAAATGTTCACTACTAACCAAAGGTAAAACGCTAGTGCTTATTAAAAATGAGTGTCAACTTATAATGAAGCTTCAATTTCTAGAAACAAGGTCCTTTTAATATCTTTATTATACGATTAATTAACAACCTTCAAGCATACATACATACACACATATATACTAGAAATGCCTTTAATACAAACAAAGGTTTTGTGCTTTGCCTGAAGCACAGATCAAGCGGAATATGGCGTAAACATATTACAAAATATGCTAATGAGCCTATGTTATAGCCAAGGAAATTTAAATTGCACTATTAATATAAATATTTTATTGTACTTAATTTCAATAACCATTATTTTATAAAATATAAGTCAGGATAATACATAATAATAATTTAAAACATGACTAAATTATTATACAAGAAATAGATAAAGTTTAAAATTATTATATTTATTTATATTATTTAACTTCACGCCATATCTCTTGCGGGGTAGCCAGAGACGACGGTGCGCCAAACGCTACGAATATTATACACTATCACTATTATTATAGTATATAGCTCTTATTTGGCGAAATATCAGTTTATATTTTTTAATACTATGATTTTACAGCACATTGTTTTGACTTTATGCCTGAATATAATTTCATAAACATTATTTATGTTGGTTTCAACGTATTTTCATTATGTCGATTCTAGTTCTATGCTCGAAGTTAACAACAACGAATTCGAAATTCAAATTATTCTTTTAACCTTGCTTTTATGGTAATTGTAAAAGACAATCTTTTTGAAGATTTCTATTTTAAACAAAAACTTAGGAATTATTTTAAGTTTTGTGATAGCATAGCTGTCAATTGGTCAATTGTCAAAATAATATTTTAATGATGGTCCAGTAAACTGGTTGTATTTTAAAAATTTAAACAGGAAGATACACATTCAATATAATAATTGTTGCTTAAAAAGAGCATATAAATCGACCAGTAAATATGGAACCAATGACTTTAGGAAGTCCGACGCATTCTCCTTCCGGTAGTCCGAACGTGGGATATTTACCTCCTTTTCTGTTGGGTGAGATAAATCCGCCAACGCTTTCAAGTATGTCCCCAAGAACTAATAGTCTTTCACCTACTAAAGGACGAAGCCTCGCATTCGGTAAGTATAATTCTAAAAAATTTGTACTGTCCTTAATTTTACATAGAAATTCATTCAGTTTATCTTGTAAAAATAAAATTTTCACTAATAGTATTCTTATTAACTTTATTCCAGGTTCTCCCACGAGCCCTACCCAGACTTCAACCCCGGATGTAAAGGTGTATAGACAAAACCCATCAATGCACCAGCAAGCATTGTTCAACCAGCAAAATTTATATCCAAACTTGCCTGCATCACCAAACATCTCTTACTCTAGTAAAACTAATGGCCCGCCTATAGAAGATTTATTCGATACTATTAAAAGCAATGAGCCATCTGTAAACAAATCTTTATTCCAAGAAAATAGTTTTATGGGGTATGGGAATAACAATTCATTGCTGCATAACTCGTACATGAACAATGTGTCGGTTAACAATCAGTCATTGACAAATCAGTGGCAGGACGGTTGTCAGGAACAGGATGAATATTGGGTTACTGTTTTTGGTTTTCCCCCTAGTGCAGCAAACACTGTCTTGGCTAGATTCAGCAATTGTGGTGCTATTCTTGGTAATTACATTTAATTCTTAAAATACAATTATAAATAACAAAAGAGGATTTGATAATTATTACAATTTTATTGGTATATCTATCTGAGTATTATAAATTACAGACAAACAATATCCAACCCAAGGCAACTGGGCTCACATTAGATATGCAACTAGAGCGGAAAAGGAGAGGGCCTTGTCATTGAACGGCAGACAGGTGCTGCCAGGAGTTATGGTGGGTGTGGTGGAGTGCAGGGAGCCTCCTCGTGTCAACGCTTCCAGCCCAGGGGGGAATTTTGAGAGGTTGGCCATTCATTTAGATTCCTTTTGTGATTTACACTATATAGAAATGTAAATATTTTGACTTGTGGTATACTTATTTTATATCATGAAACGGTTTTAAAACTTAATTTCTACCTTTTTACTCTTGGGCCTATGCAGATTTCATTGTAAAGAGTTTGACCTAATACATGTGGGTATCATCATATTGTTTTAATATTAGTTATCATTAAATTTGAAATGATGTAACAAGGACCATCAAATTGAAAGAATTTACACCTCCAGATTGTTATAATTACAGGACTCGTAAGAATTGCTTTTTGTTTCAGACAAAATGTTGCAAGATCTCTATGTCCAACTCCTATTCCTTCAGCTCCAGTGCCTCAAAGATCCAGTGGTTTGATATCAAAGGCTCTTGACTATGTACTTGGTTGGTGACAAAAATTTTAGCAATTGATTTTATTTTGTTGCAATCATGATATTGAAATGTCTTGGAGCTGCAAACGACTGAGAAATGTATATAGAACAATTGTGATGCTTTTAATCAGTGAATAAAACAATCAGGTTATATTATAAGTAACTTTTATTTCCGATTCAAAAATCTGCTCCTAACAATGAAATTAAAATAAAAGTAAACTTAAAAAAAAATCTTACATAAGATATTAAACTACTCGTTAAAATGCGACATGTTTTAAGATTTAACATTTTATTTTACACCCATAGTTCAACTAGATCTACACACAGCTATATCTAATTATTTAAGAACTACATTACACCATCTATACAAGAAATTTAGAAAAAATTTAAAGAAACTATATTAAAATGTTGACATTTAGAACTATTAATCTCATAAATAAGCTATTAGTTTCCCAATTAGTTGATCAATCAAAATAAAAAAGTTTTAAAGTAGTAAGTAGCAGTAATGGTAAGTATTAATGGAGTACATTAGTTTCGTAAAAATATAGATATGGATCCAAGCAAATAAAAGTCAAATGAACTTCTAAGGTTATTTAATTAAAATGTATCCGTGAAATTTTAAGATATATAAAATAATATGACAAAGATTCCTCATAATCATGGTTTATTGTTCTGCAAAAGACAAATATATATTTTATAAAAAAATTTGATACTAATACTATTAGCCTTTTTGACTTTTGTTATCAGCGGTCGTCAGCAAACACTCTGATGCCAAATTGGATATCCTATAAAGCCTCCAGGTTACAAGGTTCTACAAGTGCTTTTGTGAGGCTGGCTTGGGTTAGAACAGGTTTAATAATATAATTACCATCAAATGATATTTATATACATCACAAAAACTAAAATATATATTGTATTCTACCGAACTAAAAGATTTGAAATTAAGATGAGACATTACATCATTCAAATAGACAAAGAACGAGGATATATATTATTTACAGATCAAATTATTAAACACCCAAATCTGAAGTTAACAATCTACTTTATAATTATAAACAATTTGACAGTGATTTTAAAATATATTAATAAATGAATACACAACAAAACTAAAAGTGAGTATACACACTTATTAAGAAACAGACATATACTTTTACATGTCTATTTTGTATATTCTATAAATATTTTATTAACTCTACAAAATATTTAGTTTCAAATTCTACATTTATAGAAAAAAAATAAACAAGTTTTAAATAAAAATTAGGTTATTTATATATTAAATAATGTTTATTTGCCAAACATCGAAATAACGCAAGGTATGGGCTCATTTCATTATCAGACTGTCAACACACTAATTAGTCAAAAAAATTGTAAAAGGGATCCCGGCAATTGCTAGCTTACTAAGGGTTCACAATTTGATATCCTAATTCACCTAACAGCGGTATGTGTATGTGTACTTCTACATGTAATAACTTCTATAAATTAAGCATTTGCACTTGTTGCCAGCTTGTGTAATATGTACTTAAATTAAAAGTTGATACACCACTACGCTTACTAAAATGAAACTTTTAAATTCTAACTATTCATAGAAATATTTAAAAGAATGACATCTAAATTAAGGTCATATTAAAAACCAAAATGCCATATCTATATCTATAATTAAAATAAGAACCTCATTTATAGTTAATTTAAAATTTATGTTCAACGTAAATTACACAGGTTCTAGAAATAAATTATTTCTACATTTCATTACACCATTGTCACTTTATACCACATACTGAATGATTGTTCATACTTATACAATAGTTAATATCTCATCATTCACACCTGAAGCGGTTGCTCTTCTTTCTTAGTTTATTTCATTTCGGTTGTTCTATGGTTGCATTTGCAAGATCCGTCATCTTTGGGTACTTTACATTGTGTTTATCAAGTTCACTTTGTGACCAGAGAATCATTCGCAGGAGACTGCAGAGTTTTGGATTTGTGTATTCCTGGTTCTCCATTTTAAGTATGGCCGCATTCAATTCACTAGCGATCTGAAAATAATAGTATGTAATGGTATAAGTCTATATTAATATATATGTTTTAAGTTTAAATGTGTGGTTTAACAGACACTTAGTAAATTATAAAAATATAGTTAATTGTACTAGAAAATTTAATCCTCAAAATTTCTCTGAATTCTAGGAGTATCAATCTAGCAGCATATATGAAGAGTACCCATGTTGGTGTTGGCAGAGTTCTGGTAAATTTCAAAAGATTTCAAAAGGTCCAACAGACTACTTTTGTACTTTTCTTTGATGGATGTTTAAGCATTAAATATTGGGGGCTTATAAAGAGTGAGGGGGACCTCAGATGACCGGCTGGCTTTCTGGTCAGAGTACTTAAAAAACAGTGTATTAGTTCTTATATAAAGCTAAATTAAAATTATATAAAACAAGTTAATCTTTTAATTATTAAATTTTATATTTTGAACAAATAATTACGATTTTTTTAGATTAAATTGTTTTTCACTTCAAGTTAAAGCATTGTTTTGTTTGGCATGAGAGCAGCACCTAAATACAAAATGTGATTGTTCTTTGTTGATGTATCTTTTTTTATGTATATTCTTAGTAATAGTAATCTTTTTTTATCTATAATCTCCCCAAATGAACAATTATATGACAATATGAGTGAACACTCAGATATCATAATTTGACATCTAGACAGGATTCAGAGGTCAACAAAAAATATTTGATTCAAAGGTCTAGTAACAGTATTTAAAGAACAAGAAATATAATGCCCACATCTTCAATTTCTTCAAATAATATTAAATCACCTCCAATTTTATGCTTATGCTTTACAAAATAACAATAGTGAGGGCAGTTTAGCTGAACGAAGGTCAGTATTTATATAACTAATATTAGTTACATAAGTACTAACCTTACTATATATATATCAATATGTCACATATAGAACTATATTTTGATACAATTTATATTTTCACTCTGAAAGCCAATGAGATTAGTTTCAGAAGAGAATATTTATTTTAACTAAATAACCTTTTGACTATGTGAAGGTAACAGCAGATCAGCAAATGGAGAGCTGTGAGGGTCTGGGAATGCCAACAGAGCCAGTGACCTCTCAAGCTCTGTGAGGGCATTCCGATCATTGGCCCCAGCCTCTGCTAGTGTGGCACTTGCAAATGCTAAAGCTTCCTCGGCTCGACCAGCCCGAATCAACTCCAACAGTTGTAGTTGCTAAAATATAGGTACAAATATATTTGTGAAAAGTAAAGATACTTTACTATGTATTAAAGAAATATATATATATATATATATATATATATATATATATATATATATATTAAAATTATTTGTATTTATAATTATAAACATACTTGTAAATGAAAATATAGATATCTGTCATTGTCTAGTAATTCAGGATGTAGAGCATTGACTAAGGATATGGCTTCTGGAATACGACCACCCTGCACTGCTTCTCTGATCATAATCCTCTCATCCAGTGAGCTGCATAAGGCTGGCTCTTGTAGTCCAGCCTCTTGTTGAAATTTCAATGCTGCTTCTTTAAAACCCTCTACAAAACACGTAATTAGAAGTCCTTGTGTGTATAAAATATTAAATTTATTAACAATATTATCTAATCACAAAATGTTCCAAATAAATTAAAACCATTATATTCAAATATAACAAAAGAATTACCTGTTACCAAATAATTCATTATCAACATATTCATATCCGTCCTCGAAATTTGTAGATCGTCTGATTTAGTTCGATCGTAATATTTACGTTCGGGTTTATTATTACCATTGCTTGCGGGAGTTTCAAAGCTCATTTTGGAATTACAATCAAGTTTTTATTTTAAGGAATGAAATGAATGTTTTACAAAAATACACAAAAGTCAGAACTCAGAACCAATATGTCAAATGACTTCGACAGTATCATAAACGTCAAACTGTGATTTGTGTTTTGGTCGAAAGTAGTTTAAGTGTTGTTAACACTTAACAGACTATAAGTACTTTTACCAACTTTATATTTTTAGGTAAGCATCTAAATAACATAACAAGTTTTGACGTACACAAGTGATCACTGTTATGGATTCAAAGTGGAAAATATATAAATAAATAAATAAATAATCATATTGTGAAAAACTATTAGGAAGTTAGTGATTTGTGAGTATTGGTTATTTTTTCAGATCAAATAGTGTTGTACAATTCAATAATGAAATGGGCAAAATCAGCAGAACAAGCTAATTAAACAAGTTTTTGTATCGTGCTGTTTAATATCGACTTATCTTCTTTCCTGATTAATAATTAATTATTTATATAATAATAGATTTTCATTATAAAGATAAAAAAAATGCAGTTACAAGTACTAAGCTGTAATTGATAGTAAATTTATGGGCCTACTTCATTATTCAGTTTGAAGATCCAATTACATTACGCTAATTAATTTCAATATCTTCAATATCTTGGTAGAAACCTCGATTCAAGCTTCCCTCAGTACTCAATCGAAAATGGATCTTATACCAAAATAATGTCGCTTTGAAGTCAGGGCCGTCTCTCACCTGTTAAAGGCCCTGGAGACATTAGAATAATGTAGTCCCTATAACCATAGCAATATTTTGATAAAATAGACAAATAAGGTAAACATGCATAGTTTGAGCTTTATTGCACGACTTGTTAAGCTTTTTTTAAAAATAAGAATGAGTGAAGTTCTCAAATTAATAGGCTCCAATTATTCATACAACATATATTACACTTCAAACACTGAAAATAAAATGCACGCAAGAGCTTCATTAGAATCTAGAAAGGAAATATAATTAGTTTGATTACGTCTGCGAACGTAACTAATAACTTTATTTTGGGATATTCTACACTATTTTTATTTCTTTACAGTTACATTGTGTATGATGTATATATGATATAATGTTATCGATACAAAATAAAATAACTAGCATCCACGATTAATCCTTATATATACATCTAAGCTCATTGAAAAGTTGCTTTTAAAATTGAGTGAAGCAATATTAATCTTCTAAATAATTCATCTTCAAAAATGTGTTCTCGAGTTTATCAAACTTTATCGACATTAGCGATAAACTGTTTAATTATTTATAATAATGATAATAATTATACAATTACTTCTTAATTCATTTTTCATTTTTTCATTTTTCAATTTTTCAATTTGCAATAAAAGTGTTCACAACTGCAATTAAAACTTAACTGTCAACTCAATTCTTCGGAATACAGTTTGAAAACGTAACCATAAATCAAAACATTAACTAATGTTCTTACACGAACTACCTAACTACGAAACCTAAATGTTCTTGCAATATATTCCAAAGGTAGGTAAGTAGGTAGGGCCCGAGAAAAATATACACTTTCTGAATCATTTCTAAAAACTCTGTTACCTCTGGATGTGTATATCCAGAGACATGAACATGACATGGTAAATGTGGCAAATTAGCATTTTTACCAGTAGGTATATATTTGCGACATATTTGGAGCTGATTTTTCTACAATTTTAATGGGAATATCATGGCTCTCTAAAACACTCTAAATAAGAGGTATAAATCGAGGTATCGAATTATAAAAGTTAACTGGTCAACATGTGACAAATTGGGTGTACTATCAATATTTATGGAAAAATATTTTGCTAATGTCACTAATTAAACTAACATCATGCATATTTTATTACGGGTCTCATTTATATCAATAAATTTATCACAAATATTCGTTGATAGATATGAAATGTCTCTTTTTTCAAACAAACAAAAACAAAATACTGATTGATTTGTTGGAAAGCGAACACAGCATCCATTTTATTTGCATTTCCGGATTTTCCGGATTTTTGGGCGACAGTCAAGTAGTAGTATCGCTTGTTTGTTGAAGTCTTCATTACGCGACCTTAGTTGGTAACTCAGTAGGCTGACCTACCGCTGGATGGATTAGATAATGAAGTAGCTATATTATACTGACAAAAACACCTAAAGTAATAAACTTATCAGAACAAACTATTAACATTAATTTCTTAACTGAATGTTGGTTGTACCATTTTATTATTACGTATTACTTAGAGCTGTAGCCACTTATTTGTTTTAATTTGTATCTCGTGTAAATTGGTATTTGACTATATCTACATTCCGTTATGTATATGATATACTCGAAGATTATAGAATTTTAAATAAATATACGATGAAAATATCAATGCGGACAAAAATTGGCCTTTTGACTACTCCAAAACCGTCCCATGTCTACAATTGAACTACCATGTGGTTTTTTATTCAAGTGATGAGTTTGTAAACAATAAACTTCAATGGTTTGATTTCTGTAAAGCATTCTTCAATCTCTTTCATACTACAGCATGACATATACTTTACATAAATTCTTGGTTAGGATGGTCGGAATGAAAATCAATTGTAGTGGTGTTTAGCTAATTTATTTTCAGTTCTTAAACGCCAATAACCTACTAATGAGCTGATAATACAATTTAAAAAAGACCTATCCTAATTTTTATTGAATAATGCTTGGTAACAAATTATATCCTGTTCGTATTCAATAAAAACGTTTAACTAAATTAATGTAAAAAACAGAAGCCCAATAATGCTTAAAAAAGTGAACTCAGTTACGTAATTAACAATGCAACACATTACTGACAAAAAAATAACTTAAAAATTTAAATAAAGCTACTTATCGTCATCTACTAAGCCTTTTCGTATCAGTGAGTTTATTTAAGGAGTATACCAATACAATAGAGTAGTCAAATTAATAGTTACAGACAATTAACATTACACTTTAAAGTAAAGGAAAGAATATCAAATTATCTGATACAAAGGCCATTCCATTTTGTCACAAGAGAATCTGTATTACACCAAACACAGTACAAACTTGACAAAATAAAAATATAATTTATATAGGTACTACATCTATATTTCGACAACGCTAAAGTAAATTAAAAATAATTAAACAAAAAAAAAAAAATTATGGCTAACTAATTCGCAATCAACACATGAGAATGATTCTTAACAGGCACTCGGTGTGAATTTATTTGTGTTATTAGATATTCTAGTCTATCTATAGTATCTGTCACATACATTTTAAAAAACATAAACCGTTATTTGTTCCACTGCAGCTGCCCACTGAACCTGTGAGAGGGAGGGATCCCCATTGTCTCGTCATTATTTTCTTGAATCTCTCAGTCTATGAACACAATTATGCAGCAAATCTTAACTAAGCATTATAAGCTAATTTATGTTTATGTGGCATGAACATTCCGTGGAACTTTGCTGTCACGATATTGTAAGATATGGGTCTGTCCGATACTGTAACTTGGTGACAATTTATAATACTGCAATGAGGGCTCGTCATCCACAATACACATCACAGTCAAGTTCCACCGATCACAATGTACATATTCAAACATTAGGATATTCTATATTACTCCTGCATATAATATTCACATATACCAAAATATGTTTGTCTTGATATTTTTTGCAGTGCTGCACCACAAACCTTATCCTTCATTATTAGGACAGATCTGAAATAAAAAATACATCGTCACTAACATTACTTCATCTGCTGTAACAAAAGTACTAACTGCTGCAACTTACAGCTGGGCACAAGGTCCTGATGCATGTGGTGTTCAGCGTCCATTCCCAGTGGCATGCAGGTGTTGGCTGGGGGTCGGCGTTGAACCTGGGACATACATAGATTAAAATAGATACTTAGGATACCTCTATATATTGTTAGACATTGGATTAATAAAATAAGTCATTAAACATTGCAATGACGTTAGACTGACCAAACAAAACAGATTCAAATACTAAATATAATAAAGCAACCTAACTCTACATAAATGATCAATTTATTTCTTTTAAAGAAGATTTTATCTCACATTCTGTACCTGGTCGATGTTGAAGCGGACGAAGGATGCGTACTGTTCGTCCAGCTTGGTGTGCAGCACAGAGTTGTACTCCGCACGCAGCGCAGCCTCTTGCTCGCGCAGCATGCGCTCGCAGATCGCACGGACCTGCAACATTGAAATAGGGGTTTTATGTAATTGTCTTCTTTATGTTGCAAATTAAATTTAAAAATTCAAAATATTTGCTAATTGTAAACCAGGGCTCACCTGTTTGAACGTGAAGAGCGCGCGCTGGTGGACCTTCTTGGTGTGAGCGCGGGGGGGGCTGCAGTCGCCCTCGCTGCCGCTGGACGACGAGCACGACGCCGCCACGCCCGACGCCAGCCGCAGCTGCCGCCGCCGACGGAGCCGCATTATCTCATCGCAGATCTCTTGTGCCATGCGCTCTGCGGGTGGGGTGGATACATTAACAATTTATCATTATACTTGTATGTATTTTGTATCTACTGTGGACAATAATTGGACTGGGACAAACAAAAGATATTTTACATACATACTAGCTGTAGATAACATATATCAGTCTCTTGTCAAGTATCATAACATTAAAGTTAGGAATATCTAGTTTTGTTTTTGCCTGTTTAGTTTTAAAATTTCCAATTGCAATAAAATATTCACTGCCACAAAAAAAATAAGGATTGACTATGACATCGCCTAAATTACATAAAAATTCCACCATACGATTTTGTTTTGACTATTATTAGAGCACATAATTTTGTGTTAAAAACCCTTAAGCAATGAAAACTTACGTTTACAGGTAAAAATGGTAGGACACTTTTTGATGTGTCAAAAAGTAACCTACATGCAACCTACCAAATAAAATCCTTTTTTTAAGGTTCTATTTACAACATATTTTTGCATTCAACCACAGTAATTTATCAGAAAATTAACCTCAAATGGCACTCTCTATTGCCATATAGTGAGATATAATAAGCAATAACATTTATAGAATCAAAAAAACAATAACCATTTAAGTTTTTCTAAATAATTAATGCACACACACGGTATCATTACTATTTTATTACAACATAAAAAAAATACATGTGTTATGCCTTTTTTTAATGTTATTCAAGAAAATATTCCATTACCGAGCAAAGGTATTGCTATATTGTTAATAAATTTTGATCACCATGATGCACCATCTACTTGTGAGCCCATAGGGTTGTGTTAAGTTTAAATGTATAAAATAATTGTTTACTATACTTTGACATCCAGCTTCATAAAAAAATATACTTAGAACCTTTAATACTATAATATCATGCAATATGATTTTATTATTAATTTATCTTAGAAATATTAGGAAACATTACATATTAGGATATGTTGTGGATATTAAAGATCTATGGATAATATATTTATTTAAAACTAAGTAAAATGAAAAAATTATAAATTATTGATTGTAATGAAATAGTTATTATGCATGCACACAATTATTAGCTATGGCATTGATATTAAGAATGTACTTTTATAACAACCTCCAAGCTTGAGATTTATAATATTATAGCAAAAACTAAATGAGACACAAACATATTGATTTAAAACATAATTCATTCTAGCAAATACTAAAATTAATTTTTCAAGTTTGCACAAGTAATAAGACAACTTATAGACTGAAATAAAAGTTTATAAAAAATAATCTGTAAAATATATTAATCATTACTATTTTATTCTATTAAGACGAAAAAAAATCTTTTTATTTAATGTTTTAGTTATTAAAATCCAAATAGTGTAAAAATCAATGGATCAAACCCGTTCATACATAAATGTGTGTTTAGACATGCATATAAAAACACTAGTAATATATATAATTTTAGTTTATAGGTAAAAAGTTTTTGTACCAACTTACATAATTAACAAAATTCATTTAAATTAATAATTAATATCCGTTACCTCTAATCATTTATATGGTACTGTATAATAACAGGATGAATTTATAAATTATTAATTGTTAATTATAATAATATGCTAAAATTGTCTAATCTATATAGAAAATAGTTGTATTTTAATACTCATAATGTAATTATTATAGGTACTTAAAATTAATTTCAATGATATTGTAAGATAATAATAGAGAATTGAATTTAAAACCCTGAACATTGAATAATGTATAGCAATCATTATCCTTGTTCTAATTTTTGCTTTAATTGCCATAAAAACTAATTGGCAACAAAAGGGCAAAAGAGTGAACTTACTCTCAAATAACTCAACAAAAATAATTATCTTTGTGCAATAAACTAATTTAAAAAAAAAAAGAAAAAAAAAAGACGTTATGAAATATTATTTCTTCCATTTAGACATTAATCCTACGTGTGACTTTTTATTTAGACCAATTGAATGCAAAGTAATCTAAATTATTATTTTTGATATTCATAACTTCACGTCGCGACCACTATCTTTGTATACTTATCGACGCGAGTAGTTTCATTGTAATAAAAGTGTACCCGGATGGTTAACTGCATTGCGCTTACATTGTGCAGGATTCAAAGTAGGCCTTTCTCATTTTTTTTTGGCAAATAGAGAAAAAAAAACAAAACCTATACGCCCAACGGTCATCATACAATTCATACGCCATCTGTCTCTTTCTGACGCGATAAAAATAATATTCATGATTATAAAAAAAACAATGGCGATAAATAAAACAGCTGACTAATATATCATTATGTTATGTGTGAAGTGTCTGATTTTCTTTTATGTATATGATAATTCACCAAATAAGTCTTTGTTAGTCAAAGCACCTAGCTGTACAAAAATAAACAAACCTGGGGTATATTTTGCAGATGCACTAACGGTTTCTCCAAAAACAGAACTGCCAGTTTGAGACATTTTTAATCCGGGGCTTGTGCTTGAGCTTGCAGCAAACGGAGCACATCTTCGCCTCTTTGTAGGCAGTTGTGCCATGGACATTGTGGAATCCAAATTTCTTTTAAGAGTAGCACACGCCATTTTCTTTTTACGCCCAAAGAACGTCCTATATCAATATATTATTACTAGTTTGTACTGGTCACAAACAAGGAAAAACCAAAAATAATACAATCAATAATTAAATATTAACACTAAAATTTAAAACAATCTATTAGTAAATTAAAAACTAAAGGGATTTCTATAAATATTTCAGATTATTCGACACAACTCTGTACACCCCCTTCCAATTCTAAAATCAGACTTCAATGACTTTTCGTATGTTTTTAATTTTGACAGTATCGTACAGCTTCGACAGTTTTACCAACATTAAAATACTAATAAAAACGGATACTTCTACTAACACTCATTTAAGAGCTACACTCTCTTAATAATTTATTTATTATGTGCATATTATTAAAAAAATAATCTCTTTTTATTATTCTTATACCTTTTTTGGGCAATTTTCGTAGACATGATTGTAAATAGTTTTTCTCCCGTCTCTAGATTAATATATTTGAAATTTCTCTTCTATTTCTTTTCGTTTAAATATGTAATAGTTAAATGGCGATGAAGCATTTACTACACGATAATTAAGTTTGAAAGTTTTAATTAAAAATACTCACGGCATTGCCAACATTCTAAAATAACGTATATTCGTCAGTAAAAATCTATTGTCACAACGGGTTCTAAATTGTTTTATTTTTTTAATGAGTAGAAATTTAATGTTATATCCTAGTGTAAGTAAGTTTACCACAATGCGTCACTATCACTACGGAATAGAAAAACTAATGCTCTTAACAATCCTAAAGCCTGTATTACAAGTACAAATTTTGAAATTTACCTTTATTATCTGTACTCAACTACTCCTTGACATATGACAAATGTTTAATGTACTTATAGTTCGTATTTGTTTGAATCTTGGGTTAAATCTGTGACTCATCCTAATAAGATTCTGATTGAATAGTAAAATATTTCTATCATATATAATATTAGCTAAAAGGCCTGTGCCTGTTTTTTTTATATAAAGTTCTTAAAAAGCAGTCAAACTGGGGAACGAAATGTCATCGTCTGCTATGGAAAGTATCCTTTTATTAAAATGTTTATTGTCATTTATGTACTGAAGCACCAGGGTGAGATGGTTTATTATATTTTAAGATCATTTAAAACAATATTACATCCCGCAGATGCTTGCATTTACATATCTGTGTAAAATGTTTATAATTTAATCAATTATGCCATTGTAAAAATGTTTAATTTATTTAGCATTTCCTTAATATTATTCGTCAGAGCACCTATTCAACTTAAAATTTGCTGTAAAAGAGTTAGAAAGAAATTCCAAAAAATGTGAAAAAGAAGAGAAATTAGAAAAGGATAAGGCAAAGAAAGCTATTCAGAAAGGAAACATGGAAGTTGCTAGAATACATGCTGAAAACGCAATAAGACAGAAGAGTCAAGCTATCAACTATTTACGAATGTCAGCCAGAGTTGATGCTGTTTCTAGCAGAGTCCAGACTGCCCTTACTACTAGAAAGGTACTCTGGAATTACCCCATAACTTGATTGAATATTTAATATTATTAATGTTCTCAATTTACTTTATAAATATATAGTAGTTGTATTTACATATCTAGTTAAATAACAGTTATATTAGAAAACATCTAATTGTTATCATTAAAAAAATAGGTAACCAACTCAATGGCAGGAGTAGTGAAAGCTATGGATGCTGCAATGAAGTCAATGAACCTTGAGAAAATTTCCACTCTAATGGACAAGTTTGAAAGTCAATTTGAGGATCTGGATGTCCAGTCTTCGTACATGGAGAATGCAATGTCACAAACTACCACCACTGCCGTCCCTCAGGGTGATGTAGAGAAATTATTACAGCAAGTAGCTGACGAGGCTGGGTAAGTGCTAAATGCTTCGTCTACTTTAAATATTAAGTATAATATTTATCAACATAAACTATATATTTGATTAAATACAATACTATTTCCAGTTTGGAGTTAAACATGGAATTGCCATCGGGAGTGCCGAGCACATCTGTTGGTACAGCCTCTGTGGTGTCACAGGAGCAGGATGAACTCACTCAAAGACTGGCCAGGCTGAGACAGGCTGAATAACATGAACTAGTATGAAGTTTATATATAAGATTATTGCTATCTAAGAGTACTATATATTGTTAATAATGGCTTTCATACGATAAAAATGTTCCATAAATTGATGATACGGAAGGGGTTACATATGTATAACATATAGTTATAAAGACGGTATTCTTTACTAATAATATTAACAAAATTAAACAACTTTTTTGATAAGACAATCATAATTATAATATTTTGGGGAATTCCCCTTTATAAGATACATACTTTTATAAAACATAATGAGAGACATTGCTCAGTTCTTAGAGTTGATTATCACTGTACTGGGTTTTAAATTATAAATGGGGTGTAAAAAGTTTGATCAGATTGTATTATAAATTGAAGTCTACAATAAAATAAAAATAAAATGTGAATTAATTAAATACTTTTTACTAACTAAACTTTTTTCATATATTATTTATTCATTATGGCAATACTATTTCTTATGAAATACATATGTAGCCTCTGTATCACCAGCTATGCGTCAGAGAAGTTACATCAAATAAGAAGGTTCCGGTAAATATGTAATGAAACGAATTACTCTGCATTATTATTTTGTAATATAATTTTATTTTGTATATTAAATAAAATATTTAAGCACGTTTCATTTTTGTATCTTTGGAGTAAAAAAAAAACACGATACCGTCAAAAACCTTTTAATCACAAAACATAGGAACAAGCAAAAATAAATTGCGGTCAAACAATAAACAGTGCACTTAAACCTTACACTAAACTATCACTACAAAGCAACATTTGGCTCGGTCGGTTTAGTGGGTGGGTGTAACCACCGGGACTGACAAACGTGTCCGTCCAAACCACAAACCAACCCTGGACGTGTTTGACACGTAACACTAAGGCGACAATATAATAATAAATAACAACATCCCTAACTTAAAAACATATATCAATACTGTCAAAATGTTCATAAAATTATTCCATCACATAAATTTAACAACAAGCTCAATGTGCAGGGGGCGTCAGAGGAATTTTAAAAACAATACTTATATAATTTGAAAAATAATACTTTTACAATTTGATAACGTATTAAATACCCGTGGAACCCGATGAAAGTGAATAACGAGGGTCGTTCGCTAGCACGTGGAGGGGGGGAAGGGAGGGTTGGTCCGCTATTGCTTGTCCTTGAACTCAATCTGGTAGAAGATCCACTCCTCGAGAAAAGAGGGCACGAAGGCCTGGCACTTGTGGAAGCGGACAGCTGGCTGCATGTCGCGCAGCACGCGCTCGTAGCGTTCCAGCGACGACGGGGACGTGGCGCCGTTGCCCTGGGGGGTGAAGGGAAGATTAAAAAAATGTTAAGTAGACTAAATGCTGTGTTGTTATTGGCTGAGTCAGATCTCTTGTGATCAATAATGACAACAATAGGTACGAGGGGGAGTTAAAGAAATTGTTGTAAGCAGACTAAATGATGTGTTCTTATTGGCGGAAAAAGATATGTTGTGCTCACGTGTGTCATGAACTTCCCGGTGGGCTTGAGTATCCCGAAGGCGGCGTGCAGGATGGTGATCATGAACTCCCACAGCTCTCCCCCCGGACTCTCCGAGATGGGGATGTCCGTGAGGTCCCCGAATATGTAGTCCACCTTCCGCTGCTGCTCGTACAGCTT
The DNA here is from genome assembly GCA_918358695.1 of Melinaea menophilus ssp. n. AW-2005. Lineage (NCBI taxonomy): Eukaryota > Metazoa > Arthropoda > Insecta > Lepidoptera > Nymphalidae > Melinaea > Melinaea menophilus. The sequence continues at coordinate 5,786,959 of OU911057.1, read as the reverse complement.
GGCCACCGTTACCATGCAGTCCTCAACTATTATCTGGATTATAAGGGTCACATTCTGAATAGCGAAAGATATGATTAATTAGGAGACTATTTCTCACTATTGCGAACTTCTAAATAGGAAGTAAAAAGATCTGAAATATGTTCCACATACTGTAATATCTATCATAGAATAAAACAGTTAAATCACTCAAACCTTGAGGATATTTCAGTTAAAAGGCATACTGTGATCCACTACTGTGATACTGTGATACTGTGATCCATGTGTGATAGAATTACTGATAAAGAATGTTCATATAATTTAATAAACCTAACATTATTATCAACTCGTAACAATATTTTTGTATTAAAATATGTTTAAGATATTAGTGTAAATCGTTCGCTATATAAGACCAAGGAGATTGTACTTAAAATTAATAATTATTTTCTATATATAACAATACTTATTCTAACTAATTATTTAATATAACGAATATTTATTATCTATTTCCCATAATTATCGAGGTTCCTACGTATGTGAAATTATCTTTTTGAATTTGGAATTAAAATGTTATTATCTTTATTGACTTAGGAATTTATAATTAGGTAGAAATTGTGTTATCTTATTACTATGCTATTAAAAAAACCTAACAAATTACCATGAAATTAATCAACAGCCTTGAACCTAAATAGTTCGTTGTCAAATTAATCTAGCAATAATACAAACGTAATTTATGTCTCTATTATCGCGATACCAATACTAAATCAACTCGGAAGGTTAATAACCTTTTTATTATATATTTATATTTAAATTGTTTTAGCAGTTCTTAGAAGTACGTATTACAAAATAAAATCTTATTTAATGTAGACAAATAAATCACTTGTAAAGTGTCAGATTAGCTGAACGATTCCAAGATAAAGGTGCATATTAAAACAAAATGATTGCTTGTGATTTCATCCTTATTAGTACCTCGTAGTTCCGCCCCCGGCGTCTCTCCAGCACGTCCCCGCAGATGCTCCTGAGGTGTCTGTCGCAGGCGCGCATCACTACCTCGTCTATCTCCAGCATCCACACGTGCTTCGGGTTCTCCTTCAGCAGTTCGTACAGCAAGGCACCGTCGCCTCCTCCTACGGGTTTGGTTTAGAGGGAGGTGAAACGATAGACGCAATTGTCCCCTTCTCCCACTTAAGAGGCATTTTATTTTGACCTATATTATTTAATCGTCAGAACTATAAGCATTGCAGCTATAAAGTTTTACAGCTTGACACAATTACGGTTTTGTTTTAGTAAGATTAGTTTTTTAAATCTGTATTTGGTGCTCGGAAAAATGTTCGTTAGTATGAAGTTTGAATTTCTCGATCGTCATTTATAACATCATCGTGTTCTATAGTATCCTTCATCCTAATTACTGAATAAATACAATATTAAAATGTATAATTTTTATTTTATTCAATAAAACATTTGACTTGAATACGTGGCTTATTAAAAAAGCTATACTTATTCTTTCAAGGCTACAGCCGACAAAATAAGATGGAATTAATTTTGTTGCTTAAATTAATCGATTATAAAATAATGAAGTCTTTTCATCAATCCATCAATCATCAGTCAATCAATTTGAGTAAACTTTTTTAATCGATAGCGAAGCGAAAGCTTTTCGTTGAAAGTGTTCGTAGAAATTATTGTGAGCGAATAGTATAATAACTAATTAGAAACAGATTAATATTTTCGAAAGCAGAGACATAATTGACATTTAATTATATGCAATAGTTAAAAATGTAAATATCTTTAAACAGAATATAAATTATTTTTTAAACATTAGAATGATAAGTTAATTACACGTGTATGTCTAAATATACATTATTTTAAAGACGCGAGTACAGACTTACAACTAATTGAAGTGCTAAATAAACAAACGTGAAAGAACTTTCTAGAAGTGCCTTCTTAAACTGCAACAATTTTAGGTTATCTGTTTCAGCCCAAGATTCCAGGTTATGACATACTGTTATTAACTTTAAGTCTGCGTATGTTTAATATATTTTTTATTTAATTTTTAATATTTTAAATTAAGTTTTTAACAGACTATAAATATTATTAATCTCGTCTATATTTTTAAAATATTCATAAGAAATACGTAAATGGCGGATCAATTGACAATTAAAAAAAAGTTATTTTTAACTCGTCCCTACTTCGTTATACATACATATATATTTTCATGACCGTCCTTGGTTTGTTACCTGACGTGTTACAAGGGTGTCGGTCTGTTTATTCGCTTATTAAGTAGGGTAGTGGAACGGCCTTCGTTTAAACGGATAATGTCCATCATTCCCAGACATTTACTGCAATGCCGTAGGTTTTATGAAATACTGTGTAACCTTAATATAATGATTTACACGATTTGACAAATTTTACTAAATTCTTTATAACTGACCACAACAGTTCATACGATATATATTTTTTCATACATACATAGCATTTGTCCAAAACCTTTTTATAACGAATTTTCAATCATAGCAAAATATTTTCCTACAATAATTCTCGACGAGGCCACGTATTAAGTATTTTACAAAGAAAATATAATATCTTCATGTATCTAGTTATTTAATAGTGTAAATCGCTCCCTATAACAGAGTAAACAGATTATATACTAATCAAAAAAAAAAAAAAAAAAAAGAATCAATCTCAACTTTATATACTAAAGTTGAGATTGATTCTTTTTTTCCTGCTAAAACGAATCGTAGAACAATTTAACCTCATTGTAACAAATTTTCTAATTCCTTTCGTATTGTTATGTCGAGGTTGCGTTGTTACATGTATTTTTGAATTTATTCATTATACATATGAAATTCCATTAAAAGTAGTGTTAATAGTGATAAATGTTTTAAAAGACACGATAAATACTAAATTATGTTTAAAATATAATTACTTTGAATACTTTTTAGTCCTTGTAATAAATTAATATGCATCGATTTCATACAAGTCGTCTACTAGATACGTACCTAAAATGACAATTTCTTTTCCTTCATAACTTTCTTTCCCTCTCTGCATTAACGTTTCCGTATAAATAAGATCAGCCTCTGAAATATCTGAAAATAATATTATATTCATGAAATTGTTCATACAATCTTTTATCTTTATCTCTTATATTTAAGTTATCTTGTGTGTACATATTGTGTTGTGCAAATTGTTTGCTAATTTGTTCTGATTCAAAATGGCGTTGCGAGCCTCATCTTGTGAACTGTCAATTGACTTTTGACCTATATTCAAGTAAACCTATATTTTTAATGGAATGTCACTCTTTATAATGACTGCAGCTTAAATATATCTATATTCTATATTGATTTAGTTTCTCAGATAGATTAAAATAATTGTTGTAATGTAATTGTTTCCTGTTATCTTAGACTTAAAAGATAAACTGGCCGTTTACAATTTAAACGAAGCTCTAAAAACATTTTTTTTTAATTTCAAATCAACTAAATGTTTATTTCAATAATAATGTCCAACATTTTTATGGCTTTGACAGGGTTTTGAATGTATGTTAACTGTAAATTTGCCGATGTTTTTGAACACTTATTATATCTTAGCAATCTCACTCTGCATGTCATCTAGCACCAGCATGTTCCCAAAGGACCTGGAGTGCACAACTTGCACCCTCTGGAAGGGCGAGCGCTCGTCGAACACCACGCCATCGATGTCATATTCCAGCAGACGTTCGTCTGGAAGGGGCAATGATATTGGAACAGCTCAATAGTTGATCTGTTCCAATAACTTCCTAATTGCAGATGGATACTTGCAGTTAGGATGTTTTTGCTCTATATGTTGCTGTTATGATGTATATATTTCTCAAGATTTTTAGTTTAATAAACTGTGTATTCATAGGCGTTTTTTAATCGTTGCATAAACTTCGGACGACTGTACGAACTTACGTTCTAATACTAGATCTAAAATCTAAATTAAAAACATTTGATATATAGTAGAAAATGTAACTTACCTGAAGTGACGTAATACCTGCCAAATAAGCAACGTTTTACTGGGGGATACGACTGTGTCTTTAAAACTGTGATGTATTTTTGCAGCTGACTTTCCAATAACTTCGCCGACTATTGAAATAACAAAAAAAAATATAAAGTGGGAAAAAAAATATACCAAAATATGCAGGTAACATGCAGGTACACTAACAGCCATTATCAATAACTTATTACATATAATAATTAACCGATATATATAGTAACTTTCAATATAACCATAGGCTGTTTACAACTAATGTGCGTGCTATATTGAGTAAAAATGTCTATAATCATCATATTCTCATCTCTTGTAAGAGACATTGGAAAATAAGATATTGATAATGGCCACAAGAGAATGAAGGGCTGAGCGTCTCCCCAACGTTACGGACATTAAAATTATATACAGACTGTGCAAGGATTGATTTCCCATGCAATATTATAATTATCAAAGTCAATTATATAATTAAGTATGTTATATAAAAAATAATTAGTTTAATAACTTTATCATACCTTTTGTGGAATTACTCATTTGCGAAAGATTTATTATTGTTAAAAAAATCACAAAAAATTTAGTGATATATTAATATAATATTTTTGACATTTGTCAGTGCACCTAAAGCTTTTCCCGGTTTAATGCTAGTGATTAAATAAATAATAATAACTATAAATAGATAAAGTTAATATATACACTATAATAAAATAGCAGCTTTAAATAAAAGCTTTTAAAAAACTATATAATTTTATATTTAGGTTGAATTAATATAGAATTGGAATACACTCTCAACACATTCGATGAGGACTGAATACTGTCAGAAGATAAAATTATATAAGTAAAAATCAAGAAATATAGCACCTGTGCTATATTCATGATTTGAAGTAATCATATTATAAAATTAAGGATAAATAGATAATGCTGGAAGGATAGCAACATGTGCAAAGGCAGTATTTATATCTGAATACCTAAAAAGCCACCATAACATACAAAATTGTGAGTTAAAGTATCATTGAGTTATGTGAGCTGTGGTCTAATAATTGAGTTACGATTGGCGTAAGCTACCTGAGCTGGTTAGGTACACATCATATTTATAGCCCCGTTTTATTGTTGGCATTAATTTAAGTCTTTCACACTCCAATGACATTCTTACAGAATTTTCCAGTAGCTTTGTGCTCTAAAACAAGAAACGCTCAACCTTCATTCTGTTGATTTTGTGTTAAAATATATATATTCACTAATTTTGAGCTATATTTGTATTTATGCTTAGTTTATATTTCTTGTTTTAAAATGTTTATCACTTATTTACATTATTCTTTATGTTTAATTTTAAAACTAACGAAAATTTACAGAATGAAGTAATGTATAATTTTTTTTCTTGTCATATTTTTAAGGTTCCAAATACTAGATTCTAATTATAAGACGTTCCAATACCTAGCGCAAATAGAGATGCTATTTTGGTCACATTGTACTAACCTTGAAACTGATTAATGGGTCCTCGGTATCTTCCTTATAATACTCAATATTTACGGTGACCAAACCACGATCGAATAGTCTAACAGAGACGGTTGTACCTCGTTTACCAGTCAATAGTTTTAAAGATCCATCATCTATTTTAATATCAGCAGCTAAGATGAGATTAGGGACATAATCCTTCAGCACTGTTTCCAAGTGGCTAAATACTGTTTTTTGACCACTTTCATCACCTAAACGAGCTGGATCCATGGAAAAATCCAGGAGAACAGTTTGAACTGACATTATGTTTTCTTTTGGTAATACTTCTAGTTTAATTTTAGAAATTGGACGGATACCGGCAAAAACAGTGTTAAGAAAAATCAAGTAAGAGAGACCGCACTCCACAGACGCTTAGCATTGATTGACTTTAATATTATTGATATTTGATAGGCACTAGTTTGACATTAAAAATATAATGTTGCAATAAATAATGTGACAAAACTTTTAATTTATCAATGTAAAAATATTGATGACTTGAAAAAATTTGACATAATTAATACAAACATAAATATTTAAATTAATAAACATTTTAATTTATTTATTTAATCCACTAATAGATATATATTGTATATAATTCAAATGAAAAATAATAATTTAAATGTATAAAGCCTTAAACGATTATTATTATACAGCAACACCAACATTTCTGTCTTTTACAAAAAATCAAGTGTAGAGAAGATTCTTGTGATATGGCTGGAAATTCTGCTGAAGAAGTCGAGGTAAATACCGACAACTTTTAAAGATAAAAATATTTATTTCTACCTTCAAAATCCTCTACAAATAAATGTGCAATTGGCAAACCATCGAACTGTGCTGATGTGGCTTTAGCAACTTTCACAATATTTCTTAAATAATTTTACCAATTAAATCCATAATTACATTATTAGCGTCCTATTTTACATGTTAACAATATATTACAATTATAGTTTTTGTATTTTGAAACTTAATCTATAAATTTAATTAGTTACATAGGTTAGAATAAAAATTATGACTTGTGTCTTCAAGGGATCAGCGCCAGCTGAAAGCAAAACAACAACAGCCAATGTGGAGGTTCCACCGGAGTTTCTGATCAAGCACCCACTTCAGAATACCTGGAGTCTCTGGTTCTATGACAATGATAGAACTAAATCATGGGAGGAAAATCAGATTGAATTAACTTCATTTGATACAGTTGAAGATTTCTGGAGGTATGTCCTAATGATAAAATAATATATTAGTTAACTTCAGATATAATATGAGAAATTTAAGTTGAGAACAGCCAAGATCAAGCAAAGAAAGAATTGTGCATGGAACACACTGTACAAGTTCTAAAATTCACATACAATGCATAGAATAAAACTTAATATAAATAGTTTAGGACAATTTCATTTACACATCTTTGTCAATTGTTTCAATGGAATGATTTAGTGTCATTTCATTTTAAATTGTATATTACTTTACTTACTTTACTTAGCTTCACGCCATATCCCTTGCGGGGTAGCCAGAGACGGAGCGCCAAATACTACGGTCCCTTAAATAAATTAAATATACTAATAAATAAATAATTGTAAATTGTATATACTAATTGTATTTTAATTGACATAATATCCTTGACTATTGCTAAATAGTATTTTATTCTTTGAAACTAATAAAAACAAATGTAAGGATATAGATTTATGGATTTAATTATTGTAGATTATACCACCATATAAAATTGCCATCGGAGCTTCGTCAAGGCCATGACTATGCAGTCTTCAAACAAGGAGTCCGTCCCATGTGGGAGGACGATGCAAATAAGATGGGTGGTCGCTGGCTTATCAGTCTCGAAAAGAAGCAACGCAACTCAGATTTAGATAGATTTTGGTTGGATGTAGTAAGTTTGAAGTATAAAGTTGTTTTTTTTTAACTTAGTTTTTATTGCGATCAGGATAATGTCATTTTTGAAAAATTTGTCTTTAGTAGCTATTTTTAAAGGATGCAGAACTATACAGAAAAGTTGATAACAAATCTGCGTTTAAAATAAGTCATATATTTAGCTATGTACATAATTACATATGTGATTATTAAGAGACTTAAATGTTATGTGAGAACAAATTAACTCAAACTATTAATATTTATAAATAAGACTTTGTACTTTGTTACTAGATAATAATTATATTAATATATATAATATTTATTGTAGATATGATTGTCAATTGTGCTTTTTGTTTTCACCATACATTTTGGTAACTATTTAAAAAAAATAATAATTAAGGGTAAATAAAATAAATAGATGTAAATATTTGATTCAGTTCTAGTTATTTATTGTGACATAAGTGTCATATAGTAATTTTTATTTTTCAAAAGGTACTGCTTTTAATTGGAGAAAACTTTGAATATGCTGAAGAGATTTGTGGTGCTGTAGTAAATGTGAGACCCAAGCTGGATAAAATTGGTGAGTTAAATTTGTATTACCTCTCATTATAGATTATGTGCATATAAATCACAATTAAGCTAAAATTAAATATATATTTTTGATTTAAAGATTTTTGGCTCAATAATAATGTTTTTTTCCATTATATTCCAGGTGTCTGGACAGCAGATACATCTAAACAGCAAGCTAATCTTGAGATTGGTAGAAAACTTAAAGAGCAACTCGGTATTCATGGAAAGATAGGCTTCCAACTCCACAGAGACACGATGGTGAAGCACAGTTCTGCAACCAAGAATCTTTACACCGTTTAGCTGTTAATACTTGTACTATGTGACAACAGTATCCTTCAAATTAATGTGGACTTAGGTGGTATAGATTATAATTAATAAGATAATTACATGTTTATATTAAATAATGCCGGTAGTTCACTGAAGTCATGTAATGCTGTTGTTGCATGTAATAGAATATTTTTTGTTTATTTAACAGAAGTAGTATTTACTTTGACGTTTCATATATTACTTAACTTGAGTTTGTTTTACACGAGTCGTAATGAACTCTACGGCATAATGGAAGTCTGATGTTTGTACTAAAGCTGTGCTTGTATGTGAGGTCGCTAGATGTAAGTTTGTATTCTCCTTCAATATATACTGTCCAATGATTTTTTAACCTTGCAGTTTTTTTATGAAATGCACCTCTTGCTGACAGAAACGGCACTTACCCATTTCCACTGTATTGCTTTGATGTTTGTGTCTGTTATTAAAGAAATATTTTGGTATTTCATATAAAATAATGAAAATATTTGACTTTTATTTCTCCCATTCCATGTTAGTTATACATTGTGTTACTTATTAAACATATACTCAATGTTACAAGTTTCTAATCCTTGTGGATTAGGCTATCTATGAGTTCCTCTTAGGTCAATCAGGACGAATATGATAATAATTATGATGTTTTAATTGAAAAGATATATTGTTAAAAAATTTTCCTAGTGTCTATTGTAACTTGCACTATATATAAAATATACACTACTATTATTTATTACAAATTCAGAGACTATATTATAATAGAAATATATATTAGTAATTATAATAGCAATAAATTATTAAAAAAATTAATACCCAATAGCAGAATAAAAGACAAGGAACATAAAAATATGTAATTTAAAAGAAAAAGTATTGCTTATTAAAAATGATTAAAAGAACATAGAGCTAATTGTATTCTTGATAAAAACCACCTTAACACTAAACCTACCAAGTACCGGTCAAATTGACCGTTCTTAAACTTTTGTAAAACTTACACATTTTTAAACGTTATAATATCGTTATCAAACTACATGACAATTCTTAGAATATGCATATAATATTTTCTTCACTCTTTACTTTTAGTTATTTCCATTATTACGTTATATAATAAAATAACTTTTAAATACCGGTCAATTTGACGGCGTGCGGTAGTAACAGGTAAACAAGAATTGTCGATAGGTTTAGTGTTAATGAAAATAGCTAGCTCATTAAGATTTAAGTGTTAGTAATATTGTATGACTAATTAAGATTGAGTGTAAGGGATAATTTTAGATAAGACACTAAAACATATGCAAAAATAGTAGAAATGATAAAAAGTACATCAAAGATAATAGAATTATGGCAGCCATCTTTAAAACATCTGTTATTATCTAACTTAAAAAGAGACAGACACTATAGAGAAAACTAGAAGAACTTATTAGCAATGAAAACGCTTAATTATTAAAAACATACATTTCATCAGAATTTTAGACTCCATGATCCTGTATGACATATTTTTAATCGGAGCCATTAGGCTATAAAATATTAGTGAAAACCCTATTTTCATTAAGATTTTTCGAGAAAACAATTGGTTCATTTTCTTGAAATTAGTTTTAATATGCAATACTTTTTTTTTTACTGACATTTTTATGTCTTTTTTCTTGTCTTTTATTCTGCTACTTGGTATTAATATTTTTTATTAATATATTAACCATTATAATTACTAAAATATAGTCTTTGTATTTGGAATAAATAATAGAAGTTTGTAGTTAATATAAGGAAAGATGATTAGATTCCTAAATTGAGATATACTGAAGGAGATGACAAAGATCGGACATCATACAGTCACTGAATTCTTCAGATATCTTTATTCAGAACACAACACTTTTCAAGTAATTAAGTCAGCAGATACACAAGAAGTTCCTCCTAATAAAGAGAAGTTGAGAAGGCAATATCTACGCAGAAGAGAGATAAAACGCCAGGCCCAGATAGTATACTCAACGAAACTATATTGGAAATAAAAAAGTTCATCCTCCTAATCTGCCAAAAAATCTGCAACACTAATAACAGAAGCTGTACCGAAGTTATGGAAATCAGACTATAATTCTCCTTATAATTGCGTGTGTCATTTCAGGCTCATTGAAGTCTGATGTCGAACATTTATAAAATCTTCGCAAGTCATTTTGAGCCGCGCTTCGTTCAGCCTCCCTGGGCTCCTCTAGCCCCGGGAAGGGCCGCAGCCCCTCAGGCAAACCAGGCTCCTCAGGCACCCGCGAACGCGTGGGTTAAACCCCCGAGGGTGAACCCCACGCCCGCGCCGAAACCGACACCGCCGACGCCGGTACGCAATTCCGCCGACGGAATTGCGGGCTCGTTCGCGTGCGTCTCAAGCCTCTTCGGTGTAATAGACATCGAGGAGCTACTCGTGTTCTCGAACGAAATGAGGGATACGGAAAATAATAATCCCCCCGCGCGGATGGATGTGCTCCTCAAGCACGCCGTCCTAATCAGTCAAATTTACAAACACACAATGTCATCTTAAATGACATCACACGGTAGAATAAAACCTCGCTCTCTGACTGTCGCGACATTCAACACGAACGGACTGCTCAAACAGATAGATCAGGTACGCGACTTCGTAGTTGCCCACCAGATAGACATACTGCTAATCCAAGAGATCTTTCTAAAACCGTGTAACCGCGATCCGCGCATCGCAAACTTCAACGCAGTTAGGAACGATAGGGCAACCGCGATGGGGGGAACCATCATTTACTACAGAAGGTCTCTTCATTGTACCCCGCTCGATCCGCCCCCACTAGTTAACATAGAGGCGTCACTATGTCAGGTGGGTATGACTGGCCATCAGCCGATCATACTAGCATCAGTATACCTCTCCCCGAATAAGGACCTCGAATAAGGTCTCGGCAATGCCCCCGCTCGATAGACCTAACTCCACGCCCGCCTTCGACGACCGAGACAAAGCGGAATGTCTAGCCGACAGCCTAGAGAGTCAGTGTAGCATTAGCACGCAATCGGTCGAACGCGAACATGTCGAAGTCGTCGACAACACTGTTCGAGTCATGTGCTCTCAACCACCAGCAGGTCCCCCCATAGAGGAAACGAACCTCGAAGAGGTGACGACCCTAGTTAAGGCGCTTCACGCCAAAAAGTCGCCAGGATCAGATAGGATCACCAACAAAGTGATCAAACTCCTTCCGCCTCCTTTACTTTACCACATTCACAAACCGGGTAAGCCCCGGAATCTTCCAACTAGTTACCGTCCAATTAGTCTCCTTAGTTCCCTAGGGAAAATCTATGAGAGGATTATCCTCAGTAGACTTAAGTCAGAAGTAGAGAGACTGAACATCATCCCAAATGAGCAGTTTGGCTTTCGAGCCTATCATTCTAGTTCCCACCAGGTGCAACGCCTCACGGAGCACATTCTTTCTGGGGCCACTTTGTGCCGCAAGTTGCGTAGGACAGGAGCGCTCTTCCTCGATGTAGCGAAGGCATTCGACAGGGTCTGGCACAATGGACTGGTGTACAAGCTATACCAGTTCAGGGTGTCGGAAGGACTCGTACTAATCATACGGGACTTCCTGTCGAATCGCTCGTTCCGCTACAAAGTGGAAGGCGTGATGTCGACTCCCCGCCCCATCAGGGCGGGCGTCCCTCAAGGTTCAGTCCTCTCACCAATTCTCTTTTCAATTTACTCCAGCGACATTCCTAGGCCGCGTTCTAAAGTAGAATTAGCAATGTTCGCGGATGACACCGCAATTTACACATCCTCAAGGGATCCTTATGAGATCTCTCAACGCCTCCAATCCGCAGCCGACTTCCTCGGGAACTGGTTTCGGTAATGGAGGATTGAGGTGAACCCCGAGAAGAGCATCGCGGTACTCTTTGAAGGGTCACGATCCACAAGGGGCCCGGAGATTAAACTCTTTGACAAACCGATTCCTTGGAAAAACAAGGCCAAGTACCTAGGAGTGACGCTGGACAAACAGCTTATATTCACTTCACATATCGAGGACGTTCGCAACAGAGCGGCCTTTATCCCAGGGCGACTTTATCCCCTGTTAGGCAAGCGGAGTAAAATGTCCCTTAGAAATAAGGTCACACTTTATAAAGCCTGCATACGCTCCGTCATGTCCTATGCAAGCGTTGCCTTCGCTCACGCGAACCTGAAGCCCCTTCAGGTGCTTCAGAACAGATTCATGCGGCTCGCCACTGTGGCACCGTGGTTTATGCGTAATATCGACTTGCACAGAGACTTAGACCTACCGACGATCGCACAGTATTTCAAGGGGCTCTCCAAAAGCTACTTTGACAATGCTGTGGGATACCCAAACCCGCTGGTGGTTAAGGCCACAGGATACACGGCCAGTAAGACTCCTAAAGTCAGAAAGAGAAAAGCCAAGTCGGTACTTTTCGATCCGGACGACGCGATTACGTTAGGGAACGCTACGTAAAAGCGGCAAAGCGAACATAAATACTACACATACACACACACACAGCGTCTTCGCCGGCGAAGACGAGGCCCCCATCCAAGCACGTTGCTCCGGCGTTCTGCCGTCGGAGGACGTTAGTGTTAAATCCTAACCCACATCCAACCCTCGCTTCCCACCTAACGGCATCCTGAGCCGTGGTCCGAGCCTCACAGGAGGCGCCCTCAAGACGCGCGTTCCCCTGGGGCCCTTCAGGCCCCCCTTTTTCAAGGGCGGGTCTCTGCACCCGTCCATTCCACCGGTGACGCTGTCATGGCCAGTAGGGCTAACAGCAGAGAAACACAAAAAAAAAAAAAAAAAAAAGGCCGTAGCCAGTACGCCGGCGGCGTGCGACCTATTCGCACGTCTCGCCGGCGCTGCGGGCCCGGCCACGGCTCCCGCCCCAGCCCCCTCCCCTCGTGGGGACGGAAGGTTGGCTGCGGACGCGGCCAGTATGCCGGCGGCGCGTGATGTCACACATCCGCCCGGCATCACTGGTCCGCCCACGCGGCCGCCATCCGGCCCCGCCTCCGCCCCCGCCCAGGCAGGTGGTGGGCGCGCCGGTGCGGCTAGGGCGCCGGAGACACGCGACTCGCTCGCGCGCTCTCCCGGTTCGAGCCGTGGGGCTGACCCCTTCGCCTCGGGTGAACACGGGTCGCAGACCCAGGTCACCCGACGAGGCATTTGACGCTTTGGTGGAAACACCAAAGCGTCCCTGCGCGGCCCCCGTACAGGGGGCTCCACTCCCGTTGCGAGACCCGCGCGACTGCGCAAGCGCGAGGCAGCTGCAGCGGCGCAAACCGCCGCCCCTCCCGCGCCTGTGCCCGCGCCGGCGCCAGTCCCGCCCACGGCTCCCGCGGGTCCCTCTTACGCGAGGGTCCTACAAGCTCCCGGGCTCAGTAGGGCTCCAGCCAATATAGTGACCGCGGCTATCACGCCGCGCCCAAAATTTCCACCACTCGTGGTGGAAACATTTCCCAATTGGACGCACCACTTTCGCGCCTTGCGTGAAAAGCTGGGCAGGGTCCCCAGTGCACGCCCTTTGGAAAGGGCGTAAGATTTACCCCGAGTTCGGAGATGGAATACCGCACTGTGCAGCGGTACCTTTCCGAACTCGAGAAAACGGAAAGATCTCTGAGTTTGTACTCATACAACTTGCCCTCAGAGATCAGCAAAAAGGTGGCCATCAGGGGTCTCCCTGTGAACAATTCTCCCGAGGACATCACCCAGGCTCTACTCGAGCTTGGGTACCAGGCGGAGTATGTGCGCCCCATTCGCGCCCGCCAGGGCCGACCAGGGTGCCTATTTTTCGCCATTCTAACAAACACCCCGAATCTTCTCCCGGGCGTTTATAATGTCAATGAACTCCTTTATATGCCGGGGGTGATCATAGAGTCCTGGCGCAGCAAGCGCGGTCCCGCGCAATGCCATCGCTGCCAGGCCTTTAGGCACTCAAGCCATGGGTGCCACCGACGCCTGGCATGCGTGCGTTGCGGCGAGGGGCACTTCGCCAAGGACTGTCGAGGCCACTTGAAGAACCGGCCACCTGCATTAACTGCGGGGGACCCCACCCAGCCAACAACTCAAACTGTCCGCAGTTTCGGAGGGAGCTGCGGAACAGAAGGGCGGGCACGACCGCCCTCACCGCGGCGGCTGAGAAGACGGGCCAGCCAAGAGTGGTGACCAATACGGTCCACTCTGAAGCCCAAGCCGCCTCTCTTATGGCCCCCGCCAACCCGCCCAACACTGGGGCGGGCCGCCGGAGGAAGAAGAGAGGCGGCAAACGCTCTCGTAGAGCGATGGAGACGGAAGTCCCCACTGCTCCGGTCCACATCCCGCTAGAGGAGGCTGCACAGGCCCCAGCGGGCCGTGAGTTCCCGACTGCCGCATCGAGACCCGAGGCCGAGAGGCCGGCGCCCGGACAGGTCAGTCTGGACAGGGTAATAGACACCCTTAAGGAGGTATTAAGGGAAGGTCGAGACCCTGCTCAGGCTGTCCTGTCAGGCATGATGAGCCTTCTCCAAGATGCCCAGTAGCGTTCTACGTATTTTATACTGGAACGCTGCTGGTCTCAGGAGGAGGCTCCCTTTTCTGAAATTGTTGATGAGGGAGCAACGCATTGACGTTGCCCTCATCAACGAAACCCACCTGACTCCCAACCATCCTGCCTCTATTCCGGGCTACCACGTGCTGCGACTGGACGCAGACCCATCCCATCCGTGGAGGGGGCTTCTAGTCGCAATACGGCGCAGCCTGGTATTCCGCCCCATGCCGGATCTCAATACCAGGTCATTCCAGTCCTTGGGCGTCGAGATCCAGCACGGGGATCATCCCCTCTGCCTATATGCCATCTGCCTATATGACCCTGCAATCCTGCCTTTGACGTCAGCGAGGTGCGTTGGATGCTCGAAAGCACCACCACCTCGCTGGCGGCAGGGGACTGGAATGCCAAGCATCCCTCTTGGGGATGCCTCTCCACCTGCGCCAACGGACGACGACTGCTTGGGGTATCCCAGCGTTGCGGGTTTGAGGTTGTGGAACCTGATCTCCCAACCCACTACTCGCACGTTGAAGGCCAGGCACCGAGAACCATCGACCTGGTGGTGCATAACGGTGTCCAGGCCTTGGACCTCGAAACGCTGCCCGACGCGTTTGGCTTAGACCATCAGCCTGTCCTGGCATCCGTGTCAGGCAGGCTGACTCTGGCCACTGCTCCTCAGCCGAGGAGACGCGTCTCGTGGCAGGTCTTCGAGAGAAGCCTCAGGCAGTCGCCGCCCGTTGCTGAACCTATTTCGGATCCTGGGGGGTTGGACCATTTGGTATCCGACCTCACCATCAAAATTCAAGGTGCGCTAGAGGTATCCTCCTCTCCTTCCCGCTCCTTCCGATATCCTCCCCTACCCCAAAGAATCCTCAACCTTCTCCTCAAGAAAAGGGATGCCCGTAGGTGCTGGCAGTCTACAAGAGATCCTCGGCTGAAGGTGCTCTACAATGCGGCCGTCGAGAATCTCCGGTCCGCATTGGTGGACGTCGCAGCCGACTCGTGGGATGAGCGGATCCGGGAAGCCAGTGAGGACTTTCCGTCTCTCAACAGGCTGGCCCGTCAGTCAAACCTGAGATATGATAGATAGATAGGGTAAAGCCGATATATTGGCAAGTCATCTGGCTTCTCAATTTACCCCTAATCCCAGTGCGACACCCGACGCACACGATCGTCTCCGGGAAGCCGTGACAAATCGCCTCACCTTCCCTACCCAACCGCTTCCGCCGCCCCCGTTCTTCTCGCTTGGCGCGGTCAGGAAGGCCATCGCCAGGCTGAAGCCCAAGAAGGCCCCTAGAAGTGATGGCATCACTAACGGGGCCCTCAGACACCTGCCAAACACTTTTATCGCCAGCTTGACCAGACTCTTCAATGCCATTCTGCGTCTGGGGTACTTCCCTCAGACGTGAAAGGAGAGTCTGGTCGCTGTTATTCCAAAACCTTTTAAGGACCATAGCCGCCCGGAAGGATACCGCCCCATCTCCCTCCTGAGTTCGATATCCAAACTGTTGGAGAGGTTGCTTTTACCTTTAGTCCAGGCGCATTTTTGCCCGAGACCCGAAGAGTTTGGATTTCGAAATCAACACTCTACCACCCTTCAGGTGGCTAGGGTGGTCCACTTTGCCACCGCTTCCTATAACAAAAAGCTCCAAACCGCCGCAGTATTCCTGGATGTTGCCAATGCCTTTGACCGGGTATAGCACCCAGGACTACTGCACAAAATCCTGTCCATTGGTGTTCCACACCAAATTGTCCAAGTCCTCGCTTCCTTTCTTCACGGAAGATCCTTCCGGGTGAGGGTGGGAGGCGCTCTCTCGAGCGCCTTCCCCAGTTTGGCAGGTGTCCCTCAGGGCAGCATCCTCTCTCACCCTGGCTCCCTACTACGTGAGGAATGCGACCTTGCATAAAGACCTCCGTATGGAGAGCCTGGTAGATCACGTCAGGCGTCTGTCGACCAACGTCTTCAGACGCACTGACGCCTCGAGCCTGCACCACCTGCGCGGCATTGCGCCGTGGCACGCCCGTCCGCCGGACGCAAGGCGGTTTCCCCGCGACCTCCTCATCCCTCCCGATTCCTGAGCTGCTGCCTTGGTCGCTGGTCGTCTAAGCCGGGCCTCCCACATGGGTCTCACCCGGCTGGACAGACCGCCCAGGCAGCCCGGAAGCTCACGTCCCTCTTCGTCGTCCCTTATTAACCCAAATTTTATTTATGTTTACCTTTTACCCAATTAAGATTATTGTCAGTTTCGTCCTAGTTTTAAGTGTGTTGTATATATGTCTAGTATTTAAGTAGTTTATTATGAAAAAAAAAAACCATAAAAGAAATCATAAAAATATACAAAAAGAATATAGTTAGTTGTTTAAGTTACTATGTATTAGTTTATTTTATTGTATTTTATTATAGTGTTATATTGTCGTATTGTTATATTATTATTGTTATATTATAGTGTTTTATTATATAGTTGTATAGTATTAAGTTGATTAGTTATTTAGTTTATGTAAATAGTATTTAAGTTTAAGTGTTGATTGTGCTCGTCGAATACCAAAGGCTCCACAAGCGTTTTTAATTGTTAAAATTAATTATATATTGTGGAGCGGTATGTTTATGTATTGTATTGTATTGTACTGTACTATACTGTACTGTACTGTACTGTACTGTACTGTACTGTACTGTACTGTACTGTACTGTACTGTACTGCACTGCACTGCACTGCACTGCACTGCACTGAACTGCACTGCACTGCACTGCACTGTACTGTACTGTACTGTATTGTATTATATTTAGGTTAAGTATTTTGGATTAATCATGTTAAGTTTATTGTAAGTATTGTTTTATTTTATAGTATTGTAACTTAATTTTGCTTGTTTAAATTTATTTATTATGTTATGTTATTATTTTATTTTATATTGTAATGTTCCCTTTTAATTTAATTTTATTGTTATTACATGTTGTAAATATTATAAAATTTTTGTAAATACACTTGAACTAGCGAAGACTGAAACTGAAAACAAAGGACCGGGTGGACATTATGCCACCCGCGCTAGACACCCTGTTATGGGGCCAGGCTTCGAAAACAGCTCCCCGTTAAGATTAAAGAAGCGGGATGGGGATTAACTAACTACTAACTAACTATTTACTCAGAAAAAGACAAATATTCGAGAAATGCAAAGAATATAACAGAAACTTTTTCTGCTGTTATATCGACTACTAAAGACTACGACACGGAATTATATAAAGTGGCCTACGATTTACTCGACCATACTAAGCTCAGCAGTACTTTTTGGGGGCACGTTCATAATTTTGTTTTCACACATTTCTGGTACCAATGTTTGTATTAAACTTAATACAGACCATACAAGCTAATATCAAAGTACTAACAATTTTAACCAATGTTTGACATTGTTTACAGTACTTAGTGGTGTAAAATATGCTAATTATGACAATTAATTTTCAATATCAATTGTCAAATAATAAAAAATTGTATAAAAGTTCCCTCTCCTCAGCATTCCTTTAATAACTCTCAAATTTAATCTCAGTCACTCTTAAATTTTGTTTTCTTGTTACAAGAATTAAAAATAATAAATCTAAAACAACTAACATTGCATTGTGAAATTGAAAACTCTAAAGATATAGTGATCCAATTTAGTGCGATATGTGACACAATCACGCTTATTCATCTACTATGAAAAAAATATATAAATTTATTTTGAAAGCCAGTTTAGAGTATTATTTATTGCATCCGTAATCACTTACCGATTATTCATCGAAAATCGTAATCGAAATAATGAATACTGATAACATATTATCTTTTGTACGATATAATTTTGCAAAACGCAGACTCAAGGTTACGTTATCAATATTTAAGAATAAATTATTAATATATTTATTACTATTAGTATTTAGTATTAAAGGTCGTATAAAGCGAAGATCATTTCAAATATTACAGTATACTCATTTTCACTACATAGTGACGTTTTTAAGTGTAATGTAAGTAAGCTAGTGTTCTATCAATTGGATTATTAAATAGGTGCCTTAGTGAAATAATTGTATTTTTTAAATATATCTAGTAACACTGTGGTGAACTCTTGGGATTCCCGGAAGATTACAGATTATTATTATATGCTGTGCTATCTAAGAAGTATGACCTGCCATATATATTTAAAACAAGGAATTAAATAAGTCACTATCAAATCGGCTGAAGAACGGTACCTCAACATATTGTGTTTAAATTATTTTAACATATAACAATGACAGCAGAAAGTGCAACTAAAGAGGTATGTTTTTTTTTATATTATAAGTGCATCGATTGCAATTTATGGTTTTTAAAGTATCAAATAACATTTTTATTTTTACATTTGTTATAAAATCATACAAATTCGTTGCGCAATATTTCATTTAGTTTATGAAGTACTCATGTTAGTTCATTGATAAATACTATGACTAAGTGTTTTAGAAATTATTCTAGCATGTTCGTGGCTTATTGTTTACATTATGTGATGAATGTAATATATTCTTAAGTACCTATTGCTAGATAACATGTGGAGGCGTGGTGAGATAAAGTACGAAAGAATTTTTTATAAACGGAATTCTTAAATCGATCATAATATCAGAATCGATTATAAACGTCTGGAAATAGTTTAGATGCAATTTTTATTCAAATTCTTTATATAATGAATAATAGTAATAAATTGTCTCAATGCCCATGTTTTTTTTCTAAATCTTAGGATAAATATTTTTAAAACTCTGCATTTTCTTTCTATTGCAAGAATAATCGATTAAATGACGTGAAATTACACATCTCGCTTTGTTGACTTCGCTATTGTTCGGTAATACTCGGCACGAGGTTCTCTCAGTCCGACATTTGTATTAGATCAGTTTTTATCGTTATCTCTTCTATGCAGATTGGATAACAAAGTGTTGTTGTGTTATATTTCTCATCCGTCTTTGAACGTGTTACCCATGAGTTGAGGGTTCAAAGAAAATAACGAAGTGGGTGTTACAAGACGACTATTTGTGACGAGTCTTATTATCATATTCCTCGTACCGGATTATGTTCGTGAGCGCTCCAACTGTATGCGAGTTATTTGATACCTCGGCCGTTAAGATTTGAACATTGTTTATTTTTGTTAATTCAATGTTTGTAATAACTTTAATAATATTTTTTAGTCACAGTTCGCTTACCTAATTAAAAAGTATTATACAAATCAAATAAAAATTCCTTTAATATAGTCATGATATAATTTTTAGAACTCTACACGAGAAAGGTTTTGTTAACTGTTACGTGCTAAGAGCTCGTAAATATTAGATTTACGAGATAAGTACAATTTTATAACATACATGTATATATATATATATATATATATATATATATATATATATATATATATATATATATATATATATATATATATATATATATATATATATTATTGCTATAGTATTTATTATTAGTAACAAATAATAGTATTAATTAGGAGATATTTATTACTAATCGTGGATCCTACCACATTTGGAATAAATAAATAAATGCATATCAGACAGCTGTCTATATTATCTAACTATATCTTATTAATATAGTTATATAACTTTCTGTATTTAATATTATCGAAAAGTTGTATATAAATTTTTTAAATCGAAATGTTAAATAAAGAAATAAATAAAATAAAAGTGTGGATAAAATATATTATTATTACTGGATCGATATTATATTTTGACTGTCTTTAATAGGAGATTCAGGTTTCCAAAGATGACCAGAAATCAGTTGAAGTGATGGAATCAGTCAAGCACCCGTTGGAAGACACTTGGAGTATCTGGCTGTGCACCTCTAATAAAAACGAGTGGGGACAGAACATAGTTAACCTCGCCTCTTTCGACACAGTGGAAGACTATTGGTGGTAAATAATTATTATATTATTTAAATAATTTAATGATTTTAAACGTAATTTTATAGCTGTAATTACAGTTAATTCGTATGATTATTATGTTATTGTAATTATAATAATGATAACTAAATTAATGTTAAAAAAGTAGGCAATCCAGATATGCAGATTTTAAATGAATGGTTATTGTTTTCATTTCCTTTTCGTAAAAAAAAATAATGTTTTTGTTTTTATTTTAACACGTTGAGCCCGGCATCAATATTGCTCTACTTTCCGTTTAGCCGGCAATGAGCGAGAAATCGGGAATATTCAAGCCTGCTAACATATGAATCGCTCAGAAGATAATGCGATTAAGTCTATTTTTTGATATTGTCTGTATGTTAGATATGATCTACATACTTTGTTGGGACTTGCGTTCTAGACTGGGGCGATCAGTTAGAAACGAACCATGGCAAGCATAGTACAGTTTGGAAATACTCAGTGCTAAAAATCAAATCATAAAAGTGTTGATAACAAAACACAATAAACTTCATTAAAATTACTATACATTTATTTTTTAACTGTCGGTCCCTAAGGACCGACGCCGGCTAAACGGAGAGTTCATTGTCGGTCCCCAGGGACCGACACCGGGCTCAACGTGTTAAATGTATGAACGGTATTCGGTTCTGTCATGACTTGATGACATGATTTTGCTAATTCTGGCTTTATCGTCATTGACAGCTTTTTTAGTACATCAAAATATATATTTTTCATAATTTTTTATATAATTGCCGCGAGTTGCACATATTAAGAAAAAAAAGTATTAATTGTAAAAAAGATTTCATGAAATTTAAAAATGAGCATGGTCTTAGAAGATTGTATTGTTCTTAAATTTGTTCTTTTCATTTTCTCAGTTTGTATCACCACATGAAGACTCCTTCCGAGTTGGAGAAGGGCCAGGACTACGCCATATTTAAGAACGGCATCAGCCCCACTTGGGAGGACGACGCTAACAAGAATGGCGGACGGTGGATTATCAATTTTGATAGACGTTTATCAGAATTGGACAATCATTGGTTGCTTACGGTAAAAACTACATAATACATTTATCTGTCTTATATCAGAATATGTGCTTCGATTCATTTAAATAAAAATATTTGGAACATATCACCCGATTTAGAATTTATATTGAGCGAAGTCGCGGATAAACGTTTGTTGTATAGAAAAACTATGATATAGTGATGAAATATTTGTAACATTTTACTAGAGCTCAGTTTTGATTAATAATTTGCTGTTTTAGGTTTTAACTCTCATAGGAGCCACATTGTGCCGGAGGGACTCAGTGTGTGGGGCCGTCGTCAATATACGACATAATAAAAATAAAATCGGTACGTATTTGAAATAAGCTGCCATTGCTGTGCGTTCGTGTATCTCTCTCTCTCTCTCTGTGTCCCTGTCTCTTTTTATCATATAACCTCAACACAATTGCACAGACACATGGAAATTTTATGAAAACACATTAGTTATTTGTGTTTGTGTTTGATCATACCTGATATTGTTGAATTAACCACTTAATGAGTGGAAGTTTATGACATATTTGTTTGAGCAATCTAGAATCACCTTCACTTTATTCTAACATAAATGTGATATCCTCAATATCAAAAAAATAATATAAAATAAATATTGAAATATAGTGATTTTATTTCGAATTATTTGTAGTTGAAGGAAAACGTAAAGAACGTTTTTTTTTTGTTTTTATTAAATAAGAATAAAATTTTGCATTATAATAAAATATTTATATTTTTAATAAATATATATTTTTCATGTTACAGGAATTTGGATCACGGACGCATCAAACGAGCAGGCGATTTTGTCAGTGGGAAAAGAAATAAAAAAACACTTAGGAATACGCACAAAAATAAACTTTCACAAACACGATGTTCCAGTCAATAAGTTTATTATCTAAAAATGTTTATTGTATATTGTTTATATTTTTAATATATTTGTTTTAAGCCAAATATAAGTAACTAGTTAAAATTATGTATCATTATTTTAAGAGGGTTATTTTATATGTGTTTAAAGATATAGTAACAAAGTAACTGTGATAGTTTTATCTATAATATAATTATTAAGCTTTAATTAAATTGTATAACTAAAGTTATAAGAGTAAAAACTTTTTATTCGTTAAAACATCATAGACAAACACTGATTATGGACTGGATCTGGTGATGGTGTTCACAGAATAGTGCAGGTTCGTGAGTTAGTTTGGTTTCTAATCTCCGTCTCCACTCGCTCCTCCACCTTGTGGACCGTTTCTTCTGCATCCTCTATCCCCTTGTGAATGTTTTCTAAAATAAAATGGTTATTATACTCACGGAAATTAAGATATATTGTACAACTATATAACAGATATTTACCGACAACTTTCTCTTCTATAACTTTTCCTTTACCCATACAAGAGTGTTCCTTGTCTCGTATGGATTGAAACATGCGAGCGAAGCGACCCTTTTCCTCCATTTTGCTGACAACGACGTCTCCATCCTCCTGGCCGTCGATGTGGTCCTCGCTTCGGACTATCGGCATCACCGCCTGAGTCTTGGTTTTAGCCTGCGGACTCGACTTGTCGGATCCGCACGGTATTGTTTCGTTTTCCGACTGTCCTGTCTCGCTCTTTTGTCCGTCGTCGCTGTGTTTGCTCAAGTTCGGACTCATGTGAGTTATATCGGGTATCTCTAACAAGTCCTGAATGATCGGTGATTTCGGCGGTGGGGAGTGGGTTATTTCCGACATTTTATTAGGTATGTCTAAAACTTTCTTTACGTCGTGGTGCAAACTGGGACTGTCTGCTACCGTTTTCTTTATTATATCTTCTGTAACTTCGGCATTTGTGTGAATTGTTTCTGTAATTTTTTTTAACGTATTATCAATTTTATCTTCGGCTTTATGGGCTTCTACTTTCAAACTTTCTGTAAAATTGTCAATGTCTTTATTAAAAGGACCTTCGTTATTATGATCTTCACTGTTAGGGTTCACGACCTCGTGTGCACTCTTATTGTCGGTTTCTAGATCGTTTATATCAACTATGTGTGATCCACTGACGTTAGCTTCTAGAGAATTAATGGATCGACTATCTTCGTTCATATTTCCGTTAATAAGGTCCGCGCTCCTTTCAACGTTTGAATTTGCTAAATCCGCTATATCTTCAATTTTGTTCATGGCTGGCACTTTTTGCAAAGGTGGAAGTTCGGTTAAGGAGACTGGTCTATTTTCTTCGCTTATAATACTGAAATCGTTATTAGTGAAGTCTGCGTTGGAGCCTTTAGTAGCAGTGAGAAGAGTATGGCAGCCGCCGCAAGCGACGTTGTCGACGACAAAGCCGTTCAGGGAGGAGACCCGCATGGATATGTATTGATTGGGAAGTTCGTTAGAATTAGTGTTATCGTCGGTTTCTTCTAGGCAAAGCTTATTGTGTCGCGCCTCGCCGCACGTGTACAGGAGGCCATTGTCTGACAAATACATACATACTAGAATCGCTTTTCAAATGTTTTATTGTATCGAGTTATTAAGTACATATGTAAGTAGAGCATGACACAAATATATATTTATATTTTTATATTTTATATTTTAATAAAATATTATTATATATACCTAAGTTTTATTTAATAATATATTACCTGTCACAAAAGCGGTGTGCATCGCTCCGCAGGCCACAAGTTTCAGCTGATAACCATCAAACATTTTCTCCATGTTAATTTCAGTAGGTTCCGTCACATTAACTACATCCTTCGGCATTCCCAGCTGACCTTTTTCATTTGATCCGAAAGCTAGAATCTTCGATTCGTCCATAGATAGAAGGAATGTATGATTCGCTCCGCAGCAGGCGCTCTTAATTGGTACATCTAGAGGTAGTACTTGCGGGACGTATAAAATACTGGACGAACTAGAA
The DNA here is from genome assembly GCA_918358695.1 of Melinaea menophilus ssp. n. AW-2005. Lineage (NCBI taxonomy): Eukaryota > Metazoa > Arthropoda > Insecta > Lepidoptera > Nymphalidae > Melinaea > Melinaea menophilus. The sequence continues at coordinate 5,762,466 of OU911057.1, read as the reverse complement.
ATACCAAGTTTTTGGTTTTCGTTGTCACCGGTTACGAAAACTGCACCCTTTGCTAAAGAAATACATTTTTTAAATAAGTTAATAAACATGTATAAGATATATATATATATATATATATATATATATATATATATATATATAGCTCACCAGTGATGAACACAGTGTGATAGTATCCGCACTCCACGAAGGCGATGGTCTCCATGAACTTGAGCTCCGTGAAGGTGAGCGCCGAGCGCGTGTCCTCGCCCAGCCCCAGCTGACCCTCCGCGTTGGAACCACACACGAACACGCGGCCGTCCTCTGACGGGTCAAGTTATGTTCGATATTACACGTTATCATAATGTTTCACTTTATTAAATGTATATTTAATTACCTAATATGTGTTCGTTGTGAGCTAGGACGTGTGGACGTTTAACATAGTATTATAACTATATCATTAACTAAATAATTGTTAAAAAAAACGAAACTATCAGACTAAAGATAATGAGATAAGACAAAATATGTAAAAGCTATACCTTGATTTAACACTAAACCTACCAAGTACCGGTCAAATTGACCGTTCTTAAACTTTTGTACAAGTTACACATTTTTAAACGTTATAGTATCGTTATCAAACTACATGACAATTCTTAGAATATGCATATAATATTTTCAACACTCTTTACTTTTAGTTATTTCCATTGTTACCTGCGTTATATAATAAAATAACCTTTAATTAGAGGTCAATTTGACGGCGTGCGGTAGGAACAAGTATACAAGAATTGTCGGTAGGTTTAGTGTTAAATAAGTTATAGTCACACTCGACGAGGTAAATATCTGCTTACTATTTGCATATTGAAGATTGAGTAAAGTAGTTATAACGGGAGACAACTCTCCATGATCAGTGTTCCCTACCAGTGAGTAGTGCAGTGTGGTCGCCCCCCGCAGACACGTGTCTGACCCTGAGCTCCAGCTCCACGTACTGCGGCACGCTGTGGTGTTCCAGGTCCCCGGTGCCCAGCTGGCCCTGCTCGTTGCATCCCACTGAGTATATCGCGTTCGTGTCTATGGACAACCAATAACTCTTTTAGAGTAACATAAGATAGATTACTAATATTTTTGAATTGTCTAAGAAACTCTGTTGCTAAAATAGGAGTATCAGTTCGATCGTATTAGAATTATTTTTATTTATTTATTACCAGTGATCACTAGTGTATGTCAAATGAGAGTGGCAGAAGGACCTATTTTGATACCATACATACTGAAATGAGCCCTTCTGTAACGACATTTTTCAATTTAAAACCAGTGAAGATGCAAATACCCAGGGTATTTCCCGAACGAACTTTGACGAAATTATAAATGTAAAAAAACAATTGATTTTTAAGTAAAATGATTATTATTTATTGAAGAAAAGAAAATGTTAAATAAATGTTTATTTATAATTACTAAAAATTACAATAGTGTGATTAATAATGAAAATAAACTAAATCAGTAAATTGTAAACAGTGCCATCTTTCGACAATAATGAAAATTTTTCCTGTCCACAGACATCCATACATCCATCCGAGAAAAGTGAAAACAATACAGAACGAACAAAGTTCGTTCGTGATAGAGTGCGAGGATTCCCTGGTGTGAAAAGAACCATAACAAACTCAGCCGGCTTTTTATTGACAAAGAACCTCCAACTTTAATCTAATGCGATTATAATGAAGTATAGCGAGGTAGAGTTATGCAAATACTGGTTAGATTTCACATATCTCCAATGAAAGTTTGTTATTATATATTTGTAATCCAAACCTGTAACGAAGACGGTGTGCGCTCGGCCGCAAGCCACAAATATGGCTCGGTGGGGTTTGAGAAATTTGACGCAACTCGGGCGAGTCACTTCGTCTTTGTGACTCAACCCCAGCTGACCCCACGCATTGGCGCCGAACACAAATACTCTCCCGTTTTCTGAAAAGTAATATTTGGGTAAAATTTTGTAAAATATAATATCCATTATATGAAAAGTTACTATATATTAGTACAGTAGTTCTTACGACATATGACAGCGCTGTGTTCGTCTCCGCACGATATGGCTACGATGGGATCATTCTTTATAAAGAAATGGCTAGGTTCGTTGTCAGCAAAGTGAGACTTGCCGAAAGTAAACACAGCACCGGTATCTATAAATTAATTGTTATAATTAGGATTAAAATACTGAAGATAACCAAACAATTATTAAAAATACACGAAAAGTCTTAAGATCACAATTACGTTCCATAGAAAATTAATTTCTTAATGTACAAATAATTGATTAAACTTAATCTATTTTGATCATATAAATAAATATAGAACAAAAAGTCATGAACTCGAACTGCGATCTATGGGAGTCCATAACCAAGGCTGTATCAAGTAAGTCACATTAAGCTCCTTTTAATTCCAAACAATTGTATACAATCTCACTATAAAGATCTACAAATTTAAATAAATATTAACATTTTCTGTGCGTGTAGACTTAAGTATGCGGTAATTCAGTAATCACAGTCTCGCAGAACAGACCGACATAAATCAACCCATGAAAAAACATTTTATTTCAGCTTTGACCTTATCAGGTGACCTTAGCCACCGACTTGGCCATTTTGATTATATTATAACCTTCTACACTATGTTGATATAGTAATGTTGTCTTTGTTAATATATCGTTCAAAATTTTTTCAAAACTTATTCTCACTTGTTATGGTTCGAGATTGTCACTGTATATTCATAAATAAATATTACACAAGTTATTAGATAAAATAGTTTAAAACAAACAAGAAATCATATGAAACATTTTGTAACCATTTAATATTTTATAGGCAATTTGAAGATTAATAAACTAGAGGGTACGTAAATTGGTAATTGCTGAAAGTAGCTCGTAGTCCATTATTCGTCACGTCACTCCATCCTTGACCTTGCCTTCACACTTCAACTAAGATTCATATCAGCAGAATTTAGTTCTTTGTTGGTCATTACCAAGCACTACATTTAAAGCTTTTAGTCCAGCATATGCGTAGAACTTGATAAAAGTTAAGGTCAGGTCATACTTTGTGATTATTAGCAAGTTAGTATTATATTATCTTTGTACGCACTGCACGTGACTTAATAATGATGGAAACGTCTAACACCTATTCCTAAGTCTAGGTAACGACCCAGGCTTAACAAAAACATATCAACTCAAAACGAAAAGACTTTTCCTTATTGGACTATCTCCGCACTTCAGAAGTTTGGATATTCGATATAGGGACGTGAATAATGTATGAAACATATTTTTAATATTAATAATGTTCTAATAAATCATAGAACAAAATAAACTTATCTGTTTTTATTTCTACCTCAAAGGCTTGTGAAAATAATATAATATCAAATAGTAAATCCTGCATTAAATAATTTGTTTCCGTGGAATATAGATTTAACGAATACAAGGCAAACCTACACCCGATAACGCAATCTGTGGATTGGATGATACAAACAATTATCAAATTTGAAAATCGAACCCGCAGCCTATGCCTCCGCAGGCAGGACCGCTAACCATTAGACCAATAGGCTCAAATTACTCATTTTGTCAAGTTAAAAACTGACCCAGGTAATTATATTTGCCCTTTTCAGTCTTGTCCATTGTATACAAAATAGTTTAAATGTTCCTCAGAATAGTTCATTAATTGGACTATTATTACGGAATATGACGTAATATATAAAAACTTTTTGGATGTGCTACTACAGAGGCCTGGAAAGGCATTTTGGAAGTTTTGTTTTAATGCTGAATGATATCGCCTTTTTTTTTCTTTGGATGATCCTCTGTCCAAAAAGTTTCAGGATAGTTTTGAGGAACTCGCTCCCTGCGTAGAGATGTTTTCGCCACCTAAGCTGGACTTCGATTTAAAGGAAAACATCTTAAGCCATGTATTGTATACATAAGTTATGCGATCTGAAAACCAAATCATGTCCAAATAGATGTTAAATTGTAATGGATATGAAACAAAAATGATTTTATGATTTGTTTATCGGCGCCCACTGGCCTAGCCTTGGGTTTGTGAATCAATTTGAAATGCAAAATGTTTCCGACGTTATGGTATAAATTTTAAAACATTTTTTTAACGGTATTGCGAATGTCTTGAAAGTTATATATGTCTATAACAATTGTCTCATGTTGTTGATATTTGCAGATATTGTTTTTAAACATTTTGTAGTTTATATATGGAGGAGGATGGAGGGTTTGAAGGCCTTTAACGGTAGTTAAACCCTCTATCATGTGTTGTTTATACAATTATTAGTAATCGTATATTTCGGAGGATAAAAATATATACATTTCTTAGATGTTTTTCTTTTACCGTTAATACCAAAACACGTGATCTTCTAAGCATGGCTTCTGGTATTAGGAACTCGTTAAAACATAAAGACCAAATCATTTTGAATAAATAGTTTGTATATATAAAAAAAATGCATAAAATATTTAATTTAAAACACGTCTTATAATTTCAATCTGTTGAATACTACGAATAATATATTTTCCACAGCCCACGTCACTGTAATTTTCAACTATTGATTCTGCTATTTATATTTTAAATAGATTTTAAAGCTATATCTCTATTGTTACTATAATCAATTGTTTACAAACATGACCCGATTCCTTGTACATGTAAAAATCGATAGTAGATAATGACATTACGAGTTGGGGAACTATTATTACCTGAAACGGTTTTAGTTAGATTGTACCAAATAAAAAATATACACAACACTAGTTCATACTATTATAATACTATCCATGAACTTTTCCAAATCTATACAAACAATTATTATAAATAGGTAAATGAAAAAATATCTATTTTATTTATAATCTATACAACCTTTTTTGAAGTTTCGCATTTAAATTTTAAATTTAGAACGTACCTGGAATATCCTCAGTCATGGCGTCGTTGGAACAGTCACTAGAAGCGTTCCATGAGCACGGATCGACCGCGCGGCCGCGGGCAAACTGACCACTGGCCATGCCTTTGCCGCCCTCTACCACCGGTGGTATATGGAAATAAATCAACTGGAAAAGCCCTTTAATATGATTAATATTTCCATAAAGTTTACTATGATATGCAAAGTAATAGTTATTTTTTTCTCTATTAACTTAAGTTTACATGACCAAGTTAAATAGATTGTAAAATATTTTGAACAAGACAGAGTTTATTACATTCATCGCAGTATTTAATATACTATAAATAAAGTCTATATTACACATTTTTGTTTTTCGCTAAGACTTTTTTTACGAATAAGACGATTTTATTTCTTTGGTAAGAAAAAGTATATAGGTACTGCTCGACCAAATGCGTAGATTTTACGTCATTCTTTTCTGCATGTACTTAATATGATATTAAATAATTTATAGATTTGATAAAACAATACCGAAGTTTTTGAATTGTTATTTATTGTTAATTAATTAATTAACTTTAGGTAAAATTATTAAATGAGATATTGACATATTTGATTTCATAAGCAAATATATTTTTAAACATTCAGTTTATGTTCTAAACAGATTCTTAATAAGACAGAACGTCAAGATAGAGAGAGAGAGAGATAGAGAGAGAGAGATCGAGAGAGAGAGATCGAGAGAGAGAGATAGATAGAGATAGATAGAGAGAGAGCGAGAGAGAGAGAGAGATAGATAGAGATAGATAGAGAGAGAGCGAGAGAGAGAGAGAGAGAGAGAGAGATAACAGTGAATAAACAAATAAAAAATAATAAACAAACACTAGTAACAACGCTACGACATTATTTTCCAAGAATGACAGGTAAATACAATTTTATAGCTTTTACTTTGTCTTTGTTATAAATAAGCTGCCTGCAGTAGCGTGCTTGTGATATTGTATGCACTGCTCGTGAGCTTAGCGTAATATCCGTAATTAAATGAAACAACACCAATATATGGTGACACGTTTCAGTATTGATGGTTTCTGATGATGATTAAAGGAATATTGACAGCTCTGCCAAGAGCTGTGACTGGTCTATAATAACCAATTTAACATGGAATTTGACATTTGTTATGATTTAAGTAAAAGACAATTATTATATTTTGATTGTTTAAATTAATGCCCAGATAGGTATAATTACTTTTACTAGTTATAATTATGGTATTATAGACTCGCTTAGTTTGCTGTAAAAATCCGCATTAAAATGTGTATGCGAAATATTCTGTGTGTAAAAAACATCGTTTTGAGTTGTGTTATGTATCGAACAGTATCGTATCGTATGTAGGAATTATATCAAAAATGTTAAAATACTTACATTATGCACATATTTCGCTAAGTTATTAATTTATAATATATACATATAATAAATACACCTACGAGGGTCAAACTGAAAGTTCTTAGAAAATCAAAAATTAAGCATTCTAGCAAGTTATTAGTTTTATTGTAACTTTTCAAAATAGCGTCCACTTACATCAATACATCGCTGCATTCGATGGAACCATTGAGAAAAGCACCTTGCCCACTCGGCCTTAGGGGTCTCTTCGACGGCGTTTTGAAACGCAGCCACTGCTTCTTCGGCGTCTATAAAACGTTTTCCTCGAAGTTTTTCTTTTATTTTCGGAAATAAATAAAAATCGCAGGGTGCGAGGTCGGGGCTATACGGCGGGTGACCCAGTAATTCTACGTCTGAGGTCACCAAATAGTCGATCGTTTGCCTGGCGGTGTGCGACGAGGCATTGACGTGATGAAGGAGGATCCTGCTGCGAGGTCGTTTCTCTCGAACTTTTTCCAAGACAAGTGGCAAACAATTGTTAGTATACCACTCTGAATTAACCGTTTTCTGATCCTCTAAGACTACTGTCGCGTAATGACCTGTCTTTCCGAAGAACGAGGCCACCAACTTTTTTCCAACACTTCGACCTCTCTTCACTTTAGTTGGCAACTCTTCGGAAGGAAACACCCACTGAGCAGACTGTCTTTTGGTTTCCGGATCATAACAGTAAATCCAGCTTTCGTCACCCGTTAGTATGTCGAATACAGCATTTGAGTCACCTCCGTTAAATTTTTGGATCATTTCTCGGCACCAATCAACACGGCGGAGTTTTTGAGCCTCGGTCAAAATATGCGGTATCCAGCGGGCACAAAGCTTCCTGACCGCTAAATGTTCATGGAGGATTTTGTGCACTTGACTCATACCTATGCCTAGACTTGTCCGAATCTGCTGATAGGTCACTCTTTTGTCAGTCTCTATCATACGCCGCACAACACTGATGTTATCTTCAGTCGTCACTGTAGAAGGCCATCCCTCACGCAAATCATCGGTGAGATTAGTTCGACCACGTTTGAATTCATTAAACCAGTTGTAAACTGTGGCACGAGATGGGGCTTCATCGTGAAAAGCCAATCGAAGTCTATCATAACTTTCTTGTTGACTTAAATGACATCGAAAGTCATAAAAAATTATTGCACGAAAATTTTCTCGGCTTAAATTCATTCTGACGTGCACAGACAATTTTCAATTTGCCGCCAAATCGTAAAAAAAATGACAAATGAATGAAATGTACACTCAGTAATATTGGTAAAGAGCTCTATTTTCAAAATTTAAACTATTTTTTTTAATATAATGCTTTTAAGTGGCCAGTTCTAAAAACTTTCAGTTTGGCCCTCGTACATAGGCTGTTGGAGTGAGTTATTATTATTATTCTATGCAAATTACAAAATATAACAACACATAGGAGACTCAGAAAATTTTAAGAAAAACCAATGATTCTATAATATATTATTTTATAAACAGTTCCACTAGCGTTAGTATAAAGTTGCACACGTTCCAATATTCAAAGGAAGTTTGCAGTCTGTAATATATACTTCCTTAATAGCCTTCTGCGACACAGTTAGCGTATCTTTAAAAATGTGTACCCTTAAGCTTATTATTTTAAAATATATGTATACTCAATTACAGTAATAATTACAGAAGTGTTCGCAGCAACAAAAACTTCTAGGAAGCATTTGGTAGTGTACCCCTTTGCATTGATGCTATTTGTTTTTCAATGATTTTGATAGGATAATTGGCAAACCAAAACTTTCTAGCACTTCCCTAGCGTTCCACATTTATAGGCGTTAGTTAGAAAGAGCCAAACGTTAAGTGAGAATTTGTTTATGGCTCAAATTGGTAAATTCATGTAATGTTAATGTACCATTTGTTATAATATCGTAAGAAAGGGGGAACGATTCAATTAATCAATCACATTATGATATTCGCTGCTGGTAGTCGGTGAAGTTGTTGGTCGTCCAAAGCAAAACAATACTCCTTTCGCATGAACTCCTCCCAATCCAGTCTGCATTTTGCTGAATTACCTCCTGTGCGATTTATTTACTAACTCTACTACCATACGGGAAAACCTTTACGTCATTCGCCTTACAACTGTGACTTGTCACCGTGTCAGTTTTCTTGTTTCCTAAATAAAAAAACCGGGTCAAGGGTATACAGTTTTCATCAGCACGAAGGTGTGCTCACAGCTTTCAAGAAGGCTGCTGAGGATCTATCTGTTACAAATTTCAAAATGTTCATTGAAAACTAGTTGGGAAGCGTAAAACTTTGTAAAGACTGAAAAACTAATCCCTTAGACTTGGGCATTTTTTACATGTTATGTTTTTATGGGATCTCATTTCTTTTTTTATTTGCGCTTCAGCTGCAGGCTTCCTCAAGCCCACTCCCCGTCTCGGTGGGCTTTTCTCAAAAGTTGTAATATTTTGATTAAAACCAAACATCGCCTAGCAGCCTGAACTAAACCAGTTTCAAGTTTCATAATATTTAAAAAAGGTTACTATTTATTAAGTAAAATATTACACTATTGTCATTATATTATTCTATTTTATGGTACTTAAGAAAATGTTTTTCCGTTTTTACCGATAGTGTTTCTGTACATTAGGGATGCACATCAAATATTCCATATTTTTAATTTTTATTTATCACCACATAAGACCAGTGCTCATAAGAGTGATTTTTTTTCCTACGATGACATTTCAATATCTATGGCAGTTTCGCAGTACAATGGTGTTCCACATCAAATACACATCTTTGATTTTCGAAGTTTTGACAGTTTTTCCTTTCCTTAGACACTAAAACCTAATAGTATACCATATTTCAGCTCTCTACGTTAGCTGTAAGAACCAAGTAGTTCTTATAGTTAAGGTGAAATTATTACGTAATGAAATTATAACGTAGGTTATTTTTATGATCGGTGAGACAGTGAATTAGTTACAAAATAAAGCAACTTAGACTTGCAATAAAGCTAAACTACTGGTTTAATGTATTTTAGAAATTGATCTAACTATATATTAACTTCTTGGTTACTGAAAGTTTGCGCTTTTTATATTATTTACAGAGAAAATACAGAGGTTTGAAAATGGCCCAAATGGCACTTACCTGTCCCCAGATTATTGTAAAATTATCGTTGAAATGCGTACTTTACTTAGAAATTGAACATAACAATAAAATGTTATAAATTCGATTCAAAATAGGTAGGTACAGGTTAAAACAATGATTTTTATCAGCTTGCTTTCATTATAATAGTAAAAAAAACTTATTAATCGTGGTAAGGGATCATAAAAAGAAATTAACATTTTCATATCAACTAATTAATCTCACAGCGAAATAAATTCGTCTATTTTCAAGTTCACTGCCACCACATGACGTACTTTATAACAATAAGTTGTAGAAATGGCGTCAATGTCTTCAAGAAAGCACTTCATGAATAATTAAGGTTGCGTGTAAAATGTAATGGCGCTGACCTTGAGTTTTCCTTTAATATATCTTATTTAATAAAACTGTAAGAGGCGAGTTAGGTCTGAGGTAAGGTCGTAAAATTTAAGGTCAAATTAGAACATTCGTATGGTTCTAAAATTCCTATCCTCTATAAAGTCAATATTACAGTCAAAATCAAATTCATAGTCAATATTAAAAACGAACTTTTTAATTTCAGTAGCCATTATTGCATTAATGAAAAGTCACTCTAGTCAGCTTTCAAAATAAAAAAAAACGAACTTACGTGGTATATATTCGGAATGACATATTCAAGTTAGGTATTAAAATATTTTTTATATTAACAGAGTATATACATCAGCGTCACACAATATCAATAAAATATGGTTGATTTCAGACAATCCTAGTCATAGTGGACACGCGAGATATTATCTGAGTACACTTACTATTTAATCATAAAACTAATATGACAGGTATATATAAAATTATATGTTTTATTATAATTTAACTTATACCTGACTTTGTATTTAATGAAAATACAACAAATGTTCATAAGATAATGAAGTATTACAATCATATGAAATATTGATAAAATCTTGAAGTTTATTCTTTGTTTCTTTGCGTGAAGTAAGATTTCCCCAGAGAAGACTGAAAATTTCATTACAATCCCTTAATTACTTTTCCTATCCCTTCCTTTTATTGTTGGACGCATAATTAAAGAATAAATAAATTGAAGAAACAGACAAATCGACATGTGGTTAAAAATCCAAACAGTTTTTAGAGACAATATAATACGAAAGAACTACATTAAAAAACGTATTTTCAGTGACATTTTTCATAATTTATTTATATATAAGATGTTTATTATCTTGAAAGTCTTAATAATGAGTTAATTACTCCATTTTAAAGAGAGATCTCTGACATAAAGCCTGCGTGCCATCCAGTCATGTTGATACCCCAGGTGATGTTGCTAATCGACGATTGATTGACTCATGTTATGTGAGTTACAGTAAGGTCAGGTGAATCTAAGTTACTTTGATTTGTTTATACCCATTATATAATTCTATTCATTTGGGTGTGAACTTAGGTTTCTATGGTAACCGTTGTCATCGTAACCGTTGTTATTGTAACCGCGTTAAGTGTATAGCTCCTAGAGGTTTAAAATTTCTAAAATGCCAAAAGTTAAAATCCGTTGGGATAGGAATTCCGTAAAATCTGTTCTTAGTGGACGTCTACGTCACAAAAGAAGTAACTATGTACAATTTTAAGTTAATTGGACACATAGTTTCGGAGATGAGTCAGTGAGTGGAAAATCGCTTATATATATATATATGTATGTATGTATATATATATATATATATATATATATATATATATATATATATATATATATATAAATAAAATTTTCCTTTTTTAGTGAAGTGAAATCTATTTGGTTCAAAAGGATATTGATTTTATTTTCTATATTAGATTCAGTATCGTTTTAAGATGTTTTATGTAAGTAGGTATGTTTTAAATAAATATTATTATTCCAATGAATAAAATCAAAATTGTTTTTATTAATATATTACAATGAATAATAAATAAAAAGTATGTTAATATAAATCTACAAAAATGTTAGAATACTTAATATATTTAATATTTTTAATGAAATATTATTCAAGGTCATTTTGAAGTAATGAATAGATCAGTTTTCCTTATTATTAGAGTTACTAAGTTAAAATCACATGTAGTTTAGTTATATTTAACTGTTATAACTTTTCTATCGAGATATATTTTATTGTATCATAGTTTTATATTTTTATTGTAACTGGTTTCGCAAAACGTATTATCGTTTTTTAATATAGCCGTAAGCTCAGGTCATGCAAAGGATTATATTTTTTAAAACGAGATAAATAAAGTTTATTTTCGAATACACAATAAGTAGGTTGTTTGTTTGCACGCGGTTACCATGGCAACGATATCGAGGCATCTGCGGAACTCCGCGCGGTCGTGATTTGACTAGAGTTCAATGAACTATTTATTTTCTATTATAACGCTTCTGTTTTTTATGCTAATCAGCTATTAGAGTTAACTACTTAAATAAAACTCGTTTCTATTAGTTATTGGTTAGAATTAAAAACTAATTGGTGTCTATTTTTTTATAAAATTAAAGAGAACACATGGATGGTAGTATTTTTATTATTACGTCCTTATAAAGAGAATGCCACACAACTTTGCACGTATCATTTTATGGTAAACGATTCTCCCCCCTTTGACACACGGATTTTAATTATTTGTTTTCGCGGAAAATCTTGCGGCAAGAATACTCAGGGGGGTTTCGGAAACAAAGACAATAAACAGAATTCTAAACCAACGAGCCGTGAAAATTAACAAAACTGTGTTAATCCTCCCCTCAGCAATGAAGCTTGTCAATACCATTAAACCTAGCGTTAGATACTTCAAAATAATTTATTCGTGATTGGTCTAAGCATTAAAACTTTAGACACAAAATACAAAATAATAAGAGATTTTCAAAAGTCTGTTAAATCATTTGATTTATATATATATATATATATATATATATATATATATAAATAGTTTAAGCATTTTATAAACACTATAATGAATAATTACGCTTGTTCTTTTGCAATCATATTAATTGTAAATAATTTAATTGATCATCAATTAAAGGCCTTAGTCCTTAAATAATATTAAAATATGTATTTATATGATAATAATTTTATACAAAATTATATTATTCAAATTTTATTCATAATTCTATTATTTAATTAACATTATTAAGAAATATCTCACATAAAAACTATTTTAGTATATTATTAGATAAGCTATCCAACGCAAGATGGCGCTGTTATAAAGAAAATCCCGGTAAGGTATTTATTATAACAAAAAGAAACGTATGCTCAAATGTTTTTATTTTCTTAAATCTACAAGAAAGAATACATTAATTGAAATTGCTTTGATCCGAATGTAAATAATAGGAATTTGACATTTGTTAATAATATTGTAGCAGCGATAAAAGAAAAAAAAATCTGAAGACATAGGACTAGTTGTCAAAATTTCGTTACATTATTTTAATAAAAAAACATTTACCACAATATGTATATTTAAAATGATTTTTATTTTCACGACAGTATCCATTGTTTATATTTAAAATAATTAAAAAAATAAATAATCCTAGTAACAAAACATTAGGATAAAGCTCGGTACATACTCTTGTCACACTAATAATAAATGCGAGGACTATATTGGCACTATTATTACTATAATGCATCCAACCTTACATATACAGAGTGGAACGTTATTATTAACACTTATATATTATAATTTCACATAGAAATGCCAATATGATGTACGACACACTTGTATTGTAGAACTTAAAATGTTAGTGATGTTATTTTTTATTGGAACGAATATTTTTGAGACGATTTCTTTCATTCCCATTTGTTTGTATATTTAATGTATTCCAATTATCTTACTGACTAGGTACTCTATATAATATTAATTATAAGCAAATATTAGTATATTAAATTTAGTATACATAATATCTTAAAAAAGTTTACAATTATCTCGATAAACACAGACAGGTTCATACAAAAACATTTATTCAATAAAAACTGCGAGAAAATGAATATTTTATAAAGTCGTAAGTATATGGACTTAGTGCACACGATTTGATTCAAAGTTCACTTTTAATAGTGAAATTAATGACTTATTACTATAATAATTGTTTATAAAAAATAAATACTCGTTTATAATATAATTAAAGATTCCTTGCGCATTGGGTGGGTTTTTCATTAGATTGCCTTTTAATTTCTGTGTGAAGATAGAAAATGATTTAGAAATAATTATCGAAACGACTTAATCATAAAAGAATTGATACATTTTAAGAAGCCAAAGATTAAAGAGCTATATAGTATAAGTGAAGATTTGTTGTACATTTTTATAGGAGAGATAAATAAAAAAGACAACGACAATACAATCACTAGAAATGCAAAATTGTCGCTTGCGGAAGTACTAAAAGATGAATTTAGGATTCGAAGCGGGAGGATTCGAAACTTATAATAAAAATCTCACTGGAAACACTCTCTACCAGATCCCTCGCGTTGGTCTGGGGAGTACGACGGGCGGCGGCGGCAGCATGTCGAACTCCTCCACGATGGTCTTGGGATGCAGCGCGCTGATATTGTTGTTGAGGGTGTAAGTCCTGGCGTGGGTGCGCACGATGGCGTTCCGCGGTTCGTTGACAAGCCAGTCCTCGTCTCGCAGACGGTGCAGCTGTCGGTCTCGCAGCCGCTGCAGCCGCGACAGGTGGTACTTCACTTGCTGCGGACTCAGACCCGTCTTACCGGATTGGAGGACCTCCACGTTGTACTGGTAGGACTCTTGGGGTTTCAGCCGGTTCCATTGGTAACTGAAAATTATGACAAATTATGATGCAATTTCGCCATTGTATTATTAGGAATATTTAATCTTTTGTAACATATTTAATTAAATACCCCGGGAACGGCCTCTTCAGCCTCCTCTCTACATGCGGTCGCGATCTCTTCCTCAATTCGTTTGGTCGCAGTCCGTGCGCCTTGTTTCGGGTCGGATTCTTCTTCGGTCCCCGTCTGAGTGGACTCGGCCGAAGATCGTAGGATTTGGGATTTGATACCGGGTTTAAAGTGACTTCATTAATGCGGTTGTCATTAACCTCTCTGCTCACACTCGGCGCTGTTATTTCGTTGATCTTTCCCATTCGTTGGTACCGTCTCTGGAGTTCTTTCACTTTTGATTTGTGCACTTTCTTTATTTTGGTTTGACAAATAAACTGTCGCGGTTCAACGCAGCTCCTCGGTGCCCATCTGAATTTAAGAAATAAGGTTTTATTTATGCTAATAGTTTTGCTGTCACGTAATGTTTAAGGTTCATTAGAAAGAGAGACAGCGTGCCGACCGAGGCGCCATAGGTTTATAAGACACCGACAGAATTTTCTCATGTAATTTAATCGATTTTATCTGTTCATTATTAAAGGACACGACGTATACTCAATATATCTTAGTAGATATATGTATATATATAAAAAGGTATAATATTAATCGTTAGATTGAAAACAACTCCAGTAGTCAAGCTGTGGTAAGTTATGGCTTTAATACAGTTACAATGTGTCAATAGAATCTCTTCCCCACGACATTTGAAGCCAATTGACCTTAACCATATTTATTTCGTCCAATTGCGAAAAGGTGATGTAAGAACATCTGTTAGATATGAATACGAATTGAAGTGTAGTTCAACTGGTTTGACATTTAATTTACACTACACTTCCACGTACCTACTATTCATACACGATAGTAGTTTTATTGTTCATTGTTCGGAACATCTAAATGAGAAATGTCTAACTATGTCACTTTTAAAATTCTTAGTATTAATTATAATAATAATCGCCACTTTCAAGTTTGAATCACGAATTCGCTATTAAAATTATGGCACCGGTAGTTTGAAAACATGTATTTAAATAAGGACATTTATTTTTAACTTAAATTTGTTTAATAACTATATACATATAGTATTCGTATATTTATATCGTTCACATTATTATTTTATTTAAATGCTTGGCAACTTGGTACAAATATAGTTTTATAACAATTTTTTAACGCCATACTACGTTCTAAGGGCTCAAAATCTTTTTATTCTATACGTGAGTCTATCCCCTAATGGTTAAACTATTTTCCCATTAATCGGATTCCATTTTAATAAATCCATCTGCTCCAAAAGTTCCTGGATTAAGGGATTACATCACCCTACATATAAATTCCGGCGTGACGGTGAATATCGTTAAATTTTATATGAGTTTCGCAGTATCGTACTGGTCTTTGTTTAACAATCGTCAGCTTATAGTTTTATTTTAATATTTTCTTTGGCACAAACTAAAGGAACGAGCGTGTTTTAATTATATTAATAAAAGTCCAGCTTTTGTTTAGTGCTGCTGAAATATCCCTTTAATACAAGTAACATAATATCTGGCTACAATAATAATAATAAAAATATATATAAAATCTAATGTTTTGGTAATCTATAAAAGTCAGGTAGGGTGTCACCTAGACCGATTGTTGAGCTTACAAGGTCGACTTCTCTTCTAAGTTAAGCTTAGTTTTAGAAACTATAATTAACTGGTAAGATCGATCGCTAGATTGTGTTATTTACACCACATGTCGCTGTTTCGCTGAACGTGCTTTTATTGTAATACATTCCTAAGTTTAGGGTCGGCTGGATGCAGTCGCTGAACAGCCCCTCCGACCTTGACTCCTCTCCCCACACGTTTACAAATACACTTTGTTGCAGAATTGAATACTTCGCTTTTACTATAATGACAATTTGAGGATTTAAAAGAAGAATTTTATCAAATTCTCAATATTCATTCTTAATTTATTACAAAATGGAGAATAGAAAATGAATAATATCTCTCAAATAACTTGTTACCTGTAGAGTAGTTCTGGAGTCATAGCAATACATTGGAACTGTAATTGGGCAGGTGTCAGCTTTTTCATCTTGGAGAAGGATTGATAGTGCATCTGTCTCAGCTCGCCGCCCCACTTCCAGGCCTGGGCGGCCATGTCGTATATGCCGCCGATCCAACGACTCGCTTTGTCTGAAAAGTATTGATTTTTTTTGAAAAAACTTGTTTAAAAGTCTTTTCGAGTTCGCACAATAAAAATATTAAGAAATATTACATTTTAAACAACTATTAATAATTATAAAGTACAAAATAATACAAAATGCTAACCATTGATTGAAATTTTCAACAATTTAGAGTAAAGTTTTACATTAAAAGGTTTGCATATTATTCATAAACAACTTCTGAACTAAGTAGCAATAGTTACTTACCAACTTTTTGTTGATTGAGGTAGTTACGTAAGTTCCGGTCCTCCCACCGGGCGGGCACAGACAGGTTACTATCACGATCCTGTTATCAAAATAATAATCCATTAAAACGGTTAATTTTTTAAACTTAAATTATTTCAGACATGTGTTCTATAAATACATTAAATTTACACTATGCTTATGTTTTAAAAGTTTTAAATTAGTTTGTTTTCTTTCTTGTTACACCTTGAAGTGTCAAATTGTTTGATTAAAGTGACTGATGAATTAACACGCTGACCTATATTTGTTTTTTTCAACGAGAGATAACTAATTCAAATATAATAAAATCCTAATCATTTTAAATTGAATCTCATCTTATTTAAATCTCAAAGGATATTTCACTATTGTTATTTAGTGAGTATGTTTATCAATAATATTATGGGAGGAAAACTAGCACGCCTCAAAAATTTTGAATTGTTTTTTCTACTCTCAGATCCAACAATGGTCCGTTGTCATCTGATTTACGATGATAGGAGCGAGACCTACAACCGAAACTTTGTAGACAGAAACAAGAAACATTAACAACAAATCTATTATAATATATTATAGACAAAACATATTGTTTCTGAGATTCTACGAAGCTAATGGTGAAGTTATTTAAGTGTTTCCTGTTTTCACCTGCGGTTTAACATTGTTTATGGTAATTTCACATTTTAATAGAAAGTAACGACATGTTATTCGTTATAACCAATATATTTATATAGTGAGTGCAATTTGATAATAAAATGAGAACCAAAAGAAGATTAACTCTTAGTTGTTGTAAATTGTCTCCAATCAATACTTTATTTGCTCAGTTAAGTGTCCGTCTTACTTTATTAATACCAAACCAGTCAATTGAGTAAATTAACAGCAAATAACAATTGTATTGATGACTCACTGGAATTTATCTTCATCTTCAATATCATTAGTATTCGCACCATTTGTCATGATGTCATCAGGGACTCCCATTATTGGCAATTGTCCCACTTACCATCACTAGTAGTGGACTAGTATTGACCATTTCCAACTTCTTTGTTCCTATGCCGTTGACAACTCAATTACGACTATCGGTATTCTTGGAACACACTTTAGGGTCTAGTTATCTGCTTTTTAAATATGGACTTCATTGTTTATGACATAGAGTTGAAGTTAAAGTGTGGTTAAGTTTGTTTATTAATCTTTTTACTTGATTCAGCGTTGTAGAACACGGCAAAGCTTTCCTTTATATTGACTAAACGTGTCGCATTACGTGTGTGATGGTAATGGGTGTTAAGATGTTATTGTTTGTTACACACATTGGTCTAAGTATTCAATACACTGTCAACTAAAATTGTTAAATATATGATAAATTTTCAGTACTTTATGGTTAACTTTCTATTAATTCTCCTACATTTTATTTGCGTGCTTTTAAACATTTATTTATGTGGACATGTTTGTTATATTTTAAATAACAAAAGTATGTAGTTTTTTATTATTAACCTAAGGTACGTTTGTTGTGATTTTGATGTATTTAATTAATAAATATATAATATAATTTCCATTACGGAACTGATTTTATGAGTTTATATAATAAAGATATGTAAAATTGACAGTATCTTTGTGATAGTGATAGTAAACACAACCAAGAGACTTTAGCGTCATTTTTATCTCATTTATGACAATTTATGATTGTGAAAATTGATAAGCGTTTCTTAGAAGTGCATCAGTGCCAAGGACCAAACTTGATTAAGATAAGGAGTTATGTAGGTCTCTATGAAATGCTCACACAGATAATTTGAATTTATGAAAATCACAGCCTTTGCTAATATGAACGATTAAAGTTCAAAGGAGATCCATCCATCAGGTGAGTGAGAGGTTCCTGATGCCAGATGGGAGATTGATGTAGGTGTTAGACGGACGCACTATTCAAGAGATTATGGAAGAGATTTGAAATTAATATAACTACATACAGACAAGTTACGAAAGTTTATCTTATATATTGGAGATTGAAAATGTATTTATAAAATAATATGTAATATTATCTTAGAAGATTTTTAGAATAAGGAATATTGTAAGGTTGGATTATTTATCAATATTCTATTAAAAGATTTTGTAAGACTTCCCGAGTTCGGTCCTAGTTTTTTTAAATATTAAAGTTAATTAAAATACAAAAGTAAACGAAGTATTTTAAAGACATGATTATTTTTAGGAATTAATTAATGTCTAAATGTATTTTTAATATTCTAAGAATGATGTTACATTGTTCAAAGCGTCGTCACTAAGTATTATTGAAGATGTTTATATAGGAAAGGTAAATATCAATTTCTAAGATTAAATGACAGATATCATACTGTTACCACTGAGATGCTGTTCTCAGAAGATTAAAATGTTATTATTAAATCCTGTGTAGTTTCTAACCATTGTACATAGAGATAAACTGAATATGATTGGTGCCACCTGTTTCGCTATTTTGGGTTTCAAGGAAACTAGGCTAAGTTCAATAAATAATCTAGTAATTTTATTATAAAACTAGGCAGTAGATTAGATTTAGATTTAGACAAAAAATACAATGCGACATTAAAAAAAAGTTCTAAATACTTAAAGTATTATATATAGTATATGCTGTACCTTTAAAGTATTTTAAGAATATTAATGAAAATAAATCTTAATAATAAATCGGATAAATAGTTTGCTATATACAAACTAACAAACCTTGCCTCTGAACATTAGTATGGATGATACGAATGCATCCCACGTCCAATAATAGTGTAAATAACGATCTGTATCTGTTTCTTGTCTAACGAATCTATAGATTGAGATCCATGGTGTATACTTAGACACGACATCAATGCAATGAGCCGACTGCATTCAAGATCGAGATCATGACCTTATGAATCATGAATCAATGAATAACTGCATCAAAATAGACGTATCCATCGGTGATGCATGTTCTATTTATGAAAATAAATACAAATTGAATCCGGTAATAAATAGTTATAAAATACATGCGATAATTGAAAACATATGGCGTGTGCAAAAAGTTTTATGATTATTTGTGCTTTGATTTATTTATTTTATAATACTTTCATTCACCGAATATCTCTTACTTCAATAAAGAATAAAACATTTTAAACTCTACTTCATATATTTCTTTAAATTTTTATTATAACAGAAGCTTTTACGAGTACATTCGTGAAACTTGAAAAGTGGAGCTCAATATTTAGCTATAAATATATAGTCATATACAATATTGTTGATAATTATAACTGTTTAGTGTTTTTTATACTTTGTTAATTTAAAAATAAACAGCTAACCGCATGTTAGATCTAAAAGCGTTGTATCACTAAAGTTCTATTTAAACACCGTTTGTAAAAGAATATTGTTGGTTGAGTGACGTTCATTGTTTCGGGAAACGTTCGCGAAATGGCTGCAATAAAATGTATAATTAAACCTTGGCCCACTTTGTATGTGTTTAAGTTTTTTAGTCACTTAATATTTATGTGTTTTTAACGTAGGTATATATTTTATTTTGTCGTTTTATTGTTCAATAAATTTATATATTTACTTTTACTAACCGACGTTAAATAAAATATAAATCGTATTATACACAGTTAGAGCTGTGGGTCGAGGTGTGAGGTAACATGACACCATGTAGCTTGTATTGCTTGTATTCTAATAAGACATTATCATATTATATAACATTATTAAATAAATATTAGGTCATGAAAACCGAAAGCGATATAATATTTCGTTACGACAGACATTTTATATAAAGTAAAAGTTTTATTGATATTTTAAATTGCTTAATATAAATCATTCGAGGCACGCGAGTGCAGCTGAGAGTGAGATCAATTTAACACATTTTATAGCATTTCTTTGTAATTAAACAAGTTAGTTAAAATTTATCTTTATTTTTATTGATGTTATTACTTCATTGACTTATCTCTTATCTAATTGGCCATTAACGGCGGTATGATCAGCTGTATGACGAGCGAACGCAGAATGAGAAACAAAATATTTTGGCTGTTAAAAAAGACTTAAAACATCGAGGAAGTAATTTTTACTAATAGAATCATATATTTTATAAGATTTATGACTAAATTTAATTTAGTAAATAGAGCGGACAACTAACGGACATTAAAATGGAGTTTGAATTTTTAGTAAAACTACGCCCCTGATTAATAGGGCGTTAAAGAATTTATGAACTTTGAGTTACAAACACATGAGCAATGTTTTGAGGAAATATCAAAGACACAAAATAAGTGGATCAAACTATTTAATATTAATTAAATGAATAGTGAAGGAATTGTTTCCACATTGTTACTTAATCTATATTAATATTATAAAAAGGAAACTTTGTTAGTATGTTTGTAGCTCAAAAGCTAATAAACGGAATAAAAAAATCCTATATCTCTCAGAGGCTACCGTATCAACGAATAATATAGACATTGTATCCAAGAAATCGGAAACTTACGCGTGTGAAAGCGGTGTAAAATGGAGAAAAAACATCATTTACAGAAAGGAAACAAACAAAACAAATACTGAATACTCAGTAACACAAGATAATTTTATCACAAATGAAGCTGACGCCTGACGCCTGACTTAGACGCCTTCAATGGTGTTTAAAAAAAATAATCTCGAACAAAATAAGGCTATATAAGATGACCTATTTAGACATAAACTACAGGTAAAAGATTTTTAAGTTAGCAATAGCGTAAGAAGTTGGAAGCTGCATTAAGGAAAGCTAAAGGTTGCCAAGTTGGCGGACGCCTTGGATGCCTTCCAACGGTAAAGTTCAGCTTTACGGTTTCCACTGCAATTCAATTAATTTCTTACGTTACAGAATTTGATAAGAAATACCCATTCCGTTGTACAGAATGTTTCTTACTGTTCTTCTAATATCTCTTTAAGAACAACGAGTTTCTGTTTAATATAAGTAACACAACATACTTATTATTACAAACCTTTTAAACCTGACACAAAAGAATATTAAAAAAATATCTTGCGGGAAATAGCATATTATTTTCCCATATATCAGGTCGAGTTAAATGTTTCAGTGCCAAGTGGCGTCTGAAATGTTTTTTCATCACTATTAATAACGTGTTGAAATAATATTTGTTTTGTGCGAAAAAAAATGTACAAAAATGTGTTCATGATTCATCAAACATTATACCAATTGAGTTGTTCGGTAATAATTAAACAGTTTTTATTTGTCCTATATTTTAGACTGAGTTAATTTCTAGGAATTTCTAGTCGTGATCTGTCTACAGTAAGTAATATCGCGAGTGAATACACAGTATTTTATAAGTGAAAGTCGCGTGTTAACTAAAATAAATAGCTTTTCACGTGATCTAACTGGTTTACGATAGTAAATATACTGTAATGTTTTATAAGATATTAACTGTAAACACAAAATGAATTATTGAATTAAAAATGACGTAATTATAAAATAAACTTGCTTATTTACTTAAGCTATTTTATTTATTATAACTAAAATTTATTTTGAGAATTTAGTACTTGAAGTATCAACTGGTGTACTTAAAAATATCTTTAAAAAAGACTTGAGGACTAATAAACCAAAATATATATTACGTAAAAATGCGTTTTTTTTCGTATTTTTAAATTAATTTGAATATATATATATATGTTACATTAAGTAAATAAATATATTTGTTTATTATTGTAAGACTACTTGATCTCATCACTCACGAACATACATAAATAAATAGAAACTAAACATGATGTATCATGATCTTCAACTACGAGGGGACTAACATTATAAATGGAAAGTATGTCAGTTTGTTTGTTAGAATTTCATAATTAAATATATTATATATATATATATATATATATATATATATATTAAATATTTAAAATATGGAAAAAATAGCTTTCTGTGTGTCTTTGTGTGTCAAGATAGAGGAGGAAGTGAAAAATCAATGTTATTTAGGGAATTCACAATTTCTCAGGTTCTATGGAAATGGAAATGGAAATTTTTTTGGTAATAAATATTATAAAATTGTCTCTTTTGGGTTAAACAAACATTGATTTTAATATATATGAAATAAAAAACACATAAACAGTATATTTTGGAAATGAAACCTGGATTCGCTGGGCGCTAGTAAAACTATCAACGTCGGGCGACTCCCAAGTAAAAGCTAGTAGTTACATATATCAGAGTATTATGATGTAATTATTCAAACTAGAATGTCAACATAAATCTTAATAAAAGGGAACCTTGTCCCTTTAACCAGGTCAACGTTTTATTAATACCAAGGTTGTCAAAAATAGGGTGCTGTCAAAATAAATTGCTGTTTAACACGATCTATTAAACATTGTCGTACATCATTCGCCAAATTTTCGTTTAAGATGCCGTCAACTTCGGCGCCATTTTGTCGGTGACACTTAATCGTTTTAAAAAGTATATTAAAACAAAACGTTACAGGTATATTAAGAATATCAATGTGATTATGTATTATCCAATAATAAATATTATTATTTTTCTTTTGGTTGTATCTAAATAAGTTAGTGGACAAAAAAATAGGTGTGATTGTAATCTCTGTATACATTTACATACATTATTTATTTTGTAGGTATATACACTGTATTTAAAATATAACTTTAAGTTATATATTTTTTGTTGTTGCTCTTATATAAAATCGAAATTTTAGGCCTTTCACTTTGAATAAATCTGTCATTTCCAGAGGAAATTTAAAAAAAATTGACGGTTTCCGGATTCAGCGCGAGGCGAAAGACAAAGGCGTTGGTAGACGAAATTTATAACGAAGGTAGTAGGGAATAAAAAAATGTAAATGTATATTAAATAATCCAGGGTGTTTTAAAATTATAAAAAAACTAATCTATATCTAGAATTTATAGATGTATAATTACCAGTGACATAACACCGAAAAGGTATAAGAAATTCTGAAATATAAATTATTAATATGTCGAGGTTGGTATTACTGAACATTAAATTACTATTACTCATTATAAATCTTATAAATCTTGTCACGTTTAATTATGAGGTATGCCCTTATTATGTAAAGTTTATGAGGAAATAATGGCTATGTTTAATTTAACAAGTAATTAATACCAATATTAAAATATCATTTTTTTCCAATAATATATTCAGATAATTATATCGCTCCATTGTCTATGGTTTTGGTTGATGTTTATTTATTTATGGACATCTGTGGGAGCACAAGAAATGTAATTAATTTCTAAATTTAGAATATAATAAATTAAAACCAAGGACTCGGTCCAGTGTAAATAAAGTTACGCTATGATGCACTCAAGGGTCAATTAGCGTATACAAGTTAATTACAAACACAATTGTTGGAATGACTAATGACAGATTAATAAGTCTACCGCATTCGTTACTGATTGACTTAATCATTCAGAGTGATTGCGCTTTTCAATCATTCTTTCAATCTTCCATACCAAATTTATTATTGGGGTGAGCGTAAGCGAAGCTCTTAACCGTTTGAGAGACCTTTTTTTTGTGTTTAGTTGTCTCCAGAATGCGACGAGATAATTAGCTAAAAATTTTCTCATGTATGTTTGAGCCGAAAGCGGATGTTATAGCGAAAACAAATTGAAAAAATGTTTAGCCATTCAAAAGTTATTAAGAAAAGAAGAAAGGAGAGGGGCTCAGCTCAACACCCGCCGCGCACAGTTGGCGGATCCTAGTATCTATTCCATACTAAGATCTTTCTAAAAAACTTGCAATGGTCGTTGAATCGTTTAAAATCAGTAATTTACATTCAATGTTAAAATCTTTTTGAACGGAATTATTTAATCAATCATTCAATCGTTCATAATCTAAACAAAGTATTAATAATACTGCCTTTATTTTATAAGTAATTGTTTCCAATCGATTAGGTTTTTTGTATGAGTCAATGACCACATAATAGCTTGACAAACTTGAATTATCTTAAGACATAAGTGATAAGGCTGATCGATCGTGCGGGCGTTACTTAAAGTGCAACATTACTTGATGTATAGAGATACTTTTAAATAAATAAATTACTAATTAACAATTACTTCTTTTAACAACAATTGGTTGACAATTTGTTGACAAGTTGTCGACAATTTGTTACAGTAAATACAGGGCGTCGACAATCTTCAAATTTAATAATTATTTGTCAAAACTGACATTATTTGATAAAGACAGGATAGGAAAATTAAGTTTTTTTTTCATTTATAAATCTCAGCCACTTCATACAGAACTTAATTAAGAAAAACCTATTAAAAGATAATTTTAAGAATCTAACCTCGTAATATAATAAGAATTGAGTGACGCGTGTCTGTGTGTGGAATGTTATTTAGTTTCTTTAATTGGAATACAAATTGTATTTTGAATTATTAAATAATTAAATTTAAAAATAGATATGAATATACGGTTTTATTTAAAACGAACTCAAAATAGTGTATTTTTACGTTACAGATTAATATCTCAGTCGTTTTCTAAATAAATTAGGATTAAGAACTTATTATTGGCTTATGGTATCAAACAGGAACTACGTACAAGTAGGGGTAATCATGTATTATAATAACACACAAATAAAAAAAAATCTATTAAGCTGACAAAAATATCTTTTTTGCAGCTGATAGCTTACTTAATAAGGTACAGTCACGTGCAATGAAATGTATACACGGGCAGATTTTCAAATAAATATTAACGCAGAAAATTTAAAAAAAAAAAAACAAAAATGTATACATTATTGTGAGAAAGTCTGGTGGTTATATAGTATGAATTGTTAAGTGGCTACTTTTTTTTGAAATTTTCAGAGTGAATATTTATTTGAAAATCTGCCCGTGTATACTCTTCATTGCACGTGACTGTACATATACATCAAAATACAAGCGTTTGTTTTCAAATAGCGAAAATGGTGTTTATATCATGTATTCGATTAATACTCCGGAAATAATAATACGAAAAAAGTCATGGGAAACTAGTATTCAATACAATATTTTTTAATATAATAAACTTAACTATTTGTTGTAGTAAAATAGAAACTAGTTCTTATAAATGATTGAATGTGACATGACAGCGGCACTAATTGAACGTACAAGATGGTCGCCTCGCCATTGAGTATCCAGCTCAAGTTCATTGCTAACGCGTGATTACGAAATCTATTGTTATTTATCGACATTGTTGTATTTAAAAAACGTTTATATTTAATTGAATTTAATTGTATATTAATTTGTAAATAACACTATTTATTTGTTTTTGAATTTCAATAAAAATCTAATATTTTATAACATTTTTGTGATATATCGTAATCAAATCGTATAAATAAAAATGAAGTGTCTGCTTGTCCAAATTAACAGCTTTTCACTAAATGCATTTGAAAATATAAGGTAATATAAGCTGATATCTCATATTGCAAGGAGTAAAAAAACATATTCCTCGCGAGCAAAGTCGTGAGCAAAGCTAGTTGATAAATAAATTTGAAAAAACATTTCCGTAAATTTTGTTCCTTAATATTTTATACATAATTAATGAGACGTTGTCGGGGAGTTTTATAAAGTAATATTAAAAAATGTTTAGACATTTCTGTAACAAAAGAATAAAAGCAATACATTAAGAAAGTCAGTTGATTTATGATTTTCATTTAGAGTACATTTATAAAATTAATTTACATTTATATAATGAAATGAAAAATTTTTCATTTAATAACATAAAATGTTGTAATAGTAAAGAATAATTTCATTTTTGTGTAATAAAAATATATTTAAGAGAATAAATAGTTTTTAATTTTGATTTTGATGATGAAGGCTTTATGTGATATTAATAAAAATAATTATTTAGGTATAAAAATCTTATATTACTTTGTATGAGATATGGGAACATCCGTAATTACACGTAATTAAAAAAAATATCCTATTTTGTGCGTCAATTTTTTGGTGCTTTAAACTCAAGGTACGCCTTTTGTTTTTAAATGTATATATCATATTTTGAATTGACTCCTTTAAAAATTTTTATGTATTGTTATACATATAGCTTTTCTATTTATATTTAATTATATCATCTATATAACTTTCATGTCAAAATATATTTATAAATACCATTCAGCCTGCAACCTATATTATTTACTTTTAACTCTGAACTTCTAATATGACGTAATAATATCGCCTTGGTACACATCATTAAATTTAAATTGTCATCACGGGATGATATAAATTAAAAATAATTTGAACGCCAAGTGTGAAAGGTGACATCAAAGATGACGTGTCAATTAAAATATCAACGCCTTTATAAAGTTTTAGCGATTAATTAATTTATGGTGTCACTAAATTAAACTTGTTAGTATGTATGGGATACATATAAATTTGACGCCACTGAACTAATTTATTCAATTTGAAATGTGTGTATGTGTGTGTGTGTGTGTGTGTGTGTGTGTGTGTGTGTGTGTGTGTGTGTGTGTGTCTGTGTGTGTGTGTGCGTGTGTGTGTGTATTGTTATGTGTTACGTAAGTGTATATTGTTATTAACAAAAGACTAGATACTAGTGTAGATACCTAACTATTTCTTGGATTTTCTAGTTGGTTTTTATTGTTAGTTTGTTTTGAAGGTCTTTTTGCTATTAATTCGCTAATAACATATCTTTTAGCGGAAAGGGTGACTTTGAATTATCATAACTTGCCAAATAACAATTTTAAGTCGTTACATTCCAAAACAAATCCGTATTAGATTCATAAATCATAAGACATTTATTGATTTCAGTTATATGCATATTTATTAAGGGATTCAGAGAATATAAATTAATAAACTTGACCTTAATACATGGTTTCCTTGCCAAATGGGCTATAAAATGTTTTACAATTGTCTAAGAGATCACGGAGTGTACTGATCATCGTTTGGTGTAGGTTAGAAGTTGTTGGAGTACATTGCGACTTTTAAATACAAGTCACTTAGACTTGTTGAATGTAAACTTCAATGTAGATTGCTCATGAGACATCAAAGTTTAATAGGAACATATGATAGGTTTAAATAGATAACATGTCATGCCAATATAATCGGTCACAGCTTTGGCAACGTCGTCTAGATTTCTGGGAATCTCCAAAAATATTTACCCTATAACAATATTGAATGTTGTTTTTAGATTTTTATCAAGTGGTTTAAAGTCAGAAAATGATAATGCAAATAAGTACAAAATTGTACACTGTTTTGTCATTAGTTCTGTTAGGTATTTGTATACACATAATATACGTTTTCATATATATATATATATATATATATTAAGGAAAATGTAAAAAATATTTTCATAACCATTATAAATACAAAAGACGTAATTAAACTGAATGGTCTCTTAAGTAGGCTTTACACGAACTTTTGTTAACATCTCTCTTACGATTGTAAACACCATTCTTCCTATGGTAAACATATTTCTTACTGAGTATGACTTAAATGTTGGTATGTTTGTCGTTACGAATGTTAAGTCATGTTTTTACATGTTATTAAGTAATTGCTTATAATAATTTGCTTTAAGGTAAGTTCGTATTGAATTTTCAGTATCAGTAGGTTTAAAAAAATATTCGCACCTTTGGCTTTTTTAAAAAAAAAAAGACTATATTACTCAAAATATTAACATTACATCAAGTAACAAATATAACTAAACTTCAATAAAATCAAATAGACAAAGAGCTCCTAGAACTATAAACATTGAATAAAATCAAAGAGAATACAGCGAAATGCGAATTGAAATAGACTGACATTGACATTGATTTAAAGGTATTCTAAGAGCAAGCTTCGTACCAGTTCTAGAGGATGGTATCATCCCAGATGTAATTCACTCAACAGATTGATTGCAAAACGAAGAAAAGGAGATATCTTTATGTGCGTCATTTGATTTTAAATTAGCAAACCCGCCCCATCGATAGAAGTGTGTTATTTTAGCTTTCTTTGCCATGATCTTTGAACCTGTAACATTAATGATTATGTAGAGAGGGAAGCGTATTTTATAATTAAAAATGTCCTTATATCTTCGATTTCAAGACGATTTTAAAGACTATTTTCATTACAGCAACAAAACATTTACTAACAGACTACAACTACTGATATGTATACGAAAAATTTAGTAGCTATATTCGTATATCGCTGATATAATAAACCAATTTATTTCATAACCACATATTTGATTGGATTGATTGAAATATTTATTATAATCCAATAACCAATTTAGAACGAAACCTCCATATATAAAATTATATAACGGAACGCTGATATTATATGTATTTCTATTAATAGTGGACATGGAACGTTCAAATACTCTTGTATCTGGTTATAATTAGCTGTAGTTTTATGTAATGCGTAAGAAATATTACAGATAACCGTAGCTACATTGAAATATTATTTAAAGTATTGTTATAATGTATCGGATTCAAGAGCTTTTACGATATACTATACGATAAAAATTAAATTAATATGATTATATAGTTATTTATAGTTGTTGGTAACACTTTTTTTACCATGATATGTTGTCTCTTTATTTTTTATTTAGTTTATTTATTTAATCTTTACTGTACAATACAAATGAAATAAAAAAAAACGTTAGTGACGACATGTATAGAAAAAAATTGTACAATAGCGGTCGATCATATCGAATAATGGCCATCTCTTCCAGACGACCTTAGGGTTAGGAAAACTGCAAACACTCATTATAATAAACATATTTACCAATAGTTACACATAGATACATTTCAATAATACATAATATACATATGTATAATACATAACAAACAATACAATAAATATGATATATGTCTAATAAACAAAGGTAAACTATTTAGTTATCTATTCTCTATTTACATTATAAGGTTTCGAAGAAATCATGTCATATTGATTCATCGAGTATCTCTGCATATATTATTATCGTCTCGACAAAGATCTATTTGTAACTGCAGTGTTTAAATGAACCGAGAATACACATTTGTCAGGGATAGTTAGACATCATTTAGTTAAAATAACATTAATTCTACTTATTTTATTTCTATTGCACCTGTTATTTTATTCTAATTGTTATAAATATATACATATATATGTCTATATAATACTTAGTAAGGCTAAGTATTTGTAATAGTCCAATAAGAGTCAATCACGGTGTCAGACTTGGATTTATTGGAGGCACTTGATAGGGTCAAGTCAATACGAAAATAATTAACGATTAATTTTATCTGTCGAATGGGTCGCTTCTGAAGAATATTTTTAAATGCATTGGAGTGAAAGAGAAAAAAATGCATCTTACATATCGATTGGAAAGAGATGAATTTAACGATTTTTTTTTATTATACAGCGGTGCAATATGGGGCGATAAAGTTGAGGATTATACGATTCTGTAGTGTTTCAACACTTAATATTGTGTATGTTAGTCAGATTTAGTGTAAAAGTTATGTGTATTTGATTTTATGACTTCGTCGATGCAACCGTAATGACCGGGTTCGTTTAAAAAAAGATCGTATTAAAGAGGAAGAGATGATCTTTACACTTATTTAAATTTTAATTAAAGCTTAGAATGAAAATTTCTTCGCCATTCCGAACCGCCAATAGTCATTGTCATTCAAATGTCATTCTGGCAATTGAGCTATGTCAGCTCAAAGATGGAGTGGTCCAAAAAAACAATATTATTTTATCGAATACGATACGATAAAAAAAAAATATTTTAATTTTCAAAACAATTTTATATATATACCATATATTTCAAACATATAATAATATTTAGGATACTCAATCCTGTAGGTGTTTCTACACTATATAATTAGAATGTTTGCCAAATTAAAAGATTTCTCTTTTAATGTCTATCATAATTTTTGTTTCATGTCTTCCGTCTTAGTTTAAACTAACACAATTTATTGTTAACGTCAATAACAGTCTCAAATTTCAAGGCTGTCACTATTTCTGTTAGTCACTTTAAATGTGTGTGTGTATGCAAGTGGGATTTATATGTGTGTACATCTGTGCAAGCATGACTGACCTTGGTCATACCGCGATCCTCAAATGATACTCTGACCATTGGATGGTTTTGTCAGCAGTAGAAAATGATATCGGAATAATATTGTTTAATAAATATTTTTTTTAGTTAGTTTTGATCTAATAATCATACTAAATAAATACGAAATTATGTTGTTTTAAATTTTAGATAATTTTAAACTTAAAATGTTTCTTATTCATCATTTGTAATAACTAAGTATTATTATTTGTCATGTTGTCCATAGGCTGAAAACACGTTTAACAGTGTATTGCTTACATTTGAGATATTCTCGCTTGTTATCAGATATGCTCTGGTTTTAACTTAGATTATGAAATTACACATAATTCTGTTTATAGCTGTTATTTCTGTTATTACATATGTATAGAAACAAAAATGGTGGCAAATGGTTTGATTTAATAATAATAATACAAACAGTGCAAATTAATTTTTTTATTATATACAAGTATAAGGACTCTTATTGAAGGTTTTGGAGTTATGTGAATTATTATTATATTTAAATAGATATAAATAATTAAATAAGATACAATAAAATGTGCAGTTCAAACATGATTCACTGCACGTAGTCAATTTACTTAAGCTCAAAACACTTGTTCGTTTTATAGCCCATTGTTATTATGATATCATGATATTGTGCAAAATTACATAATATTTTATCAGTAACTTTTAACAAGATAAAAAATATCAGCTTATCCCTACACCTACTACTTGGTTTTAACTAAATTCTTTGTTTTTTTTAATACCGAATTTTCTGGTACCAGGGTATCATGAGTATAGAAGAGTATTCTCATTTTGTTGGTCTATTATATTAAGTAATGAAAGAAGTTACTTGTATTATTTTCGGGTCGGTTGTTAAATATATTTAAATAGGTCTTTCTAGGTTCTTTCAAGATAAAAAAATTACATCTACACCTACTACTTGGTTTTTACTAAATTCTTTGTTTTTTTTTAAATAATGAACTTTCTGGTACCAGGGTATCATGAGTATGGAAGAGTAACTTCTCGTTTTGTTGGTCTATACATTATATTACGTAATTAAAGAAGTTACTTGTATTATTTTCGGGTCGGTTGTTAAATATTTTTAAATAGGTCTTTCTAGGTTCTAACAAGATAAAAAAATGAACTTATCCATCTACACCTCTACTTGGTTTTTACTAAATTTGATTTTTTTAAATACTGAATTTCCATTTCTGGTACCAGGGTATCATGAGTATAGAAGAATATTCTCATTTTGTTGGTCTATTATATTAAGTAATGAATGAAGTTACTTGTATTATTTTCGGGACGGTTGTTAAATATTTTTAAATAAGTCTTTCTAGGTTCTAACAAGATAAAAAAATGAGCTTATCATCTACACCTACTACTTGGTTTTTACTAAATTCTTTATTTTTTTTAATAACCGAATATTCTGGTACCAGGGTATCATGAGTATAGAAGAGTAACTATCGACAGTTTGTTGGTTATTATATTAAGTAATGAAAGAAGTTACTTGTATTATTTTCGGGTCGGTTGTTAAATATTTTTAAATAGGTCTTTCTAAGTTCTAACAAGATAAAAAAATTAGCTTATCCATCTACACCTTCTACTTAGTTTTTACTAAATTCTTTGTTTTTTTTTAACCGAAATTCCATTTCTGGTACCAAGATGTCATGAATATAGAAGAGTAACTATTCTCATTTTGTTGGTCTATACATTATATTAAGTAATGAAAGAAGTTACTTGTATTATTTTCGGGTCGGTTGTTAAATATATTTAAATAGGTCTTTATAAACATACAGTACGTCATGGTGTATGGTTATCTGTGTCATGGTTATTATTATAATATTTTCGTCATTGTCAATATATAAACATAGAAATACAATTTATATAAGGTTCACTCTAGTGTTAGAGGCTTATTATTCGTTCAATGAGTATCTCTATTGACCAAATAAGTCATTATTAAATTGTATGGGTTATATATTTTATATTAATAAAAATAATTGTTTAGATTAATGTTATATTATTTATCAAGTATTAATTGAACAGTAATGTATAGAATTTTTAATGGTAAAATCAAAATAATCTCTCTTGAACCATAAAGTATAAAAAAATTTATGGTAAAACCAAAGAAGCTCTCTCTCTCTCTCTCTCTCTCTCTCTGCTCTCTGCTCTCTCGGTATTATCTCTCGGTGCTTGGGATGTTATCAGAAAAGGAAAGTAGCTTATTAATCAATTTAACTTAAATAAAATCCATCACTGCTTCCTGCGGAAGGACAAACAGGCCACATATATATTATGTAGTCATGATTAAACGATTTTTGAAATGTTTAATTTAAGGTATTTTAAGGTATATTACGAGCTTTTACATGTTCATGCGCTCGTATTCTTAATGCAATGTTTTGTTTTACAAACATTTTGACTAGTGAAGGCCGACTTTGAGTTACTGGCTCCAAAATAGTTGTGGATAATCATTTATGCAAAATGCCACTAAATCTATTAGCACAAGTATAATTTTGCTAGTTCGAAGCTATAAATATATATTCAACATATTTCATACAGTTTTTGGATGAGGATTTCTCTTATATAGTTCTTTGGTCATAACTACTAATGTTTCGTGATATGAAAATAAAAATTAAGAGAAAAAAGTCAGGCGAAATATCGAAAGTAAAAGTGCAAATGAAATCGAAATCTATCAAATTGATTAGTAATTAAATATTAACGTCAAACCAGATTAAGTATAAGTCTTTCAATTAAACATCCGAAATAACTAGAGCTGTCTACTCTTGAATTATGTAGAGGCACCAGTTGTTTTTTACTCTGGTCGTATTTTACTTTTGTCTACGAAACCTATTTTGCGTGTGACAGACAAATCCAAAGTGACTTGTCACCTGCCACCACTATGGCTTTCACAGCGGTTCCAAGTATCGCTTGGAAATAGATGAGTAAAAATAAACATAAATTATTCATAGAAACTCCATTAGTTTCCAGTCGTGCTTTCCAAGTTTATTGCCTATAGGATATATAAGCTTTAATTCCAGAGTATCGGTAAAGTTAGATGTATTTTCATATGATTTATAAGGTAATATAATATATAAAGCCTCCATCAACAAACAGGAATAAAAATGATCTATATCTATTGATCTATATATATTCTGTAGAATTTTTCGATTATTATAACTTTTGAATGAATTACAGATCAAGCTATATATAGGGACATGTAAAGTCTGTATCGTAAATAGTATTATATATAGATTTGGTCCATATAATCCCACGTCACAGCATCCCACATCGGATCGAAAAAGCTGTGACGAACTCCAATTTCGTAATTTCGTACGTGACGCAAAATCAAATATACAACAAACCTGCAAGCGTCGTTTGAGTCATCGATACTATAAAGTTTATGAGTCTTCCGGTTGTTTGTGGGTCGTAAAATAATAGTAAGATTCTGATTTATAATTATAAAAACAAATATGTGCAATTTATATATCAGCGATTCTCTGGAAGAAACTAACTTAAAAAAGTTTTTCTGTGTTCTATTTGGATGACTAGGTATAAGTATTAAGATATAATATAAAAAAGATATAGATATAAGATAGATAGTAGATTATTAGTTATATGAAGAAACAACTTTTAATACACCCTTTTTAAGTGTAACTTCCAAAAATTATAGTTGAATTTTCATTTTGCATACACCATTGTCATAATATGTCGCAACAAAATTTTCATTCTTCTATTCTCAACATTTATTCTATCTATAAATCAATCTACTTCAAATATAAATACAAATGAAATATTCAATTTTATTTTTCTTAAAAGTGTTATATAAATACGCGTCCTAATTATTTAACCTTGAAACATTACAATGGATACTTTAGTTCTCAATACAACTGGTAACACAAAAATATACAGATCATTCATATTTTTAAGATAAATAATTTGTTCTAATATAAGGTTGCTTATACATTACATGTGAAAATTTTATTTTAACTTAAATATTTTATTTTATTTATTTATATATTTGATTCCTTACCAGTGATCGCTTGTGTACGTCAAATGGAAGTGACAGGAGGTCCTATTTTGATATCGTATGTATCAAAATAAGCCCTTCTGTAAAGACACTCTCCAACTTAAAATAAGGTTACGTGGGTTCCAAACGCGCCCTGGTCTGAGAAGAACCACACAACAAACTCAGCCGGGTTTTTTTTTATTGTGATCACTGTTTCACAAACGTCAATATATTATAATATTAATTTGTATTAATTATATTTAATATAGTAATAATTTACAGGAGATAATGGATTCCTCGTATTTATTACTTTTTTATTTTATAACGGAATTGACATTTGTTTTTATGTTGAGATATTTGCATTTTATTTTATATATATATTTATTTTCTTGAAATGTTATAAAAACACGTTAGTCGTGCTTATTAATATTATTAATAAAAATTTTATGATTTAAATATAAATCATTTATATTTCCACCGCAGTTTATTTAATTTTAAAATGACTAACTCTTACGAGACTACTTATTTTTTGATACATTGAAGCCAATCTATTAATTTTATTAATTACACGTATATTTATATTAAAATATATAAACCAACACACTTCATACAAAGTATTAAACTAATATTATTATAAAACATGTGTAAACATGTACAAATATAAATTTGAAGTATTATATTCCAAGAACGAGGACAATACCCAATTAAGATTTATAAGAAGTCTAATCAGATTCTAATTCCGTCCTTCGTAAGGTCATATACATTGCATGTGACGTGCATTGTAATATATAAACTAACAATGTTAAATAAAATAACATATGTAACATTATTAAATATGTTATAACATTAAATGTTATATATATAAAGAATGTTAGTGTGTTATGACCTTATTATATTTATAGGTCAGTGTTGATTTACGGTGTTATAATACAATGTAGCATATGTTCGATTTGTTTTATTTAATTTGTATCACGAGATTATTTCTCTCTGTAACATAGTAACAGTTAAGATGACGGTCAGTGTTGCTAAATATTTAACATTCACCGAATTCCTTTGAAATATTTGAAGTCTTGCTAAAGAATGTAAATAATATAAAAATATATTATTTTTAGTCTTAAATAGTAATAGTAAATTATGAACAAATACGATTTATAAATAGATTTTTTAAACTTAAAATAAATGAGATTGATGTTGGGAGAGGGAGGGAAAAATAGGGGAGGAGTGGCAAGGAGTGGGCATCTTGACCTCTTTTCATAAAAAACACATATATAGTTATTTCAGATTATCTCGTGACATATCGAACATAATGAATCCTATCCCTTTTAAGTCAGTCAGTATGAAGTTGCATTTCATTTGCCCCAGGTGGATTCTATCAGTCTTGGTGTCTACTAAGTGTTTAAATGAGTCAGCTGACAGACTGAAGTAGAAAAGGTTAAACGATTAAAAGATAAATATCATCAGCATTAAGGAAATATCTCTTATTTGGAAAAATATGCCAAGTAGGTTTAATTTTTTTTTTTTAAACTATTCAAACTGAACAATTATGTCTAGGAATAATAATAATGTTACTGTATCATTTTTCACTAGTCCTGGCTCTATTGTTATATGCCAAAAGTTTAATTTAATAAATATAAGCTTTTTCTATTAAAATATTAGGTTTATTGAAAACAAATTAATTAGTTCAGCTTTAATAAGGTCTTTCAACAAAGCTTTAAAGTTTCTATACCATATGTAACTTAATATTAAGAAGGTGTCTTTTTGGAGAGGCTTTATGATTCTACAAACAGCCTCTAAGGCTGTCGAACTATCTTCATTATATAAAATAGAAATTAGAAGAATGTAGTAATCTTTTAAAATCAAATAACAAAAACGCACTTCATTAATTCAAAGATTTTTTTCTGTTTAATATGTAAAACGTTTATTTAATATTATAATTGTTTCTTAAAATATCACATTTAACTAAAATTATTGTTTTATTTAAATAATTGTCGAGGAACTGGATTTTTATTATCCTATTATGCAATGTTAGAGAAGAATAACATATTTGTCGTATAAAGTCTCACCTAAAGTCTAGACAAAAATAATCATATAGAATATCTTATAGATCTAAATTTGAGAGATTGAATATTTTTAAATAATAAATTGATTATTTTCTATTCCGAATAAATAAACATTCCAGCGTGCTCTCGTGCAGCTCCCACGCGCTTGCACGGTGGTCTATTTATTTTAAGCTATCTTACTAATCTTACTATTTTTCTGTGTTTTTTTTAATCGGACTTGAATGTTTTAGATTCTTTAATAATATGGTACAAAAAATGTCCTTTTAAAACTATAGGGTAATAATTCTAATGGGAGTCAAGGTCCTGATGATTATTGGTTTCCGTTTGACATCAGCGACCTTAGTTTTCTAGTAACAAGAAAGTATTGTGGAAAATACTGCAAATGGGAAGGAAGTTCTCTTTCATAAAAAATAAAAATAATTTTATTTTGCAAAAGGTTAGCTTGTCTATAATATAATATAGTTATTGACTAAATATTCCGGTTCTATATTTAAATAATCCATGTCATATCATTTCTGCGAAGGCACTTAAGTGTCAACGAATTGTAATAAACCGTAAGAGTTACGATAGCTGACTTTGTTTACTGGCTTTGCAGTTAAAAACCTTGAGCCACCGGCTCCGAGAAAACCACAAGATAAATTTATATTCTAGATTCAGCTTACAGCTTATAGATGACGTCACCGTTTTTATATATATAGATTAAGTTATTTAGCACCACCGTTATTCAGATCACATTTCGCTCGACACACCCAAAGCAAGACATTACTGATTTCCATAAGAATACATACGCGTCGCGACCTCGAAACTGTAATGTCATGCAAATCCCTCATTACACGCTTCTTTAAAGTATTTATTGAATAGAGGAATTTGAACTTTATTATTTATATCTTAGAGGTTATTGATACAGAATGAATTTTTATAAGTAAAGATATGAATGAAAAAAGCCTTTTTGATTTTTTTATTGCAAAGAACAGGTACGTTTTTATTTAGAATTGTCTGTGAATGACGTAAGATATAAGTATCGTGTGAGGTAAATAGCTAAAAGGACAAATTGTTTAGCGTTTGTAAATGTGTTGTCGTATTAAGGTTCTATGTGAAAAGAGATGACACTTATGTACAATAAGTCCTTAAACATGCGGGTATTTTATTAGTAAAGTAAATTCAGTATCTTTTCCTCATTAAATTTCAAATATAGAAGGCCTAAGTCTTGAAAGCTCAAGTTTAAAAGTATTTAAGATATCTAAACTAGCAAAGAGTATTTAATGTTGAGTTAAAAACTAATTGAGTTACTCCTGTTCCCACCATATCTACACAATTGTAACAATGTCTCGCTCTATAATTAACGACATGTTGCTTTTTTATGAAACACACATTTTAAATAACATTTTATTGGCGCTAAATATTTAATGGCCGCTGAGTTTTTAATTGCGTATTGTTCTCTAATAGTATTGTTTTGAGTAACGCCTACAATTTAAGTAATATATAGAAATTAATAGCTCAGTTTAAGAAGATAAAATACTTATATAACATTATTATTATATATACTTTAAACCGTAGTTGTAAAATAAACCTATTTGGAGATCATAATGTTAAGGACATTCCACTTAAAGTTTAGCACTGGTAATAAATTCTAATCAGTCTGATAGCTCCTACGTTATACTAAACGAATTACTCGGAAAAAGGCCTTGTAGACACAATTAGGGCAATATTTATTTATATACGTGATAACGACCACATTACACTCATTAAATATTGATATATTTACACTAATATTACACGTATCCGAATGTAGCACTTACTCGAATACTGTAACACTTAGAATGGATAAGCAGTCTCGCTAGATTTCGCACAATCCAATCAGTTTGTAATTCATCAAACACTTTTATTTATTTTTTTTTACAAAAAAACTTCATAAATATATACTTTATTTTGCTTAAGTAACAAATTCATACCTTGCAGAAGAAAAGCGCAGAATGCCACGTGGCTTTGTCTTCACTGAAGAAGTAGCAGCTGTGTCCGAGCCTGATGAACTGTGGCGGACACACGTACGACATGCTGTGATTCTTTGCGTCAACACCATTACCTAAAACACACATTATATATATAATATAAAATAAACAGACATAAAAATAATTTACAAATCAATACAATGTTTGTAATTGAATTAGCATATGTCAAGAGTTAATTGATATAATTAGCAGTCATTGATTTTTTAAATAACAGTAATGGAATATTCAGACCTTAGGGTTGCATGTATAATTTAAGGTAGGTGTAGTTATGTTTACACCACGTCTAGTCTTCGCCTATCGTAAAGTCTAGACGTGAAGTGAATACAAAATATGTCATTATATTTTATTTTTTTTGTGACCTCAATAAGTAACGGATGAATCACAATGACATCATTTTATTTTCACTTATGACTCATAATATATTCATAAATTTATATATATTGTATTGACAAAAATTTAAGGCAGCTCGGATACTGTTGAATTGAGCTTTTCAGTTTATAAAATGTGCACCATTAGATAGTTTCAAACAAATAATGGTCAAGGCTATCAATTAAAGACTAGTAGATTAGTTGACAGCAGTCAAGGGTCATGACTGACTTGGTATGTTTATTGGTTACATTATAGAAAACATTATTTGAGCTATAAAAATTTTATACCAATTAGGTATTTATCGACGACGACTTAATCTAATGATGTTATAAAATATGCAATCGTAAAATGTTATGTTTGGGTGTGGTTACATTTATGATTTGTTTTGCATTACAACACATTAAAATTAAAGAAATGTTGTATGAAGTATTTTTTCAAATAAAATGAAATGTTATGACGAATATGATGTCATCACTCAATATTTAATAAGTACGGATAAAAAGTTTCATTCAAAAGAAACAAAACTAATTTTCCTGGATATAAAATTTTATATAATCGAATATATTTAATTTGGTAATCAATATTATGATTATTTAACAACTTCTGAAGTATTTTTTTATCTCTAAATTTGGAACGCGTTTATTATATTTCAAACTTTGATCTTATTTATCCGTTTAAAATTTTTACTTAGATATTATTATATTAATGTAAGGGAGGTTTAAGAAAACAGGATTACAGTGCGTGTATTGAAAAGTGGTATTGACGCCCTGAAGAAAATATTCCATATATTCTTTGTGGAAGCGAAAAAATCGTAGCGTTCGCACTACGTTAAAAATATACAGGATTAATATTAAAATAAAACACTTTGCTCTATCAAATCTGTAAAATGGTAAAAGTGTTCGCGCTTATTGAAGATACCAAAGTTGTTGGAAACACGTGACGCAGTCATCAGCCTCGTTTGGTTTAGTCGGGGATATCTTGACAGGGCATGTTATCAGAAGAGTGTTAGATATGGAAGTGGAGGCATACACAGGTAGACGACGACCGGAAAAAAGATGGATGGACTGCGTGAAAGACGGTTTGGAAAAGAAGGGAGTGTACAGAGACAAATATTACGGATTGTGGTAAAAAAATTGTACTGCGCCGACTCTAAAATTGACATAAAGACAGGGAGATATAATCTTGACAAAGCTTCATTTTGGTAAAAAGAGTACAAGCAAAATGCATCAAGATACTGTCCTGAATCGTGATGTGAAACCCCAAGTGTTATTACACTTCTTAATATAATAATAGAAATAATACTAATAACAAATAATAATGACACACCAAAATCTCTTAAGAAATCTCTGGCTCATGTAGTGCATAAACACATAGACTTATGGGCAGACAGATTAAAGGCTTATGTCAAAGCCAAAGTTGGTCATCTCGAATATATAATAATACATAATTTATATTTTGAAGAGAATAAAAACCTTATAAACAAAAAAAGTGTTTTAATTCATACCCAAAATTAAGCAGAACCACAAAATAACATGTTTATAAATTAAATATAAATATTATAAAAAAAACTTCAACATAAACAGTATTCAAACCTAGGACATCTGGATAACCTTACCGTATGGAACTGATGATTTTTACATTATATATTATAAAAAAATATTATAAATAATTTAACTTACAATTGGACCAGAACAATATGAAGATTACCGCCGCAACAGTTGTCAACGTTCTTCTCTCCAGCGCTTCCATTGTAATCTCTGAATACGATTTCACTTTTTTAATAATTTATCACAAGAACCACTGTATACAACACTGTATTAGTAAATCAAGTCATAGTTACTTCAAATCGGTGTCACAAAAAAATTTAATAACAATTCGAACAGCGTTGTTGTTCCTGAAACAAAATAAAAAATACATAAGTGATTTGGAATGATGTTGCATTGTAATAATTGAAATAAACGACATACATCTATGTCATGAAATATGATTTCCAAGAAGTTTTAATTTGAAAGCAGTTGGAAACAATAAATCATTTCCGTCCACGTATTTAGGTCACTTTAGAAAGTTATGCCATAGGAGAAATCTAGATTTAAACCGTAAAAGTGTCTTAATGTCGATCATAAAGTTGATTATTACGGCTACGGTATGCAGATTGCGTTTATTGTTTTACAGAATAATATAAACTTAAGTGAATATGTTATGAAAAATACGAAAAAATTACTGAATAATATTTCTACACTTGAACTAATACTCTTATAATTTCTTTAATTCTTTTAAATATCAGCAAGGTTCAAATTACTATTTAAAATTATTTGTGTGTGGCTATTTAATAAGGTTTTTGTATACTGATAAAGGTTACACTGATGTACCATGCACTGGTCCACGGCTAACTTCATATCAGCGGTGCTTGAAATTTCAATTTCCGCCTGCTTTGTAGTCACCGCGCTAACCCAGATACAAACGGGTCAGTACTAAAATACTAGTATATGTGTTTAAAAATGTTTTAAACCCAGTTAAAAACGTCCAAATCCACGTTCATGTTTTTCCTTTCAAAATAAGAAAAGATAACCGAAATAAAAAAATATTTTTATTCAAAAAATTATTATTATTTAAAAAATATGAAAATCTCGTTTAAGTGTAATTTTAGGTCGCTATGCAAATTTTTATTATAGTAAAAATATTAATAATTTTTATACATATTATGATTTTTACATAATGGAAAAAAAAATCCTTTGATTAATACTATTTTGAAATCTATTTATCTAGAAGACAACACCAATAATAAAGACGTGAAATATCCAACTCAAAATTATATATTTTTAAACCCTTTGTTATTGCGATTATTATATATAGTTTAGTTATTTATTTAAAATGTGTAATTTATTTTAAGATAACCGACATTATAAAATACAAGCTTTAAGATAAATATTTAAATAAGCACCCTCTGATCATAACCAATTGAGTAAAAGCAACAAATGTACATTCCAGTTTTCTCATCACTTGTGTCGCCGGCGCCTCACTAATGGTGTAGATGAGTCGCAACGTGATATCGTGACCACAATCCGCCACAATCCAACAGGCAGCCACGTGAACTCACCCGTTCTGAGTTGGTGCTTTTTGTACAATCATATATTCTATCATTTCATTCCATATTGTTTGATATTGTGGTCAGTTTTATTGCTTTCATATGGTATGCAATATGTTAATATGTTTTTATATCCCATCTCAACATATATGTACAAAATATATTTTTATTATTTTATAAAAGCTCATTCTGTGGTCTGTTCACGTTTAAGCTTTATAATCTGTGGTTAAAACTTAATATTATTCACTGAAGTGTTCCGTATCATTTTTCATTAAAATCTTACGCAGAAGTGTATTGAAGACAAAGCTCGAGTGCGGTCGCAGGACGCACACGTCTAGATAAGTCTGTTTGATAATGTAGTTCAAGATAACGTTTTATTAATTTAACGCGATTATTCTTGGAAATAATAACTATATTAAACGATAAACCTAATAAATACTAATAAAATAACTCATTTATTACATATAATGATGTTTTATGTACATATTAATCTCAAGTAACATCTTCAAGTATGTATCGGGTTTACTTTCAAAACTAGGAAATGCAACGTGCAATTCCTTGGCTTTTGTAAATCTACCTTTATTAGTTATATGTTAAAGACGTTATTGCTGTGCACGAAAAGCCGCACTCGAGAATCCAGATGAACACTTGAGTGATCACGAAGAGATGGGCTTTTTATCTACCTTGTGGTTTCTGTATGGAACTTGTTACGGAAGATATGTTCGAGGCATTACTTGTTATTATTATTTCTTATTGTTATTATCTTGCTTTACAATTATATTGAATCGCAATAGCAATGTTCTATCTTAAAATTGTGCTGGAATTTATCGATTTTATATATCTTGGTTTATTATTGTAATTAATTCTGATGCGTTTGTGTAAGGTTGGTGTTTTTTACGGACGCCATTACGCCGGTATTTCTGTCCGTCTTGTTACTGGGTTCGAATATTTGTTGACCTTCGAGGGCTTTGTGTGGGATCTCGAGTTTTATTTTAGTTGGTGTCATAAATTGTGATACATCCCTGCGTAGATTAATGGTGGTATAGAGAGATTAAAATGAAGGTGATGC
Source organism: Melinaea menophilus ssp. n. AW-2005 (assembly GCA_918358695.1). Taxonomy (NCBI): domain Eukaryota; kingdom Metazoa; phylum Arthropoda; class Insecta; order Lepidoptera; family Nymphalidae; genus Melinaea; species Melinaea menophilus. Next base: position 5,719,321 of record OU911057.1, on the reverse strand, counting down.
GAAGATATTGACGAAGCCTGTTTGATTTATTTTAAATCTAAAAGAAATATTAAATATTGTACCAATATTTGTTACTTCACAAAACTATTATTTAAACTTACTTATAAATTATAATCAATCAACCAATCAATCAATCCTCTTAATCAAAGTTGTTATACAATAAAATGTAACACTTGTATTGTTTATAAAAGATCTGTCATTAAAGTAGTCTGTATGAGTTATGAAGGTTGATATTATAAACCTTACATCATCGTCCATCTTGTTATTTCACACAAAGTTCATACACTTGAATGTATAATGTATGAGGTATTTTTGTATATCGTTCATAATTAGTGATGTAATAATGTATATATATATTATATGTATTAAAAGCCAGTGGTTCCGTTATAATACTGTACAAAAGTTGATTCCAGTTTATTCTGTTGGTTTGTTGAAACCAATTATTTTCCTCTGAGATAATGGAAGAGACATAAAATATGAATTCTGAAGATAAAATTATAGTTTTATATGTCAGTCGATATCTATCGTCTGTTAATCGATAAATGCAATATTTTAAAGAGTGTTTATTAAGTTTTTTCTAGATTTCTCCATAACTTTCTTTGAATCGTGCTAAATCTTAGCATGCATGGCTTTGAGAAAAACTTTTAATAATATGAACAAGTTTTATAAGATGGAAAGAATCCCGAATAAATTGATAGCTTTCACCTCGGGCACTCGTTAAAATAAAGGACGGATGTATTCGCATACTTTGTCTGAAAAATGGGTACAAGGTACGACGCGAGATAAATTGGACTGTTAAGATGCAATACGGTTCAGGGAGTTGAATTATCTTTTTAAACAACTTGGGTATTTATTTAAAGAAAGCTAAGGTCTATTATTGCATAGTTAATTTTTAATAAATGAGCTTGTCGATCTATGTACTTCCATATGATAATCAAAATTGTCATATTTTTTTTTACGCTGGTGAATATTTAAATTTTTAAAACAAATCAATGTACTGATTTGTACTGTTAAGCCTAAAGTGTAAGCAAAATACTATTTTCATTGTAGAATTGAACCTTTCCAAGTTATCTTTATTTTGTTATAAAGAAAACTTGGAAAGAAAACTGCATATAAATGCAGTTACATTTTGACCAAAATGCAAAAACCACATTTATGAATATTATCGACCTCTTAAATGAACATCTCAATTCATTGATTAAACTCGACGTTAATATTGCACAGACAAACAAAAAGTTGTAATAATTAAGAGAAATTTCACCTCGTGACCACCCGGTGTGAGTTTGCACGGAGTATTTATTTTGTTTCGTTTGCAATTCTTTCTCAAGTACCTACAAGCCAAGCGACGCTCGGCTTTCAATTGTCAAGTGATGTCGGTGAACTTCAAAGGTAATATTTGGGACATTGTGTAAGTGTGTGTTGAAAGTGTGTAGCGACTTAAATTCGACATTTTTATTATGTGTCTATATATATTAACAGGAAGAGAATGATGGTGAGGTATTTTTAAAATAGAAATTTAGCAGCAAGAGAAGATATTCATGAATAGTAGAAATGGAATGTGGGGATGGGCTCATCGTCGTGGGATCTTAAAACTAAATCGTGCTGGCGGCAAATTCTCGCACAGCATAGAAGTAAATATATACAGTGTACAGGGAATACTGATTTGTTTTTACTTGTACCGACGTCGGTCCCAGCTCTCGGATTGAGAAGATATAATTTTATCTCATTCAATGATTCGACGTAAACCGGTTTGGAGGACCAGGTGGTAAGTGCTCCATTAAAAAACGACTAACATTTTGAATTTCTTTACCATCCAGGCATATTATTCGTTATCTTCCACTAAGTATATATCATCAATGATCATTATATTTCCTACAAGAAGTATATTCATAAAACAAATGAAGTAACACAAAAATACAGTTATTTAAATAATATTTTTGCAAACAAGACCGAACAAACAGATTCTAATAAACTTCCACGAACTTCAAAGATCACTAATGAAGATAGATAAGGATAGTAATAAAATTGTATTTAAATATAGCCCTTATTGTGATAGACATAAAAACTAAGAGATAAGATAGATAAGGTCACTTACGACAGCGGCGCTTCAAAGAGATCGAAGCTAGTTGTGATCTGATTGGTTTGTTTATTAATGTAATCACTATAGCAGAAGCCCTCATTCGAAGGATGCACTGACATACATAACATTAATAATAATTTGACATCATATTATATAATAACCTCTTTAAATAAATAAAGTGTAAATATTGATTTTAATTTGAAGTGTATTTTACTATCTTGAGATATCAAAAATATTTGTATTGTAGTGATTTTCTAGCAACAAATTATAATAGAAAATAGAAATGGCCCCACCTTTCCTTCTAAACCGTTTCTTTTATAACTTTTAAATAAATGTATTACATTACAATACGTAACAAATCGATTTCGTGGCTTTGTTAAGATCTTTAAATATTATATAATATTTCACGAAAATCTCGTTCCCGTGAAGGCCAGTGCCTGGTAATGACCTTCGGTACAGAATTCCTTATCTCATACTAAAGTGTTTAGATAATGTGATAAAATTTGCATTGAAAATAATATTCGTGTTCTGATAAGTTATCATGAAGTCTTTTTTTTTTACAATTTTTGTACATATGTGTATTTTTTTCTTCTTCGGCGCGTCTTGAACAGATGATGAATCTATTCGTCAGTTGTTTTCTTGTAGTATTGATAAAAATAATCAAAATTTATTTACGTTTCTTTTAGTTCAAGGCCGATTGGAGTTGCGCGTTTTCTCCCATTGTGAAATACTAAAATAAAATCATTCAGAATTTCGACAATTAATGCAAGCAAAATTGAAGCTTGTATCCATTCAACAACATGGGAATCGAATGATTTTCGCGTGTTATAAATTTGGTAGAGTGGGTGTGTTCACATTTATCCGAAGCGTAAGATTTATAACTCGGCAAAATCTCAAAATAGAGAAGTAAACCATCGAACAAACTTCTAAGAAATTTAATTATTAATTAATCAATGTTTTTACATATTGCATATCATAAACAGACAAATATTAACAATAATTGAAGATTGTATTTATTTTTAAATCTGTTACTAAGAATTCTTACGTTTCTTTAAGATAACCGATATCTTCTATATATATGTAACTTGCATTTAAAATATCTTTTTTACTAGAATTTGTGAGAAGGTTGACAACTATAACAGATGTTTAATTTCAGGTCTGAATTTTGGTAGAGCTTTGTAATAGGATATCATAATATAATCTTAATCAGTTAATCATCTAATAACACTTAATAGACCACCCACTGGGAATGTTATTAACGCTCAATAAGACATCACTCTTCAAATAGGTCGTGTTGTAACAATACGACAAATTAATTTACATCTAACTGGCGTCAGAGAACTATTTACTAGTGTTCAAAAGTGACAGTCATTTTATTTATTAAATGATTATTCTAATAAAAATAGGAAGAATTAACTCATTTTACTGTTAAGTGACGTAGCAATGAACTATTCTATTTATAATTGTTAACTAACGAACTATGAATCTAAAATGTTACATAATGGTAGATAAACATGTTATATACACGCAATGGCCGGAATGTATCCACTTGAACATTTCTTTCGTTGAGATCAGATATAGGAGACCTTGAGGAATCTAGCCTACATTAATTTGCATTCAGTAAACATTTTCGTAATACTAAAATACTTGCAGATCAGAAACAATAATAAACCCGATGAAATATATAACCCCGAAACTGCGGCCACTGACTGGGAACAGGTGTTTGGACAGTATTGTTATGGAATAATTAATAATATATGATAATCCAAATATATCGACTCTCTTTTATCTATAATGAAGGTTCATGGGAAATAATAGTGCTTTTTTATCATTTTATTATTCGCAAGTTCTAGTTATTTGGACCAAAATATCAGAGTATATTGTAAACAATATATAGAGGTTAGTGTGTTGATGAAAGACGAGATATAGGTCTGATCGTCTGAGCGTGTATGTGTGGGTGTGTGTGTGCGTGTGTGTGTGTGTGTGAGTGTTTACACACAAGTTAAGCCCCACAGAACCCATTACCTAAATTGATACAATTTCGCATAAATATTAGTGAAATATTCTATGACGTCACAATTGTTAGACTATTAATTTCGTGTGTAAGCTATCCAATTGAAATATGAGTTTGCGTTCAAGAATAATATTTCAGAGCATTATAATGATTTCACTTGTAACACATAGATAACTTTAGGGTTTGTATACACGATACCGTAAACGATTTCACATGACTCAATACGTAGTGTGTGTAGGACTTATTTATATTAATATTAAAGGCGTAGAAATAGTACCATCGTTTTTTCTATTTAATTTCTACCTATCATTTTACATTTATCTTTATATATACAACCTATTTAGAATCGTTAGTAAACATTGCAAATGATTTATACTTTCATATTTACTTATATACATCCGTCTGTTTGCGATGTTTATTTGTTTCTGGTGTTATGTATGTCCTCAATATACAATTTAGTTTTACAGCCTTATTCTTAAAAATAAACTTCTATTTCCATTTCAGTGTTGTTTTAAATGATCCAGACGTACTAACAGTCTAAAGTAGAGCCTGTATATTGAAATACCTAACTACTGTTCTAAGCTTTAATAAAAGTTGCAGAAGGAGAAAATAGATATTAATTTATGATGCAGGAAGAAAAAAATAAATATATTATGTAGTATTTACGTAATAATGACGTTTGTAATATTTCATTAACACAAATGTAATTTTGTTATTGATAAATGCGTTTAATTTTTTTTTACTTAAGTATTACAAGGGAAAACTTTTACAATTTAACTATTAAAGTCATATTGAAAAAGTTTCTATAAAATAATCAATCCTCATAACGACAGTAACTTTTATATTCAGTGATAGAATTATTAGATTAAAGTTAAATATAATATTGACAAGTGAGGAAATAAAATTATAAAGAAGTATTATATTGTAATACCTATTTCACGCTCTTCTAATACTACTTTTAACTAACTTGATCATCATCTTTCGACCTTTATTCCAATTTTGAGGTCGGCGCAGTATTTTTTATACTTATATACTCTCTTGTTACTCGTCATCTCTGTACACACTCCTTTCTTCTCCATATCGTTTTTCACCAAACCCATCCATCTTTTCTTCGGCCGTCCTCTATCTGTCCATCCCTCCTTTACCATACTCAGAACTTTTTTGGTTACATGCCTTTATCTTTCCTCATAATATGCCCAAACCATGACAGACGGCTACCTCTAATTTTTTCTATCTTCTGACTAACGTGATAATAACGTAATACTACTATAATGAATACTACCCTTTACAATCAAAGCATTACAATTTGGTATTTTCTACAGTAAAAAAATGCAGTAAACACTGACAATAGAACGTTACTGCAATTCAGATACAAACTTCAAGTAATTTAAACTAATAACTATTACATATCCTTTATGTATTTTTATTCAACAACTAATTAAAGCTTATTATATAATATTATCTTAATGGAATAAGTCTAAACTCAGTCTCCATTTTCGAAGCTTTCTTTGCAATATTGCATTGCTAATTGGTGGAAAGTTTTGTTCTCAAATTCCACTAATAATTAACAGATCTCAAAGGAATGAATCTCATATATCTGATTAGTATTGAATGTTTGAAAACGAAAACAAATAAAATTGTATGTACGTACGTTATTATTTGAACGGAGCGATGCGAATGTAAAACAGTGATCTTTTACGATTATTTGACAAAGGTGTGAACTGAATTGACCCAGATTTATATAATGAAGATCTACCGTATACACACCATACGATCTGTTTATATTATATACTATAGGTTTAGTTGTCTGTATAAACTTATTTTCTTTAATTATACACTTTTTCAAGTATGCTTATTGAGCTGAGCGTAAGCGAAGCTCTTAATCGTTTGGGAAACCTTTTTTTGTGTTTAGTTGTCTCCAGAATGCGACGAGATAATTAGCTAAAAATTTTCTCATGTATGTTTGAGCCGAACGCGGATGTTATAGCGAAAACAGATTGAAAAAATGTTTAGCCATTCAAAAGTTATCAAGAAAAGAAGAAAGGAGAGGGGCTCAGCTCAACACCCGCCGCGCACGGTTGGCGAATCCAAGTATTAAGCTAAGCTTAGGACATTAATTTTCCTAATATATTTTGCGTTTATTAAGTATACCTATAATATATTGTATATTTTCACGTTTGTAAATTTAAATTCAATGATTCTAAGGATATAAATATTAATATAAAATGCATTTTTTTTCCAAATTACCAGTCTATTATAGTAATATATTTTATATTCGAGACACTTCTGTAAGTTAAATATGTTAATTCTGACATTTAAAGTCACAGCTGAATAATGTTCCTAATCCTTTATGTACATCGTGTTTTTGTTCCGTTGTCTATATTTGCATAACATTATGATTTTAATATATATATCAAATTGGTATTTGGTTACGATTATTGTATACAAGAAAATATTTTGTAAAATTTGAAGCTGTTTTTAACTCCAATTAACTTTTCATAAGAAATTGGTGTGACATATCCATAATTCCATATTACGGAAATGTATAATTTATTTATTATTAGAAGACTAGAATGCAATTAATTATAATTTCTAGAAATTTTGTAATATTTAACTTATTAAAGTAAATATTTAATTGCGAAGAAATTAAGATTTACTATTTAATTACATATAACAATCAATTATCGTTAAAAAGTGTTATTCAAGGGTCCCATGGAACTGAAAATCTTAATTGTAAAGACTGTAATCAGTACCATTACGAGATACAATATTGCTGACAAGTTACAAAAAATAAAAGAAATAATAAAATGAGGTTAATTCGTAACGTGTCAGGGTTAATAATTAAGTGAATTATTTGACACATTTACTTTTAATAAGTATAAAAAACCTTATCAAGAACAAAAAATAATTAAATAAGTATAAATAACTGTGGAATTTAATCTTTTTTTTTAACTGCTTGTAAAATTATAACTAATTGAGGAATTTAACTGCTGGGGAAATACCACTTAACAAACTAGAATAGTTCGAATTATGATCAAAAATATGTAAAAAATGTCATGTCACACTAAATAAATATCCATCGCGCGACCGTAAAATATAATCTTAAAAATATTTTCCTCATATTAATGATAATATTGTTTACGATAACAGAATTATATTTAACTTTAAAATTAAAGAATCTCATACATAACATTGAAAAGATTAAATACATCAAAACAGTTTTAAAGTATAATTTTTAACAAGGTTGCCATTGTAAAACGGGAATCAATTTAAAATTTAAATCCCCGTACTACCTATGGTGGCCTTGGATGTGTAAATAAGAACATTGAACCGCAATTTAAATGACAATGTTTGTATCTGAAACCTCGAAAATATGAGGCTAATTTTTATTCTGAACAAACAGTGTGCATGTTTGTGCAATATCGAATCAAAGAGCCATTCTTACGTAACTCATTCATTCATCATTCACTCGTAATCTGAAGAGCAATTTGTATTTACGACTCCAGTAAAATTGTATATGATTTGGACATTCACAATTATTGGTTTTAGAAATTATGAAGTTTGTGCAATACAACAAGATAAAATATAAGATTCTCTATAAAATTTGATACATTCAAATGTTTAGTGTAAAAATATTCGAGTTAAATTAAATATAAATAAAAAATAAAACAGTTTTAACGTTTCCTGTGTTCCAAATACAAATATCCAACCATCTGCGTTACGGATGTTTGAGCGAAAAAATTGATTTCCTATAACATTTATACACCAATGTAAATATAATAAAGCATTAATTTGACCTAAATCTTTATCTGTAAGGTACATGTGGAATGAATTTCCTTTTGAAAGTATAAAAAGACACGAAACATCGTACTGTAATGTGTCAACCTGTCAAACGAATAATAAGTGACAGGCGTGAAAAAGGAGCCATTTTGGAGTTGCTTTTATTGACTGTCAGTGTCATGCATGTAATTGGTAATTTTACAAAACATATAAATAATATTTATATATTAATTATGAAATCAGTTAATTCAGAATGATTTTCGAGAAATTCTCAAATTAGGTTATATGAATTTGGTTCACGATTACAACATGAAGTGGGTCCATAAAGTATAGGATATTGCATAATTATAGTGTACGTAGAATTTAATAAATAAATTATCCAGATCTGTTAAAATTGACATAACTGATACGGTTTTCGAAAGTAGGTTTTATGTGACATTTAACTGTTATCAGTTATACGTAGAAAGATTAATTGGTTATTTTACCTGTAAATTAAAAGTTTTAACCTTAGTTTCATTGACACCATTTTTAAAATACCAACCAGACGTGTTGATGAATTATATTTATAATTACTAACATTTGGTTAATTAATAAATTATTTATGTAAAATAAATGTGAGGTTGTTTAAAAATATAAACAACTTTACATATTAATATTTGTTAAGAAACTTTAATAAAACCTTCGTAATTAAAATCTACTTATATAAATTAAAAAAAAAACAAATTGTTCATAAATCTGATATATAACAAAATGTATATAAAAAAATTAAAACATTGCTCAGCTAAGTGAAGTTTTTATTAATAAACAGGGTTCTAAAACATGTTTGCACTTAAATGATAATATATTCATGGAAAAACAGATACGTTGGTCAGATACTTCAATCAAAATCATATGATGATAACCCTTAGGGCCCGTCAATGCACAATGCAGTCTGTGGACCGGTTTGAGATAATGTTTCTCTGACACAACATATATATATACAAGCAATATATATATACAATACAAGCTTTTGCCAGACATTCTGTCCACGCGAATAATAAAGGCATTTGATTTTTGGACATATATTCATTATTATCCATATTTATCGCTGGATCATTAGAGGTTTCTAAGATACATAAAGCGTAGTCTGAAAATGTCAATCTCTATGTGATAGTTTTATTAAAATCGGTTGAATCGTTTCAATGAAACCCAGAAAACTTTAAAATACGACAAAAATCTTTAATGTTTTAGTTTGTAAAGATACTCAAGCTATTAGAGCTGAGTTAGATTAGCTAGCGGTGGGACTTGAACTTAAATGTTATTATAGCAATAGTATTTGTTTCTTGAATGTTTTACTGCATGTCATTACGTTGATAGAACTAAATTATGTCCTGCAGCTCCATTTCGAACTAATGTTTTCAGTATTTCTGCTAAGGTGTTAAGCCAAGATGAAGTGATAAATCTTTTACCTGAATAAATCGTTGGATATCCGTGTTATATTATGAACGATAATTATATTTTTATTTATTTTCTAAATATCAATAATAATAACGAATAACTTTAATTAAGATTAGAAGTTGTAATCCATTCAAGAAATAACAATTTTTTGTACCTATACCGGAAATATCAAAATATTTTCTCCGATAATGAAGGATTTCTGTTAAAGATAAGTTATCCTTTTTGTGTATATTATATTTTCAATAAATTGTAAATTGTATTTTTTCCGGGTACATAAATAAATAAATAAATAACTTCTTAACACAAATATTTGTAATAAATTTTAAATTTTTATTATATTATATAAACTTATATTACAAAGAGAAATCGGCGTGTGATATATTCTAAAATATTGAGCAGATCGTGGCCACTTACCATCAAGTACTACGCTTTTTATCATATAATAACAATACAAATATATATATATAACAAAATAAATTTGTACAAAAGTACATTTGTTATCTTGTTGGGTATTTTTAATTGAGCGAAGCGTTTTAATGGAGACTTTTTACATTCTTTGTCACGAATTGGCTCGAAAACTACTTGACGGAAAATTATGAAACTTTGCAATCAAAAAGACACACATTAGGTGAGGGTTTAAAAAAAAAATTGAAAAATGTCCTAAAAAAAAATTTTTCTTTTTTCTAATATCATGTCAAAAAACTGATATCCTATTGAAGTCAAAGGGAAACGATGAGTTAATACACTGGGCTCGCTTCGCTCAATATGCAAACGGCACCCGAGATTTCGCGAGCGCAACGAGTCGAAATTGAGGATTTGTTGGCGCCCCTAGTATAGACGTTGTTAGGGTGTGTCCAGTTGTGTATTCTAATAGTATGGCTTAGGATAGATTAAAAAATACGTTAAAGCTTTACTTTAAAACGTATTTTATCTTAGTTAGAAATATATTGACCCTTTCATCAACAAATTACTTTCATTAGAAATTTTCAACTGAATACTATATTTGAATATGTACTACATTTTTACTCCAACGTAAACAGCCTCGTTAGTGGATAATTATTATTTTCTTAACCCAAGATTTTACATTATATATATATATATATATATGTGTGTGTGTGTGTGTGTGTGTGTGTGTGTATATGTCTATATATATAAATACATATAAATTCCGTAAATGTTGTAGATATCTATTATTTGGTTCAGCTTAAAAAAAGATAACTAATCTCGATTCATAACTTTCCATTTCTTTACTGCAAATTTGAGATTTTTTATACATTTCTAACTTCTATGAGAATCCCAAATATGGAGAAATTAATACAATTTTAATTGATGTAAAATAGGTATAGTGCAATAAATACCATTACATATATGCTCTTATTACATTGTATACTATAAAAATATATACATTAATTAAATATACCGTAAATAAATACTTTCCAGTATAATAGTTCAGTTTATGAAGTCGTTAAGTGAGGTAAGATAATTAAGATAGTTAATACTTTAGCGCTATGAGGACAGTTAGTTTAAAACATAGTTAGCCGTTAATCTCTAACTACCCTCATAACGCTTTCATATATTTCACTTGATATACGTAGTTAAAATAAAAATAAAAATGTATTATATGTACTTATAATGAATTGACATAGATCTGAGTACAAAAAAAAAAGATTTAAAAGTTGTTATTGATGAAATATGTTTAAAATATAATTTAAGTTTTAGGTACTTTAGATTTGTTACTTCGAAGTTAGAAGATATTGTATGATAGGATTCGATTGTGTTTTTTTTTTTATAATAATCTAATTATTATTTATGTAATATTCTTTAGACATTCTATTTTTCAGTTAATATCACCCATAAAGATTGAACCGCAGTAAAATAGTTTAAAAATGAGATCAATGTTTCCCGCGACACTTGAACACGAATAAAATCAAGCCTAAAAAGTTCTATCAGAAATAAATTAATTTCAATTAAAGGTTAAATTATGTTTTATTAATTAATTTAATAGCATTTTATTTTAATTACCTACATACGTGTTTTATTTTTCTATTACATAAATATTATAAAAGATCGATTCCATAATTATTTTACTTTTAAAAAATCTTTAAAGTCAATGTTAAAATATTTTATAACCAAATAAGGTTTAATTTCCTTGCAAAATTCACTAATAACATACAAATAATGACATTATCATCCAATTGTGACTTCCAAGATTATTTCTGATACCCACGTATCACCCACGTATTGAGCGGTCAGATTTGTCACCAAATTCATTCACTGATACACAATAATGATTCTTTTTTCCAAATACATATAATACAAAATTGCCTGCATCAATATTAAGAATTAGATTTCTTAAAATCAAATCTTTCTTTACCGCGATGTCGCCAGGTCACTTGGGTAGTGCATATATTAGAAATATTAAAACCCACACATTTAAATAGCTCGCTATATTTATTAAATACTTCTTAATAAAATAAAATTTTATGTCAATCCTTGTCATATCATACTATGTATGTATGTATGTAAGTATGTTTGTAATGTTTTTGTATGTTAAAATATTCTTTAACAATTAGAAAATTACATCTTCACTGAGTGACATAGGCTATATTTAAAAAAAAAATAGAGATCCCTAATAAAAATGTAATAATGTGACCCAAGGTGTGCAAAAATTGGTTATAAAAAAATCTGTCATGGCGTGCGTTGCGGAACGTATTGATGATAAACCAAAAAATGTTTTACAATAATATAGAACGTATTAATATCTATAAGAAAGTCCGAGATACCATGTATCCAACTATTGTAATTATGCCACTAGAACAACTTTTTTACATGTTATAGTTGATAAAAGTGCCTACTGTAATCAAACCATACCATTCATACCTCTGCACAAATCCTTATCTCATGTTATGTTTTATTAACACTAAACCTACCAAGTACCGGTCAAATTGACCGTTCTTAAACTTTTGTAAAACTTACACATTTTTAATCGTTATAATATCGTTATCAAACTACGTGACAATTCTTAGAATATGCATATAATATTTTCTTCACTCTTTACTTTTAGTTATTTCCATTATTACCTGCGTTATATAATAAAATAACTTTTAACTACCAGTCAATTCGACGGCGTGCAGTAGGAACAGGTATACAAGAATTGTCGGTAGGTTTAGTGTTAAAAACCATTTTAATACCTATAAAATACTATATAAATTATTAAAATTGGACATTCCATTCTAAAGTCCACTACCACAAAATAGGGACCTACGCGTGTGAAACCGCGGGGCATTGCTAGTATTATATATACTTGAATATATTAATGTTTTGTAATATCCAAGTTGCATTCTATTAAAGGGCTATCTTGGAACACATCGACATATTAACAAGTAAATTTTGACAATGCAATGTTATACTCTTTCAGAATGTAATTATACTTGAAGGCTCCATTTGATGCAATATTTCATAATTATTTAAAGTATTTATTAACAATTGTTATTTTTGCATTAAATAAATTTTATAAGATTTAATTTTTGTCAAGAATCTAAAATATTAGCTTATTAAATTGAATTAAATACATAAAACACGGAAAAACAATGCATGCAGTCATGGCGACCTAATTATGAAATAGAAACAGCGAATACTGTTATCAGCTTATCAGTTATCTAGGAGAGCGATAGCTTATCACCATCTGAGTTCTACTTATCTCATAGAAACTAGTCCTCAATGTTATGTACTTGGAAACTACTGAATTACTACAACTACTTATAGAGTACTACTGTTTTATTTTGATTTAGAATTAGTATTTACATTAAAAATATTTTTTTATTCAATCTCTTAAATAGACTAATCAAAAAATCTGTCTATTACAACACTATTTTCAATATGAACTACTAACTAATATCTGAAAATACTCTAAAAATTCTATTATTAGAATAAAAACTTCGTTTGCAAAATATATTCCATATTTTAGTATTTAAAATTATAACAAAGAATTTGTTGTCACTATGACAGTTATATGAACATGTCATAACGAACTGCTCTGATAACAGCCAGGGATGATCATATTAAGTTATTATTCTACTGCAGTATATTTTTGGTCTACTTAAACTTGAACGAAAAAGAAAAAGTATCACTTTTATAATAGATAACCAGAAAAACCTGCTGTTATACATTTTAATTGCTAAATAAAACATCAAACCCGGATTTGAGAATCAGAGTGATGTGGAAGTATGCTAAAAGAATCTCTAATACACAGGTGCGTCACAGACAGACAAATTATAGTCAGGGACCGTTACAACAGCTGATACGCGGAGGGAATTAAACAGAATTCATTTAGTTTGTTTTACTTGATGTGAAACTTAAACGCATCGCGGAGAGAACCCCGAACTACTCACATAGTAATGTATTTTTTGAGAATCACTGCATTTTCCTTATATGTATTTAAAGTCTTCAAATCTGTATCTTGTTATTTTCAGACTATTTCTTCTTCAATATTTTTGAGAATTTATGCATTTTCCTTATGTTATAAAAACTGTTCAAATCTGTAACTTGTTATTTTTAGACTATTTCTTCTTCAGTATTTTTGAGAATCTATGCATTTTCCTTATGTTATATAAATCTAATATCCTTAAATCTGTATCTATTAATGCTTATTTATTGTTCGCTTGTTTATTATTAATTCAATAACAGATGCATTATTGTAACATAAACATATCAGAAGATATTTTAATATATGATTGTTTGGTTTTGAATAATGTCGTTGAACTAGTTCGTTAAATATATTCGTAATACATCTCATATACAATAATTAATGTGTAACACTGCTCTAATTCCTAGACGTTCTAAAAATATCCAGCACGGTGCCAGGGAATAATCGGCTTTATATCCAGAGCGGGATGGATGTTAAAAATAAATGTAATAATGACAACGACCGATTAAATCTACAGCGATATGTGCCAAATGCCGATCTTATCTCATAAGAAAGGTAATCATTGTGAGATCAAATTAAATGTTTGTTTTGGTGCATATTTGTTTAAATTTTCTAAACAACTCTTCATATTGTTATTCAGTAGAGCCTCTTAAAGAAGATATTATAAATAATTATTATGATAATGATATAAACATATATAAATATAGTATTTTTTTGTAATATAATATCTAACAATTATCCTGAAATTTAATATCGTAGTGGTGCATCCAGTGACTGACAAGAGACAAACCATATGTCACTATTAACGTCTTTGGACTATTTTTAATTTAATTTTTAATGCCCCATATTATTAATTATAATTATTAAAAAGATACCTTTAAATTTAACAACTTTTATGTATTTATTTTTCTAACAATACTACTCAGCTGACAGACACCTACGACTTGTTCTCGTGATTTTAAGACTCGAACATCGGATTAAAATTAAAATGTTAGAGTTTTTTTTTTATCTCAAAAATACTCACAGAATTTTCACAATCTCTTCACTAATATCGAAAAATTTTACTCTGCTAGATTGATTCAGGACCGAACTAAAATATTTACCTGTAAATAAAAAAAAAATCATTAATATTAAATTATATCTTAATTATTTTTATAACAAAACATGTTTATTGCAAAATAATATTTACTAAAAAGGTTATTTTATAAGTAAAAAATAATTCACGCTTTAAAACGTTTTAAAACGTTTAGAATTAATCCTAGAAATTCCTAAGACAATTAAAATTATAATTCGGTATTTTTATTGAATAATTATATGATTGTGGTATGAGGAACTATACAATTATAATCCTTATCAGCTATGATCACTAACTGTAGCAACACTGTAATAGCTACCATCATGATGTATCATAATTGTTATTGACACGTGAACCATTCCTTTGCCTTCAACAAATTAAAAAAAATAACTGTCATGTGTCAGATGTCATTTATTTTGTAAATATTGGTATTTGTAAAAACTTTTGTTTATTCAATATATAATACAGTCCAGTAATATTATAATAGAACTTGCTTAGAAGATATAACATGGATTAGGATAAAGTTGAGAGTTATATTGTCCAGTAAATGATAACGCCTACGCATTACCATACGCCTTAAGGCTTGAGTTCAATAGCCATAGCCTCTGAGGTTTAGACGAATAAAAGCACTGATATTACTATGTGTATTCAAAATTAAATTTAAGTCTTATTGTTTGGAGAATAAAATTTAAATTACAGTAATCATTTTATTGAATATTAATGGCGGAGGAGCTAGAATTACAAGACGAAACTTAGACATTATACCAGATTAATTGTTAGATTCGCAACGGTATTGAAATTGCTTCTGAGGTCTTTGATCTGTGATCATGTATCATAGAGGCGATGCACACTGTGGTAATAACAATAAACTTAATAAAAGATAATTTAAGAAACTTAATAAAAGATAACATAAGAAAAGTAATATATAACAAAACAATAAATTATATACGTAAATAATAATAAAATAATTTCTTCATTATTTTATTATATATATTAAAAAGTTTATCTGTGAGTTGAAATATAAAATATAAACTACTGCAGTGCGCTCGTGAGATTAATTCATCAGATAATTCATAATTGATGTGACGCGAATAAAAAACAAAACAAAATCAGAACGATTTAGTCGTGAACAATTATCTAAAGGTAAATATATTTATTGTATATATTATAGGAGATACGGTCTGTTAGGCTGTAATTTAGCGGGTGTCCTTTAGCGAGACCGGTAAAGAAAGGTTATA
This sequence comes from Melinaea menophilus ssp. n. AW-2005, assembly GCA_918358695.1. Taxonomy (NCBI): domain Eukaryota; kingdom Metazoa; phylum Arthropoda; class Insecta; order Lepidoptera; family Nymphalidae; genus Melinaea; species Melinaea menophilus. The sequence goes on along the minus strand of OU911057.1, from coordinate 5,703,271 downwards.
TAAATAGTCTTAATGTCCGAATTAACAGTTAATACTGTATAATTAAAAGGTAATCATAATATATATTCAAATGATTCAAATAATGTACACTTAACTCGGTAGGCATATATTAATTATCAATTCATACATATTCATATCATGAATGATCGTCTGTGCGTCTTTAATGTGCTCGAGAATCATTGCATTCCTTATCAATATTATATAACTAGCTGATTCTCACCCGCTTCGCTAGGCACTATTAATTTGGATGTGAACTTAGGTTACTATGGTACCCGTTGTCATCGTAACCGTTGCTATGGTAACCGCGTTAAGTATATAGCTCCTACAGGTTTAAAACTTGGCGAAATGCTAAAATTTTAAAATTCGTACCGAAGGAATTCCGTAAAATCTGTTTTTAGTGGACATTTCCGTTACAAAAGGAGTAACTATGTAAAATTTCAAGTTAATCGGACAGATAGTTTCGGAGATTTCGTGATGAGTCAGTGAGTGGTAAATCGCTTCATATATATAGATTATAATTAAATTAAATGCTTAATATTTATTTTGTTCGTGTCTTTAAAGATTTCTCTATATCCGAGGTCCTTAGTAACTTACTCGCACATTGTCTCTGTCCAAGCCCATAAAGGGAAAGTAACTGTATTGTATCTGATCGTTTACATTTCGTAATTTAATGCTTTTAGTCATTTATATTGTATTTAAATGGAACTACACTGAACTCACTGTATCTTAATACAATAATAATTTAAAACAAACAATTAAAAGTAAGTATTGTGAAGTAAGCTTAAAGATTTCCAGCTAAAAATATTGTCATGTATTGGGCCAATGTATGCCAACATTGGTGTTACAGTGTCAACCTATAAATGTCTACCTTTCCCTTTCCAATAATATTTAAAAAAAAACGCATTAATCTTTACTTTAAATAAATGTTTACGTGTATTTGTATTCTGAAATATATTTCAATATGACGGATAAATTATTCCGATAAAAAAATTGTCCGTAAAACGATTATTGTTACCTGGAATATGTTATTTTGTGATACAATTGTAATGTCACACACGTATCGATCTCCGTCATACTTAGAAATATGTGTGTACGAGTATTGAATAAGCAATAGAACCAACAAACTGAGATTTTTTTTTATAGTTTAATGTGTTTGTAAATTTAAGAATAAGATACGATAGGGCTGGCATGTTTTAATATACCTAAGCCCTTAAATAAATAAAGATTATAAAAAAAAAATAATTGAGCACACGATTAAACTTATATAAACCCCATTCAAAAATAAACTAACCATATTAAGACCAAATCACTAGAAGTGAATTGTAGACTAAATCAATTTAAATAAAAAAATTAAATTAGCTGAATATTTAGCAAAGATTTCGTTTTTTTAAATTTCCATTCATTCATTTAATTTGAGTGAACAAGTAAGTTCGTATAACGAAGATACATAAGATAGTCTGGTATGTCAAATATTTAAAATTTCAGCTATATCATGGCGCCCACTACAGATTTATGGTCGTTTATGGTAAACAAAGTTGTTCATGGGAGCATTATTATTAACCATTCAAGTCACGATGAGCCGCCATTAAGATGAAACGATAAGTATGATTGATAGTTTGTATTGTTTATCTTGTCATTATTTTACAGCATTTAGCCTATGTTGATGTCATGGCGCTAATACGTTCGCTCACAAGTGAATGTATTCGCGTGTAATTACTTAAGTGTCACTTATTAAGCGAGGGAAAAATAATCATTCATTCAATAACAATTTGAAATCATTCCATTAAACATCAAAGAGCTTTTAAAAAATAGGTTCAACAACTTTTGAAATTATTCAATCTTTAGAGCGTTTTTTTTTTATAAATTGAACTGGTATTATTAATTGATTTTGACATTCATTTATTCTTGAATGAGTGAATGATTCGCGAATGAGTGAAGAATTTTAATTATAATAGCGTAAGTGACGTGCCAGTGGACTGGAATGATGTAATGTATGAAGCTGTTACCTTTATATTGTTACCTTCGTTCCACCTCATTATGTTGTAGTGGCCTTTAAGCCTAGCGAAGTGTTCACACCTTCATAATACGTTATTGCTTCTGAATATTGGAATTAACTTATACAAAGTGTTACATGTATTATGTGGCTTTTCTCAAGTAAGAATTCAAATGTTTTTACAATGGATCAGAGCGATACGAATGTTTGAATGGCAAGCATGAATAGAATTTGTCTCAGCCATGACATTAGCAGTCATGATTTTTTCAGTGTCTATATGTAAAAAGTGAAGTTGCAATATCTATACTCAGAAATTAAGAAAACATATATCAGCATACTCAAAATCTTAGAGTTGCTAAATAGTGAACTAAGAGAAACCTACTTTCTGAATTTAGTACAACAATTTAGTACACAATAAAGTAATTAGTGCACTAGGAAGAGACTTCAATTGCATCATAGTAATGCACTCAGGATGTAGGTCGGTTTTATTTATAAAGCACTTATATGCCGGGAAATAATACAGCTTGAGGATCTCTGGATGGACGGGAGGAGGATGCATATTGTATGTACGCATACATATGCATGTATGCATTGCACGGACACTCCGTATGCATTTTTTAATATGGAATGAACCGTCCTTCTTCTGTGCAGTTTGCAGTGCAGAAATGCAATGCATTTATGAAAGGTAAGACTAATTGCACGGTTCTAAAATATAAGCCCATGGAGAAGATTTAAGTTATAATTTATTGAGCTGAGCTATTGCGTAAGCGCAGCTCTTAACCGTTTGGGAGACCTTTTTTTGAGTTTAGTTGTCTCCAGAATGCGACGACATAATTAGGTAAAAAATTTCTCATGTATGTTTGAGCCGAACGCGGAAGTTATAGCGAAAATAGATTGAAAAAATGTTTAGCCATTCAAATATTATAAAGAAACGAAGAAAGGAGAGGGGCTCAGCTCAACACCCGCTCGCACGTTTGGCGGATCCTAGTTGAATAAAGTTCCATGAAGTTTTAGATATTTTTTATAGATAATATGTTTAAAAATAATAATACTTCATGTATTAATAAATGTATATAATAAAATGTCCAACTAGTAGTATACACGTGACGTCACCCGATTCAAGCTAAGAAAAGTATTGGATCATGGATATGGATATTAACATTATTCACGGTCACATAACCAATTTACTCCGTTTATGGCAAACTGTTATGAGTTATAAATAAAAATATCTCAGCTATGGAAATCATATTTGCATATAAAGCTGTCCTTATGCAGTGTTTAATTATATAAAGGAATAGCATGATCCAATCAATATATATCGATTTTAGAACCACACACACATATTTGTTTGTGTGTGTGTGTTAGTTTGATTAATAAATTCGTATGAAAAGCGGAAAATCCTATACAACCTGACCCAGTTAGTGGATTTACAAATAGCTTTGTAAATTTGCATAATGGCGTCATCCTAAACTGCAGAAACTTGTACCAAGTTATTACTCAGCGGCGGATAATTTACAATGCACGTATAAGATTAAGTGACTTACAGAATGTGTGTGTGTGTGTGTACGTGACTGTGTTGTCAAAAATATATACAATCACAAGGAAATGTATGTTTTAAATTACATTTTAAGTTGTGTGACGAATACTATTTGCTCCAATTATACAACCTTTATTACAGCTAATATTAGAATAAAATCATTGGAGTCACAACCTACATTATCACATCACTTCGATGGCGGGTACATTATATTGGTTCTGGACCAGACAGAATCAGAAGAGAAACGGGCTTTTCACCCATGGATACAAGTGGTCTGGCGGATGTGTGGCGGAAGTGAACTGAAACTTGATATTAATAAAACTCCAGGTTCTATATCTCAAGGAAAATCTGGAGAGGAAGAGATTTCTATATCTGGTACGGGCAGGGAAGGGTTGAGACCTACGTACCCTCTATCAACCCTACATTACTTGTTGAGGGTGTGTTGAAAGAAATATGTCGTTGACAACATTTATAACAAATCTTCAAAAAAAAAACCATTACAGACGATATACGCTGAGCTGACGATCGTATCGCAATTTTTTTCAATTATTCCCTGTCATAATTTTTCTGTATGGGATTAGTGATCATACAACCGGCTTGGCTTTCTATGAAGGTAGTATAAGGATGCCTTTATATCAATTGCTTAAAACATAACATACACAAAACATTACAATTATTTCTCACGAATAGAAAGGTTCAACAATCCAAAGCAATTAATCTTCAAACATTAAAAAAAAACGCCGTAATTTGTAAAAAAAACACGTCACGATCGTACGCTATTATATTTAGAATTCACGAGACTATCGAACGACATGTAAAAAAACCTTCACGCGAATTTAAAGTATTGCTTAAAATTGTAAAACCTTAAAATAACAATTTATAAAATCAGCACGTGCCGTGGTGTGATCTGAGATCGGACGATAAGGTTCATGTTTCACCATTATTTAAAAGATTTGATCGACATGACATAACTATTGACACGTGCTTCTAATTTTAACATGTATAGTGTATATGCAACCTTATTGCTAAATACAGTATAGAAAACCTTATGAGGATATTGTATATAGATCATTGTACACTATCAGATAACACCTATATAAATTATGAAACTAGTGCTATAAAAAATGCATCAATATTAATTAAGTCCGAGAATATGACGATATGAATCGCATTCTTTGGACCAGTTGTAGATACATCATACATATTTATGAATTCAATACAAATTGATGACATTCGTCAATAAAAATAATAATTTTTTCGTCACCTTGGTAACTAATTTAAATAAACATTGACTATTAATATATTATATCATTTAATTTATACATGTAATTGAAGTGTATGTTTGTAATTTCAAATTAACAGTTTAACTAAATGCTTATGGAAAGTATATACGGTAGTTATATTAAAAATCTCTGTCCGTCTATCCGTTTATTTGTTCCAGCTAATCTCTGAAACGGCTGGACTGAATTTAACAGGACTTTCACTGGCGGATATCTGATGTTATAAGAAGTGATTTAGGCTACTTTCCCTTTAAAGGAAACATATTCCGCGCGAATAAAGTCTGAGGAAAAGATAGTTTAATGTAAAATATGTATAAAATATTTTTTTTAATTTTAATAATAATATTAACACAAATATACAAACTAATATTATTCTCAAAAAAAAAATCGTAAGTTTTAATCCCTAATGTCATATATTTATTTGTATTGTTACATTATATTAAAATCATATAATCAACAGTTGTATGTATGTTTGATTGAATATTATGTCTACGACGTAAACTATTACTTAAATTGTCAGCAAAGCCGTGAGCAATGAGCGCTGCCAATTTTAGGATAATTTATAACTGTAAACTAATATATATATAATTTAAGAAGGCCAACTCAAAATTAACATAAACATTGGCGACAGCTCACAGAACAATTAACATAACAAAAGCTAACGAGACCTGAATGATTTAAATAGTGTATACTCCACTCAAGTTCAACTGACGGACGAACGAACTCATTACAAAAATTATATAATATAACCAATATAATTTTTTGTAATCGCACGTGCGGCACTAACGGGTTGTGAAGCCGGGGGCAAAAACAAGCGATCTCTGAGCTTATAAAGCGAGCTTTACACGGTCAAGTATGACGTAACTTTCTAGGTCAGGGTTGCTTGTCGGTGTATTGCGGGTTTAAAAGATTTATTATAATTCTTTACATTTCAATACCAAAGTAAAGGCGTTTCTTAATATATTGTTAAAATGAGTCATTGAAGTTATTCAGGTGTAGAATTGTTCATACTAATTAGTAAGTATGTCAGTGTGTTTGTCACGTGTTTGTTTACTAGTTGGTGACGCGATCGTTTATGAGATCCGATAACTGAAATTCCATTGTGATAGTTCATATTATATCAAGATATTACAGTAAAAATAGTTTTGAAACATCTATATTTTTATATTCTTATTACCATTCCGGTTTCTAAGTTTTTCATTTATAATGGAATTAATGTATTGAATATAAGATTTTTAAATTGATGGCAATTTTATAACTTTTAATGTATGTATGTTTGTATGTATGTATGCTTGTTTTAATAAATCAAATTCAGTTACAGACGGAGGTATGCTTTGCCTTAATTAATTCGTTATGAAAACATCTAGCACATATTATGTTTGTCACGGAAAACTACTTGGAGGAGTTGTATGTAATTTGAATGAATGAAATGAATTAATAATGAATAGAATGAATGAAAAAAATGGTGTGGTATTGTCTTATCAAAGTCAACATTCACTCTAGAAAATTCTCTCATATTTAATAAAGAACACAAGAAATACAATAAATTTTTAATTTATGGATTTGTATAAAATATATTAAGATGTAAGAGTTTTAATGTTTTGGGTCTGAGGAATTGAGAGAGGCAGACGGAACCGGCGGGAACAACAGGTATATAATAATTGTAACAACTGAAAACCAACCTTCCCAGCATCGTCATAGTTAGACAGACAAAAAGAAGTTTTGTATGAATGTTAGCAATAATATGTGTATTATATTACTGTCCGAATATTGTGATTATTTAGTAAGCAAGAATCGACGACTGGTGTTAAACAAATATATTGAGTATACTATGAAATACAATATCATGTATTATTCAGTCTCAATTTACTGACAATATAAGTAATATTTCCTAATACATCTCATGGTCAAATAAAAACACCTATAAAAAGTTTAATATTTATAATAAATTTAAAAAAAATAAAATATGGATATAATATCCAAATTTTACGAAGTTTATGAACGATGTCGATGTGTGTGTGAGGAGACGTCATGTTGACATTTAGATGACAAAAGGAATGATAATTGCTATTAATGGATTCAAAAAAACAATAAGATGCTGTCATATATTTGTATATAAATAATTTAGGGATCCGTTGTTTTTAGTTTAAATTTATTATATTAATATTAATATATAAACGGTATTTATTTTTAAGTATTTACAGTTAAGTTGCTTATATAAAAACTTGTTTGCTTGTAGCGTTGACTCATGCCTTGATTATTTTTGATGAAAATTCATTAAGCTGTTGAACGACTGCAAATATTTATGACAAAATTATCATACAAATTAAGTCTCTGGGATCGTCTAGAATACAATGAAAATAACATATATGACTTCATTGTTTTTATTAACAGATCGCACTTAGCTGTTAGCCTTCATGTCACAAGTTCAATCCAATCCTTGAGAAGTGTAAAAAGGCATATTGAGGTGGTGTGGGTTTTGAACAATGCGAATCGTGGGAGTATGATAGATTATTTTGATTATTGATATAGAAATTAATTAATGATAGATTTTAATCTAAACTTGGACCTTCCTAGTACGAAGATTGCTTAAAATTCTCAAAACCAATACTGTTCTTGAGCTCCTATATAAATTGTAAGCGGTGTCCCGTGTCTGTTGATACAGATGCACTTGTAAAGTAAACAGAAATGTTACGGTTTACGCCACAATGGCTTTTTAATATTCATTAGGTTCCTGGAGGTTTTGTGACCAACTTTTCTCTTAACAGTTATATTTTATGAACAATAATCCACCCTTATCCTATTTAAGATCAGTGCAGTTGTCCTTGTCACGCCATCCATCTCTTTTCGTTTCGTTTCTTACAATCATTCTTATTTGTAATCAACATTCTTTCCGTTATTTCTTATCCAACCATATTTATGTATCATTACTTGACCATTCCACGTCTTTTTCTCTCCTCTAACACCGGAGCTACTTTCAAACTACTTCTTATCAAATTTCTTATTTTATTAATTGTAATTACGATTTATGATCGATAAATATTTAATATATCATATGTTGACAGTTAAATGATTATCAGATAATAAATAAACAAAATAATCGCCTAGACAAGTAGTCTACAAAAATCTTATTGTGTATCAAAATCGATAGAGCACTGATAAGATTATAATATTACGCTTCTAGGCTACGTAAATAAAGATTGCGATGATAAAAGCTCTAAAGATAAATATTTACCTGCTATTGATAGACAGGCGGCGACGTTTATAGATATATCTGATGTGGTTAAATAATAATTAACAATCTATTATGTCCAAATTCTGGATAAAAAACTTGGAGAATAAAGCCAAAACTGGTAATGTCTAGAGAATCATTAAATATAGTTATTCAACTATAAACTTTCCATGTCTGTTCATACCAAGACTTCATGTAGTTTGGTTAGGAAAAGCTGATTTGGTTTGAAAATTTTAATAACTATTATTAAGAATAACTTAGGTTGATTATACCATATATCAAATATCAAATGAAAATAAAACTTCATTTTGTAAGCGGCGTCAATAGCGAGAAATATACACAGAACATAACTTTTTTGAAAAATGCCAACCACGAGTGGTTGCCATTTTGGTAAATAATATTGCTTTACCTCTTACTATTGTTATTATGCATTATACATTTATAAATCTTGACTTGATACATAACATTTATTGACGTGAGCCATAAAATTATAATGATTTGCATGACTTTGTTTTAAAAACTAAACAAAACTATAAATAAATATGAGTCTTATAAAAATCTATGTATTTTCTTATATATTATAACTTATATTGCATTTATATCTTGAAACTGTTTCTATTGTTGGCTTATCTTTTTGCTATTTTATTACAATCACGCAATCAATCAATCAACCAATCAGATTCATTTTCATTCAGTTTACCTTATATTTAACAAATTTTCATTTAATACTAATATCTAGGAACACGGAAATTATTTAATAAATTATACTTATTGAATACGAATATATTAGTTATGTCAAATTAAATTTATTAATATATAATTAATTAATATTTATAAAATAAAATATATAATTATTTTTACGTAATATTTTATAAAAAATATAAAGTACAGCTATAATGCAGTCGTGATTTAAGATCGCTGATAAGATAGTGTATACGATAAAAACTGCACTTGTGAATAACGATATATTATACGGATTTTAGGTCATTGCCGATCGATAAAATGAGATTTTCGGTGTTACTATAATTATTATATTATATTTAAACCACGGTAATTACGCGATACTTTGTTATGTTAATAAAATAAATATATAGAAGCAAAAACTAAGGTCCAAAAATGAGTTTAAATATTACTAATGTGTATCATACTAGCTTATTCCCTCTCGCTTCGCTTGCGCACTAGTAATTTGGATGTAAACTTAAGTTGCTATGGTAACCTTTGCCATATTATCCGTTGTCATCGTAACCGTTGCTATGGCTACTCTCACTCCCGCGTTAAGTGTGTAGCTCCTACAGGTTTAAAACTTGTCGAAATGCAAAAAATTTAAAACCGTTGGGATAGGAATTTCGTAAAATCCGTTAAAAAATTTAGGTTAATCGGACAGTTTCGAAGATTTTGTGATGAGTCAGTGAGTGGGAAATCCTTTATATATATATATATAGACTTATCTTGAGGGACTCCTCAAGAGGAGATATTATTTAAAAATAATTTGGAATGCATAATATGTATGTATTAATTTCCACACCAGGTTGAGAATATTTTTAAAAATATATAAAAATCACATGCAAATTTATGTTAACCCATTAGAAGTCACCGTACTCATTTGAGTACAGCTATATTTTTAGGCATATATTCCAGAACTCTTAAGTGTGCGTGGGGTAATTCATTATTTTACTTAATTATAAGGTCCTTTAAGTGTATTCATAAATAATAAGTGAATAGTGCGACATTTTTATTTTAAAAGTGTCGGTTAAAGTTGTGTTACGGAAACGTCATCGAGGTAAGTACATTATTTTAGATTTTTTAAAGTAATTAGTGCTTCTAAGTGTTTTATTTCGATTTATTTAGCTAGATTAGATGTAAAGAAAATATATTAGAAACTGTTAAATTAATTACATATTACTAAAATAAAACTAGAATCTTGTAAATGTAACTGTACTCAGTTGAGTACACTGACAACATACGTAACTAAAATAACAGTTTTTTCTTTCAGATACTTTGCAATGAAGAAACAGCGATTTACAGCTCAAAATAGTTACCATAGGCTTCAGGAAGCTATCGAAGGTGTGTTACAGGATATTGAAGATAATGAACCTGACCTGGCTATCATACCACCTGATTCAAGTAGATTGACTGATGAAAAGGAGGGTGCCGACGAGGATATGGCGGCGTGTCCCATACCGCAAAAAGTACCTGGTACTATTGAGATAATTAGGCATCGAGAGGATAATGGTAGCGAGGAATCTATGCACAGTGTCAGTGATGATGCTACCCGCCAATCTTCTTTGAATCCGAATCCAAACTGGTGCAAATGTACCCCTTCATATTCTTTGACTTTTCAGAGTTCAACTGAAGTCTCTGATAAGAAAAGTGCTATTGATGAACAACTAAAGGGCCTCAACCCTGTACAAATACTTGAAAACGTAATGGATATGATAATATCTAATAGCATACGATATGCTAACAAAAACAATAGATACGAGTTTCAGCTAGATTCCACTGACATGACAATTTTCTTTTGGGATTTTGATAAAATCTGGCTACCATAAGCTACCTCGAGAACCAATGTACTGTTCGTTAGATGAAGACATACCACGTTTGTTCTAAACTTATAATAAAAATATGGGAGATGTTGATGAACTTGACCAGTCTGTCTTATTATATAGAATTGGTGTTCACGGAACAAAAGGTGGTGGTGGGTTATATTTACATATATGATAGATATGGCTGTTTCTGATGCCCGGCACTTACATGTAATGTGCAATAATAATCCTATGGATCAGCTCATGTTCCGACGTCCCATTGGACGACGTCACATTGGTCGACGACGACAGGGTGAACAAAGAAAATCAAGGCAAGCTGCATAAATTGTCGAAGGCCTACGTCAAGATGGAGTTGGATATTATCCCAACAAAATTAATAAACAGCTGCGGTGTGTAGTTTGCAGTTCTAGAGTGCTTTGGCAATGTAAGAAATGCCTGAAAACACATTGTGTTAAAAAAGCGTGGTTGGATAATTTTCATACTTAGGCGGTCAGTGTACTCAATTGAGTACACCCCTATATTTTCGTGAAAAACAAAATTTTTCATATTTTTTTTAATTAATATTTTCTTTTTTACTTACTTTAATATAAAAATAACAAAAAATCGAAAATAATATTTGTAGTTTTCATTTGACCTTTAATGGGTTAAAAGAACTGGATTATTGATAAAAAATATAAATATATTAAATATATTTCTGATATTTAATTTTAATGTATATAATAATATATGTAAATGTACGAAAAATAAAAATATAAATATTTAATGCAAATATAATACTAAACTTACATGTTTTTATTATAGATTTTTTTAATTATATACGGACAAACATATATATATGTTTAAACAATTTTAAAGGTAATTTCTCTTCTCTGTCAGTAACTAGTCCGTATATCTTAGTTATCTCCAGCCTCCGTTTCCGTGTCCCGTTTAAACCATTGTTAGCTCGGGATTTAAAAGGATTAACTGTATCTGTGACAACAGTACCTACCTTAACTTATAAACAAATGAATTCATATATTATTTTTAACTAATAAATGAGGATGATTAAAACAAAAAATTATACTAGTAGAATATAATTCTAAAATCTCCATATATTTTCTTTTCCTAAACACAAATACATTCACCAAAATATAAAAACCAAAATGTACATCAAAGAAACCGCAGATCAAACAGCTTGGTATTTCTAGGAACTTTTTTTGGTCTTTTCCTAGGAACGGATGAACTTGAAGACAGAAACTTAGATAAAACAAATCAATAAGGACCCAGAATTACATCAAAATTATTATAGACAAACGAAATTTATATATATTTTTACCTATTTATAGAAAAATATCATTAAAATGTTATATTCGAAATGGCGTTCGAATATAACATGAAATGGGATATTATAATTGATTAACGATTATTATAATGTCAATTTGAATATATTTTACATTTTATTGTATATATATACAATAAAATGAACAGCTGAATATACATTTCCAAATATTAGTCAGGCTACCGACCGTAGCTGTATAAATATACAAGTCCAAACATCCTACTTCGCATGAGTATCCTTATTTTTTCAGTGTATCGATGATTTTGTGTTTACCCGTTATATGCAATGTTTGGGAAAATAACATTTAACACTAGCTTTGCCCGCGGTTTCACTCGCAAAGTATTGAAGTCATGGGGCCATAAGAAAATAACAGATAGAGGCAACGACCTCCACCCTATAGTGACGTACGACGGCTGTCTGTTTGAACTTAATTTTTCCGGGATATGAGCAATAAAAAATACTTTTTCACTTTTTGTTTTTTTTTTCCGATCATCTATTTTTCTTTGCACACACACACACACAGTTCCAAACGTATTGTGATAAAATTTTGAATGATTATAGATTAAGGTCTCGGCCAACTTAAAGAATACTCGGGAATTCTGACGTTTTTAAGAGAAAATACTTTTTGACGATAACTACAATATAACAATTACAACCACAACCTACATTTGGCGTGGTGTTGCCTTATTATTTGAATTGAGTAAAATATATTTTTCATCTATAATCTCAAATACTAATAATACAAAAAAACTTAAAATAATATTTTTTTTAAATGTGAACTGGTGATTGACATATTTTAATTGGGGGGGGGGGAGCAGACGAGGCCACTGGCAACACCTAGTATATAGTATTAGTAAAACAACTTGATATTCATGATAATGTATATAAAATACTTGATACCCAAAATCCTATCGAGTTCACGGCTAACCTGACCATTTATCATTTTAATCATATTATTATACTTAATAATATTTTTATTTAAACAATTTTATATGTCAAATGATTATGTCACGGATTATTTATAATAAAATTGAAATTTAAAGATTTAAGACAGTCTATTCCAGGCTTAATTATGTTTTATCTGTGGGATGTGTATTGTAACAAAGGCAGACGGACAACCACGTCGTTTCTGTTAAATAAATATAATAAATTTAGCCAATTTTGGTCACTAACATCCTGTGATAAACCAAATATAGACAGAGATCTAAGGTTAAATGTTTTGTTTAAATTCTTACATGAAATCAAAAACAATTTAAACATTGTGGTATTTATAAAACTAAAGAATATATCTCGTTTCATTTATTACGTCATCCAATTAAACACACACATAAAATAACATTGCACAAAATTGCAAAATCAATTAACATAATTGAGAAGACATTAACCAATGAAGGGATTCATTTTTATTATCACAGCTGATGGTTTGGCTCAAACATTTCAAAATAACACTCGTATTACAACCCAGTATGGTCTATTACTAATTCGACTTTAGGTACATAATTCTATTGTTTTATTGTGAAAAAGATTGATTTGAAGACGTTCTCAATTGATTAACAGCTTGCGATGTGGGATGCTGTAATTGAGAGATACTGTGTGAAAAGTCAATTGCATTAATTTGTACTCGTCTCTAAAGTGAAAGTTATATTGCATTTGATGGTATTGGGAATAAATCTTAAGGGTTGTTCACACTACAAGGGGGGAATTTAGAATGATATATATCACATCAGAGGAAAGCTTTAACAAACTTTAAAGCTGTATTAGAATTAACCCCCCTGGTAATGTCGCCTCGTTCGATGTGTGTCAACACTGTGTCGTTGTGTTGGTGTTTTTGTAGCAATACATCACTAAATGCATCTGTTAACGTAACACCATTCATAGATCTGAATGAATGAAATAATAAACGCTCGATTTACAATACGATAGAAAAACCGGACACATCTGTCAGAATGACGCGTTCGTAATGTTTTTATAACGTAACATTGCATTGTACAATCACCAACATCATTCTTATTATTAAAAATATAATATTTAATAATAACACTTTAATATATTCAAGGTTATAAATTTTTGATAAAATGACAAATTTATACGATTTTATGTTAAAATATTTTATTTGCGATGGTTCTAGTTGTTCGTACATTGCTCATTTAAAATATTGACGTTTGTGAAACAGTGATCCCAATAAAAAAAACCCGGCTGAGTTTGTTACGTGGTTCTTCTCAGACCAGGGCGCGTTTGGAACCCTCGTAGCCTTATATTAAGTTGGAAAGTGTCTTTACAGAAGGGCTTATTTTAATACGATATCAAAATAGGACCTCTCATTTCAATTTGATGTTTGTGTACATCAAATTGTGAAAAAGTGATCACTGGTATGGATTCAAAGTGGAAAATAAATAAATATTTAGTGTCGTAATAGATATTAAAAAAGATGCAATGTTAAAATATTGTTTAAAGTCATTTAATTCGATCGTCATGACCTAATAAATTATAGACAATTACAGAACATCAAAAGAAACAACGAAACGTCGGACGACATATTCGTAGAACTACAAAGTAACACACAAGCGTATTGAATTTCTAGAAACTCAAACTAAACATTGTGTTGGTGACTGTACATGCTATTGTTATTTCCATCACAGCTGAGGGTGGAGGGTGTCATAGGAAACTTCAACACCTATAATTATCGGATCAAATTATGTGTTATAGCAATTTATATATAACAACTAAAAAAATATAAAAAAGTATTTTGATATTGACGATTTACATCTGCACTTAAAAATAACCAGATGTTTTCAAATAAAAAAAAACAATTTTATTGTTTTTATATGTTTTTAGTGTTTTATATTAATTATATATAATTTAATAATAGTCAAATGGTTGATTTTTTCTATATACATTTGCTTATCTAAATATAATCCTAACTAATAAATATAACGTTTAACATTAACATATTGTCTTAAATGAAGCTAAAGTTTATGTATATATATTAGTATATATACTAGCTTATGTTTATATCACTTATTTATAATGGAAATGTAAGATCAATAAAATTAATCAATAAAATCTATATTTACCATTTGGATTGGTGCTATCGATATTATTTATCGAACTATCATTAATTTGTTGCGATAATCTTTTTTGATTAGATTTAAAAGATAATTTAATTGTATCATATAAAATCCATATCTCTTGTCTTAGTTAAACGTAAAACGATAGTGAGAAGCTTTCTACATACGAGTACTATTGACTGTCCGTGGCACCACCCGGTATTATTTTATTTTTCAAGCATACCTACCACCCGTTTTATATATTTTTAATTATTAACTAAAGTATCAAAAGACTCACTTTCATCCATATTTCTTATATATTAAATAATAATAAATGTATTTGAACCTTATTGTATTTTATATGTGCTGAAAAATCCGTTTATTCGTTTAAAAATTTTCCTGTATTTGACATTTTAATAAGTATATATGGTAAATACAGATTATATAAAAGAAAAAGGACTAAATTGCTGAAAATGGATATGGTGCCAACATCATTATTAAGAACTATCAAAAGATTGCTATCACCCCATTATTCCTATACCATACTATCGACATACCACAACCAAAAAAAATTGGCCGCTTCAAAAAACAAAACTTACTGAAGTTTTGAGAGAAAAAATGAAGAAATGATAAATATTTTTAAGTTTATCTTATAATAAATAAAAGACTTGAAGTTTGATGTTTATCGTATATATATAGACTCTCAATAAATCCCTAAGGAAGGTAAATGGAGGACTTTCTTGATAAGGTGAAAGGCAGAAAAATATCTTCTCTACCAAAAAAACAATTTTCACTATTGAAGAGAACCTTAACAAATAATGATAAAATTATGGTCACAGCTTCAACGGAGTTGGTTGGAACAATGTAATGTTAGCAACCAGCCATGGTGATGGGTTAGTGGGAATAGTTTTCTTAAATATACAAGGTTTTTGTAAAGGAGAAATAAAAACCGCAAAAATAACAGAGACACCCTTTTGGATAGCGTCGTAAAAACTTTCAGCAATACAGTTTTTTATATGGCACCGAGATATCAACAAGATAAGACACGAATTGTCCAAGCCTGCCTCGAAATCTATTATCTGGACTTTGTATGAGTAGACTCTTGTTAGGTCCAAATCTGAACCACTTAGACCACACATATAGAGGTTTTAGAGGTTATGGTCGAATTTTTATGAAAACAGTGCTGCAATAAATAGGTTGGTTACATAACACATGTTTTATTAAGATGACATTACTTCATAAAGTAAATGTATCTTCATTTGTAACAATATCTAACTCCGGACTATATATTGACAAGTCACGTTTCAGTTATTAATATGAATGTATGTCATTTTTATATTTGTATGTCACTCGGTAAATGGAAAGTAAATAAATGTCGTAAATCAATTACTTTGACGGGTGATATTAAGTCCGCGATGGGATTTTATTTATTTTGTGTGTCACATACAGTTGAGGCAAATTATGGGATAGGTACACGTTGAAAAAATAACAAATAGTATTCAAAATATATTCTAGCTACTAAAACTTTTTTATTGTGTATTAAAATTATTTTACTGCAGAAGTCTTATTGCTATTATTGTTTTATTTAGCAAATAATAAAATTATAAATAATAATGATGATCGTTTGAAATAAATCATGACTCGTCTCAAGTCATGGCGTAATATTTTTTAAATCACTATTTAAAAGTGCTGACATCATGTAACAGTAAATAGGGATTTATTGAACGATGTAGCTAATTTGTGTCACGGATGGACTTCTCAATATAAATCAGTGTCAGACTTGCGACACAATTGTCGCTTCGAAAACGTTTCTGATTGGACCCATGTCAGTATGATTTATAAGTTTTCTGCTAATTAGACAACCTTTTGTGTCCACTTTCATCGTATTTTATAAGGTTATCAATTTTTCATGATAAATTATGTTGTTGGCAGTATTAGAAAGTATATTTTGTTAAGCTTCTAACAATCTCTTATAAACTGTAAGTTCTGTTTAATATCATACGAACAGAGGTTCTGACAAACATGTAAATCACCATTCAATAAATTTAGAGTGGGTAACTGTAGCCGCAAACTCTAATGGTATGACAATTGTTAAGGTATCTCAGTCCGTGAATATATCAAAGTATGAGAAGTATCAGTCTGATAATTTTTTATAAAACTGCGCGACATGATATCTATCTTATGTTCTAAACGAAACCCCTCTGGTAGGTAGGTCGTATAGGTACTATAGGACTGTATAGGTTCATGCACAATTTCCTTGAGAAATGTAGCTAGCTACTGCGTGCTCCAAATATTTTTAAGTATCTTTTAATTTGAAGCCCAGAGGTCCTCTAATTTGTAGTTTAAGACTCAGATTTGTAGATCCTTTAATTTGTAGAAAAGGACTATATGAAGACTAGTCTTCAATTTATGAAATCTGAAATATTTTCTTGGGTTTAGGTTTGGATCCATTTTAGAAATGTATATTGAGAAGTTGATACGAGTAAGACGATCCAAGACGGTTTCTTGTTATTTTTGGCTAAAGTATTCACTCCATTTTCACAGAAAATAAGATTTATGACTCCTTGTTAAAACACCCTCCACCAGTTGGTGGAGGGTGTTTTAATGGTTATGTCTGACGCAGCAGGAGACGTTGGTGTATTTTCCTGAACACTAGAACTATGAACTTTTTATTAACAGAGGATATTTCCGGCAGTGTCCTGCGTCCGGGCAGAAGACTTTTTTATAGGTCCATTCTACTTAACTGTACGGGATAAATGGACATGTCCTGCATAAAAGATAGACATCGAGTTTCAGGATTATTTCCATGACAGAATCGACAGTCTTATCTTCTAGTAAATTAGAATATTCGTTTCCCGCGATAAGATTTATCGTTTCCTGGTGAGGTTTCGTCGAATTCTGGCTTTAACAGAGTTTGGAGTTCTAACAACACTTGTCACCCCATCTTTTATGGTCTTCCATAATTAAAGTTTTATCTGTACACATACATATAGTCCATACATACGTCTTATGTCAAACTAACAAATCTTTAAAATGAACGTAAATCCGCTTCGTACGAGATAAAGATTCATAGATTTTAAATTCGTTTGATTTTACCACATTTTATTTTGTAATTTAATAATAATCACGTTATCGTATATGTCAAATGTCAAATGTTAATAATTATCATAGTTTCAAATATAAAACACGCATTCCAAATTTTAATTCAGAAAATATATAATAGGTATTCTTATTAAAATTGTATCAATATTCACGAAACCATATTTATATATCTCCTAATTCTAATAATAGATAAATTATGTATAAACTTATTTTTGATATACAAAAATAAATAATTATACAAATTATCCGATAACATCATTCCTAAATATAAAGATTTATATTTAATTTAAATTCAAAATTGTTTAATAATAATAATTTAAACATGGCTTTCTAACAATTCCCTTAATTAGTTTTAATGTTATTAATTACGAGAGATCTTATGTTTTAATGGAATTGGTATTTTTGGATGGTATTTTAACTATAATGAGGTCAATAAACTATCCTTTCATTAATTCTCAAATATATATATGATAAGCTAATGACCGGTAAAGATTATTATTATATAAAATATATAATATGTTTGGATATATATAATATTAGTGTTAACCCAAAAAATTTCAAGGTTATATGGAAAGAAAATAATACTAACCGTATTTAAAAATCATAAATCGTTTAGAGCTTAAATAAACAATGGGTTCTCAGCGGAAACAAGAACCAGAGTTACGACCTCTGAATAGTGTGGGTCAGTTCTGAGAAATATTTCGTGAATACATAAATTAAATTTTTAGGGACTTGTACTTTTAAATTAACCGGTAACTGCTAAATCCTTTTTAATTAACTATATATTTTTATAATTAAAATTCGGTAATTAATATCTTATCTTGGTAATTAATTTTCTTATCAACTAGAGAAACTCATATCTTCACGGTTATACCAAATTATCTTTTCCGTATTTAATTGTAATTTTAAGTTATTCTTTAAATATTTTATATGGTTCCTTTAATTATTGTTGTAATTAAATTACAAATTGAAAAATTACGAGATATACTCTAAATAATAATTTCTTATATGTGTTTAATACTTTTACTTTACGAAAATATTTATTTAATTTTAATTTAAATTTTGTTAATACATCAAATTAAATTTCAGTCCGTAATATACAAAGGTTTGACTAGATTTATAAATAAAATTAATTTAGTACAATGCAAAATATAATAACAATACATATAATAAAAGAGTATCGACCCAAAATATGTATATAAGACACGTATATAAGTTCGTTCTATGTTGATACCTTAACTTTTTTTTTTAATATCGTCCATTCATTCATTCATTCATTCATACATTCGTAATTGTCTGTTCGTTCACGCATCAAGAACGGAATACTGAAGCGATTTGAATAATTTTTAATGTGGATATGATCCCAGTTAAGAAATAACTTTTTACTTAAGAAGAACATAATTTTCACGAAGAAACAAAAACTAGTTTAAGAAACAAAAATATAAAAATTAAAGTAGGTTTCTATACTTTTTATGCTATGATAGATGATTTAGTATTTGGGGGAGGGGGGGCGTCGAAAAGGAGAGGATAAAGCCGCTGAAAATAACTAGTTATGATATAATTTAAATCTAATTAGATAACTGTAGATACCTGTATAGATAACAAAATTATTGCACTTAATTAGGTAGTTCATTAAAATATTTTAAAGAATCATTTCTCAATGTTCTTCCAGTTATTAAGGCAATACTCCAATAAAGAAGCCTAGTTCTACTACAACATTTTAAGAACA
Organism: Melinaea menophilus ssp. n. AW-2005; assembly: GCA_918358695.1. Taxonomy (NCBI): domain Eukaryota; kingdom Metazoa; phylum Arthropoda; class Insecta; order Lepidoptera; family Nymphalidae; genus Melinaea; species Melinaea menophilus. Next base: position 5,683,490 of record OU911057.1, on the reverse strand, counting down.
TTTTGCAGATTTTTCTTATACAATAATAGTGGTGCTGGGGTTGGCATAATTGGGATACTACCACAAAAAACAATAATATATATTTATTATTAAAATCATGCTCAGATAAATGGTTTATTTTAAAAATATTTTTTTTTAAATTTAGAAGTAAAGTCATTGAATATCAAAACAAATTTATATTATTTACTTACTTCTGAAGTCAGAGGTATGATGCGCCTAAATATAAAGCCTTCGTCGTGTTTTTAAAAATACATTAGAGTTATGGTTGATATAACCATTTATATAACCTACACTCCCAAACATGCAACTAGAATCTGTTATTTCTCAGATAATGTCTATTTAAAAAAAAAGACTTTTATATTTGACTCGACTTTGATTTTTGACTTCGACTTTGGTGTATAAATGGACATACTGAAAACAAAATGATAATAAAAGTTTTACATACTAATATTTCAATCGTTACCTTGAGGTTTTTTTAAGATCTAGTTTCTGCAACATATTAGAAGTTCTTATTTTCATATGTTTTTCTGATTTAATTTAAAGTTATTCTATTCATTATTATTATATTGATAATTTGAATTAAATACGCAAATTGCTGTATTTCTCTCTTAATATCTTAACATATCTCACGTAATAATAAAATAAATCTATTTGCCAATAAATTATATTTATATACAAACCGAAACAAAATTACAAAAGTAATTTCACTTAATCTTGAATGTATAATAAATAGGATTTTTTGATTACAAAATAGATTGTGAATTTGCCCTTTTTCTAATAATCCTAGAACATAGAACACTTATATTTTTTATCAAATAGAAGTTATAAGGGACTTTTTGTATATTATTCTCATCCAAAAATACGACGAAATTTAAAGAAACTGAAAAATTTGTTCTTATCTATACACAGACCAACAGTCATATAGTATTATATATTCATGTTTTTTTATATAAACTAAATGATGTCGATTTGACAGCGTTAACTGAACCGGCTGAATATTACAGAAGTTCCTACAATCGGCTGAATATTATAGAAGTTCCTAAACCAAGACACGATGTAATTTAAAGACACTAGAAATATAACACACAGTATTTTTTTTACTTTTTCCACTAAATGTATTAATTCAGGTTAGATCCTATATTTTACAAACAAACTAACAGACAGACTTACGGACGTCAAGGATTTATTTCCTATAATATTTTCTTAATAAACTTTATTTTAGTATTTCGAGGTAAATTTAATAATTAACCATGAAAATATTTCAACGCATCAACCGGTTAAAATGTATTCGTCGCGTAAGATTAAATACTTTTAACGACATTAAAATAATTTTAATTGTATTTCTTGATAGTATATGTATACTTGTTTGAAATAATTTAATGAAAAAAATATGAAAATTATTTTAAAATAACATAAAATTATATTGTTTATGATATGATAAGGTATTCATTTACCTCTCGATCACGTGGCGTCCGATTTCAGTTCCAACTCCCTCCACAGTATGCTGTGTATCACAGAAACTATTAAAAATTTATTACGATATTTTAATTCATAATTTTGCAACCGGCGTGATCAATGAGTTAACACGTGTCTCCCCCACGACAGTCAGGCACCGACTGCCCGAAGTGACTCGCGACTCTAGAGTCGTGTGCGAATCGTGAAAGATTAAACTTTTCACTTCAGCGGCATCAGTGTACCTATTTTTTATTAACTACGTCATCCTCTCCCATACTTAAGTACAGTCAAATTACGCATATGCAAATAACAATTTTTTACATATGCATTGATTATCTGAATCCTAAGTGATGTTTTGGTGTATATTACTATGAAAAATTATAATTATTTAATATATAATATTTAACTGTTATCTATATTTTAGTTGAATACATTATTTTAAGGTTCACATTTAAAACATTATCTTAAAATGTTAATTACAGTAGTATTAGCAAAATTATTATTTTAAAATTTTCATAAAAAATATATTTCAAATGTAGTCTTTAGCAGTATTTGGGAGTTAATAATAATGTATGATATTATTAAAATGTTCCTAAACAGAGTTGGATGGGGTAAAACAGAATTGTTACTCGGCTCCGTCGAAGCGTGAAGAGCGACTCCAATTACGTGTCGTTATCATTTCAAGATAATCAAAACAAACAATTTAATACAATTTTAAAGTAAATTGAACTAGTATTTAGTAATACTTTAGATTAATTTATACGTATTATCGAATTATGGAACCTTTAGAGAAATAATTTCATTCGTAATGTTGGTACTACCGGGTATAAAGCCGTAAATAAAAGTAGATAGTATATAATTAGTATTCTATTTTAATAATTCGACTAAACTGAACCAAACTGAACCAAACTGCCATTTGATAAACCTTTATAAAACTTATACATATATTAACTTATATTAAGTTATGTAATTCAAAGAATAATATTCTCCAATAAACACACAACTTGACATACTTAGTTTGTTTAAACAGTTACCAAAAATATTGAAACTTACTTACGTCATCTAAACATTCATTCCACTGCTTATTATTTAGAGCACTTATAATAGTTTGAATTTTAAATATGACATCATATAATATTTTATCGATGGAATTCATTGAAGGGTTTATTATAATACTTTTAGAACTGCAAGTACCAATACTCTTTGAAGAGGCCGACACTGAGTATAATTAAAATGTTTGTCCTTCGTAAAGGCGGACTTTTTTTTTTTTATGTTATAGGAGGGCAAACGAGCTTGCGGGTCACCGTTAATATGTGATCACCGCCGCCCATGAACTCTTGCAACATCCGAGGATTCACAAGAGCGTTGCCGGCCTTGGAGAAAGGAATATATGCCTTTTTTGAAGGTACCCATGTCGTATCGATCTGTAAATACCGCCGAAGGAAGTTCGTTCCACATTTGAGTGGTACGTGGGAAGAAAGTCCTTGAAAACCGCACAATTGAAGATCGCCACGCATCCAGGTGGTATGGATGGAAATTACGAAAAGAATTTATAAACATACACATACCGTATCTATATCTACAATTTTTAAGTAATTATTTCTAAAACACCCAATTAATAAGTTAATGTTGACCTTAAAAATAATTCTGATAATTATAGGGAAAACTATATATTTGGTTTTAATATAGCATTAATTACTTGATTATAAGCGTAGATTAAATCGCTCTAACAGAAGCCGCAACCCGACGCTCAAATAAATCCAATGTCAACAGCATGACGTAATCACCGAAATGTTCTAAATTTATAAGAATGGTAATTCTAAAGTACTATATTTTTTGTTTACAACACTTCCCGCTTCGTTTCGCATCAGTTGGGTTAGGATATATATCAATTCTTTTTTTTTTTGCTTACATTCTTCTTTCTATGATACTTGTCTATAACAATTAATGGTGCGTATATTCTTTATTAATGTCGTTTTATTTCCAAGAAAGTATTTTTCTTCAAAAGGGTTTATTTTTTTATCAATTGTAAGTAATAACAATAAATCCGATATTTTGTTAAGCACTTTTATAAACATAAACGTCATATTTCAAAGCGGACTCAAACTTCATTATTTAATGGTTTTGCAATTTTAAAACTTGTAATGAGTTTTGATGCGGTTGATTTAGTTAATATTTTTATTATATATATAAAAAAAGATTGTATTTCGGATCATTAGTCATATGTCGTTTATCTAAATTAATGTGTGTAAAAGGCCAAAAGGGACGTTCCAGTCTTGTTCAATTTCTTCATTATCATTATTCATTCATTCATTAAATGATCCGTCATTAAATGATTCCCAAATAAAGATAAGATAACCTTAATATTCTGAATTAATTTAGTCATATTGTAAAGAAGATTTTCATAGTTTATCTGAACTTATACAACGTGGATCGCAACTGAATGGGCGATCTTAGACCTGTAAGATAAAAAGCTACTTTTGACGTCACGTCTACTATACTGACTTAATAAGGGATATCGTTTGCAATAATAATTATTTTGTTATTACCACATCATTTGTAAGCTTTTTATATAAGTTGTATTTCTTTGTTAAGTAATTAATTCAATATTCATTTAAATACCATTAAAATTGTAAGATTATATTATTTTTTTAAATGTTTTTTTACACATTATCTCTTATACATTTTTGTTTATTTAATGGTTTATCTTCAGACTTCCGTGTAAACATTTTTATTGGTAACTTTTCTGTCATGTCGGTTTTATGTAATTTATATAATATTTACTATAAAATGATGCTGTTTGATTTTACAACACAATAATAATAAAATATACTTGCACTTGCAAGCGGCAGTTATTGTAAATTATAAAAAAAAGCTTTTTCTATTTTTACATGGTGTTAGTCAGTCCTCTGTATTAAGTATTATTTTAAAATAATCAGAGACATCTAGTGGCAGAAAGTACAATCATATGTTATTCTATTCGATAATAGGTAGCACTAATGGAGGTATTTCATTACGTCAAACATAGATGGCACTAGTTAGAACTTGTAACCTCTTTATGTTGACATTAATTTGAAAATATTTGTTTCAACAATTATATTTCTTGGTAACAGTTTTTATTTAATATGAAACCTTTTTTATCGTTTTCTTTTTTTTAATTAAAATATGCTGTATTTTAATTATAAAATATTTATTTATTTTATAATATAATGACTCGAAGAACGCCAACGTTAACCTACATAAAACACTTGACAGATTACCTAAACTGCTTAAATAATCGGATTCATAGAAACCTTATTAGTTCAAATTAATCCTATAACTCAATAACGACAGGAAGTAAATTTTCTCTTCAATGCCATATGTAAAATGTCACTCGACATTACAGACCTCGGTGCCTAATGACGTGTGGTGATTGCAATGGATCGTTCTGAATTCATGAATACTATTGCTCTAATAGGCATTTTTATCTATAAATAGATTGTCTAGATTGAGATTAAACAGTATCTACATGATTTTTAAACTATTTTTTTATACATTTATTTCCTATTTTAGGTGACATCGGTTTGATGATTTCTTTAAAAGTATTAAGGCCTTTAGCTAGGAATGTAGAACGAATTAAAGCCTTATTTCTAAATCAATACATGTGTACATTTAAAAATCGAACCTATTTCCTCCTTTAAGGTTTGCAACGCTTGTGTATCTTCGGATATTACAGAAATATACAGAGGAATATTATAGGTACTTTCCACCGGCTGACCCACATGCCCTTTTGACCTCCTTTTGATATAAAAAAAGGAATGTTTAGAGCTCGAATTAAAAGCAATATCGTAAAAGCACTCGCTCGACCTTTGAGTTGATAATCATAATTAAAAAATTGCGTTCGTGGAAAGTTTTTAAGTAATTTCGTTAAAGTTAATTTACAACAAAATTAAAAGATTGAATTTTTGACCTAGCCATTACAGCTCCATGAGAGATTTTATAAAACAAGGAACAATTTTAGAATATATAAAGTGCTATTGCCATACGAAATTGCTTTCAATTATTAACAGGTATTCAAGGTATATGGTCTCAGAAATGACTACTTAATTACCAATATTCAATAAACTTGGGAGTTGGAGACCTTAGAGAACTAGCTCAAATTTACAAAATAGAATTCTGAAGTCAATTATAACCGAGCTATATCCATAATGAACGGGAATTTAGAGTTCTAAATGAGGTTGTTTTGAATTATTTAGTGTTTTTGAAATGCTTTTGAGTATGGGTGTGCTAGTTCCTGACAGGATGGTGTGAAAATCAACTTCCCTTGTTTTGTAATAATCGGTTATTAATCCTATTTTTCCAAATTATACAACGACATTTTTTCAATAAAGTTTTGCGAAAACAAGATTCTGACTTAAGACAAATCTGTGTTATTTTCTTTTACACTAAACCTACCAAGTACCGGTCAAATTGACCGATCGTAAACTTTTGTAAAACTTACACATTTTTAAACATTATAATATCGTTATCAAACTACATGACAATTCTTAGAATCTGCATATAATATTTTCTACACTTTTTACTTTTAGTTATTTTCATTATTACCTGCGTTATATAATAAAACAACTTTTAATTACTGTTCATTTTGACGGCGTGCAGTAGGAACAGGTATACAAGAATGGTCGGTAAGTTTAGTGTTAAATTTCATTTAAATAAAATTTAAATCTTATCTTAAAAGAAAATTTAGCACCCAGCGTCATTTAACACGGTATGTAAGGTAAATGCGTTGGACAATGGACTCACTTGTGCATAAATACCAACAATTTAAGCATTACTCGACATGCATCATTACAGACGAATAAGTAACTTATGTTTATAGTAATAGAATTGAAAGTCCTATGTATTAAATATATGTTAATTGTCTGTTTACTGAATAGAATATTTCGTAATACACTTATAATTCTTCAAATCATTCACGGTTGGAGCTAGTTTCCATATTATGGACATCAGTAAAAATGGAATAGGGTATTATTAAATATGTACTTGTAACACAGTAGTAAAGAGACAAACAGAAAAATAGACATAAAATAAGGCATTCCACATGAAAAATTTATTATGTTCCAGTAAATACCACTTAGAAGGATAATTTTAGTGGCAGGTGAAGTCACCGAATAAGTGATATAAATAAACGGTATAATTTTAATTTCCTTGAATATAACAATACTAATATACAAAAACAAAAGCATGACTTTAGTACACATACTTACTAATTAATAATAATAATAATAATAATAATAATAAATTTATTTTTAATTCCTTAACAAGCTAATAATAACATAAAGTATTAAATAGTAGGGTACAAGATAGGTTTTCAGCAAACATTATTAGATTACCTGCTTTAAGATAAACTTGTATTGCAGGTAATAAATTAATTTAAAAACACCCCAAGTATACAATAAAGTCATAAGTAACATTTGTATCGACACAGCCCGTACCGTCCCGTACATTAAGTTACAGCACAAAATTTATGTAATAGACTTTAATGTAGGTTCAATTAATTAACTAGAATAATATGATAGCTTATACTAATAACATTAAAAAACTAGAATAGAAAAATATATAAATAAATACTTCATTAAATTTATTAATTATTTAACAAATTAATAAAAATAACTAAAAAATATCAATCAATTAATCAATTAAACAAAAAATAATGACTATATACTATATAACAAATAATAGATAATGTTGAAATATATTAGAATATGTATATTTAGATTACCTCTGAATTATTAACAGATTTTCAATTTCCTGATAATCGAGTCCTTTTAGCCAGCCATGAAGCGCCAAACGGCAGTCATGCCGGTTTAACCTGTGTACGCCAATGTGTATATTTATTTTATTATATAAAAAGGCTGATAGAAAATATGCATGATGCTTTGCAGATTCAGTACGACATTTGACTTGTTCAAGTATCCGATGATTTAGTCGTTTTGATTGTATAACGTTTTTAATGAATGGAGTAGTTGTATGCTGTTTAAGGGTAATGATGTATATATATAACTGTCTAATAGAAAGCACATCACACTTTTCATAAAGTGACTTTGTAGGATAACGATAAGAACTAAAACTCATTGTTTTCAGGAGAGATCTTTGTACTCGTTCAAGACTTATCATAAATGACTTACATGCACCACCCCAGACGGAAATGCAGTAGGTAAAAAGAGGTTGGGCGAGTGCTAAATACGTTTCACGTAGAATTTTGAAGTTTGCTGCGTGTCTTAATTTGCTAAAAGTCCAAACCAATTTCCTAGCCCGTGCACAAACTCTTTTTATGTGTGGGAGCCAACCAAGTTTAGAGTCTATTTCAACTCCCAAATATTTAACGCAACTAGCTCTGGTCATGTTAGGACATTTACATGGGTTATGGTTGATAAATAAGTCACAGATATGGGCTCTAAGGTTAATATTATTATATGTGTTAGAAAAAGAAAATGGCACAAAATAGGTTTTAGATAAATTAAGTGTTAAGAGATTGTTGTTTAACCATTTCATAATTTTATGTATTCCAATTTCAGCGTATCTTGTGACCTCGTCCCAAGAATCGCCAACAAAAATAAGAGCAGTGTCATCTGCATATGCAAAGATTTTTCCATTTTGTAATACTTCATTACAAAGATCATTGACATATATCAGAAAGAGACTGGGGCCCAGGATACTTCCTTGGGGGACTCCAGATGTAATGGGAGTATCAGAACTCAAGTAACTTCCAATTTTAATCTGTTGAGTTCTATCCAGAAGGTAGTCCTTAAAGATTTTAAATGCATCTCCTCTTATGCCAATACTTTCCAATTTTTGTAAAAGGATGGGAACAGAAACAGTATCAAAAGCCTTGGCCAAATCTAAAAAGATTCCTAGACACTTTTTGCCCCTGTTCAGATGAAAGACAATATGTTCAGTTAGCTTAGATACCGCATCTGTGGCACCTTTACCTAATCTGAAACCAAATTGGTTATTAGACAATATTCTATTAGTCTCTAAGAAATTAGTGAGTCGTGAATTTAGTATCCTTTCAAACACCTTAGACAAAGATGAAAGAACAGAAATAGGTCTGTAGTTCGATATACAGGTTCTAGATCCACTCTTGTATATCGGAGAAATAATGGCTTTTTTAAACACCTTTGGGAAGACTCCTTGTTCAAGACAAATCTGAAATAATTTAGTTAAAGGCGCTGCAATGATATGTTTCGCATATTTTATAAATTTGATTGGAATGGAATCCCATCCCACAGCAGTAACATTTTTTAAATTGCTAATTATGGTTGATATTTCTGATTCATCTGGAGGTAATAGGACTATAGAGTTAGTGAGTCCAGAAATATTAATTTTTAGAGGCTCGGCATAATTGATTAAATTATTAGCTCTCTTGCCTACCGATGAGAAATATTTATTAATATCATTAAGAGTAACAATCGGGTCAACATTAGGGGTTAGAAGTTCAGATGCTGAAGTTTTTTGACTATTTAAATCGGCAATAGATTTAATAGCGGCCCATTTTTCCTTATTTGTGTGCGCGCTTTCTAGTAGTGACGATTCGTATGTTTTTTTTAATTTCTTTAAAAGACAGTTGCAAAAGTTTCGATAACGTTTATAGATAACCAAAAACATTTCATTATGGGGGTTCCTTTTACTGTTTATTTGAAGCTTATTTCTGTGACGTATGCATCGAACTAAGCCAGGTGTAATCCAAGGCTTTAGGACACGATTTCGGTTTGAGACAGTTATTCTTTTTGTATTCATTTGAACGATATCACTTATTTTTTTAACAAAACTGGCAGCTAGCAAGTTAGCGTCAATGGTTGAGTTTGAAAAAAATAAGTCGGTGTTTGCCAATTGTTTAAGTACAACATTATAATTTAGTTGTACAGAATAAGTAACATTTCGGATTTTCTTTAAAGTTGAGCAAAGGTTAAGTATTACGGTTTTATGGTCTGTAATATCTGAATTAACAATATACACGGATGCCCTCCCTGACGACTACTATACCGAGAATGGCAACTGTAATCTTAATCCGTGTTAAACTACACTGGGCTCAATACTATCACATAAAAAACATGTAATAAAAAAAAAACAATAATTAGGCTATTTGTTAAATTACTATTGTTACTCTTTTTACTCTCTTAACACTAAACCTACCGACAATTCTTGTATACCTGTTCCTACCGCACGCCGTCAAATTGACCGGTAATTAAAAGTTATTTTATTATATAACGCAGGTAATAATGGAAATAACTAGAAGTAAAGAGTGTGGAAAATATTATATCCATACTCTAAGAATTGTCATGTAGTTTGATAACGATATTATAACGTTTAAAAATGTGTAAGTTTTACAAAAGTTTAAGAACGGTTAATTTGACCGGTACTTGGTAGGTTTAGTGTTAATAAGTGTAATAAAACAAGTTTAGTTCATTTAGGTGTTAGCGTAAGTCGAAGTCAAAACTAAAATTATTTAATTTCCACGTCTGCGGGTGAGTCAGAGTAGCGAGTAAAGAAACAACCAGAATGAGATTTAACAAAAAAATGTGGTCATTTACACCGTTTTTTGCGAGTCCAGTGTAAAAAATAACAAATTAAGTTTTACTATCATCATAATAACATTTTATAGTTCTATCTGTAATTATGTTTGAAATTACACACTATTATATGAACAAATAGTCTAAAATTACAGTTATTCCAAGCCAACAAACTCCCACACAAATGAAATTAAAATAGTTCGCATCCTTATGTGGCCATTTCATTATAACGCCCTATACATACTAGCTGTTAGTTACTAGAAATAGTTGATAAAATTTATTTTGGAATGCCATGACATGAACAGAATAGTCCAGAAAATGGCACAAAAGATACAAAATAATTTATTACAAAATTTATTTTAGAATGCCATGACATGAACAGAATAGTCCGGAAAGTGTTACAAAATATACAAAATAATTTATTAGAAAATACATTTTGAAATGCCATGACATGAACAGAATAGCCCGGAAAGTGCCACAAAATATACAAAATAATTAATTAGAAAACTAATTTTGGAATGCCATGACCTCAACAGAATAGCCCGGAAAGTGCCACAAAAGATACAAAACTAATTTATTAGAAAAATCATTGTGGAATGCCATGAGATAAACAGAATTGTCTGGAAAGTGCCACAAAAGGTACAAAACTAATTATTAGATCTTGGAAACTATAAATAAATAAAATATGTGTCCAATGAAAAAACTAATGACACAAAATTGCATGCATATATTTTAATATAAAGACTACAAACAAGTATTTAACTTCTAGCTATTTATTTTGGACAGAAAACTAATTAAAATTTAGTGCCACTTAGTTGACCAAATCTATTTATAATTTATTACTGATATGTTTATCACTAACCGAAGTTATTAGTATCAGTACTTGTTGATATGAATAAAATTATAAACTGTAAAAAACAACTTTCTTATAACGTTTTTTCATATTGTGAATGTTACAAGAAGATAAGCTTTATGATAACTGCAGAATAAAAACCGAAATGTTCATGTGTAAAATATTATAAACTTAGTTATTGTAATTTAAAAAGTACTTTATTACTTTACTTTACTATATATATATATATATATATATATATTTATGTAAATAATTTAAAATATTAATATTTTTGTATTTTGTATTTAGAATTAAAACTATAATTGTATGTTGAAATAAAATGTATATTTATAATATGTAATATAATATGAACAAATGCGGCGTTGGGAACCGCCAACCAACACGCCATGTTCCGAACGGCGGAAGGTGGAGGACGGAGCTACAAATAGCTACGTGGAATGTAAGGGGAGGAATGGAACAGAAGATGAATGAATTATTAGATGTGATGGATGACAAAGATCTGGATGTTATTTGTGTGTCTGAGACCAAGCGAAAAGGCAATGATACGACCGATTTGCCTGGCAACCGGGTCGCTTTCTGGGCTGGGGTTCCAGAGGGTGAGCGAGGTTGCCAAGGTGTAGGCGTATTATTGTCCTCTCGAATGGTTAATGCAATGGTAGAATACAAGGCGATTAACCCGAGGCTTCTTTGGGTTCGCTTTAAGCTGGGGATAACAAGAGTATTCTTGTTAGCCATGTATGCGCCAGTATCCTCAGCTCAAATGAGCGAGCTCAAGGAGTTTTGGGAGAATGTCAGGGATGTTCTAAGTAGTGTCAGAGATAATGAAAAGTTGATAGTATGTGGAGATATGAATGGTTGGGTTGGAACCGCGCGAAGCGGTTACGAAAGCGTGCTAGGCAAATATGGTGATAAGAGGGTAAATGAGGCTGGAAAGCTTATTTTGGAATTTTGTAAGGAGAAAAATTTGTTTGTGGCAAACACGATGTTTGATCACAAACAAATTCACATGTACACATGGGAGCGAGCGGAAGAAAGAAGTATGATTGATTTATTCCTAGTGGACCAGCGTATTCGAAGTCAAGTTATGGATACGCGAGTGTTCAGAGGTGCTGATCTGGGAACGGACCACTATCTAGTCGTTGCTAGAATAAGAGGTTTGTTCGCAGGTTGGCGCAGCCGCACGACGTGTCCAAGCTTGGCGTCGAATTATCGCATAAGAAGCTGGAAGCTTCAGGATCCACCGATCAGAGAGGAATATCAAGAGAGGGTTTCCAAGAAGCTTGAAAGCTATGATTCTGGAAATGAAAGTGTTGAACTATGCTGGCAGAACCTTAGGAATGGTATGGTGAAAGTAGCGACAGAAGTATGTGGTAAAAGGAAAAGAGGTTTTAGTAAAAAGCGCGATGAATGGTGGGATGATGAAGTGAAAGACGCTGTAGAGTTAAAGAAGAAAGCATGGCTGGATTATAAAGCCTCTGGTAAGGATAAAAGTATGAGAGAGATAAGAAAAAGAGCGTACAAGCTGCAAAAGCACAAAACGAAAGCACTTAAAAAGATGAAGCGTGAAAATTCTGAGAGAGAAAGGGATGAAAGGTTGACGAACAACTTCCGGGAAAACACGAAGCTTTTCTGGCGAGAAGTTAGTGGTTCCCGGGGTTGTTCGGTAACCTGTAGAATGAAAGGGGTGCTTTCGAAAAGCGGTGAAATTTTAACTGAGCAAGCACACGTTTTGCAGCGGTGGGCGGAATTCTATAAGGAGGTGTATGAACGTGAGGACGCCTCGGTCTTGACTACCAGCGTAATGCTGAGTCAAGATGTAGCCGATGGTGAAATCAGTTTAGAAGAAATAGAGAACGTGATTCGAAGTCTGAAATGTGGTAAGGCTGCGGGAGCAGATGAAGTTACTGCCGAGATGATCAAATATGGTGGGCCACGCGTCTGGGACTTTTTCTGGTTTTTATGCAATTTATGCTGGAAATCTGGGGAGGTCCCAGACGATTGGCGAAGTGCAGTCATCGTACCTTTGTATAAAGGCAAAGGTTCACAGATAGACTGTGCAAGCTATAGGGCCATCAGTTTGATTAGCTTGGGCGGTAAAGTTTATGCTAAAATTTTAGCGAGAAGAATGCAAGAGAGATCTGAAAGGATGTTGTGGGAGGCACAAGGAGGTTTTAGACCTGGAAGAGGGTGTATAGATCAGATCTTTTCCCTCCGCATGATCACGGAAAAGTTTTTGGCCCTAAACCAAAAGGTTTTCTGTGCTTTTGTGGATTTGGAAAAGGCGTTTGACAGGGTTGTGAGAAAGAAGTTATGGGAGATACTGCCCCGATACAATGTGAACGGACCCTTGCTACAGGCTGTAAGGTCTCTTTACCGAGATCACTCAGCCTGTGTGCGAGTAGGAGCTGGCATGTCGCCCTGGTTTGACATCCAATCGGGTGTTAAGCAAGGTTGCGCTATGTCAGCTTGGTTGTTAAATTTGTATTTGGATAGTTGTCTCCAAGGAGTGAAAGATAGTGACATGGGAGTGAAAGTAGGTGACCTTAAGGTCAATTGCTTACTATATGCAGATGATGCAGTGCTCATTGCATCATCAGAATGCAATTTGCAGGCATTGGTCACCACTCTGAAAGATGGGTGTGAAATTAATGGTCTTAACCTGAATGTAGATAAGACGAAGGTTCTGATATTTGAAAGAAATGAAGAAAGAACAGAATGTAAGATCAACGTGAATGATAAGATAATAGAACAAGTGAATGAAGTGGTATATTTGGGAAGTATGTTTAGCAGAGACGGAAGATACGAAATGGATGTGGAAAGGCGTATTGCTGCTGGTAACAGAGTCAATGGTGCTTTGACTGCATTGTTGAGACGGCAAAACGTCAGTATAGCTGCACGTTTGGCTGTACACAATGCAGTTTTGCTACCGACACTGTTATACGGCAGCCAAACGTGGGTAACACAGAAGAAGAATGTAAGAAAGATGAATGCTGTGGAGATGCGATCTCTTCGCAGAATATGCGGAGTCAGTCTAGCTGATCGAATCCGCAATGAAGAGATCCACAGAATGGCAGGTACTAGCGAAGATGTCACGGTGAGAATGAAGAAGAACGTGCTCAGGTGGTTTGGGCACGTTGAACGAATGAGTGATGAAAGAATGGTAAAAAAGATTTATATGGGAAACGTGAGCGGTAAGAGAGACAGGGGGAGGCCTCGAGTGACCTTCGAAAATACAGTAGCTACGATACTGGAGGAAGGTCACGTAAAAAGCATGAGGACCCCCCGGAGGGCATGTATGAAGAAGTTGATGTCTGTGGCCGAGGCGAAAGAGGTATGCAGAGACCGTAGCGTTTGGCGCTCCGTCGTCTCTGGCTACCCCGCAAGGAATATGGCGTGAAGGTGAAAAAAAAAAAAAAAAAATAAAAATAAAAATAAAAATAAAAAATCCAAAGTAATTTGTACCTTCAAAGTAGTTTTGTAGGAAGAATTATTAAAATAAAGTTAATTTAACATCAATCTTATAAGTGATTGTCTGTTTGTCTCACCATTAATCAAAATACTACCGAGATGTGACATCGAATAATATAATTATTAATCAACCTTCCAGAAAAAAAGATGAAATACTCCAGAACTGACAATTAAATACTTAAAAATTAAGTTATTAAAGGTTACCTAATATATATACACATATATATACGTAAAATTTTCCTTATTGATTCCATAACTCCAAACGAAATAAAAGTTTGAACGAGCTCTTGAACTATTCGACTCCTTTATTGCAAGACTTGAGGGTTAGAATTCATCAATGAAACTTTAATTATTCGCTTTTGAAAGTACATGTGATTAAATAAAATAACATATTGCCTGTTACCAGAATAAGGATATTTATTTTTATATACATATAAGAATCTCTTTGAATAATATTAAAAACTGGTTCCTTTTAAAATATTCCGGACATTGACTTATATGGTCAATAAATAGAATGTATATAAAATTATTCGAACAAATAAAATAAAAATCATCAAAGTTGTCTACCCCACACAAAGTAACAAAAAATATATTCTGAATTTATTCAATCGCCATATTTGGGTCCGGTTTAGGTAAATTCAATATATATTATAAAAAGTCTTATATATACGTATAAAGCAAATGTATATATTTTCTACGTAATATACTTAAATGCAGTGACGCAAGCACTCTAGCACTTCAGCTCGGTTCGAGTCGGTCAACTTAACGGTATACAAATTTGTATAAAATATAACACAATATATTTATACATACTAATAGTATATAAATATATACTGTAGTGTATAAATGGAGTGTATAATACACTCTATTTCTATGATGATAAATAAATATAGTTCAAGTAATATTACACTTACACGTTCCTAAGACTAAATTGAAGACATGATCAAACTTCAATTTAAACGTTTATCTATTGATATACGATACTCATTAAAACTCAAAACGTCTTTACTGAAACTTTTAATCCCCTTTGTTATTTATTTTCATTATTTTATGTTATATTTATATAATTATAATGATCATTAAGAACGCGTCGTGAATATTATAAACATGGTTAAATAATAATAATTAATTAAAAAAGCACCTCAGAATAAGTCTATCTATAAGGAATGTTGTACACTTCCGTAATTGTAATATTGAGATGACGCTAATGTTATCATTCAGATCATATTCCGAATGGCGCCAAGTGATTTTAAAAAGAATTTGTATGAGTCAATATAAATTATTCGTCGTGAAACGAGTCACCTTACGGACGTTGGGTTGTTATTGTGTATTTTAGTTTTAAGTGCATTTTTGGGGCATGGTTCTAAAAGATGAGATACATCTGGTGGTAAGAGGTTTCTAGACATCTGCAATATAAATTGCAAATGTATACTTGGTTAGACAAAGAGAGAAACACATTTTACATGTTTCTGTCTCTTTTATTATCGTACAATATATAATAACAATATTAGGCTGATCTTCGATCTTTTTTAAAAAGATAGTAAGCGGTTGAATCACTAGTTGCAGGATTTATAAGTAATATAAGCAACCTGGCTTAATAACTACATTAACATTGTTGCAAATGTTTATTAAAAAATCTAGAAACACCAGAATTAAATTTGATAAAAATAACTTTTAAAAAAAAATTGACTGTCTTAAAAAATATTTACTATAATATTTTAATTATTAGAAATAATTTTTGGAAAAAATGTTTTTTTTATAAAAATTGCTTTAAAAGCAATAAAACGTAAAAAATTATAACGAACTACCAACATCGGCACAATGTTATCCTCCAATGAAATCTAGTTTGAATATCTGCTCCGTTTTTATTGTTTTATTCAAATCCAACAGCGCAGACAAAGTTAGGCTATAAAGTTTTCTGAATTTAGTACCATACGTTTTTGTAACTCCGTCCATAACTCTATATATAGTACTAGTTATATAAGCGATTTACCACTCACTTACTTATAACGAAATCTCCGAAACTATCTGTCCGTTTAACTTAAAACTTTACATATTTACTTTTTTTGTGACGTAGACGTCCACTAAAAACAGATTCTACGGAATTCCTATTCCAACGGATTTCAACTTTCTGCGTTTTGCCAGATTTTAAATCTTTATGAGCCATAAGTACACTTAACACGGGGGTAAGAGTTACTATAGCAACGGTTACCATAGCAACGGTTACGATGACAACGGATAATATGTCAAAGGTTAAAATAACAAACTAAGTTCACATCCAAATTTATAGTATTCCTATAATTGATAAGCTAGTAGATATATATATATATATATATGTACGTTCAGCGATGTATGTATTAATGTAAATACGAACACATAAATCAAATAAACTTTCTATAATACAGAAAGTAGAAAATCTAGATCTCTGAATCGAGCTTCGGATAGATCTAAGAGCGAGTAAAGTAAGCTCAAACAAGTTCTAAGAGAAAGTAAGGCTAAACGCTTTCTCAGTACACCCGGCGAAACCTATATACTGTGTGATGCAAATAACACCCTTATTATTATTACATAGATATCTATTTTGTTTGACACGATAAACCTAGATTAGTTGTGCTCCGTATTCGATATAAACTTCAAGTGTTATTCTAAGTTCGATGCTATTTTAATGCTCTATTCAGAAGCCTTTAAAATCCTTTATAAATTCGCATTATCTTTATTTTAATATATTTCAATACGATTTATCGATTCAGGAACTTTAATGAATGCAACATTCAAATTATTACACAAATATTATATATAAAAAATATATAATATATTTGGTTATAAATAATAAATATATATAATGTATAATGATGTTAACATCATCAAAATCAATACAGGCAATCTGGATTAATCTTAACATTACTAGTTCCTCAATAAATGTTTGATCTTAGACCGAATTAAAATGAACTATGGAACCTGACCTAAAGATGGGATATTTGATATTATTACATAAATGTTATTATCTTTCCGTTAATCGGAAAATTTATCTATGATAAACCTTCTTTTCTTTTATTTGATTTTAAAGTTCCTTTTCTATCTATTATTGAAAATATAAATAATGTTATAAAATTTTGATAAAACTTATATTGACAACAAAGCACGTAAAATATATAATTATTGTTTACTTAATAATTTTAGTTTCCAAATTAATTATGTGTGTTGTTTACCTCAAAAGCAAATTAATCATTTGAGGTCATATTTACAGAATATATTAATTATCAAGTAAGCGGACGGAGTCGCGTGCTAATGTTAAATTATTTTTATCTTCAAAATTCACACTTTCAAATGAAATTTAAATAATATGATATGAAAGAATTCATAACCACTATATTAGCATCTGAAAGAGTGAAATATATTTTCAATGAGAGTAAATGAGAGAGAGAGAAAGAGAGGAAAGATTTAAACTACAAACTTTCAACATATTATTAGTATTGAATCGTTTTATTATATATTTTCTGTAATATTCATTGTATATTAAAATTACATTGTTCTAAATTCTTAAAGCGTCCAAGAGTATCAAAATCAGTTAACTTAATTACACACAAAGAGAATAAGTTATTACAAAGTCCTGATAAATTGCAATAACTTTCAAAAATAGATAAGTGTAAAGAACTTTTATTGAAAATGCGCTTTAATTAATGTTTTAGGGTTACTTTTGCTTTAATTTATAATATTTTTCCCTAATGTTTAAGCGTGTCAAGTGGTGATGTCCTTAGCAATGATATAAAGGACGCTTCACCCATTACGCTGTCCCAATGCGGTTTGGAGGATTGTGTATCATTTTAATATAATACATCAATTAGTATTCAGACGGTCGCCATTTTGCATAACACTTTCAAATACAAATGATATGAAAAACGATCCTGTTTGTTTTTATTATATATATGTGGTGCAAAACAAATAATACTTCTATAGCAAAGAAATGTATATATATATATATATATATATAACATGTCATTAAGAACAATGCGAATATTAAAATTAAATTTACACCGCATTGAGCGAGGAATGCGCTGGGACGTGAGAATCCTTTTATGACTATTTCTATTGGGAATCGATTTCACTTATACTTAATATTATATTAAGTGTTATTAAAACTATATATTTAATTGTAAATTTATCTGCTATTATAATTAAAGTAGCGAGATAAGAAATAACTTTATAAGATGTATAACGTAATAAAAATTATACCAACTTTTATAACGCTTTTAAAGTCATCTCGAAATAGGTGTAAGTGTCAATGACTTTGACTGCGTACAGACCGACGGACTGCGTGTACCGTATCTTTGTATAGAAAATATGTTGATACGAGAATTAATGTTTATTCAGAGGTTGAGATAACGTTACGAGGTCCGCAGTAATTGCGATCCTGTATCAGCCAGATAAAACGACGAGGCGAGTGACGTCATCGGCGCAGGCGCATCACCAGGAGACTGCCTATAAATAGAACGTAAACATCTAAGTGATTCACGTGTACTTAATGCATATAATACATTTGACTTTACTTAATGTTATAGCCAATTCAATAGCCTTTTTAACAGGGTAGAATATTATAGTTTAGGGTACAAATAACCTCCAAAATGGGGCTATTGTCCGGCGTAAGGCATGGCGTGAGGCTCGCAGCGTTAGTAGAGCGAGCACTCAACGCGGTGTAGTCGCACTGGGTCGTGTCTCGGCGCTCCGCAGTCACACTCGAGACGCAGGCCGGAGCCCTCGCGCGTCTTACCTCACCCGATAACTTATCAACAAATAATTGCATGAAGTCATCGATTAATTTAAGTGTCGCGAAACAGCGTAACATTGCTCAGTGTATTTCGGACGAGGCTCCGTATCTGTTTATCGTATATATTCGGATGTTTGACAGTGAACTCTACAAGTGTCCGTGAAAAAGTTTGGTGCGATCCGATTGGCTGATTTTGTTTTGATTTGTTTCGTGAGTTCGGGATGAACGGGACACCGGCGAGGAGGCCTAAGAGCGCCTTTTCTGATACGGTCAGTTGAATACAATAATTTTATTATATTGTTTGATTCTGAGGTAATCGTCAATAAACGATTTTTATTATTGAATATGCATGTCAACTATGAAAGAGACGGAAGGTGTGTGAGTGGGACAAAATAAAGGTGATTTGACCGAATGAAATATATCAGTTGCAACTAAACGAGTGAGGGTAATGTGGAGTCAGTCATTCTAACACTTAGTGACTGTTGTAAGTGTTTAGTGATATAAAACAATATCTTGATATTATTGTTGTTTTTATGAATTAAGTATTGTTTAAATTTTTGGAAAGTTATTGGTAATTTATTAAACATATAGTTGTAGTTTTCAATGGTGTATGAATGTCTCAGACTGAGGTTTATGAGATATTATTAAAAAAATGGCAATAATAAACCGCATTCCCCATCTGTCCTAGAACAACCGGTTCAACTCCTTTCGCGTAATATTAGTTATGTATAAAATAATTGTGTATTTTGTGTAACAAAATGTGTTTATGATTTTTGCAAATTTAAAAATTAATTATTTATTTATTTTGAAATTTATTTTATAATAAATCACAGTTTCTTATTAATTATAACTATAAATGTTTTTTATATATATTTTTTATTATTTTAATTTCAGAAATTAAATCATTTTATCGTTTCGGAACGATAAAATATGAATACAATAGTAGAGTCAGCATTATTTACAAATTTATTTTAAATTTCTATAAAAAAAGACAGACAGAGTCACTGGACATAGTATGAATTAAATTTGCAAAATAAATTAGCAAAATCAAATATCCTAATATATTAAGAGTCATCTAACGAAATCGTATTTATTAATTAATAGTCAAAGTCAATAATAAAATTATTAATTGCAAAATCGTACTTACAACCACCCAACATTCAAGGATCCATTGTTTCAGAAAGTGTCCTCTGATTCGGGACTAAATTAATTATGAACATATCCTCAAGAGGTTCCTTGATTATATTAATAATATAATATTAATATTATAATAATAAATGTATTAGATATATTATTTTTAGTAATGGCGGTCAGTGACTGACCTTTCGAGTTATTGACATTTCATAATGAGCATCAAGCCTCGTATCCTTTGGAAGCGCGTTCAAGCGAAATAAAGATAAATTTACCGTAAATTAACAATAAATAGTTAATAACAGCTTTTGCAGCTTAAAATGTGTTTATTTACTTCAATTACTTTTATTTTGTCATCTTTTATTGTTATATATTTTAAATGTAAGTATTTTTTGTAAGCAAAGTTTCACAGGAAAAAGTTTCAAAGGAAAAAGAAACAGGAATTTTTTTTTGTTATTTTACATAATTGCTAAAAATGTATCGATCCAGAAAAAAGATAAATATTTTTTTAAGTTTTAAAAAATATAGACGCTTGAAGTTTTAAAACTTTGTAAGTTAATATTATTCATTATAAATATTACGAAGTAGATTTTTGTATAATAAATATTTAATTTTCAAGTAAATCACGAGCAAAAACAGTTGTCATTTAACAAAATAATTACGCATCAAAGCTATGTTCATGAATTATTATTCAATAAACTATGAATTGCAAATTCAAATAAAGTCAAATTCCAATGAGCATTCATTATTAAATTTGATATCAAAATTATTCAATTTCAAGAGAAAACATCACTCACCGTATTTATTTAAGCCTTAATTTTATTATTCCGTTCAACCATATTTTATTTGATGAAAACTTGTATTTTGTGTTAGTTTTTCGATATTATTATAATACTTTGTTATAAAGTAACGTAAACAAAATTGGGGAATTTAAGCAATATAATGTAGACTATATGTATATATATGTAGACTATATATATGTAGACTAAATGTATATACATTTTTATTAATTGGAGCAAATGATCAGACGGTATGTATATCCAGATCGGTATGACAGGGGTACCTTCAAAAAAAGCGTATACTCCTACCTACGGCCGGCAACGCTCTTGTGAATCCTCGGATGTTGCAGAGTTTATCGGCGATTGTGATCACATATCAACGGTGCCCTTCAAGCTCGTTTACCCTCCTCTAACATAAAAAAATATGGTGGTAACCTTAACCTGGACTTTGGAAAAGCATAAGTGCATTAACTACCTTTTCTGAGAAGGGATGAAGGAAAATACGATAAAAACTTTCAGATTACAAGGGGACACTTGAATCTAACAAAATTTCTCCCCCTTAATATTTCACAAACGAATCCTTTATTTGAATAATGGTTTTATGCAAACCCTCTATATCTTTTAAACTTTTATCTAACAATACCCCACTACGTTCTATGGGCTTTTATCCTTACCTACCCTACTATACGTGTATAGAAGCTACCCTATAATATTATCAAAATTGTATTCTACCACCTTGTTAATGGTGTGGTTAATATGTATGTTTAGAACGAATTACAAATTCCTACTAAGATACTCTGAGTTAGGCTGTGGACAGACGGACGGACAGACACGACAAAGCTATAAAGGTTCTCTGTGGATTACGGAACCTTATAAAGAAGAGAGACATGGACGTCCGTCATTCTCTGGCATTCAATGCGGATATTAACTTGAAATACTTTTTCAATTATAATCAGTTAAATATTTTTGTCTCGTAAATCGTCGCCTTTTTGAACTAAATTCATATAATGACAAAGTTCAAGTTTTTATTTTACATTTACATATATCCCACTTATGAAATGTCACTCTAATTGCACGGTTCTGAAGAGTAATTTCATGAAGAAGAACCGGCAAATATATATATAAATATACTCATTATCAATTTGTATTGACTTCTGCATTTACAACGTAAGGAGTGATTAATATTCATACCTAAAACATTATTACATCAAGTGCCAAGACTGCAGATTGATTTACATATTTTTCACTGCAGTCGGTTATACGAGATACATTAATAACCACGGCATTCAGAAACAAATAGAAAACAATCAATATTAATTGAGGCTTTTTTCTTGTTCTATCGTATAATAATATAACAAAAAGCACTAAACCATTCTTCAACGTACCACTCCAATTGTGGAATGAACTCCGTTCGCGCAAAATTCCATCGGTACGACATGGGTAACTTCAAAAAAGTCATATACTCCTCCCTAGACCGGCAACGCTCTTGTGAATCCTCGGATGCTGCAAGAATTCATGAACGACGTTGATCACATATTATATGTGACCCGCAAGCTCGTTTGCCCTCTTCTTACATAAAAAACAAGACTGCAAATTGAGTGATCGAAGAACATCTTTAAGAAAAACAATAACTATTCTATAACATTTGAAACCTGCTAAGTTACTTGGCCCTTGCAAGTGATTCACCAGAGCAAGATGTTTACGATCGGCGATAGGAAGTTTCATCTGTAAAATGTAATAATTTTCTAATAAGCCTTTGATACCTCTTTGCTTAATACTTCTGTTCTGAGAATCTCAAAATATAATGTCAAATACTAATATTCAGTTTGATGTTTTGTTTTTGTATTAAATTATAATTAATTTTAACTTCACCTTTAACATTTAAAACATAATCATGTTCAATTTATTAATATTCAATATAATAATGATAATATTAAAATAAGCGTCTATATAGAATTTTAATACGAACAAAAAATAGTTTCTCAGTAACTTTGAGAAGCTCTAGTATCTAAATACATAAACTTAGTCCTAACTCTTTAGTCTTATTAAGGTTTCCTATTGACCTTCAAATATACCAGTATCATTTATTTTTAGAAGAATAATCAATTTTAATAAGCTTTTTTATAACGCTTTTTTAGCAACATTTAAGTTTAATATTTTATCTATAATATACTCGTAGTTAGTACACATGATTTCAATTAAGAAAACTTTTATTAATTATTAGAGATAAATCTAATGGATATTATTATACTATTATCCCTCACGTAGCTTTTAAAATTGTTGCTTATTGGACACTTATAAATAATAGTTATTAAAAAATGGTTTTCTATAAATACATTTTCTGGATCTTCAGTTGTTTAACGGAAAAAGAACTACGGGAAGAAAGCACTGGAATGGAAGCAAGGAAATTATAAATTATTCGTTGCATCAAATAATTAATTACAACGAGATTTATTACTAGGATCCGCCAACCGTGCGCGGCGGGTGTTGAGCCGAGCCCCTCTCCTTTCTTCTTTTCTTGATAACTTTTGAATGGCTAAACATTTTTTCAATCTATTTTCGCTATAACATCAGCGTTCTGCTCAAACATAGATGAGAAAATTTTTAGCTAATTATCTCGTCGCATTCTGGAGACAACTAAACACAAAAAAGGTCTCCCAAACGGTTAAGAGTTTCGCTTACGCTCAGCTCAATAAAGGTTAAGTTGTACTATTCGTCTTAACAAGAAAAAATATATATTATTAATTTTATTAATCTTAATTTGAAACAGTTGTTAATCTGTTTGGTTTGTAATACGAACGATGTTCACTAATAATAAATTAAACACATTTTGATAAAACATTGTGTTTCTATTTAAATAGTAGAGTTGTCTGTCACAGAATAAGTCTGAATTTGTCGATAATTATTGATAATGTATTTTTTGTTAAGGATATAAGCTTACAAGATTCATTAATTGAAGTAAATAATATTTTCCATTCCACTAATAGATTTTATATTCAATTACGGTTAAAAAAATCGAACAATTGAATTTTTTGGATTAATTTATTTGTATAATTAACTTATAACCTACTCTGAAGTAATTATTTTCACTGTAGAGTTAAAAATTCTTATTAGCTATAACTAATATATATATTAGATTCTTTAACAAGCTGAAAGCTAAGCTACGATAAAGCGAAGGCATGTTGCAATTGGAATGCAGCCGCTGAATCACCTCGCGTCATGTATTGAAGCAGAGAATGGTTCCTGATTATTATTTACTAATATTTTATTAACAATTTTATTTAAAGTATTAAAACAATACTTTTTCACTAAAAATATGATATAACAATATATATAATTTAAGCCGAAATATATATCGACGAAAAATAAGTATTTTTTCCATGTTTTCATAAAAAGAAATGTTTTCATATATGTTTTAAAATAAATACATTAAAAATGAAAACCCTTGGAAATTTTTCCAACCAATTAACTTTGCGATTTTCGCTTCAATTCGTTAATTTAGGAAGTAGCTTTGGGACGCGAGCTGAGCGTACCGGTGTTAATCTAGTTTGACGCTACCGGCTATGCGAATTAATTCATATTGGTGACAGATCTACAGCAAATACATACATTTTCCACGAATTTAATGACATTAATAAATCCATATATGACGTTAAATATAATAAGTTAAGTGTTGATTGTGTTGTCTGTAACACTTCAACGATTAATTTTTTTAGTATAGATTACCGACCATATACAAACAAACACCAAACAAATTCGCTGTCTATATAATATTTGATTTGCCATAATAATTATAAGTTATTTGTTTGTCAGAATGAAACCGGGTGTAATAACTAGTTTAAATATAATCTCGCTGTCTTTTACATTTCAATCTGCATGTAACGTGAGCTCCATTCTTTTATATAAAACTCAAGTATAATTTAACTTCCAAGTACCGAGTTTACATCTTAAGACACTCTCGAGCAATTTCTTAAAAGCTCTGTTATGTTCTACAGTTACTGAGAGAAATTATGAAAGTAAAATCAACCTTATATCTAAAGTTCCTTGGACTGTTACTTCACGCTCTACAAACTATAGTGAGTGTTATTTGAAAAATTTCATTATAGTAACATAACGGTAAGTGTATATCGATTCGATACTATTATGATTGAAATCAGCTGCAAAATAAACACTAGGCCTAAACTTTGATTATATTAAATGTTTAGAACACCCAATATGAATCCCAGAAACTCTGTAATATAGATTTTTAATCTTGATAAAAACAAAATGGCAGACTTGGTGTTGAATCAAAGTTATAAAGAACACGTAGGTAGAACAATACAATACTTTGTGCCAAGTTATGACAGTGGAAAATATTTTAAGTTACAAACAAGTTGAGCATAACAGATATTACGAATTAAATAATACTATGAAATTGTATGGTGAAAATAAGAATAAATATAATACTTAAATAAATACATTACTTTTACCTACCGACGATCGCAACCTACCGACGATCGCACAGTATTTCAAGGGGCTCTCCAAAAGCTACTTTGACAATGCTGTGGGACACCCAAACCCGCTGGTGGTTAAGGCCACAGGATACACGGCCCGTAAGACTCCTAAAGTCAGAAAGAGAAGACCCAAGTCGGTACTTTTCGATCCGGACGACGCGATTACGTTAGGGGACGCTACGTAAAAGCGGCAAAGCGTACATAAATACTACACATACACACACACACAGCGTCTTCGCCGGCGAAGACGAGGCCCCCATCCAAGCACGTTGCTCCGGCGTTCTGCCGTCGGAGGACGTTAGTGTCAAATCCTAACCCACATCCAACCCTCGCTTCCCACCTAACGGCGTCCTGAGCCGTGGTCCGAGCCTCACAGGAGGCGCCCTTAGGACGCGCGATCCCCTGGGGCCCTTCAGGTCCCCCTTTTTCAAGAGCGGGTCTCTGCACCCGTCCATTCCACCGGTGACGCTGTCATGGCCAGTACGGCTAACAGCAGAGACAAAAAAAATATATATATATATATGTATATATATAATACAAAGTTAGTCTTCAGTTTGTATGATTTTCTAAACTATTTAATAGATTTATTTCCATATACAACTATTTTAGTTAAATGATAGTATAAGATGACATGTTTACTTTAAAAAAGGGTTATAGCCTTCTTTAGTTACTGTCATTTCCTATTAAATCCCTATAGGATATCTTCAAGGATCCCTTAAGGGATTTCAGAAATATCAATTTTGCTAACCCCTACTTGTTAGGCTGTACCTTGACAGATTAGTCGTTCAGAAGAGATTTTCTGTTCTGTTGCAGAGGTTAGATCCACAAAAGATCTCGCAATTATAACCTACGTTTATATTCTTTAAAACACATAAACTTATATCAAAAACATTATACGATAACGAATAAGCAATTAAACAAATTAATGATTAAAGTTATTTCGTGATCGTACTGATATGTGTCAGATTATTTTGATTCTCTTTAAGATAAGTTGTCTGTGAATGTGTTATGGAAACACGCCAGTACCATTTACCAGTAGCCGGATGAGCTGGCAACTAACTCAATTTACCATGGATTTAGTTATATAAAATAAAAAGTCTCCGTTAAATATCTAATTCTATTAAACCTCCTTTTATATAAGGATGTATAAACAATTATTTATTAATTTTCTCATATTCGATTGTTTCCGATATCCGCTCGTCTTACTGTCTTGTGTACACAAATAGTTATACAATATAATGTCAACAAACATTGTTTGTTCATACGGATTTCCACTGAATCTGCATCGCCCTATAAATATTGATATCAATTTTGTAAACGTACATCCCGTGCAATTTTAATATTTTGTTTATTTTTTTTGAGAAGTATTTTGAAAATATTTTATAATAACATTTATTCAGCTTCAGATGGATTTAACAAAGGAATAAATATTGTATTTAAATAGTCTTTATAGAAAAAATATCGTGTTACAGGTCAGTCTACGAAAGTCTCATTTCTTGATAAATGCGTAAAAAACTTCGACTCCTATACAAACCCAAAACAAGAGGGGTCAAGTTAAAGAGTTTTTCCTCAACCACTCTTACAGAGCACAATCTGATATCGGTGATCCTTATCATTGATACTGTATTATGTATGTCATGTTTTATGCAATATATATATCATCTTCCTGCCCTTATCCCATTTTGGGGTCGGCACAGTATGTTTCTTTGTTCCCGGGCTAGCTTCTCGCGTGGCACCGGTATTACCATACTGCTTTAAAGATTTGGCTTAGTTTTACGGCCGGCCGCCTGCCTGACGCCAACCCTCCTTGGGAAAATATATATATATATATATATATATATATATATATATATAAACATTATTATTATTATTATTATTATTATATTATTATTATTACTGATCACACATTTTCAGTTTCCCAAAATGAGATAAATATAAGGTATGAAAACGTCGTCTATAGTATAAGTCATCTGCAAATTATTGATTTCTTCTGTAAAAAGAATTAACAGGTTTGTTCAGACAGTAAAAAAAATGGTTACCATTTTCTAACCATTATAAACATTTCACCTAAAAAGTAAGAAAATATACGAAATTTCAATATATATAGTTTTATTTATAGACTATAGATATCTTTGATGTAGCTAAAAATATTCAAGGATATAATTAGAGATCACATTAAGCTCTTCTCAAAGCAATTTTAAGCGAGTTTTAAGTACTTCTAAGTAGAGCTTTGTCATCTTTGTCTTAAAGATAATTATGCACCTTGTTACTGACTGTTTATAATAAACTTATATAGGTCAGGCCTAGTTGAAAAAATGCAAAATGTTATAAAGTTTATTTATTATTTTGATACTTAATGACTTGTAAAAGAACCTTTAAAACAAATGATGATAAAGAGAAGAGAAAATATATATAGATATACAACTAATTCCACAATTATTGGAAAGTTGGTTAGTATAATATAGTACATTGAAACCAAAAGAAAACAAAACATTATTTTTGGTTAGTCTATCCGTCTATCATAAAGAAATATTTAATAATTTAATTTTAATATTCAGGGATATAACACAATAAGCATTTTAGCCTCTAAGACTTCTGATATAAAGAAGTCTACAATTGAATGAATAATAAATTAATCTCAAGTAAAGCCGGGGGAAAAGCAGTATGTAATAAAACACTAAAAATACATACCACACAATTAGAAATTAATTAATTAATTCAGAATACACACCTATACTTTATAACTAAATTATAAAATAAATTTACATTTACGACATAATTAATTAATTATATGGAAAATGACATTATTTTAATGTCAATTTCTAAAAATATCTCTCAAATATTAATCATATTTATAATAACATTTTAATGAACATATTAATCAAATTTTATTATAGAAATATGTTTTACATTTTCGTCAAAACCAAACGTTGTCAAAGCATCGGTTAATTACAAACACAAGTATGGAATGAGTTTTGATTTCACGTTATGTATAAAATTATAACCTGATTTTTTTTTAGGTTCGGTATTACGAGTTTTCTTTTTAATTTACTTGTATATATGAAAACCTTAACAAGACGTTATGGCTCAGTCTGCCACCGCAGCAAAATTGGGACGTAGGTTCTGTCTTACCTTGATTAATTAAAATAACAAAGTGTGTACAGCTTACATACATGTCAGTTTAAAAATATTTAATTTCTAACATTATGACTGACTTTTATTTAACACTAAACCTACCAAGTACCGGTCAAATTGACCGTTCTTAAACTTTTGTAAAACTTACACATTTTTAAACGTTATAATATCGTTATCAAACTACATGACAATTCTTAGAATATGCATATAATATTTTCTACACTCTTTACTTTTAGTTATTTCCATTATTACCTGCGTTATATAATAAAATAACTTTTAATTACCGGTTAATTTGATGGCGTGCGGTAGGAACAAGTATACAAAAATTGTCGGTAGGTTTAGTGTTTAATATATACAAACAAAATTATATTTTTATAATTTGCATTTACTTATATGAAGGAGTCGGTCTATTGTGATTTGTGACCCACCTCACGTGCTCTGAATACAAAGGTGTAACAATTATTTACTGTCGCCATTCAACACCTGTTTTGATAACCTCCTTGCTGCAGGTACTATTGTTTTTCGATACTGAGAAACACTAGTAATAGAACCTAGAATAATTTTAGTGTACGAATTTAAGTCGGGACATTACAAATAATCACTATTGGATTATAATATATTATTCTTAAAGAATTATAAGGTTTTTTATACATAATACTTTTTTATATAGTATGCAATAACGTGTCATGTTAGGGGACACATCGAATACAATATTTCATGAATATTTAATTAAGACCTTGGATTCATTACATGTATCGATGAAGTAAGAGTCAATGAAGTAAAACAAAATAGAAATGAAATAATATTAATTTTTATTGACATTTATATAGTTTAACAAATAATTATTGTAGAATTTACTAGAAAAGCTTTTCAAATGTTTTTTTTCTATTTAAACATTATAATTTAAGAATGTGACCAATATTCCTCAATCGAACACTAAGCCTGATATCTATGTTATAAAATATATTTATAGTAATATAAACATATTTGACACGTTGGTGTGTCAAACCTGACTATTGAATCAAAGAGTTCGATTCCACACCCAACTACTGTATTTGGTAGTTCACAAATATTTGTTTCAGTGGGACCAATGTTGGTGTGATCTACACATTGTTGTACGATGCTATATGTACGTTGTGTCACTCTTATATATTTACAAACCATCCCCGTTTGTTTGTTCGAGCAGCACACTCAGTTTATTCCGGTAAAGACTCTACTTGAACACAACATATATAGTATCACTGTATCGATTTTGATGATAATTGGTTGATAATTGAGTCTATTACGGAGAGAATGCAGCAACAGCTACCTATAAACAATAAGAAGACAAATATTTATGTAAAAATATATTTACGAATCCTCCCCGTTTCTTTGTTCGAGCACCAACTCATTTTGTTAAGGTTCCACTTGAAAACAACACTTTATTTTATAATTATACAGTAGCACTGTATCGATTTTGATGATAATTGGTTGATAATTGAGTCTATTACAGAGAGAAAGCAGCAGCAGCTACCTATAAACAATAAGAAGACAAATATTTATGTATAAACACAGTTGAAAAGGAAATGTTTAAAAAAATCATATTATAACGTAGTCTCACTAAACACATTAAGATTTTATAGTGTAAATACAACTAGTTCAGTAAGTAATTTATTCTATGTACAATATATGTATATATACATCGTAAAGATGGGTGGTATATTTCTCTTACTAAGATGAAAAGTAAGTCTAACATTTTTTTAAGTTATTTATTAAAATATATAAAATTACTAAATGCAGCTTATTTAAAAATGATATTGGATACATATATGTGTGTAAATTTAATATATACATAAATATATATATATATATATGTATATTATATTTCTTTATTTAAAAATCACAAAGCTTACAAGCTCCAATAATCCGCGACTTCATTTAAAAGCTAAACTTCTTAAAACAGAAAGTGAGTCAGAAGTTCGAAGAATACTGGTTTAAGATAATCCCAGCGTTATAATATAAAATTGAATCTTTAAATGTACTGCGATGTAAGTCAAGGATTGTACATAAAAAATAAAATAAATGAATTGATTGCAAATGTGCTGACCTTCGAGTTTTCGACCCACGCCGGTTTTTGCGGAGGCTGTGAAATCATCACCGCCCACGCCAGTGATGACATAACTTGAAAATCAAACACCACAATCACATCACTATTTGATAATGACTTATTAGAATTTCAAATTTACGTCCGCTAACAATACTAATATGTTTATAACACGTCGTTATGAATTATATATGTTTACATATTCTTAAAAAAGGTTTATATTTAATATGTAATCTGCCAATAAAAGTCCATCACGAAAAATACTGCACCAAACAAGGATGGAACTTATGTTTATAAGCCGGGGCGGAACAGAAGCTAATATAAGAATAAATATTCTTGTTATAAAAATCTTTTCATAAAGTATCTTATATTAAACACCTACATTGCACTATACTACTGATTAGATAATATGTTGTTTTGCATCATTGCAAAAACAACATATTATCTAATCAGTGGTATCTGAATTGTGACATCCTGGCCGGGGGTGGCACCGGGGTGACCTGTCTCAATTTACTCAACACTTTAAATTACCTTGTGGGTCTGTGACTTATATAATTCACAAATAAAGATAATTTTTATATCCTATTCAGACTTTCAGATTTCTTGAATGTAACCTATAAATTTTTTAAACTTTAATTTTATCGCCTAATTTCTAAACACTATTAATGTCAAAGCTTTAATTTGAAGGGTCTCGATTTCTTTTCATGAATAAACAACTAGACTTAGATCTAGAGCTTCTAGAAGTAGTGGAAAACAATAATAAGTGCTATTACATTTGGAAAGAAATACCTTTTTTATTATTATATTTATCTGACCAATAGAAATATTACAATAGCCTTAAAATTTCGATTCGTGAATGAAATTCAAACATACTGAGGATCATCACATCGCTTCATAATTATTAATGTATTAAACTTTTTGATACTTTTCAAAGAACAAGAGAATCTTTTGATAGTTAAAAAAAATTTACGTTACCGAGTAAATTTTCAAAGCATCCTAATCTTAAGTTTAAAATAATTTTTAATATTAAACAATTTTTCAAAGGAAGTAAGGAAAGTTTAAGGACGTTTATAATTATTTTGCCTTGTTCTTTCTTTGTGGAAAGTTATTCTTAAGTTGAAGGTTCGACCTCGAACAGCCCTGTTATTGGTGTGCTGATCTTTATGTAATGGATATTGTATATGGAATCTTTATGTATATACATATTCATTAAAAACTATTCAAAATGTCTAACAAGTTTTTTTATCTGTCACATTATCACTAAAATATGGTTTTAAGTAATGCACCTTTACGAAATTTAGGCAATGCTTTCTCTAAAGAACAGTCTTTCTTGAACAAGCTAAAGAACTGTTAGTATATTTGTAGTGAGAATAAAACTACCGATGGCTCCAAACCTCCTGTTTGACTCCATGACAATCACTGCAATTTTGTGTTCTCTGATACCCCATCCATATTTTAATTAAAAAATAACGATTATTTTAATGTATTTGGCGGATTCTGATATGATTTGTAAATTTAATTTACAGAAATTAAAGTATTTTCTACTGTTTTTAAAGTGTAACATTATTTGCGGCAAGTCTAGTCTAGACTAGACCTGAAAGGTATTAATTAACTAATTGATATTTGAACCTATCGATCGGTAAAGTTCTTAATCGGTGTTCTTGAAGGCGGAACTGCAAAAATGAGGTAAAAGTTTAATGACTCACTCCAAATTCTTTTAAGTTAGAGACAATATAAATGTCTTGAGAGTCAAAACGCTCCGTCCATAGATACTCATCAGGAAACGGAGCGAAGCAACCACGCGATGCTGATACTTATTGTGCACAATTAAGAAGAAATTATGAATTATCCGCTTTCATTTTGCAAAATTATTTATAATATTAATCAAAATAATAACTATTAAGTGAGGTAACGTTGTCTGTTCACAATAACTGAATCGTTAAAAATGTTCCAGTATCCATAAAATGCGTGCACAAACTTTATCCAGGATCATCGTTACCGAGCGTCAGCTCAATCATCGTCAATGTCAGAAAAATAAAAATAAAATACAAGTATAAATCAGTATTAAAAAGTAATAAAAATACGTAAAGTGGTGAAAAAAATTAATCATTATACCCTACCACATCTGTTATCATTCAATGTGATACTATTTTAAATCTTATCAGATAAGAACAGAACTGTGGTATTGGGTTACTTATGATTGATAACCTTGACCCTAAAGAGTTATCATATGTGAAGAAGAATATTAAATCTATGGAGTTTTTGTCAAATAAAAAAAAAGTATATTTTATTTGCTTCCACTCACAGATTGTATACACATATTTAATAACTGCGAAGAAAAAATAATAATCGTTTTCCTGTATACTTAATTATATATTACAACATAAGTAAAACAACAGAATAAATTCTTAAAATTTAATATTATAAACATATAAAAATATTATTATGAGGAGGAAAACGACAGACTATCAAAAACAATTATTTATCCTTGTGTACACTTCTTAGCAACTTCTGAAACTAATGAATTTTTAAAAATAAAAGAATGTCAACCAAATAAAGAAAAAAATACCAATTTATTTGTGTTAGTATATACTAATGTTTTACATTAAAAATAAACCACGTTTACAAACCTAACTAGTTTAACAGTTAACAATTAAATATGGAAAGATAAAAGTGCAATTATTGCAAATTGCAATATGAGATACGATAATTAATTATTTATGAGATTAATCATTCATTATATGATTGGAAATATTAAGATCATGATTTATTTATCGCCGAGTACTTAATAACTTAATTAGATTTATATAAAATGAGGTTCTATTGGTATTTATAATTTCTTCAATATTAGATATATTTTTTTTTATGTCATATCCTACTAATATCAAAAATATGTAAGTTTATGAAGATGTATACATGTTTGTTACTCTTTGACACAAGAACTACTGAACAGTTAAAGTGAAACTTTACAGTAATATAACTGATACATCAGAATAATGTAATAGACTATTCAAAAATACCACTCAACGTAGAATTAGAGGTAAGCGAAGTCGCGGACAAGGAGAAGTATAATTCATCAGCTAATAAATACATCAGGTATGATCTAATAACTTATTTCTATGGAGCAGTATCATCAGAAAAAGTTGTTTTTTGCCCATAAGCATTATGTAATTGTTAAGTTTGCATTGATTTATGCAAAGAATTATAAGAAGCAATTTGAAGCTATTGCTGCCCCGTAAGCACGGCACGTACACCAGCACTTTAGCAGCTTTCATTGTGAAGTTGTTTTTTTTATTTCAAATAGCCTAATTAATTTTCGTGCTGAATATTAACTTAATTCACCAAACATAAACAAACATTATTTTTATATTATTTTTTAAACCGGGATTCGAACTCCAGGCAACAGTCGAAAAGTGGGTTTTGTAACATCCAGTAAATATCGAAATTATATAAATAATAGTAAATAAAATAATTTATCGTTGATTATAACAGTATAAATACGTAACTGTTGATAGATTTCACTTTATAAGAAAGTTTAATTAAAATTTCAACGGATGCAAGTGAAAGAAATATTTTCATTTCCCGTTAGGAAACCTTAAGATATAAATTAGTTAAGATAAAATTGTTACCACTTTATGTAGATGCATATATATATATATACATAATTTATACTTACAATACACACATTTACACAAATCATTATATATAATATATTACATTATTTTTTCAAACCATAAATCTTCGCATTCTTTCAATATTTAAGAAGTTCTGTGTTCAACTTTGCGATGTATTTCTTATATTATAACGATATTTATTACTGAAATGCACTAATAATAATTACTATTAATTGATCTGTCTATTTGTACCCGTTTCATCAGGATACTATCCAATTGTATGATTTTTTTTCTTACCAAATACTAAACCAAAGACATCTGAAATTCTACCATTGAATACTACCAGTGTTAAATAGTTCAATTAGTTAGTATCCTATTAAAGGATGAATTATACTAATTATTTATCTATAATCCGATATTAAACTAAGATCACTTCCTATAATCCATAGTCTAACAATTTGCACTGATCAGCTGATTATGATTACAAACTAATTATTATATAATCAGCGCACGGATTACGTTGTTATTTATGTTTACAAAACTTTATTCCTTTCCAATTTACTATGAAGTACAAGTTTTAAACGTACCCCTCACAATGACATATCGACATTTGAAGAACCTTTTTATTTCCAATTTCGTTGTAGCCCTGAGGGAGGAGTTTTTTTGAGACTTCATTTTTCGTATCGCATTGTTATGGTACATACATTTTTCTTTCTCAGTTTTGATATTAATAAATATTGAAATCTTTGCTATGATATATGATTTTATATATTTATATATTGTTCCAGGTACTTAAAGTTATAAGCGATTTGAATATCGACATATAAGCTCTTGTTGAGTGAAGGTAAGTAATAATTTATTTTCAATAGAAATTCGGATAATTAAAATAATGATATCATCAAATTAATAACAATTAAGATTACTGGCATAATACACGCGGAATGCTCAACAAAAAGGGCAGATGTGATAAAAAAATGACATATGAAAACAAGTTACTCCAACGAGTCACTGTCACACCGACGCGTAATCGATAATGGTATTTTCAGCAATTAAAATTGTATAACGCGTTAACAAAATTCTTTAAAACGAGTTTATTAATGTGTAAAAAAATATTTTATCAACAGTGTCACGAAGGGCCATACATTACCCGGCAGATTTTTTGTCAAATATATTCTTTATGGATATGAGATGATCTAATATTTATTTTGACGTTCAATATTTACAAGCTACTTATATTTGTATTTTTAACAAAGTATTCGTTATACATTTAAATTGTAGATTATTTAATATATAAAATTGGAATATACTCGTATTTAATATTAATTTCCTTTAATAAATATATATAAAGTATCAAATCATCTCTAAAACTCAAATACTCAAAGTAAAAAAATTGTTTCTAACTATTTAACAATCATATTTAGATTGTTAACTAAACACCTACTTTCCATAAACCAACATAACTACAGTAGTTGTTAATACAATATTGAGGTATGTAAAACGATGTCACAGTAAACAAACGACCACGTCTGATTGTTTAATGTACTGCATCCATCACAGCCTAGTGTTATATAGATTTTTTTGTGCTATGACCTTTAAATGTATTGTAGTTTTTGTGAAGATTCTGTTCATAACCTAAAAAGGGCATGAATATTGTGATGATTAATATTAGTGAATAAGCTTAGTTTAACTTACGTTGACTTAAACATACTTAAATGGCTTCAGACTCCAACGAGATATCACCATCATATCACAAAGCTTGCAAAGTCACTTTTTCATAAATCTTTTTGCAAATATCTTTAAAATACCACGATGTTCTATTTCATTGTAAATTAGTTTTTAATGGAAAAGTATCACTATAAAACAAGTTATCCGCAAATAATATACTCCGTTCTGAAGTGAAAAAAGACAAACAAACAGATAAATTAGTATCGTAACATAAAGTATTGTTAAGGACAAATCAAACATAACAAGGTAACATAATTCCGTACCGCTTATGGAATGTTGAACGTGTCTTTCCGTACGCCATATTTGGTTGAACGACTTTGGAGGCGGTACAAGCGGTATGTCCTAACACGAACCACTACTAGTACTGAGATAAACCTTTCGTTTGCGATACTTAACTAGTTAAACTTGTAAAATACTTCTTATATTATAATTTTGATTTATAAACATTCAGGCCACAAATTAATATAGGTAAAGATTGCACAAAGTTTGAATTATGCAGCTAGTAAGTTTAGTATCCCACGGGATATCAGTTTATTTGTTATCAGATTATAAGTCATTGAACAAGTTAACATAGATACGAGCCCAAACTGTTTCAATTTATTTCCAATTAGCATCTTCAGTGATTTGCGACCGTCCGGTGTCATTATCGGTGTTATTAGATTTGGCCAACTTGGTCCAACTTATCGAGAGCAGACAAAAATGTTTATATGTTATAGTAAATTTTCTATCTAAATGGTAAATATATGTAACCTAGTTTATACACACATACATGATTAAAGACACAAACACACACACACACACACAAGACGCATGTACACACACAAATTGATTTATAGATACACATACTATTATATAAGTGACGGTTAAAAAGATTAGTGCTTAGAACACTTAATAATTTAAGCAGACGCTTACTCGTATATTCTCAAGAAGAATTTAAATTCAGCACACATTTTATTGAATCGGTCAACAAGATGTTATACAAAGTCCAAATGTAGCCGTACTTATGGTATATATTATTATGAGGTTACTGTAACAGTCTTCTTCGTGGATATGGACACTATAAAGCAGAGATGTTATTTGCTGTAAACAGCGAGCCATCCCGGATATATAAAACTTTATTTGAGATTACTTTAACATTTGAACTGCGTTTTAAAATAAAATATACAGCACAATATATATATATATATATATATATATATATTAGAGAAATAGAGAAATGTTGCAGATATAACAAGGAATAAAAGCTTAAACGTGATCAGATTATTACTATATATGTATGTCTTTATACTTAATTTTGCTCGCTCAAATCCATTTCATTGTATGAGTAATCATTGCGATTTCAAAGGAATTATGTTCAGTTTTAAAACTATATGGTTTCTGAGTACAAATGCTTAGAAAATCAGGTTCAAACTGATTGACATAAAAGTCACCTAAGCACATAACATTTAGCGAAGTAGGAATAAAACATGAGAAGAGCCATTGACCTAGAAAGCTGGAACCTACGCTGTAGCATATTACAAGACACCTATATGTAAGCTTGGCTACCAATAGCTTGGTTGCCAAATTATCTATAGTAATTTTTTTTTTAAATAATTAAATGCCTCTTATTCGCTGCGGTAAGATGGCAACCAATACAATAAGGCATACTTTCTAGGTTTCATTATTTTAATAAAATTTTTATATTAGGTTCAAAATTATATAATTATAATTTAGGGTAAGCGGGGTTTTTTATAATTTGCTGGGGTTTCAATTATTATTTTTTTTTTTTTTGAGTTCAAATATTATTCCCAAAAATTTCTGAATCTGCTTCTGCTCAGCTTTCTACAAGTATCGCGAAGAAAATGTGAAATAATAAAAGTTCTTATTTAAATAGATTTTGAATATCGAAATACACAATGACCAAGAAATGCATGGGACGTTCAGACCAACATTTATTTTATTGTTAGTTTGAGTTGGTAAGTTTCGAAGACTGGTATAAGATTGTTACTTTGCTAAAATAATTCAATTACACAGGCACACAAAAAAAAAAAAACGTCATGAACCAGAGGGGAGACCCCATTATTCCTAGGTTTTTGGGATCGCTGAAACCGAATATGACAATAAAAACTAATTTTAAATGCCAGTTTTCCCGCTAGCACCCCCTTACTACCTCTTAAGGGGTGAAAATTGAAATTTTTGTAAAAAATCAAGATAGATGTGTCTTTCTACGTTTTTTGGGATGCTGAAACCCAAAATGATAACTAAAAATAAATTCATGACCACTATCACCCCCTACCATCCCTTACAGGGGGTGAAAATTTCATTTTTTTCTATAAAATCAAGACAGATGTGTATTTCTACGTTTCTTGGGATGCTGAAACCGAAAATGATAACTAAAAATAAATTTATGACCACTATCACCCCCTAATACCCCTTACAGGGGGTGAAAATTTCAATTTTTCTAAAAAATCAAGATAGATGTATATTTCTACGTTTTTTGGGATGCAGGAACCGAAAATGATAACTAAAAATAAATTCATGACCTCTATCACCCCCTTACTACCCCTTAAAGGGGGTGAAAATTTCAATTTTTCTATAAAATCAAGATAGATGTGTATTTCTACGTTTTTTAGGATGCTAGAACCGAAAATATGTGAATTTCTATGTTTTTCAAGATGCTGAGAGAAAAAATGATTATAAAGTATATGGTAACCTTATTGTATGCATATATTTGTTATTATGATACTAAGACTGAATCATGATTTTTGTCCTATTCTTAACAAGTTGTTTCATTTTTTGTTTTTTTTTTGCTTTCTATTTAATTCTGTTTATACTGTTATCCATCCGGCAGTCTTGTAAATCGCTTAAAAGATGCTGAACCTAATTCTATGCCTCCGAAATATAAAGGTTACTATTTTTCGGCCAATTTAGGAGACTATAGTGAGGAGCAAGGTGAAAGGTTCCATCAGACAGGATCTTAAGACAATGGAACAGCGCTATCAGTGTAAATGGGATGTCAATATGTTAGCAAACTACTGTTGGAATTTAAAAAGAGATTTGCCAGAACAGAAAAGAATCAATAAAAGGCAACCACTTAGAAGAACTTTTGACAACAAGAGAGTTCGTTATCGTAGAAACAGGTAGACGCTGAATAGTGAGAGGCAAGGGGACTCACTTTAATCCAGCACTCCAAAAAGGAACAGAAATCTACTACGTCCACGCCGTTGTTCCTGGGTTACGCTAAGAATAGAATTAAATCATGAATATATATCAGATACTTCTGATCGATAAAGCATTTGAATTTCTAATATAAGAGCTAAGAGTAACTTCAAACTAGTTTGATAAACATGTCATTTACTGTAAATCGTCAAAATTTCTTCATACATCTTGATTTTATACAAAATTGAAACTACCCCCAACGCCTCCCCCCCGTTAGGGGTAGTTAGGGGGTGGTATTGAGTAAAAGAGGTATCAAATTCACTTTTGGTTGTCATTTTCGGTTTCATTATACCAAAAAACGTAGAAATACACATCTGTCTTGATTTTATAGAAAAAAATGAAATTTTCACCCCCTGTAAGGGATGGTAGGAGGTGATAGTTGTCATGAATTTATTTTTAGTTATCATTTTCGGTTGCAGCATCCCAAAAAACGTAGAAAGACACATCTATCTTGATTTTTTACAAAAATTTCAATTTTCACCCCTTAAGAGGTAGTAAGGGGGTGCTAGCGGCAAAACGGGCATTTAAAATTAGTTTTCATTGTCATATTCGGTTTCAGCGATCCCAAAAACCTAGGAATAATGGGGTCTCCCCTCTGGTTCATGACGTTTTTTTTTTTTTGTGTGCCTGTGTTATTAATCAGCGACATTAGACACAATCATACAGATTTCAACAAAATCTTCTCATTCTTCATATTTAACAACGTGGTATTTACTTATTATAAAGGTTTATATATAACGTGCTTCAATGACTCAGATTACTATTTCTAATAGAGCGAAATGCTTCTTGAGTGTGTAGATTGCATAAATGCCTGCACTTCGTGAGGTCGTTTCCTGAAGTTGAGGTTTAATCATTTAATATTATCTTTATTTGTACTGTTTAAAATTGTCTAATAATATCATAATCAAACGAAAATATGGACGAACATTCTAAAACAATTTTATAATCGCTAAACCACAAGTACCATATATAAATGATCTCAACATATCAGAAACGGACTTCAATGTATTGAAAATAAATGGAAATAACGAACGGACAGAAATTAAACCTTATATCTATATATATATAAAGGTTAATAGTGTGATGATATAAAAATGTATTACGTTGATCTCACCTTTCACTGGAATTTGCATTTTGCATTAATAAAGACAATAATACGAAGACTAGAATTACGCCTGACTTTACTATACTGTATCTATCAACCAGTGAGGCGTAGTTTAACTTGATTAAATGACATATTCCACGTCTATTTTTAGATATCGGATACTCAAGCCTCCTAGAGTAGAACCAATATCTAAAAATAGATAAACAAAAAAAGAAAAGATATATATTTTACAAGGGAAATATGAAAGAATAAAAATACTAAGTTGTCTTTGAATTGACAGCTGTCAGATTCCATGTCCGGTTGTGTCAAAATATTTTGTCTGAGGAACGGTGAAGAACAATTTCGTTTGGGAAGAATGTATGTTTGTGTATACACATTTTTTATGCACATATACATTTGTATATACTGGAGTTCCAAGGAGATAATGTGTAAAGTATTACAAGGAGGTTAAGTATTTATATAATTTATACATCAAGTATGTGTGTTGACAAAATACTTAAAAACTGGTAATAACATAAATTGAACTAATAAATCCAGTAATTAATAGAATAGTTCCGAGTAAAATATGATTGTATCACTTGTATAGCAGCCTCGGAGCTCATATAAAATTGTTTTCCTGTTATATTATTAAACTATTTAGGTCATAATATTCATGTTACAATAAAATTTTCTTAGAAAATGATTAATATTATTTAATTAATTGAAAACAATTGTGTCACCCGAACCAACTAAATTTCAAAATCACTATTATAATAATATTATTAGCTTTGGTTTAAATGGATAGTGCCTAAATCCTTTCTGAAGTTATTTTGATTAATAATAATAAAAATACGTTTTTGAAGTGAAGTCTACAAACAGTTGTCGCATTTATAATAGTTGGTCCAAAAATTTAATAAATGTATTAGCTGTTTTTTTTTAAATCGGAGAATCGCAAGAGCGTTGACGACCTTGGAAGTGGGAGGGAGTAAACGATGCGGAAACACCGACGAAGGAAGTTCATTCCACATCCTGGAGGTTTGAGGAACAAAGGTCCTTGAAAACCGCAGATTAGAAGATCGCCACCCATCCAGGTGGTACGGATGGTACCTATTGCAGGTGATGACGTGCTTCGCGGTAATGAAATTCTGAGGAAGGTATCAGATCAAATAGCTCTTTGGAACATGATAAATGCGAAAGAAGACGCCTAAGGAAGCCTCGTCTCTACGCAATGCCAAAGAGTCCAGCCGTTAACAGAGCACCGGCTCCTCTACAATTCGATCGACTCTCCTTTGTCCGCGTTCAAACGGTAGAAACAGATGTGACGGGAACAGAACTTGTACCTGATGAAGTGCGAGCTATACCTTTCCCCCCCCCCCGCCTCCAAATCTCCGCAGCTATTAGAGTTATTAGAACTTCAATGTCATATAAAATATTAAACTTATCCTACATAATCTATAAAATAATTTACATTTCTGAGAATATGTTAATGATAAAAAAAAAGTTAATAAAATTAAATACTAATGACTCTAGTTAAAGGTTCTTGTACAATAAAGATTACTCAGCGTAATGTTATTCTGAAGTATGCATTTAACATTTCTAAAGCGCCATTCTGACTATAATTGCTCGCTTGAAAAGACATAACGATATACTAAATTGTAGCAGCTGACCATTACGCCACAAGCAAATATAAGCTTTAAGTGACAAGTATATTATCGCTGTCATTTATAAAGTGAAGCGCAGCTTAAATATAATGCATTTTCATAAAATCCGACACTAAAGGAATGCAAGCAATTAACAGGACAGCGTTTAATTAAGAAATATTTTATATGAAGTCTGTGAAGTTGGAAATTTATTTTAATAATGTTTTCCATAATAAACAAATATATCTTTTTCTATAAAACTTTTTTTTTAATAATGTAACATTTTATATATGAAGCAAATTTTGTATTTTATACATTTTCCTGAGAATATTTTCAACTATAAAGTTTTTTATTAAAAATCATAATACAATGTAGAATACCCAGTTCAAAGAAAACAGACCGATCACTTCTATTAAGTTCATGTATTTTCTACATTTTGAATATATTTTAAGTTTAACTAAAATGCAAATCGTGTCCAACAAAGGATTGGCGGAGGGAAAAGTTCTTTAGTTTTTCTTAACTCTAAGAAAACGCGTTTTGGAGTTTTCTTAACAAATACAATGTAAACTATCATCTTATCTTCAAAGAATAAGCTTAAGATCGAAGGAAAGAGTGGATTGAATTAATTAGTTACTATTTTATCCTTCATTGCACGTGTTTCTGGCAGTTTGATACTTAAATTTTTATTTAATTAAAATTCGTGCAAACTCCTAACAGACGTAATGACATACATTCAGTCAATCACTCATTCATTGTTTTTATATATTCAAACCAACATTGATATAAATAGTATTTTCATGTTCAAAGAGAAAATAAAGATATTTGTGTATAAAATATGTTACTCATTATAATGAGTTAAAAAAAAGTAAATGAATATTGATAAATTCTATAGAATTTATCAATATTCATTTATCAAAATCAATAAATATGGTGGTACTTTTTACTTTGGAAAATTATTTAATTCTCATAAGAACACAAATTAATATTTAGGTTATAATTACAATAAAATAAATAATGTTTGGAATATTATAAATTTTAAGTGATCACATGACTTTTTGAGCCTTTTGGACCTGGTATAAATAAATATATATTTTATATAGTTTATAATATATCTTTTTCATAGTATATTTAGCTACTATATTTTTTATGTATAATTGTATAATAATTAGTGCATATAACTTTATTTATTAAACATCTTACAGAACATAACTATAAGTTTATTTTATTTGTTTAAATGTTGTTTATTCTTTTTGCACATGTTCTGTACATCCTAAGGTTGGCTGGTAGAGAATGTCTGTTAGTATTAAGCCTGCTTTGTTTTTATTATTTTATGCAAATAAATAATAAATACATATATGAATAATATCTCTCATCCATTTACATCCAAACGAGTAAACTTATGAAATGTGTCGAAAAATTGGTAATTATATTTATTTGGGATTTCATCATTAAAGTTAAATGCTCTCTGTCGTAAAAAATTAAGCATTTAAATACTTAATTTAATAAAACCATATCAAAATACAGAAATACAAATGTAAATACTATTTCCAAAGTTTATTGAATTTTGCGGTGCGACCCCAAAGCCTACTTCATATGCATCTGGCTTTATCGCAACATTTACAATCCTTATT
Organism: Melinaea menophilus ssp. n. AW-2005; assembly: GCA_918358695.1. Lineage (NCBI taxonomy): Eukaryota > Metazoa > Arthropoda > Insecta > Lepidoptera > Nymphalidae > Melinaea > Melinaea menophilus. The sequence goes on along the minus strand of OU911057.1, from coordinate 5,639,884 downwards.
AATCGTTTTCATTAAACTTCCAAGTAATGTACAAAATATGGTGTTATTTAAAGGCACACACACACAAAATTATTTCTAACAAAACTCTATGAAGCATTTTTTACTGCCATTAAAATTTCTCCATTATCGAAATTTATATTGTTTATTTTATATATTTATGATTTTATATATATAAGATATCACGTCATCGTCTACTTTTTTTTTTAACGTCTAAAATTCATTCTGAGCGCACGACGCCTTCTAGCGAGGGAGGTGAGGATTACGTGGTACTTGTACATACTGAACTAGACAAATGCCGTCGACGTCGAATGGGAAACCACGGTATAGCTTGCACATACAGCCGCAGCGCTCCGATGGACACACCACGAAGTGATTACCCGAAAAGAACGAGAGGCAACCTCCCAGGCTTGTTATAACACGAGGACTTCAAAGCCTGCTAGACTGAAGGAAATCGAAGCTTCCTTTAGCCAGATCCAATCAGAACCTAGATGTCAGAAAACCTAGTAAAGTGTTCATCGACATTTCTCAAGTTGCCAAGGATTAAGTCCTGCCGATCCCTGTCGCGCATTACTTCTCATAGAGGGGAACTAAATCACAAACTCGACAAGCCTTTACCGCCAGCTTTGGAAGTCAGCATAGTCGAGCAACTAAGAAGCATTAGTCGAGCACCCATCCCACCAAGCCGAGGCTAACGATCACTAAGCACGACCTTGGTATCAAACACCACATCCACGTGCCGTGCCAAATTCACTCTATGAACAGAGAAACACCCGAAGCATACCCACGGCTGTACCCTCATAAAGATTACTTGCACCCTCCAACCAACCGACCGAAATTTGCTTTTCCATAACTGATCTCGAAAGAAAAAAGGCCCAGGCCCACCACTGCGAATGGGCCAATCCCAGGTGCAAATGGCTACGAACCCCACTATCACTTTTACTTTTTTCACTTCACGTGACGTTATTTGCCATAGATTGAACTACTAATTAAACTATTTTACATTAAAAATATGTTTAAAAAAGAAACAAGACAAAACAATTTTGATATTTTAATAAATGGATCGCTGTTCATATATACATACGTTAGATGATGATGGCAACTTATCATCTAAACGACTTAATTAATTGGGGTCAAAAGAGGGGGGGGGAGTCGTGTTATTATTTGTTGTTTTCCTCTCTGACCAAACCGCTTCCAATATCTAAATTGTATATCCCAATCAAAGTTAAGTTAACTACTAATTCCTCCTTATATAATTTCCTCCTCCGTTTTTGCTTATTACAGGAAAATCAAATATTGTAATTAAACAAATAATATAATTATTTTAGGAATAATAACGGTGTTTTAAAAACATATGAGACTTAATTTACATATATATTAACAATTACTTTTATCATGTTAATATGACAACTCCATTAAACATGCGAATAATAAACATGCTTAATGTTAAAATCGGGTTATAATACCAATTATTTAAACAAATTACAAAATGTAATAGCTTGTATTGGTAAAATTGGTTAGAAGAAATTATTAATGGATGATTTTATATGATAGGTTGACAATAACAATATGTACTTTACTTTACCTTCACGCCATATCCCTTGCGGGGTAGCCAGAGACGACGGAGCGCCAAACGCTACGGTCTCTGCATACCTCTTTCGCCTCGGCCACAGACATCAACCTCTTCATACATGCCCTCCGGGGGGTCCTCATGCTTTTTACGTGACCTTCCTCCAGTATCGTAGTTACTGTGTTTTCGAAGGTAAATTAATTAATAAACCAACTTAAATTAAGTTTATGATATAATTACACAGCAAATTTCCTTTTTATCAGTGCGGTTTTAATGGGATCATATCTTATGATGATGCCAAATAAATAAATGTTGGAGATTACGTAATTTTCTCTAGTAACTAAAGACGCACGATGAAGTTGGAATAGTTTGTTTATAAGGGAAAATATAAGATCTTCAAGTTTAAAATTGATAATTCATTGATAATATCTTATAGTCTTCTAACAAAACGAGATAACAATTATGGCATGTATGTATGGAATCTATGAGTATCTCAAAGCGATCTCAAAAGACCAGCAATACGAATCCGGTTGAAAGGACATTTGTCAAACAACAGAAAAATGTAGAATTTCTCTTTCAACTAACAACACACCACTTATATACGATCATAAAATACACCATTTATATAAAGGTATTCCGACGATCACAGAAACTCGTCAATGGCAATATTAAACGTGTGATTAAATAAGCTATAAAAAAGCTGTATAATATTTTATTTCGTAATCCATAATGCTGTTGACTCTGATAATATACGGCCTGTCCTTCCTATGAGGAATGGCGGCTTGTCCAGGCTTGTCCGCTGCAAATTGATGGACCATAGAGCAATGCTTGCATATCAGAGGCGTGCCGAATGAAACGAAAGCTCTGTTATGAATTTACTATATATAAATTATTTCAGAAATGGAAATTTAAGTATCAACACAATTTTTATGACATATCATATATTGATACCAGAATAAGTCTTTCATCAAGTTAGATGTCTTTATAAAGACAGTGATTTGGTTAGAAATATTAAAGCTAATAGAAATAAGGAAATATGGCGTATATGTTAAAGAGAACAAATATCGTAATTTTAACTGGATTGTGTGTTCGCAGCGTTATATTCTTCAGGCCGTTAGGCGCTAAATGAGCGGAATTAACCGACCTCCAACATATGATCCCAATGGACAATGTCACAATAATCTATTTGTACACTGTATACAAATATTTAAACCCCAACTTTGATAATAGTTAAACAAAAGAGAAAATAGGTCACGGATCCCCTTTGTTTTTGACTAAAACTGAAACTTTTGTATACTCTTCTTTTTAGGCAAAAGTTTTAAATGTCACGGTCAAAGTTTTCAGAACTTTTAAAGCATATTCACTAATTGCAACGAATATAGTGTTACTTTATTAAAACTTTCTTTCAATATTCTATTTCAAAGCAGCTTAAAACTAAGTTATAATGATAAAAGATTTTTAATGTCATAGAGTTACCTCCGAAGAAAGTTATTACAATGAGAAAAGTAAATGAATATTATATTAATTAAAAATATGAGTCTGATTACTCACTGGTAGACCATCATCCTCTTCCAAGGAATACGTTTTTTAATTGTTATAAATATAATTAAAAATTATCTCTAAAGCGTTACTGTTTCCGCTCGTCAAGCCACGCTCCGCCGGATACTAACCCCTAATTATGATTTATAATTATAAAATTTAAACTAAAATCATAATTTATAAAATGATCTCAAGTGTTAACGTATGCAATATTTTCCTAAAAGTTTGCTTTTAAATTGACAAAATAGTAAAGTACTATTATATAAATATATATATAAAAAAACTAATTAGTATTCATATAAATAGTATATTTTGAAGTAAACATTTTATTAAGAATAAAATATTTATAACTTTGTCTAGTTTAGCACTAAACCTACCGACAATTCTTGGATACTTGTTCCTACCGCACGCCGTCAAATTGACCGGTAATTAAAAGTTATTTTATTATATAACGCAGGTAATAATGGAAATAACTAAAAGTAAAGAGTGTAGAAAATATTATGTGCATATTCTAAAAATTGTCATGTAGTTTGATAACGATATTATAACGTTTAAAAATGTGTAAGTTTTACAAAAATTTAAGAACGGTCAATTTGACCGGTACTTTTTAAGAAAATCAGATCACTGTCGATTTATTAATTTAATATTTTCAATAAACTAAAATACATCACGTATTATGTATGTTCTTACATAAACCGCTGAGTTCTGATAATTTTTTACATTGTTATTCAGGTGTTAACTTAACTCCTACTACAACTAGTACTCAATACGCGCTTGCGTCATTTCTCTGTTCATTATTCATTATATATTATCTTGAGCCGGTTTCGCAGTTCGTAAAACGGAGTCATTCCATGATGGGAAAAGTGTTTTTATAATTCACTTGGTCATTAAAATGTACTTAGTACACTTACCCACCCCTTGTAAGGGTTTGGGTCTGGCGTGACAAAAATCACTTAATTAATTACGGGGAGCGGTTGATTCTATATAAGTTTCAGTTATACATAGGTGTGGTCCATTAAATAAAAATATATAAACAAAAATGAAATTAATTATATCTATAAATAAAAATGATCAATAAATATTTATTAGATTACTGTCTATAGATATAAATGTATGGATAAGTTATAGATCGATTGAGGTATTGTACTACATTATATGTTATTTATTGAATATATATAATGTACTTTGAACTTTGGTCTGTCACGGCGCTCGATAATGTCAATTTAAAACTTTATAAAATATCATAAATAACATAACCGGCTCTAGATTTTAATCTCTAATAATGAAACCTAAAGATTAAGGTAGTTATGTGATGAGGATAAATGGAGACAAACAGACAGACAATAGTTTATATATATATGACGGTGAGGGTGGCATGGCTTCTCCTTCACGTCCGTCATATTGGGCATCAGACATGATAAGATCCTTGAAATAAAACTCGTTGCCGTATATAGATATATATATATATATATATATATAGATAGATTTATTGTATTTTGTACACGATATATATATATATATATATATATATATATATATAGATTTATTGTATTTTGTACACGATATATATATATATATATATATATATATATATATCGTGTACAAAATACAATAAATCTTTTCAGGATCATCGTAATCATTCAGTGACTACAGATGTCTGTATCTCTGTGATATTTTACAATCTATAAACAGCTTTTAGCAATGTATCTGTATGTAGTATTATATTTTATTTCTATATGTTAAGTTCAATGAAATGAGATAAGATGTATTCACACACACACACACACACACACATATATATATATATATGTATGAATGTGGATGTAAACTTTGTACAATTACAAAAGTGTCAAAATTTAAATTTTGTTCAAATAAATCGTTCATAAATGCTTAAATCTAAATAATAAATTTGTTTGAAGTCAAAAACACGAGTTTATTATAAACATTCTTGATGCAGTTTCAGATTTAAATTGAAAATATTTTATTAAAATCCTCCATTATAGACGAGGACAAATAATAATTATATTTAATCAAAATCTCTGGAAATATAAAAAAAAAATAATAAGTTCGATTAAAAACATTAAAACTATTTAATATATTTATGTAACATACTTTCTTTGAAAAGCCGTATTATATATATATATATATATATATATATATATATATATATATAATATGTATGTACATATATATGTATATTGTATTTATAATAATAGCGAGTTAACGAGCACATGGTCCATGTGTTAAGTGTATGGACTCCTCCAATTTGGGTAACTGGTAACGCATCTGGCATTTCCACCCTTTGAAATATGGGATAAAGAGGGAGGGTAAAGGGAGGGTATATGTGTCCGGTTACCTCATCGGACGTATCAAAAGCACCCAGCTATTACATCCAAATTACGTCTAGGTTACCAAATTTCATAGTTATTAAATTTGGTATATATTTGTATGTATTTGTATTTGGATATCTATTTGGTCCTTTATTAATGGGAGAGATGTGATTGAATCTTTATTAAGAAAAGCATTCCCCTTTGCGATGGATGAGAACTAATGATACTTGCATTGTTTTAAATTTTCTTATCTATACTTATAAAATATCATATCCTGACTGACTGACTCATTATCGCCGAGAGTAAACCATTAAAGTAAGTTATTATTTATACTGAGAATTAGTGCTTATTAAGAATGAGTTTTGTGATTTATATCCTTAACGTGAAATAGGATTAGAAAGTTAGTATGAAATCCGTCATTTTTTAAGTTAAAAGTATGAAACTGTTAAAAATTCCACTTCGAAGTAAAATAAGGGTTGAAAATGTATATTAAAGTCGTTAATAATATATTATAAAAAATAAGGTAGGTAGGTTGCGTTTAGTAAGCCTGTAAAGATTATAAAGAAGAAAAACCGTCGTCGGGTTACATTTACTGTAGTCAGGAAAGTCTTTTTAAAGTCTGCTTCGATATTACAATTAATAAAGCACAATTACACCTTAAAACGGCCGGAGTCTTATGAGAAGACAGTTCTATGTAGCCTCTTCGAGAGCTCTGAGCACTCTGGTGACTCGCTCACAAAAGTCGAACCTCAAACGTGAAATTTCAAGAGATGTTAAATTCGTTAAACATATTAAATTAATCTGTAAATATAATCAACTTCCACGCGAGCAAAACCGCAAACAAAAGCTAGTGTAACATATATAAAACTGTATATCACGTGAAACTATTCACAGTACAGTGAAAGTTACTAAACTTTAATAAACTCCATGTGGTAGGAACTTCATCCGTCTAAGACTTTGATAACTCCAGCAGGATGCTGTTAATAATTACAATTCACTCTCCATTTCGTTCCAGGCGTAATTAAAAATTAAAAAATTCTTTAAATTAAATTTTTATTTTTATGGAATTAACTGTAATTATAATAAAAAGATCGTTGTGTTGAGATATATATATATATATATATATATATATATATATATATATATATATATATATATATATACTTTAAATATTATTACAGATAAAATATTAATAATTACTCTCAAAATGAATCAAATGATATATATTAAAAGTCGCCTCACTTTACTCAACTTTTTTACATTATCAACTTAAAATAATTAATACAATTTTTATTAGTTTTTAAATTTATTTTGTATTAAAAATTTAATATTTAATGTCAATATTAAATAATTACTATAAAAATAAATAGTTTTTGTTGTAAATAATAATAAACAAACTCGACTATTTATTAATACGGGATATTTAATATAATTTTATATTATCACAATCGGATTACACAAATAATGAGTAATTTCGTTTGTAAAGTTGTGAATGGAGAAACATATGTTTAATGTTTTCAAAGGAGCCGACCTTCAGACCAGTCATTGTTTGATCAGTGACTATTGATGTAGCCAATGATATCATTACTCATAGATTTTATAATTACATCAATTATTTTTATATCATATAAATTAAATATTATGACATAATTATATTAAAGAAAGTGACCAGATAGAAGTAGTAGAGATATTGAATAGAAGACTAGAAGATAGGAGAAGACTTATTTATTTTTAATTCTTATTTAAAATAAACGAACACCCACGCTTTATAATTGTAATTTTGATTGATGTTAAACGGCTATGCTATGAAAGATGTATGGAACGTCATTCTTGACGTAAGAAACCTGTCATTTGGTAAGATTGATGTACGAGCGAAATCGACGGTCGAACATAGTATAGAATATAAAGATATCTCTCTAAAGTTTAATATCTAATAAATCAGCACTCAAACTACTTATGTATATATATTTATATATATATATATATAGTACCTAATATGGCGTAACACCTACTTTACACCATATAAGGTAAACGACATATTAGCGTTAACTAAAACAAACACATTAAAATATAATTTAGGCAAATATACAAAATATTATAACTTTATATATTTATATAAAAATTATTAAAAAAAAACCGAATCTATACTTGTAATTAAAAGTGCTGCCATACTTCTATATACGTGGAAAAATTATAAGCTCATATATATTTATATCTTTAATATATTAAAGTAAATATAATATAAAGTATTTTATTATTGTCAATATTTAATATTTGTTTAGTAAATGGATGTGCACTTCATACGATACTTTGTTTATAACTAGGTTTTACTCGCGGCTTTCACCGTTTAGTTTATATTTAGTTAGTCTTCATTAAAACGATTCTGTAAAAAATAACGTGAAAGGAAAAACAAACACATTTGAATACTAGATTAGTTAAATATTTATTCTCTACGTATTTAAACTTGTATCAGTTTCCTTTGCTTTTGAAAACCAACTTTAGTGAAATTTTAACTAACTGTCGCCCGCGTCTTACTCCACACTGTAAAGATAATTTGTTATTTATTATGTATGCATTTTAGTTTCAGAATTATCACAACACATATAATAGATGCAGAAATTTAAATTTACAAAAAAATCTCGAACACAAACGCTACCTACTAAAATGCAATACGTACCTCACTTGTTACTTTTGTACTTTTTAGCACTTTTTTTTGACTTTATGAAATAGTTTGTCTATAATTTATTTGTTTTATTTAATTAAATAAAATTATTAAGCTTTTAGTAAATGACAACCAAATTGCAATCGGGTTGTTGTAATGGTACTTGTAATATGTATTAGGTCTACAACTTTGCTCCCGCCGTTTTTTATGAAATAAAAAAAAATGGTATCTTATTTATGTTTCAAAGTATTGTCCGTCACTTTCCACTACTTTGGCCCATTTTTCAGGCAACAAACGAATCCCGCGTCGGAAAAATTTTTCATCCTTTGATAAGATCCAAGAATCGATCCATTCTTTCACTTTTTCAAAAGAATCGAAGCACTGGCCCGCCAGGCCGTGTGCCATCGACCTAAATAAATGGTAATCAGATGGAGCAACATCTGGAGAGTATGGCGGGTGAGGTAGAATTTCCCATTTCAGTGTTTCGAGGTACGTCTTGACTACTTTCGTCACGTGAGGTCGAGCATTGTCGTGTTGCAAAATTACTTTTTCGTGTCTATCAGCGTATTGCGGCCGTTTTGCTTTTAATGCCCGACTCAAACGCATTAATTGCGTTCGATAAAGTGCACCAGTAATTTTTTCAGAAAGTTTTAGCAGCTCATAATAAATTACGCCAAACTGATCCCACCAAATACACAACATGACCTTGGATCCGTGAATATTCTGTCGAGGTGTCGCCGTAGGAGTGTGGCCGGGCAATCCCCATGATGTGCGTCGTTTAGGGTTGTCGTAGTGCACCCATTTTTCGTCCCCAGTAACAATACGATGAAGAAATCCTTTTCGTTTTTGTCTTTCAAGCAGCTGTTCACAAGCAAATAAACGTCGCTCAACATCTCTTGGTTTCAACTGATACGGTACCCAGTATCCTTGTTTTTGGATCATCCCCAGCTGTTCCAGGCGTTTTGATACTGCTTGCTGAGTTACTCCCAATGATTTTGCTAGCTGTTCTTGAGTTTGGCACGAGTCTTCATTAAGTAAAGCCTCCAGTTCATCATCTTCAAAAGTTTTTTCTCTGCCACCGCTATGCCGATCTTCAACAACAAAATCACCGCTTTTAAAGCGCTGGAACCACTCGCGACACGTTCTTTCACTAATAGTATCATCACCATAAGTACTTGAAATAACCCGATGAGCCTCAGCCGCCGATTTTTTCATGTTGAAATGAAAAAGTAAAATCTCCCGCAAATGACGTGAATTCGGTTTATAAGTTGACATATTTAATTAAGTGTAACTATATGACGCAAACAAAAATTAACTAATATCGATGTGAGGTTATATTTATAGATGTCAAAACTGATGGAAAACAACTGTGATTTATTTATTTGAACTATTACTGGCTACTAGCGCCATCTTTTGGAAAACGGCGGGAGCAAAGTTGTAGACCTAATAATATGGTACTACTTATTATTATTAAATCTAAAAAGTTAAACACAAAGACCATTTATAATAATTTATTTCTTGACACATGTATTATAAATCATTTCCTATTTTAAACAGTTTCTCATTACTTTTCTTATTACATTTGTACTAACTTTTTAAAATTACATATAATATATACCATTCTAAAAATTTATTTGACTATAACTTATAATAATAGAATCTTATGTTAAATTTCATATACTTCCATAAGATAAATACTACCTAAATTTAATTAATTAATTATTTTATGTTAGCTTGTTTACAGCTACTCTTTGGAATCATTACAACTATAGAGAGCGGTGTATAACATAAATCATCGAGTAAATTATAGAATTAGACTTGGAATGCAGAAAATTTATTTTGAAAAATAAGAGAATAACAATAAATACATAAGATAATGTAATATCTGTAAAGCGACATCTATCCAACGTTTGCGGATGTATCAATAAAACAGAAACAATGGTTTAAACAGAAGTTCATTTGGAGTTATAGCAACTCAACAACAGATGGCGCTGTACCCTTGTGTTTAGTAAAATAATATACTGCAAGTTTTTATATTGACCTAATAGATGTCACTGTTATGTGCTGCATGTGTTTTTGCTAATTAAAAATGTTACCTCATTAAGGTGATTGATATACATACATTGATAAGAATTTTAAATCATACCAAACTAATAACTCGGATTATCCTTTGAGGAATTTACTTAAGCGCCAAATCTGATTATACTACTAAGCTCGTCTTAACTATAATGCTGATTAACTAAATTGATATTTTACGTTATGACTTATAACGAATGTTTTATCACAAGCCTAATATTAAGATTCAACGTTAAAAAAAACATCAAAATGACCTATTTGTTAAACGAGACCATAACACTAACAAGAGAATTTAACAGGCAATTGCCCAAGGATATTGCAATTTGTCGACTCATTTACTATGGACACATTTAGCTGTTTGCATGATCGTAAAGAGTCCACACCCTAACTCCGTGTATCTGACCACCACGCTACCACTATAGCGAGACCTCAATACTATCGAGCCTAACCGATAAAACATAAGGAATACAACAAACGATCGGAGGTCCACATATATTGGGCTAGAAAAACCTCGTACGCCCACAGGTAGGTAACCATTATCACGTCACCCCCGCAATTGAATCGTAAAAGTAAAAAGGGAACTAGTTTTCCGCGATCGCTATTACCTGAACCTACCCTCCTCAATCAAACCAACCCATTCTGTAACGAGGTGTCGAGCGAGAGAAATATTGGTGTTATAATTAAAATTGAATATATTAAAAAGATGACCATGCTGATATGAGCTACTTGCCAAATAAAATCTTAAATATAATAAAAAGATTTTTTACTTTTAAATTTATTGAACGTCGAACCATGTACAATTTGAGACGTAGAAGAGAATCCGTTGCATTAGTTTACAGAAAGACGACGAAATTCTTAACATCCAACACGGCGATATTGCTGAAGAAGATGCCTAACAATAAAAAGAATGGTTCCTTACCAAAAGTGATTGAAGAATATCAGGGAGATAATGACACCAAAAGCCCAGATGAGACAATAGATTCGGATGACGAGAGCCACTTAGGCGACCAAGACTTAGATTACTATTTAGGAATACGACCAAAAGATACATACTGGAGTGATCCATCAGGATTAGAACAGATAAGGAAAGATTACCTTATTTATCATCGTGGAGTCTCTGAAGAAGACTACGAAAAGCGTTACAAGAAGAAAGTCTCCAAACCGTCTCATCCCGTTCAGCCGAAACTGAAACAAGTACCCTTCAAGGTTCATAAGAAACATAAAAAAGCCAATACTCTCAGAGAAGGCATGGCTGAATCCTGGGTGGAGAAGAAGGGTATTTTCAAACTATTTGGAAACAGACGAGATAGTGAATCAACATCAGATAGTTACAGCGAGTGCGATTCGAACGATGAATCTAAGTTTTCCGACATTATCAATATTGATTGCGACAGTCGAGATGGAGTTGATTGGGATATAACTGGGCAGCTAAGTGGGCTCTGTTCCACTGATAAATTAAAAACGTTAATGGTAATTTTTTTACTTGTATTACCAGAACTGTTGATTATGTAACTGGTGATTTAATTATTGTTGCTTTAGTAATCATACTTTTGTTTTCTTTGTTCTCAGGGCGTCAGAATAAAGGAGGTGTCCGAGGGCAGGCCGTGTGACAACTGTCCTGAAATATGTCCCGGATTCGTATCACACCCTTGGAGGTCAGTAGTATCACATTTTACTTGACTTTACCAACATAATTTTTGTACAATAGAATACATTTTACACAATCGTCAGTACAATAAAATCGTTGTGACAGCACACACTCGTGCTATAAATAAACAGAGCGTAATGGACGGTATCATTAGGTTAACAAGACCAACAAACACATCGAACGACAAACGACCTAACGACGGGCGCGTTATCATTGGACAGACATTTGGGCCGTCTTCATCCGGGTCACCGATAGCTTATCAGCGTACTTTCATTCATTTCTCAACTCGACATTACAAAAAACGTGTATAAAATAAGCAATTGTATAAAAATTACAACCTTGATCGAGAGGTCGCAGGCGCATGAGTTCGCGTACTCGTCATTGTCAATCCATAGCTGACGGCGGACAGACGTGTCATAATAAATATTGAAAAATGTGTTTATCATTGAAACAACTGGAGTGGGCGGAGATATACCGCCGAGTGATCAAGACTACCAAGGAAGATGAAGTTACAGAGAAAAAAATACAAAAGTTTCCCTCGAGGGAGAGAAACCACGCGGTTCGAAGGAAGAATAGCAACAACAATTTTCGCCCCCACGTAAATTGCCAGACCTGTGCCAGGGTGGCGCGAGATGAGAACACATGAGACCAATTAATTGTGAAGTGTTTAATCAGACTATGTTACTTGCTCAAGGTCATGATGACGGTCGGAGGTGTCAAAACGTACTAAAATAAACGTGATCTGTTGTTGTTTATCTTAAATGTAGATATATTTCTTTATTCTATAACATATTAGGTTATAGATAATATTGTTGACGGTTTAATGCCGTGTAATCGTTCTTTACGACAATACTGAAGTGTATTCCAAAGTGTAATATAATGCATGCAATATTAAGTCTTATAGCTATACAAGTATGTGTTATAACCGTGTGTATAATTAATGAAACTAATACTGTACATGACATGAGTACATACAGAGTAGTCAGTGTATATAAAGTTACAGCTTCATATAGTCAGCCTTGCATAACTCGTTTCGTTGCTAAATAATTGCGCAGAACGAATTTGTTTAAATAATTATAGTGTAATTAATACATATACTATGAATAGTTTTATTTCACTAAAATTTATATTTAAATGTAAAATTCTATATATTAAATTAATATAACACAAATATTATTTTTTCTTCTTCTCATACATTTACATTGGCTTGTGTTTTTTTAAAGTAATATTTCGATAACTTACTAATGTCCTTTGATAGTGATATTATTAACAAATAAAAAACTTATCACTTCAAATTAAGAGAGTAATTTGAACCAAATACGAAGGTTATAACAATTTGCAGTTACAGAAACTCAGTGAGTGACGTCACAAGAAGCATTAGCAGAATATTATCACAAATATCTATAATTGATTATGATAATTTAACTGATAGAGATAATATATTATTATTAGTTTCTTAATAGAATTTAAGATAGCTTGTATAAGAGTTGACATTTTGATTTCACAACCCTGAATAGGCAGGTGAAGTAAAAAAAGCAGCTGTGATGAAAATTCCCCAGATCTGACCCATTCTTGCCTTATTTGTCGTATTTGCAATAATTTGTAGGTTTTTGTAGGAACGACATATTACATTACACTAGTATTCGCTATTCGAAATTCATCTATAATTATTAAAATATTAACTTCTGCACTCCTCGATATAAACTTTAACGGCCATATTTTACACTCCTTTAACCGCATAACTCTTAAAAAGGGGTACAAAGTTTTTCCTTAACGTATTAATGTTATTAGAAAAATATTTTAATGAACGTACTCCTCCCGATAGCTTATATATTGTAACACAATGAATTGTATTTTTATCACAAGGATACGTCTCTTTTGCATAAATATACATATACAATACTTGTCCTGTCAGTCTGTTAGTTGCATATATATGTCGATTTATCAATGCATAAACTATGAAGAAGACTGATTTTATCTATTGATTCCTCCTTCATTTTTAAGTCACTCACTACAAAAGTATTTTGGAAATTCATTTCTTAAGGCCTTTAAATAAAAGATAAGTTTGTTATTATCGAGGTTAGTTTTTCTTTAACTATTTTTCCGCCGTCCATGACTATATATATAACATGTATGATCGACTTCCCTTCGTTCAGTTTCCGTTTTATGTAAGTTATCGGCACAATACTAATTGATACCATTCTTTTCATACAATCTTAATATTTAAAACACAAAGACACTCACTGACTCATTCATCGCTCTACAGCCCAAACCGTTATACCTAGAAAGCTGAAATTTTGACATAAGACTCCTGACATATTTAATAGGTGCAATAAGAAAGGATTTTGCAAAGGTCCAAACCGTTCCAAAGTTACAGCTAAAAAACTGGAAAGTTTACCCCCCCGCTCCCTCTCTTCTTCACTTTCGCCGTCCGTCGCGAAGCATGGGTAACCTGCTAGTTAGTAAATAAATATGAACTTTTATTTCTCAAATACATTAAAATATATTACCATTTAAAGGATTTAAGGATATTTATTAAATATGTATTATATTTAATAAATATCCTTAAATCGTGGTAAATGTTGACTGTTTCTGGGACAAAAATAACCTCTTATATGTAATATAATAACAACCACATTCCGTTTCATCGTCATCCCAAATGTGTTTCACTGATTACAAGTAATGGTACAGACGATAACTATAACGAACTGTAATGTATGTGATAAACAACACTAACTATTGCCTGCGATTTCACCTGCATGCTCCATATTAATAAGTCAAATGGTAACTTGGTACATCACGTGTTATAGTCAAAACCAATTTATATGTTCGTTCACGTAAAATATATATCTATTAAATAATTAAACTTATTTTCCATTTCAATAAACATTTAGGTAATAAATAAATAAATATCGTAATCAATATATAAATTAATAAATCCCTTAAAATACGACTTCCTTATTACTTTATTTGACTTTGTTTTACAAAATTAAATAATCTTAAATCTACGTATTACGTAATTCGAAACAATATTTGTTTATTTTATATTATATTATTTGTTTTGATATATAAAATGATATGATATGATATATAATTCAATTAGAACTACAAAAAGAATATTTAAAATTAATTGAATTAAACTAAACCTTGCAGTGTAATGAAATGTAAATTCATTCAAATTATATGAAAAACAAAATAATATGAAGTTCAAAGTTTATTTATATTGTAAATATAATACTTTTCTAGGTAAAATTATGATCAGTGTCGTGGACTTTGGTATAAACTCAAATAGGATCCGCCAACCGTGCGGTGCGTGCGGTGTTGAGCTGAGCTCCTCTTCTTTCTTCTTTTCTTCATAAGTTTTGAATGGCTACACATTTTTTCAATCTGTTTTCGCTATAACATCCGCGTTCGGCTCAAACATACATGAGAAATTATCTCGTCGCATTCTGGAGACCATTAAACACAAAAAACGGTCTCCCAAACGGTTAAGAGCTTCGCTTACGCTCAGCTCAATAAAACTAGGGTCCGTTAGACATTAATTAATGGAATGATTAATTACTTTACCCTCTATGAATGTACCTCTAAATACATATACTATATTTATAATTTAAATTCTTTAAAATATTTAAACATACATCTTTTGTTAAGTATTTGTAAATTAACAAAGTAGTAGAATATTCATAAGTTGTAAATAAGGACTGGTGACTAAGATTTTTAGCCAAAACAAAGGGCTTTGTCACAGTGAGTCACATTCTTAAGAAGTTATTTGTTTTGTGACAGTAATTTCTCAACCATACTTCAACATGCCTCTACTTCAACTGATACTACCTACTAAGATTACCTACATACATTTATTTTACTTCATAAGTACATTTTAATGTACTACTGGAATTAAATATTTATATAATAACTAGGGGCGCCAACAGACCCTCAATTTCGACTGGCTGCGCTCGTGAAATCTCGGGTGCATGTTAAGTGAAACGAGCTCAGTGTAATGACTTATTGTTTCCCTTTGACTTCAATGGGATATCAGTTTCTTGACATGACATTTTTATTTTTTTTTCTTTTGACAAACCATCACCTAATGTGTGTCTTTTTGATTGCAAAATTTCATAATTTTCCGTCAAGTAGTTTTCGAGGCTATTCGTGACAAAGAATGTGAAAAAGTCTCCAGTAGAACGCTCCGGTCGCTACGCTCGCTTCGCTCAACTATTTTTTATGTTTGTTCGTGCATCGTAATTACTGATGATTTAGATGTAGTTTTGCAATGATAGGTCATTGCCCGACTTCACTTCATTGCGCAGGTGAAGTCGCGAACGACAGCAAGTATATAAGTAAATTAATACTGATAAATAAAAATAACGTGAAATACTCGACAAGACCGTTATTAAGCTATAAATCACAATTGAAGAAGCAATTTTACAATCAACTTAATCAAATTTTGTAATAAAAAGCACTTGGTGGTATAAATTTAATATTAAATTATACATATTCAACGGACTTATATTATTATATAGTTTGATATTAAATTATACATACACGGACTATACAAACCTATAATTCTAGTTTGTATAGTCCGTGTATAACTTGTGTATGTGTATAATAATTGTAGCAGAGGAGGATAAAAAAATAATTGAATATCAAACTTGTTCGATGTATATCTTTTTTATTATACATTAGTGTAATGTTTGTAAAAAGGTCACGCGCAAGGATCGGCACGTCCCATTAGAAACTTCCTTCATACATTGAAGAAATTACCTTCAATAGATCTTAATGATCGAAAAGAAAATTGCAAAACATGTTTTTAATCAAACATTTCTACATTATTCTTGGAATACTGTACATTAAATAATACATATTTAAACAGTGTGATAGTGACAATTAAATCTATAATATAAATAAGATCATAAAATCTTATCTAATGTATATAATTTAAAAAATTCCTGAGTGTTAAAATTCCAAATGACAGTAGAAAAAATATTTTTTAATTTACTTGAGTGAATATTTATGTTTTGCGCCATCTATTATTGAATGGCAACATTTAATAGAACACATAATCATATAAGTTATATCAAATAAATCATAGATGGCTCTGTATTTATTGTTGAAAATAAAATTACAATACTCGACGTTTTAAAATCAATAAATACGAACAAAAAATACTTTATATAAATCATGTAATCACTTTATATAAAAATTGTTTAATTCTTATACTTTTATTTGTAATTCAAAACAAATATTTAAATTTAACAGGTTTTTTAACTTTAGTCTTATTATTTACTGAGTATTTTAATATTAGTTATTGCAGCAATTGAAACTCAAGAAGTTTTTAATATCCAACAAGTCATTTTAAACGCTAAGGTAAAACAGCATCATTTAAGTTATAGTCCGTTGTAGTTATCCTTTTAATTGAAGCATAGACTATAGCAAAATAAATATCGATCAATATTTTAGTAAAAGATAAGATAAAAACCGACACAATTTAACGAATATAGTTTTTTTTTTGTGATTCCAAGTAGTGGTGACTAATTATAAATAGAAAATATACAACAATAAAACTCAACTATTATCCCTTCGTACACGTTTTCCAGTAATTGTTTTATGTAGATTTTACTATTATGAAACAAATTATTGTTATCATAATGTATCGTCAATAATGACATCATCAAGATATTACTATCATGGCAGAACTATGTAAAATTCAATGCCCAATACAATTAGACCTTACCTGCTTTACAAATGTAACGGATAGTAGACTTATGAGCTATATTATCATAGCTCACGCTCCGCTGGTCAAGACGCCGTACCTTCGTAATCCCTTGAACTTGAGAGAGCGAAACCGCTAAGGTAAACAAAACGAACAACCCGTTGACGCACATTTGTCATTTGGAAGCCGGAACGCGAACGCGTCGCTGGAGCGCCAGTGTCATACGCGCGCTCGGAACATTTTTGAAAGAAACTGTCAATTTTAAACAAGGAATAGGAACTGTTTATTTATATTTTTTTAGTTTCGTTTCTTTTTTTCAATTTACAGCTAGTGACTAATAAATAGTGATTTTAAATAGTGATTTGATGATTCAAATAATGTGTTATTCATAAAGGAAATGACCGATAAGAAGATAAAACGAACGCCTTTTCTGCAACAATATACCAAAGTTTTAAATCCTATTTTATCAGGTTGAATAGGGTAACGTAAGTTTATATTAAAATTTCACTTATATTTTTATTTCAAACACAAAATATTAGTTTCATTAAAGGAGAAGTTACTGCTTGTTTTTAGTATTATTCCTCATACAAATAGAAACTTGTCAAAGAATATATTTTTCTATTTAATCCCAATTAGCACCAACAGAAGTGATAGTGACTTAAAAATTCATTATTACGGAAACTAAGATTTTTTCGCTTTCTAGCTATTGAAATTGTTAGAACCTATACTAAAGTATATTTATGAAACTAATATAGTAATATTAATAATATATTAATATTAATAATATAATATATAATATAGCAATATTAATAATCAATAAGTTTTTTTTTCATGATGAAATAGGTATACCAGTAATTGGTAAGGGATTTCTTGTGCTATCAATTATAAATATTCTTCACATCTTTAATTCTAATATGTTTTAATTAATTAAATATTAAATTATCCTACTTATATAGACATATTTCTATATTTTAATGACAATCTGTTTTAAAATAATTAGTTTACTATTTAAAAAACTATTACAATCAAGTAAAAATACCTCATCTTATCATTTATTTATGTAACATGTAAGATCATGGCCTTTTTAAAAACTTTTTAGCTATATAAAAAGAACATATTTTAAAACATGAAAATTATATTCTGAATCACCGTTATGAGTTATTAAGCATATTTTTTTTAATAAAATAGTTTTGTAATTCAATTAATTTTATCACTACTGAGAATTTGTTTTCATATTTCTTATTTAATCAGTATGGATGGTATTCATATAGTACTTTGTTATATATATTATATTTAATGTGGTATTATATATTACACTATATATATATATATATATATATATTTAACACTATATATAAATTTGTTTATTTTATTATTAATTAATCAAATTAAACCTTTCTATTATTTTACCTTAATTATTAACTTTATTAATAAATAATACAAATCATTTTTACATTTACAAACAGGAAATGAATTTTAAATTATGATTTAAACACAAAAAATAATTTTATTCTTAATAATTATCAGTAAATATACATTAAAAAATGGTTTTGAAGATTTTAAAACTTTCCATTCCGTTATTGTTCTTCTAAAACAGTGAAAAAATATAAAAGTCCTCAGTAACAAATTCAATTTGTAATTGTTTGTTTATTATATTAAAGTGATAAATGCAACAAGCACACCTAACGACATGTTTGTAGACAATACTGTGTCAATGTTTAATTTTAAAAAAGTCAACATGCAAATGTTTTGTTCTTAGTAATTGAAATAACAAATTGCTTCTCTGAACTAATTCATTTCTTAAACAAATACACATTTAGATAGTTACATTTGATCAGAATGAATTCTATTTTCAATTGTAAGCTTTGGTTTGTTTTATTTTGTTTGAATGTAACCTCAAAAATATGTTAAAAATTTTACCTTGATCCCATTCATTTATCCATTTTACTCTATTCATTCTAATTCTTTGTTTTGCACTTCGTTTTGAGCGAAACGAGCGTATCGAGCGAAGCGTTCTACTGGAGACTTTTTCACATTCTTTATCACGAATAGGCTCAAAAATTACTTGAAGGAAAATTGTAAAATTTTGCAATCTAACAAACAAACATTAGGTGATGGTTTTTTTGAAAAATGTCATATCGTTGAGGAATAAACGTCAAAAAACTAATATCCCATTGAAGTCAATGGGAAACGATGAGTCATTACACTGGGCTCGCTTCGCTCAATATGCAAACGGCACCCGAGATTTCGTGAGCGCAGCGAGTCGAAATTGAGTGTTTATTGGCGCCCCTAGTATTTAAATGATATACGAATGAGTAAAATTTAACACTATTTCAATAATTTACCCATTGTAAAATTAAAAGATTACATAAAAAGAAGAACATACGATAAGTAATGAATATCGTAACAGATTGTATACATATTTGGGATGTAACAATTTATAAGGATGCCAATCAATGACGAAGTTGTTTATATTATGAAGCATCCGCGAAAAAAAATATTTATATTCCATAACGAAGATGATTTAGGAAGTATTTTCGTAATGTAATGAAGGTTTAATAAGTTTAGTAATTATATTTGTGTATTTTAATTTGAATTAAAATATACATACCTATTACACTTAAAATATATATAGTATATACTAATTGGTAAATATAAGTGGCCATCCGCCATCTTCTCTTAAAAATGTATTTACTTTCTAATTGGTAAATATAAGTTATAGTAGTGCCGATCCGCCATTTTGTTTTTTATGACATGATGTTTGTAATAATAATATAAATATTTAAAAAGTACATCGCTTGCGATAATGAAATCACGCTGTGTTATAGAAATCTTACAAAGATTAGCGTTGATAGACGGACAGAAAATTAAATTTGGTATATGTAAGTATATTTTTACAACACGTATATATGTAAAATTATACTGTTTATGTCAGTCTATAAAATGTCAATTCAGAATATAGTTATTCAAATATTGCAACAGAAGCATTGTTTTTTATATTTATCAATAGATGCCTATATTTCTAAAGTAATAATAATTTTCTTTTAAAATACATTGCATTGTTTTTAGAAGCCATTGTGCTGTCAAATTGTCAATATTGTTAAGTCATACATTCACATGTATGTATGGATGTGTTGTGTACGTTACAAGGAATACTAGTAACCTTTATAGGACAAGATTTTCAATAACGGTGTATTTAAATGAACCTCTAATATTATTCCAATAGTTGCCAACTATTATTATTTTCTAAATTAATTTTAGACTAATGTGTCTATGACGAACTATGACGTGATAAAGTGAATGAGAGAAGAAAGTTAAAATGTCAGGAAATAGTAAAAAAAGATAAAACTACTAAATAGTTATTACCTGCATACCAGGTCAAGGTTCTGATAAAACTTTATCCCTTAACATAACACGCCCATATGCCTGATTTAATTAAATTAATTACTTTATATATTCTCTTCATTTTGGTTACTCTCACAAATATACTTTTTTTTTCTAGTAACTTTACAAAGGTTTTATGTTATTAGTTATAAACCATTTAATATAATATTATTAACCAACTACTTAATATAAAATTATTTACATAGAGAATTATTGTAAAGAAAATCCGACCCAATGATAATGGATAAGAAATTAGAAACTTTTATGTAACTTTGACAAACAAACATAAAACCTCAACTTAAACATGACGCCATTAGAGTAATTAATCTTATTTTATTAGTCTGTTGGTTTTATATGGAAGTAGTAATGGCGGTAATATCAACAAACATGTATTTTGTATTAATCAGATTTCCCGCCAAAACAAACTGTCACTTTCACTGTCACTACTGTCATAAAAAAAGGTTTTATTTATTTATTAAACTATGGAAGTTGTACATAAACACATTTAAGAAGCCTTACATGTGCTTATGATTATAGTGGCCTAGATACCAGGCTTTAGCTTAAATATATAAAAATATAGTAACAACAAAATAGTTCATAGATAAATAAAAAAAAATATACCAATATTTTTTTTTATTTCATCCTTTCCAAATCAAGAAAGGAGACCGAACAATTCTCGTTATGACATATCTTTACTAAGAAAACTAATTTTCCTATTAAAATGATACATGTATATTGTAATACTTAGAAATACCAAGATAAGTGTCGCCGACCCGTCTGTTACATTACGAAAGACCCTCGTAATTTATATGCAAGTTATATTTATATGTATATAAATATTAGGGAGTGCTTCACGAGATAATAAAATAAAATATATTGTTATTGTTATAGTTATAGTAAAATGTAATAAACCTTTATAACTTCTGTGGCGTCATTATCTACATAAAAACTAATAGACAAAAGTGTAAAGATTGTATATAATACACACTAGCTGTTGTTAACGGCTTCGTCTGCTATTTTATAGACTATTTATTGAAAAAAGTGAATTAAACCCTATATGCGTAAACAACCTTAAATTCGAAATAAAAAATTAAACATTAATCGAGATAAAAATCATCTTATCTTAAAAGATAGATAGATATATTAGGAGTGATAAGACTAATGATAAGTGATAAAATTCACTACATACATACATATATTTATATATTTATATATATATATGTATATATATAAGCGATATATATATATATATATATATATATATATATATATATATATATATATATATATACATATATATATATATATATATATAAGCGATTTACCACTCACTGACTCATTACGAGATCTCCGAAACTATCTGTCCGATTAA
This sequence comes from Melinaea menophilus ssp. n. AW-2005, assembly GCA_918358695.1. NCBI lineage: Eukaryota > Metazoa > Arthropoda > Insecta > Lepidoptera > Nymphalidae > Melinaea > Melinaea menophilus. The sequence continues at coordinate 5,617,596 of OU911057.1, read as the reverse complement.
TTTAAATTTTACAAAGTTACTTCTTTTGTGACGACCACTAAGAACGAATTTTACGGAATTCCTATCCCAACGGATTAATTTTTTTTGCATTTCGCCAAGTTTTAAACCTGGAGGAGCTATACACTTAACGCAGGGGTAAGAGTTACTGTATCAACGGTTACTATAGCAACGGTTACGATGACAACGGATAGTATGACAAAGGTTACCATAGCAACCTAAGTTCACATCCAAATTAATAGTGTGCCAAGCGATGCGGGAGGGAATAAGTTAGTCATTTTATATATTTATTAATATCTTAAATAGAATTAGACCTCAAAGGACGTATAAAGTAAATTAAATATTGATTTGAAATTCCATTACTCTATAAGGACTGTCTGATATCTAATTAATAAATTAATACCATAATTGAATTAAAAAATTAAATCATACCACAAACATCAAATAGTTAACCAAAATAATATTTTAAATTATGTAAGAACAAGTTAATTGAAGGATACTTTTAAAAGGAAAATACTGGAGTAAAGTATTTTTATTATACTAGCTTTTAACCTGGTTCCGTCTGATATTTATCAGATAAACATAATTGATACACAATAAACAAATAACAGTAAACATAAACGAACAAATAAATATATATATATATATATATATATATATTTGTATAAATACTTATATGTATAGTATCAAGATTATTTAAACTGAAACTTCCTACTCACTGGTCGACTGTCTTTTTGTACCAATCACTATATATTATAATATAATATATATAATGGCCTACTTATTAATTATCATGATTATTTAATACACATTAACATTTTAGTTCGAGATATACATTTATAATTAATAGTTTATCTTTTTGCTCGTTCTTTAACTCGTTTCTAATTTTTTTGCTTCTAAACAAAACTTATAGACCAAAAAGTTGTTAATAATAATTACTGAGAATTCTGTAATTAACAATATTACTGTAAACAAAATTACAGCGGATGTTGGAAAGCATATTTCATAGACAACTAGGACTCAAACTTGCGTCCTTCGAAAAATCTATCTTACTTTTATGATTAAATATTTTATACTTTATTAATGTATATAAGTAAATAAAACATAATAGTCCCAATTAGCAGATAATGAATAAATCACCCGTATAAAGGATTGACCTTGGCTGCCATCAGATACATATGTTTTTCGGTAGGATGCTCGTTAGTTGAAGGTCCAAATATCGTTACCTTGTTATGGCATGTTCCTTAAAAGATAAGCTATCACAAACATAAGTGCCATTGTCATTTGACTCCATAGAATTATGTTTTTTACGATTATACTTTGCACTTTATTTTATCTAAAACATTAAAGAGGTATTTTGAAATGACTCCACTTATTTCTAAGTCATTTTTTCTTTGTTAGAAATAAGAAAATAAATCTAAAAAGCGGCTTTCCTTTATGAATAATAATCTTAAACAGTGAAAAGTAATGAGAATATAAAGTGAATATATAAAAATATATCAAAAATAAATGCCTCCAACGGATAGTGCACGCGACGGCATGCTTTGCCTGTCTAGACACGAGAACTGCCCCTGGGATGAAGCCCTGAAGTCAGCTGACTTGACCTGGACAGGTCTAAAGTACACGTGTTTGAAGATATTGCACCTATACTGCAAGGTCTTCGACAGAGAAGATGTCCTGGAAATGGTTATACGGTATGTGGGAAAATAATTAATCGATTTTTTATCTTATTGGAGATGTTTTGCTTTTGGTTATGGATAGGTCATAATAATGTCATGATATGACCTAATCTCTTTATATATATTATTAGCGTCTTAATGCTACAAACGTAACACTTACATGTTAGATTTGTGAATGGCTTACGCATCGATTTATTATACTAAAGAATTTAACTATAATATTATTGTGAATTAACAATTTTATTATAGTTTATGTACGCTTTTTTTTGTGAAGAAAATCTTTTTTGTTTTCTTTAATCCCCAAAATGCCAGGCCGCTCATTACAGAGTAACGACCGGTAGATTTAGAATTTTATGCCCACAAAAACATTTAATGTTGCCATCGTCGGTCATTCCAATAAATTGAGGAAACCAATGCATCACCACAAAAATGTTTACATATTTTTTTTAAGAATTACTTATTTGTTTTAATTGAGCGAAGCGAACGGAGCGCTCTAATGGAGACTTTTTCACATTCTCTTTCACGAATAGGCTCGAAAACTACTTGACGGAAAATTATGAAATTTTGCAATCAAAGAGACACACTTTAGGTGTTGGTTTAAAAAAAATGGAAATATATCATTTCGTTGAGAAATAATCGTCAAAAAACAACACACACACGATGAGTCATTACACTGGGCTCGCTTCGCTCAATATGCAATCGGCATCCGACATTTCGCGAGCGCAGCGAGTCGAAATTGAGGGTATGTTGGTGCCCCTAGTTATATTACATTTGTAAAATTATATTAAAAGTCGATATCAACGAACATAAATTGTTGAATCTATTCTAGAATGTATTGAAAGTTCTTAGATAAAAGACTGTTTTCTAACAAACTGGAAAATAAAACACCAGATTTTAGATTGTAAATTGCTTTTTATTAGATTTTTTACTGTCCATTGTTTAAACTGCACTAGAATTATTAATAGTCGTCCTAGGAATGTAAGCAGGCGAATTTTGTTTGTTGTGTATGAAATGTCTATCAAATAAATAAACGTTAGAAAAAGAAAGTATTCCGTTCATTGTTTTTCGATTATTCGAGGATTATTTATTTTACAACAGCCAGTATTATTTACATCAATCCCTTAAGTTATTAACAAATAAGTATAAAACCAAAAGAAGGTTATATTGGCGACAAAAACTCGTATCGGAATTCCTCTTTTTTTATATAAATATTTACTTGTCGTTAGAATTTCATTGAATAGAACTACCATAGCGAAAATATAAGCATCCAAAGCCGCTGTCCGACAGTTATTAATATATACCATATATATACCATATATATGGTTGATGGTATGTTTAAGAGTGATATTTGCGATGCTTTAAAACAGATGCAAAGCGAATGGCATGGGCTTGGCATTATTGGTTCCATTAGACGTTGGTCGCGGTGCCAAAGGTCGGAGTCAAGGATGTATGTAATCTGGAACCATCAGACGCTATTATCCCGCCTTTTCAATTATATTAACTTATTACGACAGGTATTTTCTTATGTCAATGTCAAGTGCGAAACATGTTGTTTTTAAATTCTTCCCAATGGGTAAGGCAAAGACCTTTGAATCATACAGCCTCTTCATGTAAAATGTGTAAAACATTTTTTTTAATTTTATGTATTTGAGGTATATGACATGCTCTTATTCGAATAGCCCTTTAAAAAAAAAAAAATTGGCAGATTAATAAAAAATGTCTATTGTTTACTAAACATCGTTATATTGCATATTAGGTATTGACATCTGTCAAATAGACGTCAACGTCAAATTATATATTGATATTTTGAATACCGCCAATAAAAATCAACATCTTTTTTATGTTCCTAATTTAAAATAACCATCTTATTGAATACTTTGTTGCACTTTTATAAGTTAAGACTTAATATTATTTCATTCTTTTCAACGATTTCATACTTTAATTTAAAAGATTCTAATTTTAAATTATTAAACTTAATGTTGAGGATATATTGAAATTCTTTATACAATCCATAACTTAGTATATATTTTAGTTACACCAGCACTATGAATTATTTTTTTTACCTACCTAGAGATTACCTAAATATTATAACATTTTAATTAAATTTTGTATAACAATAGATAATTTAAAACATCAAAGTCCCTTTGATCTTTATGACGGGCACGTCTTTAAAGCGCTGCGGTGAATTTATTGACAACGACCGGACCTTCACGTGTCAATCGTGTTTAATCTTTTGCCAAGAAAATGTAATTCAAACTCATTTTGTATATAGATTATTTTGCTATATTTTGATTTTATTTACTGGTGATGACTTACTGACTTGATAGTATCGAAGTATTCCTTCTAGATATTTCAAATTTTAATACTATATATTTAATATAAACATATGTATATTTATCTGTTTCATCATAGTATGTATCCATTGAATATGTATACAATGACAGACAGACTCAAGAATTTGTTTACAAATATTAAAATTTTTGGCTATTATTTTAATAAGACTTGCATTGATTGTAGTTACAGCTGATTTATCCGCTTCTAAACGTTAATGGGTATATGGAAAAGATACCAACTTTCATCAAACTTACATCAATTATTCAATCAATCATCAATTATTTGTTTAAATTTTGCGTTATTATTGTAACTAAATTTATTATTATGTGAATTATTAAATAATTAGTTATCGTAAATTAACTTGTACTAATTAATCTACAAGGAATATATATATATATATAGATATATATAAGAATGTTATCAAATATTAAAACTATATCTTTAATGAAATGTATTTATTTATATGTATGTTTATTTTCTCTTACTCGGAACAGATCAATGGACGGAATGTGTATCATAAATAAGACGTCTCACTTACCAAGGAGCTAAGATAAATAAGAAAAATATGGTTCAGTCTGTCCGTGTGTCAGACAACGTACATTATAACTATCCATGAATGAATATTATACGTACATTCATTGTGGTCATGTTCCAGAAATAACTTTAACATGCCGGGATATACCGGGAATAGAAGTTCTTACCATTATTATTATTAAAAAAGTATATACTATATATATTAATGGTATAATAAGGTCCTATGTATGTAGCTGGGGAAAGGAACCTTGAAAAATAATTTATATTTTTAATAATAATTAATATATAATTACATACAATATTATCTTTATAATACAATAATTAAAAATAAAAAACAATTAAAGTTTACTAACAATTGTTAAATGTTAAGGTTAGAGAGGGATTTAGATTTTGGTAAGGCCCCTTAACAGTTGTTAAAGACCCGGTAAAGGGTGCCAAGGGCCCCTTAAAGGTTGATAAATGACAACTTCCTTTGTTACCCAAATATTATAAACCACTAAAATGGGTATAGGAAAAAAAGGTTGTAAATATGAATTTGTGAAAATAATATTAAGAAAAGAAATATACGTGAAATATTTTATAATTTGCAACTTCGGAACGTCTCGACATTTTGTTAATACACATTTCTGTTCCATAGTAACTCTGTCACCACTGTAATAAACGGCATATAACGCGTCGTTATGAAAAACACTTATAAACATTTTTTATAACCTTCATAACTGAAATTTAAACAAAATCTTATTGAAATGTCTCAAAATGTTGTATAAAAAAATATAAGCCTTTTTATATGTTAGACAATATATACTAGGATCCGCCAACCGTGCGCGGCGGGTGTTGAGCTGAGCAACTCTCCTTTCTTCTTTTCTTGATAACTTTGGAATGGCTACACATTTTTTCAATCTGTTTTCGCTGTAACATCCGCGTTCGGCTCAAATATACATGAGAAAATTTTTAGCTAATTATCTCGTCGCATTCTGGAGACAACTAAACACAAAAAAGGTCTCCCAAACGGTTAAGAGCTTCGTTTACGCTCAGCTCAATAGTAGAAGGAAGTGCTTGTCCGTGAGGGTAAAGTAGGGGCATGTTTGTTTGGAGCGATGCCAAATTGAACTTGTCTTTCAATCTTTACTATTAATATAAGATATTCCTATCTATAGACGTTTTAGTCATATTTGAAAATAGCCGTTTCATTGTATCATTATATGGGGCAAAGTCATATCGGCGTCCACTAATGACACTAAAATGACTTATAAATATCGTAAACGTCAAAATGAAAAAGCGAAAAAATTTGTAGACGAAAATTTTTAAACATTTTTCTATATAACCCCAATCTGTCGGTACGTCTCGAAGTCAGTAGTTATTTGTGATCACTGAATCGGTGACAACTAAATCCATGTTGGAATGTGTCCCGCTTATTTGTAAATACTATGAACGACTCGCTGTCAACGGATTCCTAAGATTGAATATAGACTGGGATTTATTCATTAAAAACCAAAGTAGCGATCTGTAATCAACTCATCATAGACGTGTTAGCAGCAAAATTTTCGGTAATTCTTTGCTCCACAATGCTCCTTTATTCCACCTTTTTCCACTTTCTTCCTCTTTTACCAGTATAGGTCCTGATCCACTTGCAATATTGGGATAAAAAGTAGTCTAAACTACTCGCTGATAATATAGATTTCGACAGGTGACAGAATTTTCGGGTCGGTAGTTTTTGAGATTACTCCATACAAACATACATACATACAAACATACATATAATTAAACTATTCCCCGTTATTAGTATAGATTATGTTAACATTTGATTAGTTCATGACATAATCACTTCACGGCTAAAAGAACAGGCGATCAATGTTAACCTTCACGAGCTCCTCGCCTCAATGGAAACCTGGTTAAAGTCTGTTACAAATATATCACGTAACACGCACACAGACAGATATAAATCCAGTACAATGCTGCAGACACCCATGTCATAACAACCGCCTTGTAAATTTATAAAATATATTTTTATAGTTTATAATAAATTACTAAAATAAAGAATGCATTTAATAGCTTGATAAATGCAAGTATGTTATAGTATTTAAAATAATCAATACATAAATATGAGTCACAAAATGTATGTATATTTACAAACAACGAACATACCCAAAAGTCAAGAAATACATAAATAGAAAAGGCAGTGAAGCCATACATCACAACCCCAATCCAAAGCAAACATACATAAATCTATTCTTAATTTATAATCGCCATTACAACAGATATTGTTCGCTCATTAATCAACTATATTTATTTATTTTGCAGTAAAAATCGTGACAGATAAGATTTCGCGAATCTGGAACCATGCCAAATTATAATTTTAGGTTTAAAAAGGGTTAATTGATTTTGAAAATAGTCAAATTAAGAGCCCTTAAAATTCAGATATTTTGCAAATGTTTTGACAATTGAATGAACGAATGAATGAAATTTTTTCCAACTACTAACCCTAATTGCAACCATATTTCCAAATAATTTTTAACAATTGAATGAACGAATTTTGACGTTGTTGAATGTTTCCAACTTGGGAGTACTTAAACTTGAACATATTTATTTCCATTCCAACAAATGAATGACTGAATGAATTAGATGTCGGTGATTAATATAATAAAGAGAATGTACGACAAGTTGATTGAATAACTGCACATAATAAATCCAAAGGTAGCTGTCAATTTGACAACCATTAAAAATGCATTAGCCAATGGCTTCTGAGTCCCATACCAGTCTAAGATAGTATTATTGACTTGTAATCGATACTGGGTGGTATCTATGTACTGGAGTTAGTGAGCTACATTTATAAGCTATAAAATCATGATTTTTATTGTGGATAACATTGTCTTTAGTAATACATATTTTACTAGCAAGTTTTTGATATTGTACATATGAGGTAAAGAAAAACAAAATTTATATACCTAACATGCCATGGTGGTCGGAGAAGCTTACATGATGGAAGAAACTCGTGCCAGGAAGAGACGAAGAATCAGGTATGCAGTACCAAACCTAAGATCAATCGTTGTCCGATGGTACCTGCAAGAAAAAAAAAATGAAACAGAGGTTAAAAGAGCACAAATCATAAGTTGGAAAGAATTGTTAAAAATATATATATATATATATATATATATATATATGATATATATATATATATATATATATATATATATTATATATATATATATATATATATATATATATATATGATATATATATATAAGGTAAAAATGTTGTATGTCGCTATCGCAGTCACCCATACCATAATTGGATTGGGATAGGCAATTTATAGACTCGAATCTTTGACCCGTGAGTTATAGTTATATTCGATTGAGTTTTAATGAAATTACCAGCAAACTTACTAATATCTGTATAGTAATACATGAATGGAATCGTAAACTCACTTTTTCTCACGATAATCTTTTTTAATAACTACATTTCCCCCTTCATGTCCATCCGTGGGAACTTTCAGAAAAATCCATTGAGTTCCCACTTTATCCTGACAATGAATAACAATCTTCGCGTTTATGACAGAGTAGGAATTACAAAAAAAAAATACTTTGAAAAGTTTCCCTCATTAAAAAAAGTGTTGATATTATTTAGTGCTGCAAGGTAACAAATATTGTCTTTGTTACTAAACTAAAATTTGGCACACGTGTTGTCATTAAAATAAACCATAAAATATTAACTATAAAGTTTACTAATATATTATAGGTTGTAACAAAATCGTCAAAATGTTATGGCAGTGGGACCAACCGGATAATAAATTTAAAAAAATATTTTAACAGCGTGTAAAGATTACATCTAAACTTTTTGGATAAATTAACGTAATGGAATTAATTATCTGTGTCATACAAAACGTCAAACCCAAATACCGCCTCATCAAAATGGCGCCTGTATTTGAATAAGTCATTAAATTAGAAAAAATGCACCATAAATAGAATACAGAAGATAAAGAACAGAGTAAAATAACAGTAATATTAGGACTGTACATAAATAAAAAAATAATTCCTTAAACAATTGCGTTTGCGGAATGTGGCACAAGCACGTGAAAATGTAAAATCAACATTCCGGAATTCGATAAAAAAAAATTACAAACTATTTTGTGAAATGTAGAATAAAAATAATAAATTTTAAGACATATCCATTAGATATAGTATGATTATATTAATAGCATATATTAATGTCTTTTTTGTCTTTGTAATAAATCCCAAACGGCCATCTTAGCACCTATATATGTTAAGTCAAAAAAATCTCCATTTTAATAGATAACATTTTTGTTTGTCGTTTATGAAAATAGATAATCTTGTATCTTTAACACATACGAGATTTTAATCAGTATTAAAACTTGTATGTATAATTATAATGGAAATTAATTCAATCAATTACATTCCCCGATTATACTTGGATAGCGTGTAATGATACAGTAGCATAAATTACACGCATGCAATTATCTTTCATATTCCTTAAGCATAAGGGTGAAATTGCGATGGAATAAAATGTGATTGATGTGAGAACATTGTTGACGAATATGGAGAAGGATTAAGAGAAATGATCAGTAAACATGTAGGGTCATTGAACCCTCAGATGGCGCCGCGCATACCAATTGAGCTCATTACAGATGCCATGAGAATTAACAGGACATCCAACTATACTAGTAACTAGATCCTGGTGTTGTTCGGCCCTTAGCAGTAATCTTTAGCGATTATATACATTGTAGAGGATACTTAAGCAGATTGATTGTCCAGTCTCGAATACGTTTAGTATGTATATATGTATGTTATATGATTTATTTAAAAAAATATATAATACTTTTGCTATTATGTAATAATATACTTGATAACAAATCTAAATTTAATAATTTTTAGGATTTTGAAGTTTTTGTTTAGAACTTTGATATTTAGAATTTAACACAAATAAAAATCCTATTTTATTACATCTCCTATATCTAGAAGTTATTATTACAAGATATTTGTAGGTCAAGGTCAGTGAAATTAAAAATATATAAAAACCTATATGTAAGTCGATGTATTCTGAGTTAAAGCTTAAGAAGGCCTACTCTACTTATTTCATTGACTTCTTGTCGAGGGCTTTTTTAAAAGTAAACAACAAAGGGTATATACTCACACATACAAATATACGTTCATGAACTCACACACATAATAAAGATGTTGTTACGCTCTGAATCTTTTGTCATTCTTCATAAACAACAATAGAAAAATTCAAGAAAATAACCTAAAAATTGTTTGTATATAATACTGTTTGAAATATTGAGACTAGGCTAATAAATATTTGAGTCTAGGGTTAAAGGTAAGGGAGCGCCCCACTTAGTTTTATTACTAGATATGATATCACTGCTTTACTTGTACTTTTCTTGAAATGACGTCATTTTTATAGAACTTATTTCTCCATAACTGTATTTCCCATGAATCAACGACAAAAGTATTTTTAATCCCTTATTGCAGTATGATTTTTTTATTTACTTGGGCAAGGTATAAGTGAATATAACAATAAAAATAAAGATTTGAAGACAATAAAAAAAAAACACAGGATGCTTAAAACATTTTTTTTATTTTAATATTTCGAAAAATAAGTTTTTTTTTTACTGTTTTTAGAGTTAACAACTTCGTCACCTGTTTTTCGCATTGATACAATATATATATATATAAATAGTTAAGTGTATGTTAGTCTGTGTGCATCTAATTAGTTTATCCCATTCACGATGTCTTGTTGTCTGTCCTCGACACACAAACATAAGTACATAAGAAATTATTGTTTAATATTATTTTACATAACAAAATATTTTATAACATTTATTTATTAAGTTTATTTCAATATTATACATAGATAGAATTAGACAGATTTTTAGTTGATATTCCTGTTTTAAGTTTTATAAATTAAGTAAATAAAGTAAAGAACTTATATTTTAATTCTTAATCACTTAGGTTAATTACATTTAAATTATAATTTATAGAAAACAATTATCAAAGTAAAAAAAAACTGACTGCACATTCAAATTATCAATTGGATACTACACAGATGATAACTCACATAAAATGTATATTTAGAAGCGAAGAAAGGGAATTTTTATAAGGGTGTTCCTTCCAGGAGTGTCAGATATTATGAATGGTTTGTCGTTCCTTGTGTACACACTCATCAGATTTTTTGTTTTCTTAGAAGGCCAATTAAATTTTTATCAGAAATGGGGAAATATAAAAGAAGCTAGGAAAGGGAGGGGAGGATAAGTGTTTGAATTGCGGGACCTCCTAACAATCTGCTGAAGCATATAATAGCTGCTTTGATATATATTTATAATAAAAAATGTTGTTATTTAATAAAATGTAAAACTAAAATTCAAAGACCTATTTCATTCCATTAAACGAAAAAATTATATTTTCACGAGTGGCTTATATTTAAATAAATTTCAAACCAATTAAATGTGTATAATATTTAATAAATATAATATATTATACTAATTAAGTGGGCAATTATTGAAATGCTAACCTTGTGTGTGTAAGTCTTACAAGTGTGTAACTCGAACGAAGACTCTAACAGTGACTATTATTTATTTATTACTAGCAGGTTACCCATGATTCGCAACCTAAGGCGAAAGTGACCAAACATTTTGTTTGAATTTCCACACCTATTAGGTATCAAACCGGCGCGTTATATTTTTTGCAGTATTTTAGCTGTAACTTTGGAACGCTTTGGACCTTTGCAAAATTCTTTCTTATTGCACCTATTCAATATGTCAGGAGTCTTGTGTCCAAATTTCAGCTTTCTAGGTATTACGGTTTGGGTTGTAGAGCGATGAATGAGTCGGTGAGTCAGTGAGTGTCTTTGTGTTTTATATATTAAGATTACTAGCAATTTTTGTAACATTATACATTTTAGACATTTCTTTACTAATTTTATGATATTTATAACTAATTATTCAAATATATTTAGTATTCTCTTATACTATATGCTTTAACTGTAAACGAAATTCATATGGGAGAAATAAAATAGAGGGAATTTATACTTTTTTCTAATATTCGTTCGTGAATTCAAACTAATTTTTTAATTAATTTAAAACTATTATGGCAGTGAAATAACAAAATGTTTAAAACAGTGTACGATTTAATTTAAAATTGGCTTCCAAACTAAAATGTACATCAAAATGAAATGCAGATTTTACTTTAATTAAGATTTATTGCGTAAAAATAAATAGATACTTAATTCTGCTGTTTGGAATGTTTTGAGTTTGAATGTTTTTTTTTTAATTTATTGAAATAATGAAGAAGATTTAGCGTATAATGACAATGTTCTTTTCTGAATGTGGACAAATCTCGCTTGTGGAACGAACTCCCTTCGGCGGTATTTCCAGATGAGTACGACATGGGTACCTTCAAAAACGGCGTTTATTCGTATCTTCAAGGCCGGCAACACTCTTGTGAATCCTCGGATGTTGCAGGAGTACTATTATCCAATGAGATATTAAATCTTTGAGTTTGAATGACATCATGTTTGTTAGACTTAACCGATTGTACACTAAGGAAGCGTGATACAAAATAAATTACCTTGGAATAGAGAATGTATGTTTTATGCTCGTTTATTACTCATAACTTTTATAATTTAAAAATAGTTTTTAAGAGACTATTTACTCTTAAAAACTATTTTAAGAATTTAATGATAATTATCATAAATCAAGTGGTTTTACGATCGTATGGATGGTACATAAATGTATGTCTGTATCATCCTTTATTAGAACGACAATCGTCACCTCATTGTTGACTCGAATTTCCTGCTTTTATCTAACTTCCTCCCACAACCGCTACACTGACATGGAGATGGATAGAAGTATATAACATACATTAAAGTGTATAAGTAAACACTAATGTTCAAAGATGAAGATGATGATGATGAAAAAGATGTTCAATGAAAGAGGCTGATACTTTTTTTTTGTTTATTTGATGGACAGGTTTTCTTAACAATTAAATAAATTAAATACGTACTTACGTACAGATGTCAATGTAAATACAGACAAATATATATATATATATATAATCTGTGCAGATACAGAATAAAACTCGTAAACAAGATAAAAAGATTTAAGAAATGTCAAACTTGTATAAAAATTAACTGTTACTATATTGACTTTGATTCAAATCAAATTTTGTAATTATTTCTCTAGTTATAAAAACAGCAATAGTATTATAATTTATAATTGTTAATTGTTCTGTAACATTACCTGGTGTTGACACACGTCACTGTCACTTCATTACACAAACATTGAGGTCATCTTATTGTAAAGGAAAATAATAATATTAAATATTAACACTATTCACTTCATATTCATATTTCTAAACAAATTATAGTTTAAAATCAAAATGGCGTCCACGGTACACGTGTTTCTAGTTAATTAAGAAAAATAAATGTCTACGATTCGTCTATTTCACGTTTTTATTAATCATCTGTGCCGTGTTTGCTTCTCATTATTTATTAAGAAATATTTTTTTGTCCAATTTATATTAATAGTTTCCACTTGCGTCAGTTTGTCTAGACTTTAAATATATCATTTAAAATACCAGTTATATTTCCGTTATAAAACAATCACCGCAATTATATCATTTATTTTGAACTTTTGTAACGTAAAAAATTAAAAATATTCATCACATAATGGTTTTAAAATAAAAAAAAAAACTATATTTAATATATACATATATAATACGGTATAAATGTATATTTTTAAAACTACTTCTATAAACAAATTCACACATTTAGGCTATAGAAAGAAGAACTATTTAAATGTTTATTATTAAGAATTATTATTTATTAATATTAATAATGTTGATTTGTTTGTATTCATACATCACTATATTAATATAACAAATAACAATTTTATATGAAAACAGTGGCAGTTAAGCGTCGCATTCTACACTGATATATTTAGAAGTGCCTGTTTTCATGCAAAGGGAATATGCACAAGGAATGCAATTCTATTTTTAACGTACTTGGCTGCATATTAATGCGTTGAGCAAATTGACAATTGACATATTTTGTACGAGTTAATACGGAGGGTAGAGAGAAGAAGTATTCAATAAATTTACATCTAAATTTATGGCGCCACTGTTCCATGAAGGCATACATTTTAGAAGAAAGCATTCTAAAATAAAATGTTACAACCTAAAACCTTCTGCAGAAAATTATGATTTTAAGACTTTAAAACATATTGGAAATATTATGGTTCCTATTTTAAAATGCTATAAACATGTCGTTCAGCATTTCAAACTCTATTTTTTCTATTCTATCCTTCTATCCTAAATCATACTAAAGTTAGGATCGAATGTTTCAGGAAAACCTGCAAGTCGTGTGGATGCGATCGTCTGCAGCACTCCGTGTACCACGAGGAACTGGTCTCCGTGCGGGAGAGGCTCGGCCTGCGGGAAGCTCGGGGACATAACTATGACAATAATCCACCCGGACTCACCGCAAAACAGGTACGGAGAACCTTAAAACTATATTAGCTTGAAAATACCTTTTTTTTTTGTTTTTATTATGAGATATTTTATTTTCCAGTCGGAGCTGTACTGGTCGTCGCTGGGCGTGGCGGGGGGCGGCGCGGGGGGACCGGGGGGACGTCGGTCGTGGCGGTCGCGCGCGCTGGCCACGCAACTGCCGCAGCAGGACCTGGCGCTGGCGCACTGCAAGCACGTGGACGACGCGCACCGCAAGCAGTTCGAGGACTTCGTGTCTGCCAGGAACGAGATCGCATTGGATATTGGTAGGTATTCTAACTGAAATCGTCCAGGCTGGCTTGGGCTAGTGTCGGCAACGTTCGGTTTAACTATTGTGAAAACATATCATTTTGTGTTTATATGATGATAAGCAGGAGTTGCTTTTGATTGGATGAACCGTCTAATTGTTTGTCATACCATAAAAAAACATTTTTAAATGTTCTTTCTATAAAGAAATAATTATCGTCTTTATTTTATAAAATGTACCCTTTTTCGTATAGATTTTAGACATTAGTATGTGCGCCATCTAGCGACACATAACAACATTAACTCGTTAATTTTATAGACAATTTTACCGAAACATTTGAAATGGAAAAGTAGTGATATTTAAGTTTACCATAATACTTATTTGCGTTTGATATCCCCCCATGAGGAAGATGTTGGCCAAGTCGAAATTATGATCGACTACTCGGTGACAAACGACGCTACCATCTCTAAGGCTATTCTATAAAAAATAAGATGCAAGGAATATTTAATTATTTGTAATTTATTTTATAGGCAATGCATTACAGTACCACGGTCAGACTATAGAGTGTGAGGGATGTACTAAATCGATACGGACTGGAAGTATTGTAATACAAGCACCGAGAATTAGCGAAGAAGTAAGTACAGCGACATCTACATTTTCATGATAATATTATTTAAACAAGAAAAACTAGTTTAGTTTTACTACTTGATACTAGATGGCGCTGAAATAAATAGTATATTTCTAGGCTTATTTTCACCCGGCATGCTTCACGTGCTCCGAATGTGATGAACTGCTGGTGGAGCTGGCCTACTGTACTCTGGATGGAAGACTGTTCTGTGTCCGACACTACGGGGAGCGACTGAAGCCAAGGTGCCATTCATGCGATGAGGTGAGTATTTAATTACTTAAAAAACATATATTTACCTGTTCCTCATTAAAATACTGATGAGTCATATAAAGATAATTTATAGTATATTTCTAACCTATCCCAATGTCACACGATTGATTTACCGCCAATAGATCGAGGAAATGAAACAACTGATGACTCAACTTTACACCTTTTTAGTCTTTAATTATTCCACATATAGAATAAACATTCTAAGTTTAACTACTATAGTGTCTTAACTGATTCAGTCCTAACAAGGAGTTAATCAATTGTACTACTACTGTCTAATTAACGCCTTATTTTTCTAATACTTAATATATATGTATGTAAATTATAAGTTTTGATTTATTTCAATTCACTGTATGTAATATGCTCAGTTGTAGCGACAGTAAAATTATTATTAGTGACAATGCACTAGAATATCTTTTTATAGAATTATTGTGTCACATGAAAAGGAAATAGTCTTGAGCCTTGAGTCGCCAACCAACGTCATTATAGACAACTGAGAATCTATAATGTAAGATTTATAATGTGAATTTTGAATCAATGGAAATTATTAAATATTGTTTGTTTGAGTCAAAGTACCGAATGCGTGAGTTATTTCTGTCAGACACTACCCAGCTCACAATGATACAGATTGTAAATCTGTGTTACGTTACAATTTATTACTGTTTATTTACGTGTATTGGTTCATATCATATATATAATTAATATATAAAATATAATTTTGGTAATGATTAATGAAATCTTTAAACGACGATTATTGAGGATTATGTGGGAGCTCTTAACCGTTTGGGAAACTTCTTTTTGAAGCAACATCACATAAAAACTACTGAACCGATTTGAATGAAAATTCGCAGAGCTGTAAAACTTAGGAATGGGCATGCTTAAAAAAAACAATTAAAATATCTTATTCCGTTCAGAAATGATAGTCAAAAAACTAAGTGGGCTCAGCTCAAGTCCCGCAGCGCACGGCGGCGGATGCTAGTTCTAAATTGTGTTACGATTTAAAAAAGGCAATTTATTAACTTTTAAAGGTAGATGGACTTCATATGTAAACCATTAAAAATTCGCAATAATTGTCTTTTATAACCATTTGATATTTTTTATTCTCATAGCACTTAAAGTATGAATAGAGCTTCCAAACCGCATCCACTTATAAAAGTTGTTAAAATTATATAATCACATCTATGTAACACTTGTCTGTGTGTAGTGGTCAGCCGGTCTGACCGAGAACCTTCTGAGGTTCAACAGTAAAAAAAAACAGAGATTTTGTCTAGTGTGGAAAATGTCTTGTATTTATTTATTTAGCTTCACGCCATATCCATTGCGGGGTAGCCAGAGACGACAGAGCGGCAAAAGCTACGGTCCCTGCATACCTCTTTCGCCTTGGCCACAGACATCAACCTCTTCATACATGCCCTCCGGGGGATCCTCATGTTTTTTACGTGACCTTCCTCCAGTATCATAGATACTGTGTTTTCGAAAGTCACTCGAGGCCTCCCCCTGTCTCTTACCGCTCACTTTTCCTATATAAATCTTTTTTACCATTCTTTCATCACTCATTCGTTCGACGTGCCCAAACCACCTGAGCACGTTCTTCTTCATTCTCACCGTGCCACCTTCGCTTAGTAAAATGTCTTGTATTATTAAAAAAAGGAGTCTTTTAGATATTTAATTAAAAATTCACTCGTTTGAAGATATGTCCTTAAATTAAAACTATTTAAAATATTTTTTTATAAAAAGAAATCCTCCAATAAAGGACTTTGTTAAACACCGTCAGTTGATTTATTTTGTTAATCGATTCTTACAGAAAAAAAAAATATATTTGTCTAATTATTTTTATTAAAAAATATTATAGATTTTGTTATCAATTATCTCATTATAACAAAATATTTTTTCTGCTTTTTACGCCTTTTGGAACACCTAGTCCCATTTGAATATTATTATTTCTTCCTGATAGATTATTGGGAAAGGTTACAGATCATACAACAAACACACTGACACTTATAATCATTGTGTTAGAAAGTTAAAAAACATAGAAAATTAGAAATGCCCTAAAACATGTAAGATATGTATTTTTAAGTTTAATTCCACGTAACGCAGACGAAGTCACGGGACCGGCTTGTCTTAATTCAAAAGAAGAGTAGTATTTTCGTATTGGTGCCGCATCACTAACCCCGATAGGTCAGACTGGATATAGAGTTGGCGATGAACTTATTTGCAAGGAGTATAACTGTTGCATTTGATTATTAATACTTAGGGCCGTTATTAAATTAGGTAAGGCATTTGAGATGCTAGGTTTAGGATGCTAAACGCATTCGACCCTCTCCCCCCTTGAGTTGAGGAAAAATCGTCAAAAAACTGATATCCCATTGAAGTCAATGGGAAACGATGAGTCATTACATTGAGCTCGCTTCGCTCAATACGCAAACAGCACCCGAGTTTTCGCGACCGCAGCGACTCAAAATTAAGGGTCTGTTAGCGCCCCTAGTTATTTTACTGCGTAAGTTTTGAATGAATCAAGATCACTAAACGACTTGCGTATGAACGACCCCTATATGTAATATTCAAATTAAATCATATATTGAATCTAAATAAAGTCACGGAATCAATACAATAGTAATTTCACACCTTTGAGAGGTGATGATATGTAAGCGTTGACATGCACAAGTGTTCGATACACACGGTATGAGGAAAACGAAACGAAACGAAACATCAATTTGCACTTTGTGATGTGTGAACGAGATCCGGAAAATGAATCAGATATATTGTTGACTGATTTCTTAGGAATTAAGATTCGCGTCTAAATGAAGACATTGAAATAATTATAGATATATTTCTAACTTAATACAGTTATCTCCCCTATAACACGGTACTCTTATAACGCGATTTCAGTCCCTCGTATAACACGTCTTTTCCCTCATAACTCGGGGATTTCCCATGTTATATTTCTATACTAAGAAGTTTATAATTATTTTTACAGGTTATAATTAATTTCGCTTACCTTTGCACAATGTGTGGTTATAAAATTAAATAAAAAAATAAGAAAAATTTAAATTTAATTAAGTTTTTTCTTAATATTCCATTTAAACCTTTAACGAGAAAAGTTAAACGTGAATTATTTGTACATAACGCGTTATACGATCAAATGAGCGCTTTATACAGGAATAATCCTTCAACGCGTTTTCCTATAACGCGAGACGAATCTACCGTGTTATAGGTGTATAACAGTTAAAAACTTTGGTTTTGGTTTTTAATAAAATTTTGGTAGCACCATCTACTTAAAGAACCATTTACCTTTTGATATTATTAAAATCAACGGTAAGATTAATTAATGAAAGTGAAATGCGGTTATCTTTCATATAAAGCCAAAAATAGCAACAATTAATTACATAATGTCGTAAGCTCAGTCGACAATATTAATGGATCGCAACTGTTCATTCATAATGAGGGTAATTTTGAATGAGGGTTGTTCAAGAATTCTTTGAACGCAAATATCCTTTTGTATGTCGAAAAATCTTTTAATACCAACTTATATTAACAGATTTTCAATTTTCTAACTAAGACTAATAATAATGAAAATATTTTACTTAAAAAATAAACTATTTATAAATCATTTTTTTTAAGTTTCTAGACTGTTTAGAACTGTATACTGCTTGTTTAAAATAAAAAAATAAAAAGTGTTATCCCGTTGTTCTAAAATATAAAGATTTTTATACTTAACCTATATGTTAACTACGCTATACGAAAATACTATATTGTGTGTTACTTCGCTTTTCCGGATATTATTATTTTATTGTTATTGTGTTTAAGATTTTTAACAATAACATACATTTTTAAGGGTTTTTACCTCCTTCTCCCTCCTCCTCCCTCTCATGTTTATTGTTTATTCTTAATTTATCTGAAATAAATATTTCAACTTTACCTCTTTGTAATATTTGTCATTCATTACTGGTGGTATCTTAATATAAAAACAAATAAAACATAAAAATACTCTATATCAGTTACATTTAACCACAAACACACAGTCTCAAATTACACTATCGACTTGTTATTTAATTAATACATTTTACATCCTCGCTCCGTGTATATTTAGTTTTTGGAGTCTGTTGTTTACTTTAAACTAACTAAAATAAAAATAACTTTTAAACAGTAGGTACACTTGTGCTGAATTATTCACTTTAGTTACCGAGTAACCATTGCAACATTTACGCGCTTTTTCGACCGGTCCGGCCATTTTGGAAAAATATTTTGACGTTTATTTTTTTTTGTGTTTTGGATATCAGCATTTTGGATAAGGTATTATTATATAATTTATATGCAAATATAATTGTCGATAAATCACGAAACGATTGTTTGGTTTCAAGTGGTGTTCTACTTCGATCGGAACAAATTATTAGTAGGTACATTAGCGTTTGCATCTTGTTTGAATTAGGGCAATTGGGTTTATACATACGAAATGTGTTTACCCAAAATAAAACACTTGGGTTGAAACCATCGATTGTTTGAAATCATCGATTGATATTAATACTTTCATAAGTAAAAATTTGTGTAAAAAATGTTGTATTTAAACAACATTGCGGAAATAACAGCTGACTTCAATCAAGCACGGATTTCGTTCATCGATCCTCTAAATAGCGATCGATTTCTTTGAAGTGTCACCGCCCGAGCATGTTTATAGACACTTGTTCGATGTAATAAATATAATTGACGCACACATGCGACACCACTTCTTAACCATACGCCGTTCGCCAACTGTGAACTCAAACCTCTTTCGACGTCTACCGAGGACGTATCTCCTCCAGCATTTTATTCCAGCTTTTGAATTAATTAAAAAGTTACAGTGAATAAAGTGTTCCTTTTTTGAAATTGTTAAACGCGCGCGAACTTTAACGCCTTGGTGTTTTATGTGCGTTCGGAAACGGACGAGACGATATCGATTGAGTGAGTGAAGTACTGAACCAGCATGTGTTATTATCACTGTTCCAAATATTAAATAACAATAAAAAAAACGTAAAATTTAAAATTCTTACAATGCCCTTCTCAATAATACCTACTCAACTTTTTACCCTGTACTAAATTAATATCATTTTATTTTTAAAACTAACAAAAGAATATCTAGTTATAAATATATGTTTTTGGATAAGAAATAGATCTATGATTTATTAATTTATATTTTCTATTCTTTAGCAATAGGTTTTAAAACTATTATGATAAGATTTTATTTATAACGGTTCTGCCACTCAGCGATAGATGGCAGTACTGTATGTTTGTTGGAATAATAGAAACAATTACGTAGTTTTTCATATGGTTAGAAAATAACGAACGAACTTCTATGTACTATATTTAAAATTAATCCACAATCTTAAATCATAGAAGACAGTTTAAAAATTCACTGGGTTATTGTTATTAGTGTAGCTGTTTTAGATATACAGGCTTATTCCGTAATATCACCCTCTCACGGAAGACACGAAGCCTTTATTAGCTTTTACTGTCACGGATGCCCGAAATACTACCTTGCCATATTTCCTCGTATCTCCTACCTTCCATTACCTCATGAAATTCAACTTATAGGCTTATCATTTTTGGGTAACAGCATCTTTTTTTTAATTATTATTATTTAAATTATTATAATTCTCGGTGAGAATTATATGAAATAAATAATTGACATTTTAATGAGAACAATTTTAATAAGATGTGCCCAAAGTTTTAAAGTAAACTTTTGTTTCTTATTGTCCACTTTTCACTATATTTTTTACCGACCATGAAGTTTCATTGCCACATAAATGTTTTAAAGTTCATGTAATGAGTTGTAATGAGTCACCGACCCCGAACTTGTAATTATATTCTGGCACAAATCGACATCGCGTTTCTATCAGTCGTCGGAGTAATTAAAAATATCGACATATTTATTCATGGTCTTATAAAACTATTGGTACAGCCCTAAACACCTCCCTTCCCCTCCATTCTCCACTCTCTCTCTGATATCTGAGTCCAGTTCGCAATTGTGGGATTCCCATAGCGAAGATCGTCAGTTATTTAAAACTATAAAAATCTAATAATAAATTAGAATTACAAGATAAATTCCCGAGAAAATTCTAAATATACCTAAAGATATCAACACTCCTAAGGGAGTGGCTGTTACAAATTTTATCATTATTTTGTATTTAAGCCAGGCTTTTATATAAAAATTAAATTGATTTATACATCTATATGTACTTTTGACCTTTTGGGCCTTTTGAAGCTATATAGGATACATGCCAATAATTAATATATAAATACCTAAATATAATGTAATTTTATTACTAACATTTTCAATATCATATAAAACAGAGTATCGTCGCGAAGCATACATTATTCGGGACATATAAATCTGTGAAAATAGACTGCGCACGCGCATCTCGCCAGATTAAGCGATTAAAAAAACAGACGATATCACGCGATATATAGCATTTTAGAATAAGTTCCCTAATTTTGCCTTTTACATAAACAAGAGGCAAATAATTACAAGTAAATTAATAACTAACAAAAAGTTGAAAACAACAATTTATTTTAATTAGTACCTATTATAAAACAATTGTTTTTTATTTTTTTCTATAGACAATACAAATATAGAAATCCAAATTGAAAAAAATTATACATTCTCTAAAATAATATAAATTTAAATTACTTAGAATCTCAAACTTACAAGATTACTTGTAAGTGAAACTTAATTCAACTTTGGTAACATTTTCTTTTGCATATTACATACAACATTGAAGCATGGTGTCTGTTAATACAATATGAGTAGACGACCAGTAAATCCTTGGTTCCTTGTGGTGTAAAGCGAGCCACTGCGCACGGCTCGCGTGACGTCACCAGTGTCAAATTACACTCCGCCCAGCTTCGTAACTTTCACTCAAAGGCAAGGTCACTCTTTCAGGAATATGCACGCGGCACATACCTTACACGTATGACTCGGTGACGTCAGCACTCAATTTTAGGTCATTTTAATATGTGCATTCCGATAATAATTGATTTATTGTTTCTTAATTGAATTAATATTTAATATTTCTACATAACTGTTACGCAATTTCGATTCATCGCCCATCCTTAACTAACACCTACTCAAAACTAAAAGCAAACGCGAGCTTTCTTCGTGATGACGTCACCTCCACAATTAGATCAGAATTTATATGACCGTATATGTAATTACAAAATCATACCATATTATCATATAATTTTGATAAGTTTAAGATATTTATATACAGATACATTTAATTGGAAACTTTAATACATTTTTCTTTCTTTTGTTATATTGCATTTTTGAGTTAAACGATTATTTAGGAAATAATAAAAAATACTTTTAGATTAATTAAGAACTTATAAATAAGTATATTAATAATTTTAATGAATTATTTAAAATGAACCGTCACTGTTGTCAAACAAGATGAAGTTAAAGATTTTCCTAAGAGGTCGATGACTCACGAAAACTACGTGATATTGAGTATCCAAAATAACTATTTTAAGATTACGCCAAGAATTTTAATGATGAATTTTAAAGGTCTATAAATGGACCAAATTAGATGTTCAGAGAAATTTAAGTCAGTACAATACACTAAACCACTATATAATATTACAAATTTTGCTACTAAGTATGCCTAATAGGTAGATACGAAGATAATTTAAGTATATTATTATTGATACTCCTACAAACAACAACAATTAAAAAAAACACCTAAAAACAACATTCTTTATTAATGTTATTGTTATTATTAATAAAAATATAAATACATCAAAGACCTAGTAAAGATTTCTAGGATAGCGCTCTTGAGGTTTGTATTTTAGTAATTGCTATTCTATTTCGTGCCAAAATCTTTTATTAACACCTTGTTTAAAACCATAAATCGTTTACGGTTAACTTAGGTATTATAAACATTATAATTATCAGATCCGCTCTAGATATGGTCAGGAATTTTAGTTTTCCCTTGAAATATTACGTAGGATTTTTATCAAATATATAGGCATAGGACATACATTAAATAAAAGAAGATATTTTTATTACCTATTGAATAAATGGATTAAATATTAAAGTAATTATAAACATTAAATTAATTATACAATTGTATTGTTTCAATCTTAAACCAATATCAACCTTGCATCGTGATTCGCTACAAACGTAATCATATCTGGCCACAAAGCCAAAATCATTCTAAATGTGGACACAATGTTTTGGCAAGTATAGCATTTTAATTTCAGTTGTTCATATCTTGTCCCGGCGTCACATCGCTGCATCCCATCCATACCCTTATCGAACTGTAGACCCTTTTGATTGTCAAAGTTACCCCATAAGGATGGGACTCCTATTGTCTATTCTGATATCTTATGTGGGTATACATGAAGCTATAGAGTGTATGAAACATATTATTAGTGGTGTATTACCGGATACAGAACCGAACTTTGAGGATCTGGTCGAATATTACACGCGACTGCTGCAAAAGACAGCGAATTCTTCCACAACTAGAGATTGGGTAACGGAATATGCTCAAGGCTATCTGACCTTAAAGGAAGACAAAGATGGAAAAATCAAATCTGCAACCGTACAATTTTATAATACTCCGTCCAATTCGACGGCGCTCTTATTCTCGACTAAAATATCCAGCTTCGGACAAGACTCATTAGACGATAGTTCTCAAGCAAATGGTGATTATAGATCAGAAAGGTATCCAGCCACAAAGACTAAAACAATAATATCAAACACATCAGAATCGTTTAGCGTGGGAAATAAAATTCGATCATCCACACCTTCCGAAAATATTTCAGATCCAAGATCAAGTCGTATTTCTTTTGAGCTCGAAGATCGCGCTGCTAATGAAGACAATGACGCTCCTACGAAACTTACATGGGAATATAGACCTAAAACCCCCCCTCCTTCACCAGTGCCTGAAATACATTTTCAGCCATATAGTGGCGATAAAAATGGAGATATAGGGTACAGCGAAGAATTTTTAAGGTTAATATTATTTGTTTTAGATAACTGCACTATAGTACAGCTCCATAAACCACACTCAGTAATGATCAGTAGTATCCCATCCCCCATGTATGCATCTTGTTTACAAAATACCTAGAACAAGTATTTGTAATTCATGCAATACGTAAACTAATTATACATTTATACCTCTGACATATAATATATTTGTTTAAGATCTCTTGATGGGATTAAGTTTCGTCCTTTACAACGAAATGATCCAAGTGGCCGAAGGAGATCATTTAGAAAGCGTACATCTTCTTCTTCAAATTCCTCAAGAGAATCTCGGGCCTCACGTGAAGAAGAACTGCGAATTTTCACTTCACTAGAGGAGGACGAATTCAAAAGCATAAATAAAGACGAAAATGGCAGTAAATTTGGAAGTGCTCCTAATTTAGCAGCACGTTCTTATTCCAGAAGTCGATCGAGAGAAAAATCCAGAGAAGCAAGAACCGAAAGTCCTATCCCTGAAGCCACGGATAACACTTATGATGATAGATTGGCCGATTCCAATCCTCTGCTCAAGGATGCCCCAAAATTGAGTACATTTGAAGAAAAAGACGAAGCTAACGATGAGGTAACTGAAGAAGATTTCTGGGCTAATTTGGGAGAATAGCGCTTACTTTTCGAAGCACGATCACTGCTTTAAATGAGCATGACTGAATGGATATTAAAATATTGTTTCTCCTATTTTGTTTGTTTTTATGCTCCCTTGCACATCTTGAGATTCCTCTTAGACTGGAAGAAATTGATTTATCAAGCTTTTGTTTGGCTTATTTGTTGATTTGACCGTAGTGCCTATGAGGTTTTTTTTTGTTTAGAATAGAAAATAAAATAAGCCATAAAAATGTTTTTCTGTATCATATTTGATTATTACCGAAGTTCGTTTGTGATTAGTGTTAAAATCTGTAACAGTTGCACAAGATATACTAAAATATACGGGCTCCGAGCACACCTCGACCTACTTGCTTTTAATATGACGCGACTCGACCTTCTTATGTCACCACTTCTCATGGTACTATAGGATATTATAGTTTACTCCTAGTAATAATAGATCGCTAAAGAAGCTAAACTTGTGATATATTGAGGAAATTAGTCTTAAAACAACGATTTGTGTACAAAACAATGTAATATTCTCATTTATATAAAACCCATAATGGGAAAGACCCAGCGACTTGACAAAACAAATAGTATAATTTGTCATGAAATACAAAATTAGTAGTAATAATTAAAAATAGTACAAGTCACTAAACACGTAATATTTTAGTTAAGGTACAGGCGACTTAAGCACAACAAGAGAGGAAAGAAAATCTACGATAGACAAAAAGAATCAGATTTCTAAGAATATTCGAGATTAACTAGAACGCCATTTGAGTGTTTTAAATGCGGTCAGAGATCCATAGATAGAGTTACAACCTCACCGCAGTCGTTACTTTAACAATAACATGTTTAAAGCCACAGGTTAAATTAATTTAAACGTTAATTCATTTTATTTATTACAGGAAACCCCTTGCCAACTGATTTATCTTCTGATATTTGGCATCACGTTTTATTTCTTACACAATACGATTGTGGCGTCTTCATTTCCTGTGATTTATTAAAGTTATCTAGATTATTATTTGCTTTACTGTTATATTTTAATATTTAATTGGCGCCTTAATATATATAATAGGTTCTAAACTACCCAATGAAATAAGACTATATGAAAAATCTACTAAAACAAAAACAATTTTAACTTAACATGTTTAACTATCAGTCACCAATATCTGTTCCTTTCACACTTTATTGATCATGTACCTATCTATGGTTATTTCTTCTGGAAGCCAGGGTAGGTCAGTTACAATCCAGTTTTAATACCATCGACCTTTAAACCATAAATTCTAATATCCCCCTCAATTCGCGTCTATTAATATGGTACCATTTCAAGTCTGTCATACATTGGCTCGCGTCAAAACCATAGTTGGCAGTTCTTATCTTTATATCATAAATCAATGTTGATAAATTACTGATTTATAACAATGAGAGATAATATTTTCATTTACAAAGTAATAAATAATGTATAATTTATTTATATTTCTCTTATCTATCTCTTTGTGGTAATCGAGAATTCATTATTTTTGATATAAATACAATTTTAGCAATATTGTATAAAAGCTTTAGGTGCCTATAAAAGAAAACTAAATTCTATATATTATAAAGTAAAGATAAATTGGAATTGTATAATAGGTTTTCTTGATTCCGAATTTTATTATAATAAATGTATTTAATTAACCCATCGACATTACATCCCCTTTCTAATCTATTCTCGCCCAATGCGTGTACATTCGTCACAATCCAAAATTAGACCAAATGAAAATAATACCGAGCCAAAGTCAATAGTAAAGTCATATACAATGAGAATTTTAATTCTTGGAATCGTTTATATTTACGACGTAACTTTGACTGATTTACGACAAAATTGTCGAATCTTCAAAGATTTTGCGACTGCAACTCTCATTAAAATGTGAATATTTATGATGACTTTTTACTTGCTAAGTGGTTTTTTAATTGTATTATTAGATAATGCTACATGATCTGTCTTTACATGTAGTTTTGTTTCTTCATTGTAAATAATCTTAATACTTAGACAACAATATATCTATTTATCGGTTTCCATTATAATAAAATACCAATCCATCATTGTCAAATCCACTGGCAATGAATCAATCGCATAGTTGAGATGTGATTCGATATAACTTGAGACTTTCAACAACCAGGTGTTTCCTCGAGCCTGAAGCGCGAGCAACTTAAAAATAAACCAATGAATGAACGTTGACCAAGACCTTGGTAGACAGACCTACGTCTAGACTGAAGGCTGCGTCGATATTTGAGGAAACCCGGGAAAACACATTTCTCGTAACGCTTTTTTGTTAACAACAGAATCGATTACGTTTAAAATAATATTGTGTAATGTTGTAATTAAGATTCCAATCCATTGAGATAATATTGGTTTATTTCATTGAGTCAAAATGTAGTGTATTTTGCTATTTCATATATTTTATATGTTAAGTGTTAACAAATTATGGTCTATTGACCTCATATTAACCTTGTAGTTAGTACAGTCTAATCTAATGAGCCATTAAGTATTTTTTTGGCCTAAAATATTTAACCAAAATTTATTATAATATAATAAAAGAGGAATAAAAAAATGATAAAAATAACAGAACAAATATGTATTTTACATAAAAGTCGTTTAAATCCATTTTTTTCAAGAAGGGAAAAATACGATTAGGCCGGCTTTTAGCTACGGAATCTAAATAAAAATATCATATTAATAGCATCTTTTTTAGTTGAGTTATGTAGATTAAGTAGTTATAAATTTTCTGTATTGATAATAAAAAAAAACTAATCAATTGAAAAATATATGTTATATAATGCTTAATTGATAAAAAATAATATATTTTTAAATATAAAGACCTGGTATTGCGTGATTTAGCAGTTCGTTGTTCTTGAAAGCGGCAACATTAAATTATTCCCTCATTTTAATTTTATCCGTTAGTAAGAAATCATAAATAAACCTAACGTCAAAAGCAAAAGTAATACTTTTTGGAAACAATACATTCTACACTGTAAATATCATTTTGTATTTCTATAATTTGGGATTTTATTATTAAATTTATAAAAGTTAAACAGAAAAGAAATATTGCATTTATAATGTATTATACTTCAGAATGTTACAATCTAATTCGTCAAACTAGGACTAGTGGTTTATTTTTAAATAGAATGATTGAATCGTCCAACAATTACTATCGATCAGATTCTGATCCGCAGCCAAATGATAAGCTCGCGATTACATTGCTCATATAAATCGCCCAAAGCCGAAACTGAATCTCTCAAAAAGTGGGCAGCTGTGAGGTAACTGTTCTCGGGCGGGATATCGGAGGAAACATGCGATTCTCCGGACGTCTGAAGACGCCGCCCGCGCACCTGCCCTCTCCGTCACTCATCCAAATTTAAATCCTAAACTCCCCCCACCGACGCGTGCGCTAAGTATTCTGGAATAACTCCTGCGATTCAGCCATCGGTGTTCGCCATTCGAATTCGGGTCGCGACCGCGTTCAGTGATATCGTTTCTTTTCCAAAAGCACCACTAACCTCTGCCATGGCTGACGTTGACGTACAAGTCCAGTATTCCACGACTGAAAGAAAGACCAGGAAGGTCAAAAAGACATCCAAGCGTAGGGAATCTAAGGATGGCGAAGTCACCGTCACTGAACTCGAACAGACCAACACCACCACCGCCAACGATGATGGGTATGTGTAGCGGTGGCCAAACCTTGATCCCGTGCTGAGTGCAATGTGACCATAGTGTCTGTGTTCAGTGTTTAATACAAATTCAATTATTTTCATTCCTACTCTCAGTGATTTATTACATTAAATCATGGTATTAGGTAAAATATTGGCCACCCTCACATACCCAAAATAATTTAAGGTACATAAAAGTTTTATAGAACGCACTATTTCCATCGATCATAAAATATATGACGAACAAGGTACAGATGTACATACACACAATAAATAAAAAAAAACAAACTATGCATTGCTTACTAATGCGTTACTAAAAATACAATGTAAACTTCGCGTGCCCCTGAACTTGAAATCGTCAATGTTGTCAATCTATATAAAGATCGAACTTATCTTTTTCTTTATATTTACGATAACTCTTTCCCACAGCTAATTTTCAGTGGCGAATACACCAAGGCAATGAATAAGGACTGGCACAGCGGTCACTTCTGCTGCTGGCAATGCGACGAGTCCCTCACCGGACAGCGCTACGTCCTCAGAGACGAGCACCCCTACTGCATCAAGTGCTACGAGGGTGTCTTTGCCAACGGTTGTGAAGAATGCAACAAAATCATCGGCATCGACTCGAAGGTGAGGTCTAGGAAAAAATATATTTCAATATGATTGTTTTCCACTTACCCCATTTCTATTCCTGTCTTCTTTCACAATGTTAAAATCATTGGCAAATTGCATTATTTTCAAAGATATATTGCTTCATAATTTATGGCTTAATTGGACGCAAATAGATAATGGGAGCTTAATGTGCTTAAAACTATGTATATCCATGTAATATGGACATAAAATTCCTAACAAAAATGGCGAAATATCACTATAGTAATGAGGTATCAGGTATCCTTCACATTGGAGATAGAGAGATTGAGAGATAGGGATAGTAGTGTCAGTGGCATTACTTATCTTTGTTGCGAAGATCAAATTTAGTTTTGTCCTCCAGTCGGCCCAGATTCTTCGCTCGTAACTGCACACGGCCCCAGCCTGAACGCTGCCAACATCAAGTATACCTATAACTATACGATTATCTCCACTGACGAACGACTTTTCTGGTTAGGCCAAACATCTGTAATATCACAATTGTATTAATGTTACATTTCTTTGATCTACGTCCGTCCATCGAGATCAATTTAAAGAGACTTTGCCAATACATTTCATCAGATTTCTTTGTATCTGATACACAAAATGATATCAAATAACATATTATATCTTTTTTGTTTTTTAACGTTAAATAAAATGATTTTAATGATTTGATAAATCTAATATAGCAATTTGTTTTTTTCTCTCAATCTAGAGACCAATGTTTCATGGCTATTTTAGAATAAAAGAGACAAATTTTGAAAATGTGATATCCTTCGAATAATTTAGTTTCAATTTATAAATTTTATCAAAGAGAAGCTGTTATTTACACTTCAGTTGTTTGTTCAACAATACTTATATTTTTATGATCACAGTCTACTGTCTTCTATTTTTGAATTGGAAACAGTATTAATGTTTTCGTTTCATTGCCCTTGAGGAGACATGGGATCCGTCAACTGTTTATTCTTTAAGAGTTATGATGATTCAAAATACACTTAGTATTTCGTAATCCGCTAAAATAAACATTCATATTTATTGACATTACGACATTTAGTTCGGTTTGAACGCATTTGTGGCAGTGGATTGTAGATCTCAGACAGAAATAGAACTCGTCCGAAGGGGCTTTATTTTGAACCACGGTAACTGTACGCGTCTGTAAACAGCCGTAAATTTGGCAAGTTAACGCGATTACGTTGACATTCATTTCATACACAATTTTGTTGTTTAATTGAATATTTGTTTAACCAACATTTGTATGTGTAAATATCATTAAGATAAATTTATGATTGTACACAGACAGATATCCGAAATATCAGTTTCGATATGGACTGAAGGTCTGAAGGTTCTTGGCAAATATTTCACCTTTATAATTGTAAATATTCGTTCAATAAACAATATAACATTATTTCAAATGCACATAATACTTTACGGTTTCAAGTTAAATCAGTTGGGAGTTAAGACACCCACTTACACTGATAAATAGACGATTCTCTGCCAACCAGCATCAGAAAGCACAACAAATATAAATTTAAAGGCTTCAATGAAATGAGTGATCTAGCACGTAGGCGATTAAGGATAAAATGAATAGGATTTAAATACAATATCTATCTCCATCAGATATAGAGGCCTTCGGACTGTAGTGGGATTTTCCATTTAATATAGACGTATACACACGTTTGGACAACACTTAATACCTAATATGTTTGTTCAACTCCAAGTGGTTCATTAATCATTCTAAGCTAGCAAACATCATTGTCAATTTGCTTTGCCGCTTGTAATTAGGATTGTTTATCACGAGTTTTGTGATCGTTATTATTATAATATGGTAATTTAAATATGTTGGTAATATTAGCAATTTGTCCGTTAGCTTCGTTATTTTATATATGCCTTATAAATTTATTGTCAAATGCAATATAATCGATATTATTAACGATAAACAATTAGTCGATTCATTTTTATGTTCTCGAGTAAGTATAAAGCAATCAGGATAAGCAATCAAAACCGATTGATTTTCTTTAAGTTTTCCAGTTCGTTTCAAAACATCGACAGTTTTTCAAAAACATGTAAAAGGAACATTATCCAGATTATTAATTAATGTCTTCCCTCAGGATCTGTCCTACAAGGACAAGCACTGGCACGAGGCGTGCTTCCTCTGCGCCAAGTGTCGCGTGTCTCTGGTAGACAAGCAGTTCGGCTCCAAGCTCGACAAGATCTACTGCGGCAACTGCTATGACGCCCAGTTCGCCAGCCGCTGTGACGGATGCGGAGAGGTGTTCCGAGCTGGTGAGTACTACTATATAGATACTTTTCAAAAAACTTCTCCACTATTTCAGATTTTTTATTTAAGGTTTCCCTCGTTCACTTTCATTTACAAGATACGGTTAAGATAACCAATATATAAATATTCTTAAAAAATAACATATACATATATACATATACATATATACATAAATGGTAATAACAAAAAAGTATATATTGAGATATTTTGAAACATAGGTAAGCTACTTTACCGCATCATTTGTTTATTTTATATATTCCACGTTATATTGATAGTATAAAACTTACTGAAGTCTCGAATGTTTAAAATATTTAAAACTATAGAACTATAGGACATATTAAAAATAAAACAAAAATCGTAAAAAAATAATTGTACACGTACTTTAAAAAGTCGCATGCGGAAATTAATAGAGTGCGGAAACAAAAAACAACTAAAAAAATATGAATACCTCTCGTTACGATGTCGCTCGCTTTTTCAATTCAAACCCGCTGCGGAACTGAAACGGAAACTTTATGAGGCTCACTTTAATTAGGTCTTTTGAAATTTTAATCCCAATTTAAATTGAAGAACAGGCATTCTGTACAAAAGGATTGTTATAATTACAATTTATTTAATTAATATAAATGAAATATTGTTAATAAAATTGGCTGACAATACCCACTTAGCTGATCGTCAAATATATTTACTTGTAGTTCATTCCCTTTCATACTTACACTAATTTTACCCGCGTAAGTCCTGATCGCGTTGTGATAAGTATCCTATTCTACTCGCTGCTAATTTAGCTTTCGAAACGTGATAGAATTTTTTAAAACCATCCAGTAATTCTTTGATAACTCAATACACACAACTTTGCTCTTTATATTATAATTTATTACTATAAATAGTTATAATTTATTACTATACCTTGCACGAATACAGACAGACAGGCGGGTGATGATAAATCACACGAAGTATAAAAGGATCAGTTTAAATTATATTTATTACGTTATTAAATCATCTACATCTAAATAAGGTATGATGTCGCCATAATCGAATATAGACTTAAATTACGGCTGGATTTATCAAACATATGCCTCTATTTGATCACGATCATACACACGGCTGTTAAGGAACGCTAACATTTTATATTATTTATTCAATACTAGGGGTACCAACGGACCCGCAATTTCGACTCGCTGCGCTCGCGAAATCTTGAAGCGAGCCCAGTGTCAACGATGAGTCATGAATCGTTTCCCATTGACTTTAATGAGATATCAGTTTTTTGACGATTATTCCTTAATGATATGACATTTTTCAATTTTTTTTTTAAACCATCACCTAATGTGTGTCTTTTTGATTGCCATTTTTCCTAATTTTTCGTCAAGTAGTTTTCGAGCCTATTCGTGACAAAGAATGTGAAAAAGTCTCCAGTAGAGCGCTGCGCTCGTTCGGCTCGCTTCGCTCAATTACCATTATATTAAATTTAATTAAAATGATTTTTATTAATATTTTTTTTATAGCCTTTTTTTTATCATTTTGCAATAATAATTTTTATATATAAAATGTTTGTTGGTTTTTATGTCTGTACGTCAGTGGTTGGTTCGTTTGACCGTATATAGCATGTATACCCTTGCTAGTTAAGGCGTTGTAAGGTGATTTTATAAAAAAACCGGCCATTGTCAATGTCGCAGCCTCCGTCCACGTTCTTTTGACTTTTAAATTGAAAGTTCTGATAATGATTTTCATTATTTTTGGTTAATGATTACCTTTTATATATTATATCACGTAATGAATCGTTTGTATCCACCATTTTTGTAATGAGTTAATACTAGTTTTTATATTAAATTATATTACAACGTAACTATTTACCGAGTAAATTAATTTGGGTATAAAATAATTGAATCTCAAAGAATCTCTAGTAATGATACTCCAATAATAGGATAATTAATTGAATTAAACAGTTGTAAGACTTTATTCCTTCTATAAATATATCTATAGATAATAAAGTTATATCGTGTATAATAAAGTATAATATTAATTGGTAATATAATAGGGAAAGTCAATCAGACAACGAATAGATGTGTTTTCTTTATTGATTAATTGGAAAAAAATATAAAAAATGGGCAAATGAAATAATTTTTACCAAAACATTGTATTAATGCAGACCTCGGTGTGTTCTGATCATGAAGTAATAAATTTTTACGATATAATATATACCGTATTTGGATTTTAAAAAGGTATAATTATGTATTGTATTTCCATTCTGTCCGTGTGTCATGAGAAAGTACATTGTAATAAATAGCTACCGAATGGTAGGAGTTTAAACAATATATTATTCGTATTCGTTAAATCCCACACGATGAAATAACGGTATCTTGATACATATCAAAAACGACTGTTATTTTACAAAAAAAAAAACAAAAGAAAAAAGAAACGAGATTTGTATGTATAATATTGAAACTAATTTGAAAATACCGTATTATCTAGATTTAGTAACTTGAGGTTAGTGAATTTAATGTCTAACGTTTCAATTATTTCTGCCACAGTAATTTAAAAGGAATATGTGGAATAAAGTTTACATGAAAGTGAGTTTAGATGAAACTTTGTCCATTATTTTTGTATATACCTTTATATGCTAGCCAATTTTGAAACTTGTATAGTGTAAATAAAACTACAAATAAATAATATATAGAAATGTGAGAACAATAGTCTAAAACTACAATAAAATTAAATGTAGTAATATGGGTAGAAGATTAGGTTTATTACAGATAAAGTCGACAGAAACAACTAGTTTATTCACTAGTTAATGTAGTAAATCTGTCGGTTATAGAAATTAAAAACACACACATTATAAATACGCCTTTATGTGTATTTTTTGTAACACCGTTATAATATGATTTGCAAAAAACAGTAACTTATTGTTAAATAATTTTATGTATTTATAAAGACTTGTCCTGATTGAATTGATAAGTAACTTGCCATTTTAATTATATATGTATGTTCTTCATTACACAATACACCTCATCAAGGATGAAAGGAGAGCTTTCTACAAAGCCTTTATCTATCAACCTTAGGAGATATAAACATATATCTCTAGAATTTTTCCACTTTAAATGTCTCTACTATTAAAATACTATACTAGGCTTCATTCCTATTGAAAAACTAACAAAAAATCCTTGGTAAGTAGTACGTGTATGTTTTTCATGTAAGATGCAAAACCTGTCTCGTAAAGATAAGTCACGTCAACAGTATTCCTCTAGAATAGAAATCTTTAAATATATAACGAACCATTGCACGGGTTTAATATTACTGTGATACAAAATAAATTAACATTAAATGAAGCTACTTTAGATAATGATAAAATAGAAAGTATTACAACCTTAGAAAGTATGAAGAATACTTTCTTTAGTGTTAGTGCTTAACTTACCTTAACTAAGACCTAAGTTTTAGATTAAGTTCAAACTAATAAAGCTTGAGTTATGCCGGTCGTAAATTATATAGAAATATTACCTTTTCCTTCATTATTAATATATATATTATTTCAACTAGATACTACTGAATGGGTTGAATCATCGCGTAGGAGTAATTCACACACACTTATATTTAGTGTTGTCATCAATGTTTAAATGTTTACATACACTAAGATCATTCATTCAAATATCACACAATTTAAACGTTTAATGATATAATAAAAAGTAATGAATTTTTTAATAAAATGTTCATTTTCATTCATGAAAACGTCGAAATAAAACACTTGACATAAAAACGTAATAAAAAAATTCGAACCAGTGAGCAATGTATTAAATCATTCGTGTAAATTGTTAACACTTAAAAATACGATTTCTTTTTAAATATTAAACTGAATTCATCACATATTATTACACTAAAAACATTTCAAACATTTCTATGATTTACAAGGTTAATATTACTCACATCTCAAGAACATCTACCTTTAATGTAGGTTTCATTAAAAGTGACAAAGCATTCATCAAACTATCGCCTTCACCGCCCACGTATTGTACATAATATCGAATATTGTGTTTATTTCTTATATATCTATTATATCTATAACAAAAATGTAGATTAGTTAAATTACTAAAATACTATGTCAATTCCAAGACTTTATTTCGCATTTAACGTTCCAATTGAAAAGAAACCTGTACATATAAATACACTACCCCTTTAGAACCTGGATTTGTAATGTAAATACGTCGGTAGTTTCCATCGTAAGCTCTACCTTCCCCCTTAAAATTAGGTAGAGACACTCGAGAGAGCACCACGCCTTTTGCGATAATTAAACGCAGTATGTTTGTACGTATGTATGTTGAAATGCTTTTTATATTTATGTTCAACTGTTTTTAGAGTTCCGCATCAAAAACAACTACAAAACTATAACTATTTATTTTTTTCTTATGAATATAAAATGTACGAATAAATTTTGTATAGGACCACATTTTTATAAACATGTCATATATTTTTTTGCGATGAAATAAATCGTTATAGAGCGACCGCGTTCCAAATTCAAATGCCTCAATGTAATTAATGACATCACTATTTTCTTGAGAGTCAAAATCGTGTTATCGTATTTGATCAATTAAGTTCAATCCACAAGTCACAAGTCACAGCCTACATCCTCCGCTCGCGTCAGTACCGCATCGCGAGCCGAGAAGCCTGCACCGGTCGCGCGAGACATCCGTCAAAAACCCCGCGTTAAAATCAGTTTGACAGTTTAACTTTTTTATAAAGTTTTTTTTTAATAACATTATTTTTATTTACGGCCATGTCGGCGGATGTGTTAAGTGATGATTTTAAATCTCGTCTCCATTTGACGACGAAAACAGTAGGACAGGATAGGATACGAAGGGCGAGGGAGAATAATGAGGATGTAGCTATCCTATCCATGTTCCTTCCGAACGCAACAGCTGAGAGGGAAAACAAGAAGTTCTGTTGTGTCATGAAGGACCAATGCTTGCTCGGAGATCCGAAAAAAACAATAGCAGGTTTACATTTTACAATATTTTTACTTATCTATATAAAGGTGGCAATGAACTCACAAAATCACATTAAATTCTCCCAGACTGAATCCATTTATTAACACATGTCCAAAGCCTTTCATTTAAGCCGCGCCATTAATTCACTCAAACATAATTGAATGAGCTCCTTTCATTCAATTAGACCCGCCATCAGTACGAAGGACGGATTTAAATTTTATTGGTCGATAGAACATTCCAAATTTGAATTTGAACTAAAACTGTCAACATACATCACAAATAAAAAAAAAAACGTGAAATCGGAACAAAATTTGCATTTTACATTCGATTATAACCTTTATTAGTAATAATGAAGTTTGACTTTAACATACAGTGTACACATTTAGCTCTAATTAGCATGAACCAAAGACACCGACCTTAACCTCCTTGGTTTTGTAAATATTAAAATAAATGTTTACGTACGACTTTAAAAAAAAAAAAAAACTTCATACATTTACATGACATCTATTTATAAACGCACGTCTATAGCGGCCATTAAAAAGTAATAAAACATTATCTATTAGAGTTCTTTATGAAGCGGTGCCATAATGTACGTATGTAATGGTTATATTTTGAAGGTAAATCTTTTGTATTCTAAAGGGCCGGAAGTAGAAAAGTGTCTCGCGAAAGTGTAACCGGAAGTACTTTAAGGGAAACGTTTTAAGTCTTTTATATATGAAACAAAGGACATTTATAATATTATATTTATTATTATTATATTTTGAAGAAAAATATATATTTAAAAATATGTTTTCAAGGTTTTAATATCAAATTTTTCTAAACTTGCAAACATTACATACTAACACACACAATATCCAATTTATATACTTATTTGGACACGTTAATATGAATCCGATTTATCCCTTTAACATTACAAATTCAGATTTATATATAAAAAGTAAATAATATTTAAACATAAAGTTACTGAGCAAGAAGTAATCTGTTTATTTTTATTGAAATGAACAGAACGAGTAACACTTAAGTATGGAATTAACATAAAATAAATGTAAATTGTTCCATAAAATCCTATACATTAAATACAGATAATTTGTTTGTCTGTTGATATGAAGATCCCTTTATAGTAATGTTACATATATATATATATATATATATATATATGTATACGTTACACTTGTATGTGTATATGTTACACTTGTTCACATAATTGTATAATTTATATTATACACCTAATTATAAATTCATAGTTACAGTTCGCAATTCAATTATACATTCAATTTCGCATACACGAAATCACTTGCAGACTTTCCAACTCCGTTTGCGAATAATCGAGCCTTTCTATCTATATCTATGTCTATATCTTAATCTAAGGTAGATGAAAGTCTAATTGAATGTAGTGAACTATAATCTAAGATTTTTTAATATTATATTTACGTTTGACGTGGAAATATAGCATTTTGCATTAAAAATATAATCTATTAAAATTTTAAAAGCTTACCATATACTTAGGATTTTTTATGATTTTTTTTTTCAATAAATCATTATAAAAACGTCGATTATGTATAAATAATGTAATAAATAATATTGAATAAATAAAAAAAAAACAAATAAACTGTACAATGTTTGATTATAAGAGAAAAAACAAATGTGAAAGTACCTATATTAATAGCAATAATTCCATTAAAACAAAAAATTTACAGTTAAAAGAACACTAAGATGTAGGCAGTACATGTAAATAAACACAAAAAATACACAATATTGTCAAGCGATAATACATCCAAAGGTAATCGAGGTAAAGGTGACATTTGAATGTACATAAATGGTTAGTATGAACATATGGCGGTTCGCCTTCACCTTCGCGGTTTATATCCACCAACCCTTGGCCCCGATACATTAAGACTAAGTGTTTCCTGATTTATATTAATAAATTTAACTTCTATTTCTTGTAGAATAATATAATTATCTCAATAAAAGACAAAGTAATCAAATCTTGATATCTTAAAAGAAATGCAAGACAACCCACTGGGGTCTAATTCACCATCCCCACCGCTCCAGACCGTGGATGGGGGGTGTAATAAAGTAATAAAGGTAAATAGGTTTGCATAAAAGCGAAAGGGGGTTCTCAAATTGGATTATCCTTCATTCTGAGAGTAGCCTTAGGCCACTGCCTCCAACCCTTGTAGATACATCATTTTTAACTCTTGTTTGCATTCCTTAATTATTAGAAATATCTTGTGTATCTGCCTCCAACCCTTGTAGCTTCATCATTTTTAACTGTTGTTTGCATTCGTTCATTATTAGAAATATAAATAAATAATGCTAAAGAATTTTAAGTATCAAGTCTAACAATTTGTCTCAGCTCACGGACCGTAAATAACGAATCTCTTATCACTTAATTTCCACAGCGCACTTAAATCCACGTGCATTCAGTGATAACACTTTATTACCCAACAGAAATCATTATTACTTTAAACATCGAATTGTTCTTGAGTTAAATGTTTCTTTGTTATGGAAAGTTACATTTATTATTTCATTCATTCATATATAAGAACCATATTCATTTATTTTTATCATAACTAATTAAATATACTTTAATTTATGTATAATAAATATATAATAAACCAGAGATATAAAAACTCCGATATGTACTAACAATTCGTCGTCAATGAAAAATGTGTACAATGTTTGATATGCGCACGCGCCGGTTGACTCTATAGGCTCTTGGAGCTCCCACTCGCTGTGACAACACGACCCACAGACCGTTAACGACCTTCATCGGTGGTTTATATGTAGGCGAATATTATAACATCTTCTATATATATATAATTCCTACAACTACATGTATGTTTTACTTGGGAGAGTAATGTAGACTTTTTCCTGTCAATACTAATTTTCCTCAGTGTTATAACTTAAATATTTTTACTGTTACACCCTTTTACTGTCCAACTAATCTGAAATAAAATAAATAGAATGAAAAAGCTGAAATTAAGTAAGCTTAACATGACTAAAAACATTCTTATAAAGAATATCTGAAACTAAAGTATGATTAAGTCTATATAATGAAATATCAACTTTTATACAGTATGGAGTAACGTAATTAGAGACCTCAACAAACAGTCTTTGTGAGGGAAAGTTGTCAAGTGAGACTAAACACGACAAAGGTATTATGTTACTACAATGGACGCCCTAGAACGGTACACACAGACGTACAGACCGTGACGTTATGAGATTAAACGATACATTACATATATATGAATTTCTTTATGTCATTATCTATACTGATATAAAGATAGGTTTGATTTGTTTCAATATATACGGTATTGGGTAGTCTGAAAACTAATTGACCGCTATTAACCTTTTAAACTCAAGACACGGGTACTACGGGTACTACGGGTAACTCAAGACTACTTTGTACGAAATTTATTTGGTTCTGTAAAACGATTGTCCAAGGATTTGCAATTTGTAACTTGACTTGACTTGACTTGTAACATAATTTAAAATACAAACAACGTATTTAAATAATCCAATATATCTAAAAGCTAATACAGCTTTACCTAAATAGATACATTTACATTGAATATAAAACTAACATTTGCAAATAAGGACATCTCAAGTATATTTTGCAAAGTAATGTTGACTTTGCTCCATATACAGGTAGAGGTGTGCGTGAATATAAATGACGTGTAGGTGTGAGTACTGGACATTTGCAAACCAAATATTGGTCCAATTTGGCCGGGGTTGGTGGAACAGGATTATAAATGTGTTCCTTTCTAAAACTCTCATTGTATTAAGTTGACAAATATGTCAGATTATATAAAGAAATCTTTTTACTTGTGGGTTTTCAGTTAGCAGAAATAAGAATTCATATTAAAGCTACGCAAAAACAAGGATGTAGTCAGTCGTACATCACGCAATGTCATTTTATTATTATTTTAATGACGAATGACTAACATTTTGTCATCAAAATTAAATGTTTGTAGACAAATGAATATATATTTAATAATAAACTTTTGACCGTATTGTACATAAATACGACTAATATAAACATATAATATTAAATATTAACAAAAAAAACATAAATTTTTATGAATATTTTTAATGAAAATACGTCGCCATCAAACGGTCATAAACACGAAATCGATTCTGTCGAATCAAGTTCAATAAACCTTGAAATGTGCAGATACTCGCGTGCATCGTCCAAATATCCTGAAACAACATGCAACCTCGTACCAAGGCTTTGAAGGACAGACATAAAATATTGACAACACGCTAACAATGCAGTGTATGATCTAATGCCAAATACGAACCAATCAGTATTCATTTATTTCTAATTTGAACTTTATAACTATGATTCATAGAATTGATTTATTTATGAGAGTTTTTTTACAATAATAAATCATTTAAATTATAAATTCGAGTCCGTAATCACCTAATGTAACCATCACGTCATCAACGCTCTTGATAAATTATCTCATCGTTTTTTGCTGATAAGGCAGATGTAAAACAGGCCTCAGTCCTTCAAGTCCTTGACCGGTGACGATCACCTCACCTCTATTATTTTATTTTTTATGCTAATTCTTAGTATGGTTAATCACTTTATTATAGACAAGTGTTTTGTATTTTAGGTATTAAAATAATTTTAAAGTTTGTTCACGCTTATCATCCATAAATTAATATTATTTAAAGAAATTGAAATAAACAGCTGTTAAATTTTGCAACATTGGATACTTGGCCACTTCCATCCAAGAACAGATTTATAAATACTATAATGAAGAATTTATATATGTTAGTAACTTTTCTTTCCACGCAAAAATACTGTCTGCCGCTAAAATCTGTATGTATGAGGTTTTTAAAACAAGCATTTCATTACCAGGAACCAAGAAGATGGAGTACAAGACCCGCCAGTGGCACGAGAAGTGCTTCTGCTGCGTGGTCTGCAAGAAGGCCATCGGCACCAAGAGCTTCATCCCTCGGGAACAGGAGATCTACTGCGCCGGCTGCTACGAGGACAAGTTCGCCACTCGCTGCGTCAAATGCAACAAGGTAGTCATTATTTTACATTTAGAGAAGTTATATCCATTATCTAATAGACATTTAAGAATAATCATTTGTCAAAGTGTATTTATTTATGTATAACACTTCCCTAATGACCTGAATAAACTCGATGTGTTTTTATCCGAAAGGCCATGCTTAGCTGCAATTCGACATACAAACTTATTAGAATTACAACAACATCAACTACAACAATCAAACGGAACGAATACTTGAAAATATCGGAACGACTTCTGTAATATGATAGAGATGTCTAAATCTTTCCCAACTCCACAGATCATAACGCAAGGCGGCGTGACGTACAAGCAGGAGCCCTGGCATCGCGAGTGCTTCACGTGCACGCACTGCAGCACCTCGCTGGCGGGTGAGCGGTTCACCTCCCGCGACGAGAAGCCCTACTGCGCCGTGTGCTTTGGGGAGCTGTTCGCTAAGCGGTGCACCTCCTGCACCAAGCCCATCACCGGTGAGTGTTAAGTTGTCAACCTTGTTTACATATTTATAATTTTTGGAGGAACTCCAAATTAGACTTTCTGACTGATTTATTTTGGGTGTACAAATTTTTTAGCGCTTAGTATATTGAACGAAACAGGCTTTGAGTTGTAAATAATTGTGAAGGAATAGTTGAAGATATTTTTTATATTAAAATAACAGCATCAATTAAATAATGGTCCAATGTAATCCCTCCAGGTATCGGCGGCACTCGCTTCATCTCGTTCGAGGACCGTCACTGGCACAACGACTGCTTCCAGTGCGCGTCCTGCCAGGTGTCTCTCGTGGGCAAGGGCTTCATAACCGTGGAACAGGACATCATCTGCCCCGAGTGCGCCAAGCAAAAGATCACGTAAATACCTGCATCCGTCCGTCTCTCGCGATCCTCCTCTACTAACCGCCCGTGAGCATATCATCCAAGTGACTAAGTACCTATTTTGCAGTGTTAGAACAATCCTCCCGTTAGTCGCAATCGCGAGAGACTGGTGCTTCGCCCCCGGGAGCGATTTTATCAATAGAGCAGACTTCCGCAACGTCAATCCCTAGTTACATCAGTTAACGATATTTTTATACAAAAACACGAAAAAAAAAAACAAAAAAATAAATAAATATGTGAATGCACAAATATTCAATCGCTTCTTTTTTACTCGACTCTCGTTTAAGGTGTTTATATATTTTGTTTTCTTCGTTGCTATGCGTCCCGGCGCACGTGGACGCCGATCGCCGTATACTTTGCTTTGGCTGTTGTATGGTCCTTGGTATGACTTGTATCGTAATACCTACGAGTGCAATTCACGCGATGCCTTAATAACATATCTAAGTCAATTTCGATTATATTTTGTGTTGTAATGTGACTACCGTGTCCGGTGCGCGGACGCGTCCCGTCCGGTCCCGGACCGTCATTATTTAGGCGTGTGTCATTGTTTCAACCGTAACATAGGATAAGTTTAAAAATTAATGTACGTCTATGTAAGTATTTATTGAGTACGCACTTAAAGGGCTTTGTGAGAGTTAAATCAGTGTTGCCATAGCCCGCAGTCGGCGGACCGCTTCCTAACGCACTTAGGTGACGAAGTCTTGTGTTTACTAATAAATAAATAAATAATAAAATATTTTTGTTCTCGTAAGAGACTCACCTGTTACGATATAGTAATCGAATGTTATATTTTTAAAAGATATTGATATTTTTTTAGCGTAGAATCGTATTTAAGCGATCATCTGTTTGAGGGCAGACCACGAGAGGGAACACTCTGTAAGGGTTATCGTTAAGGGTTAAATTATTGAAATGTTAATAAATGACTATTAATATATAATAATATACATTACGTGCTTAGCTGTGTGATCTGATCTAATATAATACTTATCTACCCATAGATTGTATAAACTGAAATTAATTAAATGATCGAAAGTAACTTTACCGTTTGTTTTTATTTACATCCTTCCCCCCCCCCCCTTGTCTTATATTATAATACTTGTATACTATATATTTTAAAAGAACAAAAATATAACCATTTTTTTTTACTTGTATTTATCTTTACATATAGTTAAAAGAGAAATAAAATGCATTTATCGATAAATATAATAGACAATGCTTATAAAAATGTTATAAATGCCTTTGTATATTTTTTGCAATTATATATGCAATTTCGATGATTGAG
Organism: Melinaea menophilus ssp. n. AW-2005; assembly: GCA_918358695.1. NCBI lineage: Eukaryota > Metazoa > Arthropoda > Insecta > Lepidoptera > Nymphalidae > Melinaea > Melinaea menophilus. The sequence continues at coordinate 5,574,036 of OU911057.1, read as the reverse complement.
GCTGGAGCCATAATCTGCAATGGGATATAATTTTCAATGTGATGGGGTCATTAACCTTTCTACACATTTCTGAGGAACTGTTGAAGGTTGTTTGAATAATCCCTCACTATGTTATGTAATCAAAGTTATCTAAATTTAAATCTAAATTTTTTATTATTTTCATTAACTATGAAATTCCTAATCTCAATAGATTTGTCTCCATAGTGTTAGGTTGAATCATAAAAACTACCTAAAATATTTCGCAAACTAATAGACATTGTTGTACATTTTTGCTGCTTTTATCCTACGGGAAGAATACTATTGATAGGTCTCTTGTCTTCTCAAAGTATTTAAAAAATTCAAGGCAAACCATTTGTTGATGACCCCACTGTATGCTCCAAACCAACCAATGCCATAAGGTGCCCAGGACTTCAACATATTGTAATGACAAGCACACACACATTATTATATTTATTAATAATTGAAATCAAATTACTTTCTCTAAGCACACCTTTGCATTAGGAGCATCTCCATAGCTTGTACTATATCTTTCTTAAATATTTTGCAAACTATGTTTTTAGTTCTCATTTTCCTCTATAAAGCCGGTTACAGATGCAGGGCATTATTTTATATAATTTAATTTCGGATACTATTTTAACCCTTTGCGCTCGAGCGGTGCCTCTCAGGCACCACTGCATGTGATGCAATAACTCGAGCGGTGCCTGAGAGGCACCATTCAGATCGATATGTCTAAATGTCTTATTTTTAATAATTGTTTTTCATTAAGCTAAAAAAGTATGTATAATGCTAAAATATACGAGTTTTAAGTGTCTTATTGTGTCTAAAATTATTTTAAGTTAACAATAACGAACTCATGAAATAAGCGGGAGCGCGTGAGATTACTCTCGAGTTGCTGGTACACCCGACAGAAAAGCTCCTCGAGCGCAAAGGGTTAATTCAAAAAAATTCATAGTTATATAAAGTGTATTATATTTTTTCAAGGAGAGCATTTTCTTCTTAATTTTTCATCTATTTTTTTCTTCTTAATTTTTAAATAAAAATAAATAAACTTTTATAATCTTTATTTATACTTGAGAGCAATGAAGCAGTTATTTACATGTTTTGGTTTATCTTATAAATAATAAGACTAGTCTCACAATTCGTTACACAATAAATTAAAGATCTCATAACTTATCAATATATAAAAAATAATAAGAAAACATAAATAAAAATTTATTTACTACTATAATACAGTGTCACAAGGGTTCAATAAAATAAGATTCTATAAAGAGAATCTATGTCTGAGTAATTCTTAACTAAAAGACGCCTTGAAGCGTGGTAGTAACAATTATTACTGATGTACTGACAATGAGAAAAAATTTCAGGAACAGACTAACTTGATTTTAATGTATCTTTGTAACAATTACAATATCTAAATATAATATCTAGACCCATCTAGTCTAGTCTCAAATCTTACTTAGATAATTGTGCAATATTTATCAGTGATTTTAACATATTTTCAAATACATCAATAAACTGAGTATGTTAACACTAAACCTACCGACAATTCTTGTAGACCTGTTCCTACCGCACGCGTTCAAATTGACCGGTAATTAAGTTATTTTATTATATAATGCAGGTAACAATGGAAGTAACTAAAAGTAAAGAGTGAAGAAAATATTATATGCATATTCTAAGGATTGTCATGTAGTTTGATAACGATATTATAACTTTTTAAAATGTGTAATTTTACAAAAGTTTAAGAACGGTCAATTCGACCGGTACTTGGTAGGTTTAGTGTTAAACAAAAAACAAATTATGCTGTAACAATATCTTGATATTACCATTCGTCTTCAGTAGATATTTAACATTAGCAGTACTCCAGTATTCCGCCGTCGTAATTAAAACAAAAAGTCATCCTCATATCAGTCAGTTCCAAAGTACTTCTGTCCAAAGTGGTTTGGTGCTACAGGGTGCAGCTCTGAGGTGAGTATCTTCATCCGCGGCACGTAGTCCACCACCGCCTGCGCCGCGGCTGGAGTACAGAAGAGGTTGGAGAGGATGATGCGCTCCTCTTTAACCCCGTGCTGAGTCAGCACATTCACTGCCTGAAAGCATATAAATACATGTAATGGTTCGCCTCCTTTTGTGACTATTAATATTAAATCAGGTTTCGCTATATTCCATTCTGTGTGCCTTGTTACCAGTAAGTACTGAAAGTATGTTTTAAATACTGTCACAGTGTTTGAGCCATGTGTATAAAATCGAATAGTTTTTCTTAGTTCTAAAATAAAATATCACAACAAAAGAACACATTAATCTCGGCATGAAGTATTTTTTGGTATTAAATTTTAGTCTACGTTTTGAAGCCATATGTGTGTGTATGCCCTCAGTAGTATACAAAATGAATATTGGAAAAAAAAATTTATTTAAGAAAGTAGCCAATTTAAAATCTGTTATTATTTACCTGCTTCACCGTGTTCCCGGTGGACATTATAGGATACATCAACAGCACTTGTCTCCGAGCAATGTCTTCAGGGAACTTTGCATACACTACGTGTGCTTCATGAGTGTCATTGTCACTCTCCACCAGAATCTTGCCAATGCGAATAGATCTGCAGCAATCTCGGAGACCCTGGAGTGTAAAGAAATTACAAAATCAGTGTATTTGCTTAACTAAAAAATTTAATTGTAATTTAATCTTGGCAGAAGACTTAAAAAGTCCACCTGTGTTTTGTGTTCGTTCTGTGAAAAAATGAAATTTTAATTAAATAATTTCGTTATTTGTGGATAAAAATAGTTACTTTGTATTGCTAAGAATCTAAAACAGTTGTGAAAGCGTTATTCCGTAAAACTTTGCGTAAAATACTAAAACCAATAAATGTCTGTACTAAGTGCTAATGGTCAAATAAATCACAGGAAAAATGCCTGTTTGTCTGAAAAGCGATAAAGAAACAACTAAAATTTACGATTAAAAATCCCCAAAATTTAGTGTTTCGACTTTCAAAGGCAAATATGTGCCAAGTGTAGTGGATTGCTAGCCACGAAGTTGAGAGTGTTTGTACTTCAGACTCCCACCTTAAAATACTTATGTCCAGACTGTGAGATTGGAGTGCGACAACTGCCCACTCTGAGAAACACAGTATCTCAATCTAACAGGTGACACTATCCGGGACAAAGAGGTACGTACAAAACATGACAAAGTCCAGGTTCGACAAGCTTCCAGCCAGCGTTCCAGAGTCTGAACCTCCAGTGGCCATTATCCATCTCGTCAAAGCAAAACAATCGTCGCCGCGCAATTAACGTAATTTTCCCAAATAAAAAAACAGCTGTAAATGTTTTAAAAAATATCAAAAAGCTCCCATCTCCAAATATATCAGCCAAAAATGATCTTACACCATATCAGCTTGAATATTTACTAAGTAATGAGCTGAAAGAAAAGATAGATAGAGATGAAAGAGGCTTAACCCTAAAATATATAAATGGCACCCCAAAAATAGCCAGCTGAAAAAGCTATAACCGCTGGCCCTGACATTTTGGAGATAATTTTCTTCTACACAAACCTATCTTCGATTATGGCTAAGCGAAATTGAGTTCTCATAGAGATAAACAAAATAAAACCCACTTTTATAGTTATTACTGAAACACATTTAAAACCCACAATTAGTAGTAGTTCAGTGGACATCAGAGGTTTTACTTTATACAGAGATGACCGAGCTAAATATAGGAAAAAAGTGATTATCAGGTGCTAATAGCAACTGCCCAAATCAAGCGTCAGTCAACTAGCAAAATTTCTAGTATTCAAAACAGTCGTAGAAACTTCTTTAAAGCAAATTATGAGAACATATCCCAGCACCTTGCTAACAAAAACTTTACAGATACCAACATTACTAATGTTCAGACTGCATGGACCAACTTTACAAGGAAAACACAGTGTTATTGAAAATGATTTACCACTCAAAAGACATTTTAAGAACTTCAATATTAATAAACCATGGATTAACAATTTGGTCTTAGACTTGGCAGAAAGGAAACAACGTTTGTGGAGGCAGTATAACTTGATTGACTTCAGTCATATAGAAAATATAGGCAGGCAAACATTGAACTAATTACTGTAGTTAGAAATTTGAGAGTAGAGTATGTGAAAAGGATTGTAAATGTGGAAATAGCCATTTTATTCTTACATGCATCAACAATTGTCCTCAACGGTATCCGTGCCAACATCATTGAAGGATGATAGTGGGAAAATTATAAGTGATCAAAAAATTGTAGCTGAACTGTTTGTGCGACAATTTGAAAAATCCTATGTTGATAAACCATCAAACTCATATATACCACAAATACAGATGCTTTGAGTTAAAAAGTCCCTACAGACATTCATATTTACTCCAGATAAAGTAACTAAAACCTTAAAAATATATAGTGACTCCACCTCCTTGGACCAGATGCTTTGCCATCTATATTATTAAAACAATGTAGTAATGTCCTCTGTCAACAGCTGTCACACATCATGAACCTGTCACTGGAAAGTAGAAAATTACCTCAAGAGTGGAAGGAAGCCCATGTTACTCCTATATCTAAAAAAGGAGATAAGTACTTACCTGCTAATTGTAGACCTATCAGCCTCACAAGTATTGTCTGTAGAATTATGGAGAAAATAATAACAAATGAAATAAGAGCTTTCATAGATTTGGAAAACATTATCATCAAAGAACAGCATGGCTTTGTACCTAAAAGATCTACAGTTGCGAATCTAGTTGTATGCCCAGACAAGTAGATAAACCATTGGGATAATCATCAACCTACCGATGTTATGTATTTAGACTACGAAAAAGCCTACGACCGGGTCTCTATAAGAAGGCTTCTAATCAAAATTTAACACCTAGGAATTCGTGGGCAACTTTTACGATGGATAGAGGATTTCTTAACAAACAGGAAATACAGAGTAAAAGTTGGTGAAATGAAACCTCTCTGTGCTAGCATTACCAGAACACATTTTCTACCTAATCGTATAGTGCATATGTGGAACTCCTTGCGAGAAACAGTGATAACTGCTCCTAACATTATCATTTTTAAAAACAGATTTGATAAACATATCAGAGCTTTAAAGACACAAGTGCAGTGATATACAAGCATCAGCTTAAGCTGTTAGTGTATTATATATAAAAATAATAATAATAATCATAACTAGTAGACGATAAACTTATGAAATAAGGAATTATAGATTTTAAGGTTTACCTGCTCCATAGCTTCTCCTGACCTCACAATAGATACACCACAGTTTCCTGAGCCATATTTCAAGCCTTTATATACAGCTCCTGTGGGTGTTACAACCTCACAATCAGTGAATGGTAATTTATTCAGGCTTTCCTCTATCACAAGCCTGATGAGACGGTCTGCGTAAAATTTGAAGTCACTGCGAGTTGTGTTTCTAGAAATTAAAATTGTATTATAGTTTTAAAATAAATTGTAAACCTATATACGAAATATTTTGGTTTAAAGTAATTAAACACACAAATAGATAGTTTAAAAAAAATGACACTTAAGGTTAGAAATGAAAACCTTTTTGCATAACCTCACTTACTTGTCTCTGAGAATAGTTTGAAGCTCCTTAGTATTATTATTGGAAGGTAACAGCATCAAGCTATCACCAAATTGTTCTTTTATATCATTAATATCCCATTGTCGAATATCACTATCAACTAAATCCATTTTGTTTATATAAATAAAAAATATTTGACAATTCCTACTTCTAATTTCTGAATTCTGAAATTAAAGTGACATGTCGCAAAACATAGAAAATATACGTTAACAGATGCAAATTTCAAGTGTCACTGTCAAATATTATACGATAAATGTATTATTTTTTTATTTCGCTTACGAACTGCTGAAATAAAGCAATTTGTTTTATTTGACTTTTAATGGCCAAAACTTTTAATATATAAAATAAAATAGGCAAAATAAAAAAATTATACATTTTAAGTATATATTTTTTTATTGGTTAATGGGATATGAACTAAAAATATTAATTTATTTGTAGATATGCCTAATTGTTACTAAGAATGATTTCGTTATTGTTAGATTATATGTATGTGAATGTTCGCCATTCGTTAATCGATCTCGCTACTGTTCTATCAAGATATAATTTTCATTAAGAAACTTAAAAATCGCTTAGTCTTAAAAAATACCTCTAAATAATTTGATTAATCACGGCCCCACAACAAACTTCTAGAGGTTATGTTCACTGAAGTGATAGTGTTAGTGCTAGATAATTTCACCCATCCCAAGGTATGGCTGTATGTAAGCAAACATTAAAACATTTTACTAAACATAAAGAAATAAGAAAACGATATTATTGAAATATAGTGAACGGTGTTACACATTATCAGTATAATAATAGACTAAAAATCTCTTTAATCGTCATAAAAAAATATTATTTAACCCCAAATATTCCAGGAATGATAAAAACAGAAATGTCAACAATAAGATTTTATAAACAGATCCACTGATTCCTATAACATTAGTAGTTTTTTATATGTCCTCTATGGAATGCAAAAAGGGTTAAAAAAAACATTATTATATAATGCATCAATGCTTTATTTGCCCAGAAAATACAAATTAATTATTGCAAGAATAATTCACTTTTCATCTTGAAGAATACAATACCAAGTTTGTATATCTCTTACAAGTTTTCTGCCACAGGTTATTACCACAAAATCTTCACAAAATATATAATTATTATGAAACATTTTGATGACTTTTGGTAATGAAGCCATAAATACTGCTTACAAAATAAAAAAAACAATGACAAAATAGGATATCAATGAACTTCTTACACAAAGTAATAACAAAACAAGGCAAACAAACATTTAAAATAGTTTGTGAGATACATTTGAATGTGCAAAAAAATTAAAAAAAATATGTGACCTTAAAAAAGTGTGCAAACGCCAGCCAAAAAAATATGTGTAAAATTCTTATAAAGTAAAAATGAAATTCGTTCTATTAATTACCATCTTTGAACGATGACAATTATTGTTATAGCCCTGATATTTCCAAAAATATTCAAATCGATAAGCACTTTTTTGTCTCTCTTTTTAATCTGGTTTTGATTAATTTTGCAAATAAACAAAAACAAATGAATAATTCGTTTGATGTGACACGTTAATTAATTAATACCCCACCAAATTAGTACCGACCTGCCCCCCACTTATAAAAGTATATCTAATTCATATTTTCATAAGAATCCAAATTCTATTCAGGAACAATAGAAGACGTCGACAGAGTACTAACTAATAAAAATAAAAAATCAACAGCCTAGTTGGTACTACATAAAATTCTCTATTCACCTATGTTAGTTAACCTGAATTGACTCGGGTTTAACGACAGCTAGTTGTCCCAAACCCTTACATTGTAATGGTGTCCCGAATAAGCGGCACAGGCATTTAAGGGTTCCTTCTATGAAGTATAGAGGGAAAGAGCGATATCTACTATCGAAATGTATAACGGCGTTAGTATAAGTCTACTGAAATAAGCACAGGCAGAAATACCACAATTTTTTTTTTTAATATTTTTTTTTCACAGTATCAACTGTCATTGTTTCGATATTTTGAAACATATTATGAGGTACTTCAAACTTTCACCTTTTAGTTCCAGTGGCGCCATCTAACTTAATACATCTATGGGACAAACGCAAACGTACTCCTTACCTCTTTACTCCATATAAAATATTATCCAGCAATTGTAACGGTTTTAAAAGTGACGTTCCGTATTCTTTTTCTATCTTAATGTCAAAAAATTTGACGTTTATGGCGTAATTTGAACTTTTAACTTTGAACTACTTAATAAAATATCTAGTAATTTGTAATTCTCTGTATATACTAATTTAGGAATATTAAATCAGTTTTTTTTTTTCGAAATTACAAAATATTCAACTACCTTCAAAGTGTCTAGCGTTAATAAATACAAATTAAAAATCAATATACGATCGCAGCCGGTAACCTGTATCACTAATGTGAATTCAACTAGACAAATTCACAGCTACTGCACTGCAACTACATGCAATTTTGGAACTGATTTTAGTTTTCGGACATATTAAAACGACTCATATATATATGTATATAAATATATATATGCTAAATTTTGTACATCACGCCGTCCGGCTTAAGCATTATACGAGTGAGGCAAAAATTCTCATACATTATTGCTTTACTCTTTATATACACTTCGGTAACTAGACGAAGCTGTTCAATAAATATAATAAGAAGTTAATCGGTGTTATAGTAGTCGCTTATTTCTAGAATATAATCTAGAAATACACTTTCGGTACCTGTTTTACAAGCACAAAGTATTACAACTAAATAGGTGTAGTTTACTACGAACGTAGCGAATGAGAGGATCCAAGGAGGATCGCAATCTTTACAACCTGTACACAGTTAAAAAACTACCCTTTACAAATAAATTACAATAAAAAAAAAACACTATATTTAAAGTAATAAATACGATAACAACATAGCTATGGGTTTCTACATACCGAGGGGACTGTACAGAGATACCGGTAGAGGATTTTACAGATTTACACGGACCGACGGGATATAATATGTATTTTTATATATAGGCCCATTTACAATAATAAATATATTTCATACTTACAACTATATATAATAAATTTTATTCGGTTCTCTGTATAACGCGCGACATACGTAGAAGCAAAGGTAAGGGCAGACGGTCGGGAAGCGTAAAGTAAAGCCGATGTCACACGAGCGGAAAACATTAATTAATTAATACAAGTTATATAATCATTTAGCACGGAATGTAAGCGACTGCTGCCCTTCAAGCTTGATACACTGATTTTAAATAATTTTCGATCTCTCAAAAAATATATTTAAAATGTATAATGATTTTTATTTGTATAAATAATTTAACACAATCCTCCTCCTTCTGTTTAATTCGAAACATCGATTATGTTTGACCCGCAGCTCCGGTCGCCTACGTGACGATTTGTAATGGCGGCCGCCTGGCACGTCGTATGATGCTTGTTTAGATATTACTGTTATGTTGCATGTCGATCGAATAAATAATTAAATACTAATTGTAGTTACTAGAATGATAATTAATTAATTGATCAATGTCACGCTCCGCCGAGCGTACATTCGCAATGTTATAATTCGCTATTGCCGTTAATAAAAAACAGAACACGAGGATTATGATATAATGTATATATATATATAATCGATATAAAATCGATACATCACCGAGCACTGTCTAATCGATGCGTCCTAAACCGTACTATACTAAACATATCACAATGGCGACTAGTGGACGACACCATTTCTCTGTCTGGGATAACCGTTTTGTTCGATTTTGTTTGTGGGAGGGGGCGGGATATTCGGGAGCGGTTCGGCCTTTGCCTTTTTACCGGGCTTGGGGGACAGGTAGGCCTTGTAGAAGAACTGGGAGAACAGGACGAAATACGAGAAGTACATGGCCATCGATAGTTTGATGTTGATCTGCGTGATGCCGCAGGAGTGGGGGGGGACGGTCGACAAGTAGTTGTGCGCCCATAGGTTGATAATGAACCCTACTATCATCTGGGTGAGCTGCAGCACTGTGATGGTCATTGCCAGCATCTTCGGTGGGTACTTGCCCATGCTGACCAAAGAGTAGTAGGAGTACATCACACTGAAAAGAAAAAAAAACACAATATGGAAAATTGTAAAGAATTTAACACCTATTGCAGAGTGCATTGACTCCCGATAACAGAATACATAAATAAGGCATCGTTAATTAACTGCGATGATAATTTTCGATTAATCGCACTGATAGTAAGACTCGTTAAAATTTTATACCAAATTCAAACCTTGCGGAAACGTAATAAAATAAAAAAAAAGAATAAAACTTTTGCTTTGTTCTTTTTTTAAAATTTATATTCGCTAATCGAAAAACTTCATTAAGTGAATTCAAATTTGCTATTCTAAATTTGAAAATGTTAACATTTAGCGATCTAATGTGGAAACGTAATAAAATAAAAAAAGAATAAAAACGTTCTGTACTTTTTTAAAATTTAAATTCACTAACTAAATCGAACAATTTCACTAAGTGAATTCAAATTTGCTATTCTAAATTTGAAAATGTTAACATTTAGTGAACTAATGTGCAATTAACCTGGTTTGATTATTGACTGATAAGACGTTAACATTTATATGTACTAATTAAAATTACATATAAGTTTATGTGTTTTATTTTATCTTTATCCTGTATTTTATTTCCTGTTTGCAATTTCATGTTTATCCTGAACGTGTGCTAATTGTCGAACCGTGACCGAAAATAATAATTTTTTGAATTTTCAAAAACAAACATTCCGGAACTTAAAATTTAAATTTAGAATTTAAGATTATTGTGATAATATTAATTACAAAACCGTCGCTGGTTTTTCATTCACATTTCATTAAAAATAATTATTATTTATTATATTGTTTTATCACTAACGTTGAGTTAGTCATTTTATAAAATACATTTTTAATCAAAATTGTAATTATAAGAATATAACTTTTGACCCCGGATTTTCTTGTTCGAATAAACAAAACTTACCATTATCATTTATTTTTAATGAAGATTTTTAATATCTGTCATAAATTTGATTAATAAATGAATTAATTAGAAAATATCGTTAAACTGTAGGTACCTGTGAACGCAGTAGTTCATGACGACGAACCACCTGGCGGATGACGTGTATTCCGTGAACGAGAACCAGGTGTAGAGCAGCACCGTGATGTGGTGGTACCAGTGGAGGAAGATGAGCGGCTTCTTCCGGAGCACTATGAACACCGTGTCACCGAGTTCTGGAAGCTTGGATAGGACGAACATCCACGTCCAGAAACCGGACACTTTATCTTGCTCGATAAAACTGAAAAAATATATATTTTAATTAGTTTTTTTTAATATTATATATTTAAACTGAGTAGGATAATAAATATAAAAATAATATATATATATATATATATATATATATATATAATGTACATCCCATTTGTATATTAAATTATATAAATATTATGAATAATTTATTTTCAATTAATATAAATTAAAATTTACATGCGTCCTTAGCTTTATATATTTATTATTGAATATAAATACATTAATTAATTAATTAAAATCTTTATATATATATATATATATATAAATCCCGTGTCACGATGTTCGTTTGCGCTACTTTGAAAACACTGAACCGATTTTAATAAAATTTTGTAGATATCTATTGTTCGGTCCAACTTAAGAGATAGGATAGTTTTTATTTCGATTAATTGAATAAATTTATAATCGATTTTTTTTACATAAAGGGTTTATTAACACTAAACCTACCAGTAGGTACCGATCATATTGACCGTTCATAAACTTTTGTAAAACTTACACATTTTTAAACGTTATAATATCGTTATCAAACTACTAATTCTTAGAATATGCATATAATATTGTCTTCACTCTTTACTTTTAGTTATTTCCGTTATTACCTGTTATATAATAAAATAATTTTTAATTACCGGTCAATTTGACCGCGTGCGGTAGGAACAGGTATACAAGGTTTAGAGTTAAATTTATTTCTAAGTTCTATAAATTACGAATAGATGGCGGTGTTATTCAAAACAATTTAATTACTGTAATATAGTTTAGAGAAAAAAATAGAGGTAGCCGTCTGTCATGGTATGGGTATTATGAGGAGAGATGAAAGGCATGTAACCAAAAGAGTGCTGGGTATGGTAGTCAAGGGATGAACAGGAAGAGGACGGCCGAAGAAAAGATGGATGGATTGCGTGAAAGACGATATGGAGAAGAAGGGAGAGTGTACAGAGATGACGAGTAACAGGAGAAGGAAGGAAAAAACATACTGTGTCGACCTAAAAGTGGGATAAGGGCAGGAAGGTGATGAGTTTATGAAGCGGCAGACGAAGTCGCAGACTACAGCTACTATCTATCAACAACAAATTGAAAACCAAGTTTATAAAAGTAGGTTATGTGAAATACGGGAGCCATTTGTATTTCGGATAGCTTTGAACCGTCGAGTTTTATATAAAAAAAAAAAATGTTTTGGCACGAGAAATTCTTTACACAGCAGAATATTTTATTACTCTCATTCTAGAATAATACCTATTCCCATTGAGATAGAGTTCATTACGGCCTATTCACATAAAAATGTCAAGCTCGCAACATTCCGACGTTCTGTTTGATACGGCAAAAGGGGACTATATAATATTATGTCATTGTAGATACGGGAGAGAGCGAGATGGATGTATGTTCTTACAAGTAAAGTCAAAGTATTCAAATTAAATCATATAAATCAATGAAAATATTCTGATCTTTGAAGCGAACAATGATTACCAAACACATGGAGGGTCCAAACCTGCGACCTGACCGATCTTCTGAATCACTGTAGCAACTAAACTTTCGCGTCAGACTACCGCTATTACATTCCTATGGTAAATATTTATTTAAAAACTTATATAAGTTTAAAATATAGTAAAATAATATATATATATATATATTTGTATGTAATCTTTCAGATATCATTTATCAGTATGATGCAACATCCCAACATTTATTCGCTTAGATTTCCACTTATTATTATATATATATATATATATATATAAAATTTTACCATAACAAATCTTAATCATGTAAAAGGTTGTAAATATTACCATAACACGTTAAATAGCGTGTGTTTTTTAGGTAAAATGACGTAAACGTAAACGTAAACGGGCGCAGTTCGACGGAATCTGTTAGAAAGTGTATTACGTAACGATGAAAACAACCATCTCCTATATTTAGATACGATTAATTAAACCTACGCACACAAATAACAAATTAAACAAATATTTTAAATTATATTAAAATAAAAATAAAGTATGAGCTTAACCGTTTGGGAAATTTATTTTTGATTCAACATCACATAAAAACTACTGAACCGATTTGAATGAAAATTGTCAGAGCTGTATAGCTTGGGAATGGGCACGTTTTAAGAAAAACAGAATTAAAATATCTCATTCCGTTCAAAAATTATGGTCAAAAAACTGTTTCTTCCATAGATATAACGTTATCAGAACCTCCGCGCGATAACCGATCGTAACCCTATTTTTTATTTTTTATTTTTTTTTCTTTGGAAAAATCCATTACGGATACCCGCCGGCCAGGAAGGTGATGGCCGGAGGGTTATGTGGGACTACCCGGCGACATAAAGAGGACCAACCAACGGTTGCCCTCAACGCCTTAATGGGACGACACGGGATCGCTTGCGCACTCACCGTGACAACCGATCGTAATCCTAAAAATACTCTTATAAGCAAATAAAAATCAATTAGTAATAATATTAAATATAATAATTAATTTATATTTAATAGAGCATTCAAAAAGGGGAGGGGCTTAACTCAATTCCCACTGCACGGCGGCGGATCCTAGTATTGAACATTTGTTTGTTTGTACGCTACAATCTAAGAAACTATTACAAGGATAGCATTTTCGTAATCAGTTTTGATTAGTTAATCGCGTAATAAAAATCGAACCAAATGGGAAATAATAAAAAACCAAATTGTGATATATCCAAAATAGTTATATGAATCAAGGCTATGTATGTATGTGTATTTTTGTCGGTATGGTGATGTAATATCTCCTAAAACTGGCCAAGGATCGACCGTATATTGACATTTAAAATGAGATTTTAGTTTCTATATTTATTAATGTCTCTAATATTATTATTATTATTATATTATATTTAAGAAAATTAATGATTCATCAACCCGAGCGACACTCGAGCCTACGTGCTCCGAGATCGCTGATAAGGACGGTATCCCAGAGATCACAAGTTCGAGTCCCGATTGTGTTGATATTTTTTTTACTCTATATTAATAAAAAATACCTACATATAATACACAAACAATTCGAGCTTTTTTAAATATATATATTAGCTTTATTTAAACATAATAAGGGAATAAATAAACAAACACACAAACAAGCTTGAAAGATTTCTGTACATTTATATATACGAGTACAAACATATAATGATATTGACATTGTCCAAGAGCCCTTGATGGGAATGGCTCATTAATTTTGTATATTAACAGTTGCTTTTAATTTAATCATTGAATATTAAACACACCAACACACACACACACACACAAACTTGCTAAGATAAGGTCACTAACAAAAAAAAAAACATAAATTATTAATAACAAAATGATATGAACGATATGAATAACAAAAAAATCATACATACATTTATCAATACAAAAAAAAACTCAAATATATTTTTTCATATGGAGATTATTAAAAATTATTATCATTATTTTAATTTATAATATTACTATCTTTAATGTAAATAAATAATATATATTAATAACATAGTAATAAAAGAAATCATTTATATATATATCCGGTTGCGATTGTCGGGAGGTGCCAAAAACCGTGGTCGGACATCGTGAAGGTCACGTACGTCTCAGGGTTGAATGGAAGCGACAATTAAAATACAACAAAATTTATATTATATAACAACCACAGTGGAATATGACTTTGACCCTGACCCTGTGACCCTCCAACCCGACTCGGTCCGTCCCAACCGCTGACCCCTATATTCGGAGATCAAATAGACCCCCAGGGTATTGAATATTTATAGACGATTATATTGCTGGCTCGATAGAAGCTGTTTATATATATATATATATATATTTAAAAAAAACTTTTTTTAATTTTCCTTCAAAACCTTTAAGTAAATATGTATACTTTGAAGTAGCCATTTTTTTTTTTTTATTTCAAAAGTAGACTTTTATGTCTTATTTTTTTTGTCTCTGTCTATATGTTCGTGCGTGACGCAATAACTAATGAACTGAACTGGTATACGGGGGGTTGGTTTTACTGAAAGCACGTATGTAAAGGCACACACACACAAAAACACACACACACACACACACACACACACACACACGCACGCACGCACGCACGCATCTGTATAAAGTCATATTTTTACCTATATAGTTCTCGTGAGCCAATTCATATAATAACAAGTACATATCTGGGATATTCTCGAAGTTGAACATCAAATGAGTTTCTGGCAGTCTTCCAGCTTAATGGGATTAACCAGATCTTTCCTGTCTCCCGTAATCCCGAAGGTATACACATTTGTATATGCTATTGAAGATTTTCAAAATATTTCATTGATAGTATTACAAGTTATGGTCCGTGTTATGCGAGACGTAGTCAATCATAAAAGTCTCAACTACTTATGTTAAACTAAGGGTATATAAATATAGTATAAATATATACATCTAGATAGATGATTGATTCATTTATATTGATGGATAGATATCCATCTGTCT
Organism: Melinaea menophilus ssp. n. AW-2005; assembly: GCA_918358695.1. Lineage (NCBI taxonomy): Eukaryota > Metazoa > Arthropoda > Insecta > Lepidoptera > Nymphalidae > Melinaea > Melinaea menophilus. The sequence continues at coordinate 5,558,701 of OU911057.1, read as the reverse complement.
ATAATATAAATGAATCAATAATAATTAATTAAATATATGTTAGAAGATTGATAATTGTTGCATAAAACATTCTAATTGACGTAATTATATCACTAGGATCCGCCAACCTTGCGCTGGTGTTGGCGGGCGCTGAGCTGAGCCCCTTTCCTTTCTTCTTTTTTGATAACTTTTGAATGGCTAAACATTTTTTAATCTGTTTTCGCTATAACATCCGCGTTCAGCTCAAACATACATGAGAAAATTTTTAGCTAATTATCTCGTCGCATTCTGGAGACAACTAAACACAAAAAAAGGTCTCCCAAACGGTTAAGAGCTTAGCTTACGTTCAGCTCAATTATTGTTAGGGGGCGCTCATTAAAACCATCTTTTTATAATACGTATCATATTCAATAAATTCAATCAATCACCGTCCCATGCGGAGAGGCCGAAGAGAAACAGCTAGCTATCAAGTACGGAATTATTAGAATCGGGTCAAACGAATTCAGAGTAATATGGGTAAATCAACAACGCAGCTGACAACCCTAATCATATACGCATAGATAAAAAAAAGAGTATAAATATTACAGAATAAAAATTAAAAAAAAATAGCAAAGAGCTAATCAAATAATGTTGGTTAACACTAACAAATGTACGAAGATAATAAATATTTGGTCGGAGCAGACGTACGTATATATATATTTATTTACTCTTGATGTAAAACGATAGAATTATTTATTCGATGACCGACACAAGGTCGCGCTTAAAATAATACTAGCCGCGATCTGCGGCTTTGTTTGGTTTGTTTTTATTTTTATAAAGCATTTGATTATTTGCACGTACATTCAAACGACGAAAAGTATTTCTTATATATAATATAAATATGTTTTCTTGTTATGGGTAGGAAAAGATGTTTATTTACATTATTGTTTAGTAAAAAACTTGTGATATGTATGTTTGTTTCGTCTTACGACCGTATACCTACGTGATCAATATTTGTATTATCTGTTATTATTTATTCCAAGTGGTTTGGTAAAACCTATTCTCAATTATGGTTTCATGCTTCGCTAACTCGGATATACATATCTCTTATATACAATCTATGTAAAATAAATATGAATCTCATGCCACATGTATAGCACCCTTGTCAGTATACAATTTATCATGCGCTAGGTCAGTTAGCACACTAACTACGAACAATTAATGCGATCTAGTGAGGTGTTAGCGAGCTTGTGATTAGTGGACATTACTAGACTATTTTTGGGGTCAAATAGCGCGCTAACAATTGGATAATGTCATGAGTCCATAATAACTGTCACCAGGAAATCATAATCATGTGATAGAACGTGATAAGGTGATGACGATGATGAATCTACAATCAGAATTTTATATTCTTATCAGTGTGATCTCATGTCAATAGTGCCAACATACACAAAAAGAAAAAAAACAAAAAAAGTTATACTAAATAAAAAATGTTTTTGTATGCCTGTGGCAGTAAAATTTTCAAATAGGTTGCAATTCATTTCCGCGCATTTGTGTATTACTTGAAGTTTTATCGAAATATGTTTAGACAAAATGTTAAATTCAGAATTAATGTTACTTTTTGTATTTTATATAAAGTTACAAATACAAATAATATTGGCTTGTGGTACATTTGAAACGAACATAGCCAGGGTAAGAACAATACTTTCGTCAATAAAACTACGAACTAACATTGCGTAATTTGTGACTGTTAGACTTATTCATATAAAATCGAGTTCAAGTCCGTTGACGTTTTGAATTTTTTATTCGTTTGTTAGTTTATATAAAGTGTGACGTCACATCTCTGTTACTGATAACGCTATCACTAATATATTTGTATTAGGAAAATGCGTTTTTAAATATAACAATACCGAGAACGTTGACGATAAGAATTTAATCAAACAATTCTATTGTCACACGGATTATTTTTTTTTTAATTAATAAATATTCCTAAAATATCATTAATTAAAATAAAAAATAATTAATCATTATTAGATAAATATTTTTAAAATAAAATAAATGATTTGGCATTTTGTATGTAACTAGACATAAGTCAGTTTTAGATCGGTGACGCTGTCGTGGCAAAAGAACTAAAAAAAAAAGCACCAGTTTTAGAGTATATCGGTAACAGACATTTAAACTTACATTTCTGGTTACAAAGGAAAGCTAATTAATAGTCCAGTTCGGACAGCAACAGCACTAAATCTACAATACTAATGACGTATTTTACTTTTTTATTATATTAACATTTGTAATTAATTAATTGTATTGAAATTGCTCATAATTTATACGAAATTAAAACACACTTTAGAATTAACATAACACACGTCAATAATAAAAAAAAACGCACGTAAGTAAACGACAAAAATGTTAAATGCGTCACTTGTTGATTGATTGATTGACTGACTATTGATTCAGTCTCTTAACAAACATTAACATTGACAATTAATATTTATTAATATTTTTAATGTGTATGTAGGTCATTAACCCTTAATTGCAATGTCAATGGCAATCATTGATAAACCCGTGATCATAATATTAATTACACATTTGATAACAAATATAATCCGAGTAATTCGATCAAATAAAGACAATTAAACAGACAGCTTAATGATTGATGATTATAAATTAATGATAATGATACGATTAATGATATCAGAATTAGACTTGTCTGTGTTATTTATCAAACAATTCTAACCATTGATAAAAATTATAACTGAGGGAAGAAAATAAATTCTACATACTATTTTATAACATAAATGTATTTTCAAAAGCAGTTACTTTAACACTAAACCTACCGACAATTCTTGTATACCTTTTCCTACCGCACGCCGTCAAATTGACCGGTAATTAAAAGTTATTTTACTATATAACGCAGGTAATAATGAAAATAACTAAAAGTACAGAGTGTAGAAAATATTATATGCACATTCTAAGAATTGTCATGTAGTTTGATAACGATATTATAACGTTTGAAAATGTGTAAGTTTTACAAAAGTTTAAGAACGATAAATTTGACCCGTACTTGGTATTAGTGTTAAGTTCGAATTATATATATATTTTCTTCGTATCAGATCTTTTCAAATTTTTTGTATGTGAAAGTCCAGAGATTTTATTTAATTTTATGTCGATTAAACATATTATAAATATGGTGATAGTTTTAGAATTAGAAATACTTCTAGATCTATTATTTATCGTATATCTATAGACACGTCTGACGTCTGTACCCACTCGCATGGTTATAAAGATAAATAATTGCATGTATTAGTTACGATTTATAACATGTCATAAAATCATAAATAATATAATCTGAAGATAAAAGTAATCGATGCGACATGTTGAGGAGCACTGACATGTGACTTAAAATTATATACGTTTCGTAGAAAAATATGATAATATGTCAAACTAACACGACAATTAGAATTACAATAACGAGATGAACACATCATACTTATAAATAACAAAGACACACATTAGGTCAAGTTATAAATAAAGTCGTAGGTTCGATTCCCGCTAATTGATAAATGAAATACACCTAAGTCTGTTTTTACACGGTTTTGATATAACACGGTTTGAAAATAAAATATTTTCAATTTTTTTACACGATTTTATTCCATTTAGCACGATAACATTTTTTGGGCTTAATTTTTTTTTGTCAAATTTAATTTCTGCGAAATGTGTTCATATCACAAATTTAGGAGATTTCACTTTTTGTGCATACAAGGAAATTTGCTAGTCAGAGCAATTGAAATGTGTTAATATTTTGTGAATAATCTTCAATAACTATGCTTGTAAAAATAAACATTGTATATGTGATTTAATTAAATAAACATGAATACTTATTTGTTCTTAAAAAATCCTTGTATTAAATATTAAATATTAAACAAAGACCGGTCCGTATTTAAATCAAAAGACAAATTGGAGAGCACTTCACATTCTCTTTTCACTACCCGAGGGTCAAGTCGTGTGAAGAATGTATACGAGAGCTTTGCCTTGCCTTCTATTAGGTACAATTAGACAATATATTATATATTTATATAATATAGTTCATAATATTTAATATTCAGATGATATAAACGTATAAATATTCAATATTTACACTGAACACAAGAGTGTCAATGTGTAACTTATGTGTGTTAATGTTTGCTTTATTAACTTAGAACGAAGCAGAAAAAAATCTATGTATTATTTCAAAGATACCTATTAACAATCTGCAATTCAGTTTCCCTGTCCCGCCGCGTAAAGACAGACAATTTACATTGTATAATGGAGCGCAAATTAATAGAGACAAAGCGACCCGAATGAAAGGAAAACGGGTGACGTAATTAACGTAGCTTGAAGCGGCTTGAAGATAGATATAGATATAGATAGTTAGATAGATAGATAGAAAGGGAAGGCGTGAACAAAATAACAGAATGAGACGAGATCAATAGCGGATATAAGAGAAATAAACGTAAAGGTTTTGTAGTGTTAGGAGAGTTAGTTCTGGATTTCATATCCTGATGGAATATTGTTTATACGAACCATTTTTTAAGGAAGTCCCCCTGAACGGCACTAGAGCCTGATTGATCCATAAGGATTTATTTATACCATACCAGGTCATTAATGAATTGTGTAACACAATATTAAAGTGTGATTTTATTTACTTTACTCATTACTTCGCTCCATACATGACTTGTTTGAAAATGATGGATACACACATAAAAGTTAATTCCCAATTTAACACACACATTTAAGGGTGACATTTGATGACCCGACCTTACAAACAAAACCTCCAAGTTACTAACATAGGGATAGAATCGATTTTGTTATAATAAATATATGGAAAAGGAAAAAGAAATGACTGAAATGCGTTTTTTCATTATACAAATATGTCGTATTTATAGACGGATGGAAATCATGTAGAATATATATATATATATATGTATATGAATACAAAAATAAAAAGTTTTAATTTGGTAATATATATATATATGTATATGAATACCAAATTAAAACTTTTTATTTTAGTACAACTTGAAATTTTTGTACTTCCTTAATAAAAATGATCCCACGGGAGCGGTAGCATTTTATTGTTTTCATAAAGGAAATTTAATAAGTAAATGTTTACTTTATAAATATTAGAAACATTTTTTTTTGTTCTCCAAGTTTCATTGTGATTAGGTATACACATACATACATACATACATACATACGTCATTCAACAGCTGCAACTACTACAACTAGGTCTAGTTTAGTTCTAATTTAAGGTCATCTAAGCTATCGCTTCGATCTCTGATTGTTTCACAATGAAAATGAGAACTAAACTAAATTCAAGAACAAACCAAGCGACAAATCTTGTTTTTCTATATATATATAAAATTTGCTAGTCTATACAAATCATAGACACATTTAAAATCATTTGTAGCTGTGGCCAAATGTTTAATAAATTTAATAAATAAATAAATAAAACAGTAACGTTTGGGTAAATCCCACTAATCCCTTGGGATAATTTAAATCTGTTTTTTTAATACATACTTTATATACAAAAATTAAAAATAATTTAAATGTCATGGTGACATGAAGAAAGATGAGTAGACATACTGTTAAAAAAAAAAAGTAATTTCACATACGGCAATGACCTCAATTAATGCATAACAATTATCAATTCTTTAAAAGGAAACGAGTTGAGGCGGCGACTTGTATATGTATACTCGAAAAAGGAAACTCGTTTCACTACAGCTTATATCATTTTCGGTGTCATCACTTTATAGTTGACTAGTTGTTGCATTCGACTTCGTCTGCAGTCTCAAACTCGCATCTCTATCACATCGCCTAAAATAACTTTATTGTATTTGTTTAACTTCGTTCTTGTGTTTTGTAAGGAAATTTTGATAATTTCAAATTTAGTTTAATAGTTCTATCGTAACAGGCAGACAAATGAAAAGAGTTAAAAAATAAACTATTGGTTTTATTTGCGTGTTTTTTGATACTAATGTAAGTAGAGATTATTTTCGTTACTATTTTATTATTGCCTCCATTAGTACAATGATAAAAATGTAACGACGAAAACAGCCAAAGAATAACATTTGAAATATTGAAAGTAGGGGAAAGTGTGGACGCAAACGGAAGAAGACGCTACGTATTTTTCCCTATTCTATACTTAATATAAAAAATAAAAAGATTTTCCTCAAAAGGACGACAAATTATCGCACGAGATCCGTAATATTAGTGTTAAATAGTGTTATATATATATATATATATATATATATATATATATATATATATATATATAGTGGACTCGGAAGACATACGTCATACAAGTCTATGAAGATTAGAAACGTACGTTACGTCACTTCGCATCGAAATTCGGGTGACGGGTGTATGGGAAAAGTGTATCTAATTCTATAACAATAGGGATCATTATCGAAAAAAGAGGAGATAAAAGTCGACTTTCGCTTGCCGACGGATACAGAATAATGATATTAACACGGACGGTATACAGGCGACGCATACCTACGTGATACTAATGTTACAGAAGGTTTTATTCAAAGAATATGATAAGAAATTATATTAAAAATATGATACACTTATAATACGAATAAGGAGGGCATGTATGAAGAGGTTGATGTCTGTGGCCGAGGCGAAAGAGGTATGCAGGGACCGTAGCGTTTGGCGCTCCGTCGTCTCTGGCTACCCCGTAAGGGATATGGCGTGAATGTAAATATAATATATAGGAATACAGGTTAAGTTGTCTCAGAGACTTCATTACATGTTAGTGGGCTATGTTATCAAAAATCTGTGATATTTATTTTATTTATGTATATAATGTAGATATGAATAATTTAACACTAAACCTACCGACAATTCTTGTATACCTCTTCCTACCGCACGCCGTCAAATTGACCGGTAATAAAAAGTTATTTTATTATATAACGCAGGTAATAATGGAAATAACTAAAAGTAAAGAGTGTAGAAAATATTATATGCATATTCTAAGAATTGTCATGTAGTTTGATAACGATATTATAACGTTTAAAAATGTGTAAATTTTACAAAAGTTTAAGAACGGTCAATTTGACCGGCACTTGGTAGGTTTAGTGTTAATAACTAATTTACACAATGTATAATTGTAATTATATAATATCATATCTGTTTGTTTGTCACTTTTTTAAAGATCAAAACTTGTAAACAAAATACGATAAAATACATTGTAAAACACTGCATCTGTGGGAAGTACCCAACTACAATATATCGTAATACGCGATGAGTGATAGTGGATAATGGTGGGTAGGGACCGAAATGAAAAGCTTTCATCATAAATAATTCATTCATTCATTCATTTATCGTAATTGTCTTACCTGATCTAGGCCACTTAATAAAATTATTAATTAGAATAATAAGTACTTTTAAAATAATTAGGTAAATGTAAAAGATCAAGGCAGTACATATATATATATATATACATATGGAAAGTGGAAACTTTCTATATGTATATATATGTACTATATGTATGTATATAAGGACTAAAATTTTTCACAAATAATTGTTTCACAAATGCCACTAACTGAGAAGCATTAAAAAAACGTATTCAACTTTTAGTGCTCTGTTTTTATTCTCACACTATATTTAAAAAGTCAGCTGATAAGACGATCTGACTTGGATCTAACATTTTAACGAGGCATATATGCAAAGGAATCGAGAAATAACTCATTGTACCGAGAAGTAGGCAACAAGATACTATGATTACCTATTCCCAGTATTGTGGGTACTAAATATTTTCAACACATAGACAGGTAACAGACTATGTATATCTGATTAAACCTCTCTCTCTCTCTCTCTCTCTTTGAACTTGTATAGCGAGAACAGAAACATTATATTAACGTCAGAAGAATGATCTTAAAATGATCGTATATAATTGACGTTATCTCGTAAATTAAGGTTGTAATTGTGGAATAATAACTAAATTAATGTCTGAGAAAAAAATAAAAAAAATCGCCATTGTTTCATAATTTAATAAGCACATAATTAGTTATAAATTACGTTTTACATATCAAGTTATCGTAACAAACATACATACAATTGATATTGAAATCAATCTTTATTTCACTAAATCCACATTACAAGCACTCTCTGAAGAAACGAATTCCATTTTAATCTTTCATAACAATAGATCGGGATCGGTTATTAATTTCGTAATTTGGATCGCTGATAAAATGCTAATTGATTTGATAGGAACAATGCATTAATTAAAATTACAAAGTTAATAAATTATTTTTATTATGAGAGTTAAAAAAACAAATTTAAAATTGTATATTTATAAAAATATTAATTGTAATATATTATTTATATTAATCGTTTAATTATATTCGAAGTCACGACATTCGTATTATATATTTTTTAATATGATTAATATGATAAAAAATTAATTATAATAATAATTTGATATATTATATATTCGAATAGTCATATATTAAATGTATATTTTGTCTTAGGGTTGAACAACCACGATCAGTTTACTAGAAGCTTTAATGTGACCTGGGATGGATGGGATGGATGGTATGGATGGATTCCCTCATGGCATACATACCTTGGCACACAGATGGAGTGATAGATCCCGTGGTTCCGCAGCACGTGTATGAACTCGGGGAGGGTCCGACACGCCCCCATTATACTGAACGCAGCCAGCATGCTGTTCCACACTATCAGAGTACGACGAAGCTCGAACCTGTAAAATACATATATTAACAACAGACAGATTATAGCATATATATTTTTAAAGTATGATAATAAAACTAGAAAACTAACATGGCGGTTGAAGGTTACCAACATAATTTACCACAAACATAGACATGGTTACGTACTTAAATGGTTAAGATATGAAGGAAATGCAGAAACCAGTTAAGGAATAATAACATCGGGTTCTTTAGTTGCACTTGGATGCTGTGAGTACACAAAGACCCTATCATATGGTATCATATATTATCTCATAAAACGCGTATGTCGAAGGTTACATAAGTTTGATAACATTAGTTCCATTGAACTAATATTCATTATATATTAATTTTTAAAATATTTAGAGTAGGTATTAAAAAAATAGAACAAATAATATATTAAACATATATTTCGTGATAAGTATTAGTGTTTTAATTAGATGTCGACACGGCATTAAACAATCGATTCACCAAAACTAAAGCTAACATTGACCTCTGTGTTACATGGTAACAATATTTCATATAATGTTATATATATATATATATATATATATATATATATATATATATATAACATTGACCTTAATGGTAGAGGATATAGTTTTAATGTTATGTAATGCGCACGCGCCGGTAAATCTTACATCACTTACGTCAGAGATAACCTGATCTAGTCTTAATAAATTAGTATTATATATATATATATATATATATATATATATATATATATATATATATATATATATATATATATATATATATATATATAATATACACACATAATTTAGAATTTTTTTTTGTGTCATACACATTTTATTTCTAACGACACGTCAAGGTTAAAACTTGAATATTAATAATATAATATAATGTTAATTCCAAATTCATAATGATGTAAATTTTTTATTCATTTCATAAAACAATGACTTAGCATAAATAATATATATGGTGTTATCCTCAACGTGAACTCGAACTGTACCACCACCACCACTGTACACTTCCTTAGAAGCAATTACAAATAATTACTTTAATAATAACTTCAATTAAAAATACAATGCATCTTAGACAGGGAAAGATAAAAATAAGCACCGGAAACACAATTTTAGTATTTAAAATATAAAATTTTGGATAATAAAAACAAAACACATTAAACAAAACATTAAAAATATATAATTATTATAATGAGATGCAATAAATATGAATTTATCGTAAATATAAATTTGGTTATAAAATATATTTTAAGTTCCATAACAATAACGATGATATAACGACAACTTGAAGCCAAAGTCATTATCACTTCCAGGAGATGACATCCGGTACTCCGACAATTTAGTTTTTATAAGACTGCGAGAGGTAAATGAGTCTTGCAAGTTATATTTATAAATTCGTATAATTATTATCGACTGAATGTTATATACAATTTTATTATACATAAGTGTTATATATATATATATATAGTCCCCCCCCCTATAACACGGTACTCCTATAACGCGTTTTCAGTCCGTCGCATAACTCGTGTTTTCCCCCTTATAACGCGGAGATTTCCAATGTTTTATTACTCTAAACTATGAAATTTATAATTGTTTTTTACAGTTTATAATTAATTTGGCTTATCTTTGCACACTGTGTTGTTATAAAATTGAGTAAAAAGTAAATTTAATTAAGTTCTTTCTTAATATTCCATTTAAACCTTTAATGAGAAAAGTTAAACGTGAATTATTTTGTACATAACGCGTTATACGGTCATATGAGCGCGTTATATAAGAATATTCCTACAACGCGGAACGAATCTACAGTGTTATAGGAGGGATTACTGTAATAGTTGAGCGAAGCGAGCGGAGCGCTCTACTGGAGACTTTTTCACATTTTTTTTCACGAATAGGCTCGAAAACTACTTGACGGAAAATTATGAAATTTTCAATCAAAAGACACATTAGTGATGTTTAAATAAAAATTTAATTTTTATGTCATGTAGTTGAGGAATAATCGTCAAAAAGCTGATATCCCATTGAAGTCAATGGGAAAAAAATTATATTACTCTCAAAAAACAAGAGATACTTGATGGTCCAGGTATGATGCCCCATACAGGTCTGAGAGTAATTTTGATATTCGTAAACAAAAAACTTATAACGCAGACGCAATAACGTCTCCAACCACGTCGGATTGGAGTTGTTAATATCAATTTTTTATTTAATTTAATCATCTTAGCGGATTACTATGTAATTTTCCACATGCGAACACGTGGCGGTTATTTTGCATATATATATATATATACATATACCATATATATATATATATATATATATATATATATAGATATATATATATATATATATACATATATACGTTATATTATATAGCAATTGTTACTTTAAGTCATTAAGTAAAGCATTAACATGATTGTCTTTACACCTTACTAGCTGACCCACGTGACTTTGCACGCGTCAACTATGGTAGTATTTACCAAATTTTGATTTATTAGATTTTTCCTCAGATATTTTCCCGTTGTAAAAAGTAGCCATGTCTTATTCTAGGTCATATTCTATTACTATACTATACTTGTTGTATCAAAATAATAATAATTAAAAATTAAGTAATTAAATTGAAAATAGAGATGAGTTTTTTCAATTCAAATAAAGATACTTATACTGTGAAAAAAAGTATTAAAGACGTATATAGAAAAGATATGTAAATATAGAATTTTTATATTCATGATAAATTTGTAATTAGATGTTCATAATAATATTATCTAGATGATGAAATACTTTCGTACCTTCACATGAAAAAAATAGTTTTTAATTTAAACTTAAAAACGCTTTCTCAGCTTCGCTGTTTTATATAGATATAGACTAGATATAGACTAGTTGTAGATCGTTTTGGTACTACAATTCATTAGTACGTCTTATCTTTAAACAAATAATACATAGAATAGCAGCGTACGCGAAGAATGGGAATTTTTGAGACGATTTTTTACATCTTGGTTCACATAACCTGTTCTTTTTAAATGTCTAAGTTATTGTAGAAATAAATTACAGTCTACTTCCTGATAATGTAGTTTTTTATTAGTGAAAAAAAAGGTTAATCTAGTAGTTTTGAATATTCAATACAAACGAGCAAACCAAAACAATTTCCCATTATAATATTACTCCTTGCCAGACCCTATTTTTTGCACGAACTTTTGGAAATCTATCTCTTGCTCGAATTTACAAAAATAAAAAAAAAATAAACCGTTCTGATAATTGAAATCACAAAATATCAATTTTCATGAACGTATCAAATTACGATTTAATACTTTTTTCAATTCCATTAAATTGATATTAAATGCAGATTAATTGTGTTATTTCCATAAATCGCTTCTCAGCGGATGCTGTAAAATAAATCTACGTTCCTACGTTCTGTACGTACGTATGTACGTAGTACGTTACGTAAATGTAGAGTGTAAATGTATAAATTTATCTCGATTGTCGAGATTGTAAGAATAGATCAAAAAGCAAGTTTTAACAATAAGATGAACATCACTACTCGTAGCATAATTAATTTTATTACATAATATTTTATTCCTGTTTACATATGTATGGTAAAAAATTACTATAATATAATATATATACATATAGTCTTTGACATACAGACTTAAATTTTATATTATAGATTATTAGATAAGTACTTCCAAGTACAGTTTAAGATTGGGAGGCCAATACTTTTGTTAGCGGTCATTCAACTCTAGTACCGCAATAAAAAATTAACGGATAGCCAAAAGATAGATGATTTGCTACACTCAGACTCCTCTTATACAACTAAATATATATATATACATTTGTTGTTTATACATATATTGTATAGATTAATCTTCACGTATCATAAACATCACCCACCTGTGCTTGTACCAATTATCTCTTATCATAAGTCATCTCAGTGGAAACTTTATTCTTTGCCATATCAGTTTTCACGTGCTCCGTTAGGACTGACTAGAGTATGGACTTGGACTTCACTTATAACCATGTATCTGTTACCTACTTTTCATATCTCCGTATTACGTTACCACTAGCCGATAAAATAAAATTATCATAATGTATATACATTTGTAGAAAAATTTGAGGTAGCCGTCTGTCATGGTATGGGCGTGTTGTGAGGGGAGATGAAAGGCATGTAACCAAAGAGTGCTGGGTATAGTAGTGGAGGGATGGACAGGTAGAGGACGGCCGAAGAAAAGATGGATGGACGGCGAGGAAGACGATATGGATGGATGAACTGAGAAGAAGGGAGTGTGTACAGAGATGACGAGTAACAGGAGAATATGGAAGGATAAAAAATACGAAGAACGAATAGAAGATGATGACGATGTATAATCTTTGCTAATATTCCTCTATTAATTCAGTGCACACAGGCGGATGTAAATACAAGATTAATAATATAAATCATAGTTTACGTTTGTCGTTATATAAATCTGAAATAAATAATAGATTTACATCCATTCATAGCGAGACAACATGACACTGACGTAATGATAATTGTATTACTGTCCGTGTTTGAGATTATAGCAAATGATGGATGATTTGATAGAATACTATGCATCAACTCATTTAACATACACATGTATAAAGCCATGCCTCAATTTAGTATAACTATATTAAAATATAGGAGCGTATACCTATCCTAGATCATAATCTATATATCTAGCGATTTGCCACTCACTGACTCATCAAGAAACCTCCTAAACTATTTGTAAGATTAACTTAAAATTTTACATAGTTACTTCTTTTGTGACGTAGACGTTCGAACGGATTTTACGGTATTCCTATCACAACGGTTTTCAACTTGCCCAGCGGGAGGGAAGAAGCTAGTTCTTTTATAATATCGAAAATCTTACCCGAGTTCCGTAAAAACAAGCTAACTATTGACAAATACCAACAATATAATTCAGATTTAAAGGCCATTTCAAAACTACCTTCAAATCATTATATATATATATATATATCATTTTATTTTATTCCCTAGTGTATTCTATATATAAAATACAGTGTGAATCAAAGGAAAAAAATCAGATAGAGCTTTCACGAGCTCACAAGCTCACAGATACACGACGAGAATATCTCAACATTATATTTATAATGCTTGACAAAGAGTTAAGTAATGGTTATTTTTTTATAAATAGAAAGCTATTGATATTATCAAATTTATTAACAACAATCTGAATCAGGTTACGCCTATATTTGATCGATAAGACGACGTACATATGTATTATATATGTATGTAATTATCTTATCTAGCCGTGACTGATAACAGTGATGGTACCTATCTCAAAGAAAAATCAAAGTTTTTTATATTAATTATAATGACGCTTCATAAATGCAAAATACTACTACTACGAAATACTGGAGGAAGGTCACCTAAAAAGCATGAGGACCCCCCGGAGGGCATGTATGAAGAGGTGAATGTCTGTGGTCGAGGCGAAAGAGGTATGCAGGGACCGTAGCGTTTGGCGCTCCGTCGTCTTTGGCTACCCCGCGAGGGATATGGCGTAAAGATACGTAAGTATAAATGCAAAATGTCTTTTCACTTGTAAAAAAATATGCTAGTTTGTCCTTCAGATAGAACAGTGTGGAAGCACTTTTAGGCAACTGTATGAAAACTTTTTCACTCTTTTTTTTTTAGGTACTGACAATTGAATTAAATGGCATTTGAAATATTACAATTCAAGTAAAGTGTAGTAAAAAAAAGACTAGTATGAAACACGCTACTATTTCTATGATATTTACAAGGGCTTAAGGTAACAGTGCTATATAATATAGAAAATACATAAATAGATAGTATTTTATTCAAGGATACACAGACAGTATTGTTATATAATTATTCACAATAAATAAATGTCTATCGACATGCAACAACGTAATCAGATTTAGAGGATTTTACTGATTCGTTCATTGAATTATATAACGATATTGCATTGAAACTATAAAAATATCACAATATATAATATAATATTTATTCTGCGGTGAAGAAGGTACATAAAATTATTATGGAAAAAATTTGGGACTATTTATTCCGGAGTGGATAAAATTATTATTTAATACATGTCAATTATATTTACAATATATGAATATATTACAATATATAATAATATTTTATTTACCAAAATTAGAAAAAAAATATATAAATATATATTCCGATTCACAAAATATCTTATAACATTTTTTTTTTGCTAAAACGACAATTATTATTATTATTATTATATTATATTAAATATATATCGAGGTGACAGCAATAAACAGATACAATAAAAATATAAAATAGGTTGTATAACTGATAGGCACTGAATTGTGAATCATACATAGTTGGTCCATTACGAACGTGTATATATTGTATATATATACAGAACATTACATCACTGCTCGGAATAATTACGTTCAGTCCGGAACGTGTCCGGATAGTCCGGATATTCCGGACATGTCGCATTAAATATACAAGTATGAAAATTATTACTTTACAACATCAGCCTTGTGAATAAAAAATATGACATATTTACCCTTATCTGATATCTGATATCAAAAGCTTATCAATTCCGTGACTCCTTACACCATTCACGTGATATTGAAAGTATAGATGGCCTCATTTATTTACTATATATATATATATATTACATTAAAGACAGACGGGTCTGATTTTACTCTTTGTACGTCAATAGGATGTATTTCGTAGACAGAGCGGTCAAAGTCAGGGTATACGTGTATGTATATCACCAATTCACCAACGACAAACCAACTCGACCCAATTGTTGGCCGCAAAATCGATGCCACGTCACTAATTATAGGTACTTACTGACTTCCAGAGACTTCGGATCCGAATTAATCTTTGAACCGACTTGTTATTTAGTCGTTAGTATGAAATTTATGAAAGAAACTATCCATAATGAACGGTTGTAGTGAATAATTTAAAACTTTTTATCCAACTAGGTTTTGCGTTTTATACATTAAAGAATAAGATATATATAAATATTTGAGCGAAGCGAGCGGAGCGTTATACTGGATACTTTTTCATCTTCTTTGTCACGAATAGGCTCGAAAACAAAATTTTGAAAAATTATGAAATTTTGCAATCAAAAAGACACACATTAGGTGACGGTTTTAAGAAAAAAATAATTGAAAAATGTCATGTCGTTGAGGAATAATCGTCAAAAAACTGATATCCCATTGAAGTCAATGTGAAACGATGAATCATAACACTGGGCTCGCTTCGCTCAATATGTAAACGGTACCCGAGATTTAGCGAGCGCAGCGAGTTGTTATTGAGGGTCTGTTGGCGCCCCTAGTATTCTAGTTAAGCGAGCGAGCGAGACGTCTCGAACAGCTGATAACCAGGATGTTTGCAGTCGCCGAATACACGAAAACTAAACGTGCGAAGTAACTCAGTAACATAGAGTTAGTAAGTTTACATATATCTTAAATAATTAATGGAATATTTACATTTATATAATGCTATAAGAAGGCATTTTATCTTAAAGCCAAGGTTACGGTATCGACGGAAAAAATGCGTTAAAATTGTTAATGTGTTTTATTACTGTGATTGTAATTAAAAAAATTTACTTTTTAAAACTTAATTTATAAACGAAATTTTATATTATATTTATAGTAATAAATAATAATCATACGCACGCGACTAATTAAAGCATGTGAAAACAACGGATATCAAAACAAAATATATTATATTAAAACGAATCAAAATTTAATAATTTTTTTGTAAATCAATTTGGACAGCATCCACTCACAGATTACGTAACAATGCAGATGTGAATCCGCTGCAGGGAGAGAGACGAGAAACGAAAAACAATTAAAACACGTAAAAATATAAAACTACCCAATGCAGTAACTGTCTATCAATTTAATATTAAATATATATATATATACATTAGTTTTTAATGTTGTTTATTTACTTAAGTGACGTTATATACACATTAAAGTTAAGTACATACTACATTAAATATTTCCATTTCATAATATTTATGATTGATTTACTTTCAATATTATACAAAAGAAATATATTAATTTTATTGTTTTGTACAAACATATCATATAATTAATACAAGTATTATCGAGGGTATTACAGGAAAATAGTTGACTCTATAAACTTATTAATAATTCAGTAGTCATGTTATGGTACCTCCCGTTGATGTGGGATTATGTCACCAGACCTTCCTTGTAATACAATTGTTTTTGATAAGCTACCACTTACAATTTATCATTAGCTAGTAATAGAAAAACATTCCGATCATGGCACTACAATTTTATTTACTTAAACTACCACAACAGTAGCAAAGAGTACAGAAAATCTTAATATATAATAATATATAAAACACGGGGACACTCACTGACTCACTGACTCATTCATCACTCTACATCCCAAACCGTATTACCTAGAAAGCTGAAATTTGGACACAAGACTCCTGACATATTGAATAGGTGCAATAAGAAAGGATTTTGCAAAAGATCCAAACCGTTCGAAAGTTACAGCTAAAAAACTGCAAAAAATATAACATGCCTGTTTGATACCTCCTAGGTGGTGTGGAAATTCAAACAAAATTTTTGATCACTTTCTCCGTCCGTTGCGAAGCATGGGTAACCTGCTAGTAACTCATAAAAGATATCTAAACCTAGGTAATAGTTATTTATCTAATATTAATTGGTAGTAATTGTGTTATTGTTGAGAACCTGTTGTTTACACTGTAAGAATGGATTTTCAATTATGTTCTAGGTCTTACTAAATTAAGGATATCTTTACTAAGTATCTTTTTTGTATTATTTCTTTTTTAATATCTTTTCCAGTTTTAATCAATACCCGTGATCATGAAATGGAATGGAAGTGTCAGGAGATTTATCAAAATATATATAACATTAGCCAACTTAAAATGGAGTCTGTGAGGATTCCAAATTCGCCCTGCTCTGTGGAGAACCTCACAACAACTTAGCCGGGGAATTCTTTATTGTAAACACTGTTTCACAAACATCAATTTAATTATGTCTTATCATTTTATTAGAATAAGCTTAAGGGATCACATCAATAATTTATTATTAAAATATTATAATTTAAATAACTCGTAGACTGCACTAAAACAAATATTATTTTAAAATATTCAGTGAAAAGATATAACAAGAATAACTCACTGAATTTTCATGAAATATTTTATGCAAAAAATATATGTATGTATGTAAAAATAATAAAAACCCATTCATTTTATAACAAAAACTTTTTGAATGGTTATATTACAACTTGTATGTATTTTTCTACAAGTTATACCATGAACCGGTTATTTAGTACAATATAAAAAACTGAATTTAATTATTATACGTATTTCATGTTATAGTTTCCTTATACCGCAATTAAGTATATAAGATAAAGAATGTAAAATACTAAATAAAAAACTCAATATACATAACGAAACAATTATTTATTACGACTTGAACTTAACCTCTGGTGTAACGTTGTAAATAACAATCATTAAAATATATTATTTATTTTAAACGGTGCTAACATATTTTTTACTTAATTTTAACATTTGAAATACCGTAGTACGTTGTTTAATTATATACATTACCCTAAAGCCAAAGGTTGATGTTTTTATCAAGGTTTTTTTTTGTTTTTTTTTCATGTTTTAAGTTGTGTCAACTACTTTAGTTAATCTATTGCAGTAATGTGGACTTATATTATACTGTGTCCATATATAATAGATTTGCAAATGTAATGTTTATTGTATGTAAACAAGTTGTTTATTTAATTTATTATTATAAAAAGAAAAATTATCATATTATAAATTAAGATGATAGTGAATAATTATATTATTTTATATATTCTTTTCCAATTTTATGAAATAAAAATGCATTAAATGCATTTCAACCAAATTTTAAGTTTTTTATTTCAAATTATAGAGGTATGCTGTGTACACATTTTATGAAAACTAACATTGATTATAATATGAATAAATGAATTATGTATGAATGAATTGATTTATTTCTTTTATTTTCACTTTTTTATAAGGAAAATCATAAATTAACTTGACCTCTTAGATTACAAAGTTAACTAATTAAGTATAATTTTGTAACATTAATAAATATTAACAATGTATTAAATTATGCATTAGTCATGTTTTTAGTATACACTGATTCAGTAATATTTTTTATAAAATAATTTTATTATTTTAATCAGTGTTGTTTAACAAGTCTTATTATGAATAAATTACATTCCAATAAGATTTCTTGAAGTATGTTCTAATAATTTTATTTTAATAATATCGTGAAAACGTACCTTGGTCGGTTCTGCATGTAATATTGACCCCCGAAAATAAATGCCATGTAAATTCCAACATAATAGAAAGCCACAGTCCAGTTCTCTGTCATCCACTTCCTAGAATTTTGATGAATAAACTCGTTTTCGAATTCAAAAATGTATGAATAATTCGGCGTGATGTCCAGGTTGTAACCCATTGAGGATTCCATTTTGCGTTTAGAGTTCACAACTAATCACAGTTACAAGAACAGTCTAAACCTAAATTTATTAAAACGTTGCACTGATATCACCGGCAAGATTAACCTAAAAACTGCTAACCAGATACTAAGGTTGTTATATCACAGATGGCTAAAATGTCAATATTCCAAATGGGAGGTGAGGCGTATCGCCTCCGAGACACAATTTCCAGTTATGCTCGCGAAATGGTTAAACGTGGGTTATATATTCACAGTGACGAGGCGTCGGCCAGACCCCGAACTTAATTCACTCGTCACAACGACAAGACGAAACGATGAATGAACACTAGTTTGCGGAATGAACCTAGTGTTGGCTTCATGCCTCCACGCCGCGCTCGCACATGACACTATTCAGTATTCCAGCGCGATCTCATTATCTGTCCGCGGTCGCGCCACTCGTTGTCAGCGGAATTAAAACTATTTGACAGACTTCCGCCCACCAAATACAGATAATGAATGTAACAAAGATAGCATTCAAGTTATACAACTATTCTTAATGCTTTTTAGTTAACTATTCTATCTGATTTATGTTTAGCGTATTTGTATTTGGATCTGTCTATTTTATCCAGTATTTAGACAGCCAATACTTAAGGAATAAGGTACAACTATAATGTTCAATGTCAAATATTATGGAGAACTAATTCGTGGTCACATAAAATATTATACTTGAGTCATAGGCCGTGAATATAGATTGTATAATATTTAATATCGATTTGGTAGCAAAAAATAAGAAAGTACACTAAGTTTTATCCATTCTGCTGCTTTGTCCTCGAACTTTGTTCCTCTTGAATCCTGACGGTCATTTACTAGAACAATCCCTCAGTTTATCACCCCAAATGCAGTACACTGGGGACAGGGTCCACTTTAGGTTCAGCAACAAATAGGAATTGGATTTTATATTTTTTCTAATGCATTGGTTCTGAACGAATGATTTTTAGTTCTATCTTAGTTTTTTATCGTTTAGACATAAATATTGGTACAATTTAGAACAATCTGATTTGTTTTATTTGAATTTGTAGCCTTTACCATGTTAAGTATTTCGATTCATTTCCGCAAAATACGTTTTTTCGTGATTATTATTAAATTATAATATTTAATGCGATGTTATAGAAAATAGAATTGCAGTGATTGCCATGTAAATGTCTGCTAAGGCTCTGTCGCTTTTAAAATGTAATATAAAACGGCGGATATCGTTGATACAGAATGTTTCTTAGAACAATTTCTGCAGCTAAAGTAGTAAAATCAAAGGCACAGAAACACTTTTTTTAATGATATAATATTTCCACTATTGCAAGAAGTCAAAAAGCTTAATTATTTGTAAAACATAATAGACTTCTAGCGAAGTGTGTCAAGAGACCACTTTGAAACGCTTTAAGAAACTTTGTAAAGTTCTGGGAAGATTGTCCCCAGCAACAAGGCACGAATAAAGCTACAGGATTAGAATGGCAACAATAAAAAATGGATGAAAAAGTGTTTTAAGTTCCAATACCAAACAATAACATTTCCATAATTCTATGGTCGGACAGACGAAAAGCCAGGCTAAAAATGCGAATCCAGGGAGGGTTCTACTGATTATTGTGCTACAGCCCAGGGTTCCATACATATACATATGTCTGTCTTATATAATACATTATATATGATAATTGACATTCCAGTGTCAGGGTTCCTAAGACTAACATTCTTGTGAGTTATCAACCTTAATCAATCATTCACGTTGGTAAGCATGGCGCTTGTCAATCAAAGTGCAGAATTACATGTCGCTTAATTGCGATATATTTTCTCGCAATTTATAAAAACAGTTTTAATTACATTTATATCCTGAGAGCAAAAATTATTGTTTGTGGTTATACAATGCTCAATAATTACGCCATTTTCTATAATTAATAGCTTTTATTATTTTATTTATGTTTAACCCTAAAATTCTAATGAACCCTAAAATTCTAAAGGTACAGGTTTTTTATAGTAAAAATGGTAAGTGAGGGAAAGTACTCATTATGTAAATATCCGGAATCGTAATCTAGAATTGTAATAGGCATTTCTGTTTTATAAACTGAATAGCTGTTGCCAATGAATTTGGTAATGAAAAAATACCAATTTTTTTTAAATTATAAGTAGACAACAATTTTAAAAACTGTTACTTTTTTTCTGTGACACGTATTAGCCTTTTTTTAGTATTACATCCTTCTTACTATTATGTTATGTGCAGATAGAATTTTAAAAGAAATTACAAACGGCAAAAAAACAAAATGTAGGATTGAAAAATTGTTTAGGAAAACCTAAAAAGTCTAATAGATGTCGCCTCCGTCCTAAAAGGGAAGATTTCATATAGAATGATAAATCAATCGACCTGAATAACGACATGTAAGCTCAATTAACATACCATCAGGATACCAAAGGTCGCAGGTTTGATTCCTACATGTCGTTGAATTTATATATTTAAAATTAACATATTTTAAACGTTTTTTATGAGCAATTGATAATATTTGATTTATTTAATCTTTAATAATTGCCATTACACTTAAAAATTAAAGAATTCATAAAGTTAGAAAAGATCTAGAAATAACAATTTTTATTTTTGAATAAAGTTTTTATAAAGTTTAGAATAAAAAATTTAAAAAAAATGGTCTTTAATTTTATTAAAATCCTAAAATACATTTAACACATATTTAGTAGTATATTATCATACTATTTTTATGCATATTCAATAAAAAAATATCCATATAATTTTTTTGCTTGGTTTTTTGTAATTCGAGTAATTTTATATTATATAATAAAATGGCTGGCACGATGAAAATGAACGAATAAAGAAGAAGAAATTTGTGAATTAATAGTCTGTGGTCCCTGATCTCTAGTCGATGCAACTCAATATATGATGTATGGAAAAACATTTGTAATTCGAGATGTCTCTCCTCTTCCTTTGTTTGTCATATTCTCTTTCATCCCTTCCAATCTTTTATTCGTGCAATTAAGCATTTACATTCACCGAGTACACCATTTGCCCCTCCCCCCCCCCCCCTTACAGAGAAACAGTTCCTAATAGTCGCTTAGTTACAAATTTTCAAAACGACTTTATAATACCTATTTCAGTAATAAGCGAGCTATTTTTAAAAAGATATTATATAATTTTAAATCAAAACCGTAATTACTTTTTTGTAAAAAAAAATTAAAACAATTTTATAAAGATATTAATATATCTTATTTATAAAATTATTTTATATTTAAATATTGTATTTTATGTATTTTTTTTAAAACGTGTTATAAAAAACTTCTCTGTTTTTGTTACAACCAAGATTTAGGTTTATTTATCAATTTTATTTAATTAATATTATTATATAAATAAAATAAGGAATACCTCGTGGTTTTATCAAGTCGACTTATGGTGTGGTGGTGAGATGGTATACAATATTACAATTATTTAATATTACTCAATAATGTAAAAGCAAGAAAAAGCTGGCACAAATGATTATATCTATAAAAAATTTAATTATTAATTAATTTCAATCAAATAAAGGATTCCTTTAAACAAATCACACGTTATTTAATTATTATATATTATTGTAACTACAGACAAGTTCCATATTGAAGTGTTTGAAACACACATTAATAATTCAAATACAACATACAACATATTAGTGACGTAACGAATATATATTTTTTAACATTTGCTATATCCAAATATTCAGTTTTTTTTTTAGAATTTTGCGCACATTGTCTATGGCTTGGTGGCAGTCTCGCTCAAACGAGGTGCTTTAAATACATACACACATATTATAACGTCTCTTTCCCGGAAGGCCAGGTAGAGACCAAAGACTTCCACTTTCTACGATCTTGACATCCTTCTTTCGCTTCTTTTTCTCTTATAAGTCCCCTCATCAAAACTTTCTCTTTCCATCCATACATCCCTAATATATCCGGCATGTCAATTTGGTTTTGTTCATCGTCTCTACACGACCAAACCATCTAAGCATTCCTTTTTCAATCCTAGTCACTAGATTTTGTTTCATATCACAACGCTCTACTATTTCTCTATTTCTTATCTTATCTATCAATTTTACACCTATCTTGCTTCTTAGGGTTTTCATTTCAACAGCAAATATCTTACTTTCATTATTCTTTTGCCATACCCAAGTATCACTTCCATACATTAATGTTGAAATCAACACACCGCTGTGTACAACCGTATGAGCCTTTTTGAGATCTTTTGATTATTTACTAATGCTTGCAGTCCTCTATTTACGATATCACCTGCATTCATTATCCTTTCAATATCCTTCTTAAATCTTCCAATTCTTGGAAACACAGAACCCTGATATACAAACTCTTTTACTTATTGAACTGGCTCTCCATTAATGAAAACTGCATTCAGTAAAATTTCATCTCGTTCAAAAGTATGACTTTCGTCGTACTTACATTCACTTTCATTCGTTTCTCCGTTAAAGGAGCATGTATAACATGTACCATCCCCTGTGACGTCATCAGCTGGTGACGCAAGTATCACTTGGTCATCTGTGTAGACAAGACATTTGATTAGTAAATCGTATAAGAGGACCATGGAAGGTCGCTTCGCTGTGTTAAATAAATAATAAAAATGACACAGTCTGGTGATGTGATTACGATGATAAGTTATTTTTGTTGTATTAAAACATAAGAAACGGATAGATTTAGATTTTATTAACTTATATCTTCAAATATACGAATATCCGTTACATCACTACAATATACACACAAAACTACTAACATTAATAACTTGTTTAAAAACTATTATAAATTATATAAAATTATTAGAACATAGCATTAGAATAATATATAATTTCCAATGTATCGCGATATAAATAAAGTGCTTAACAATTCTTTATGAGAAATAATAGTTCAAATAGATGAGTTGTAACAACTTTTCCAAATATCATCATATTGTTCAGGCGTCTGTACAGCTCTTCGCCAATCGGCAGTTTAGATTTGAGAGGAACAACATTTGAAGCTTCCGAAGCATTTGCAAAAGTGTACATATAGTACACTGGGGTGTCACCCACATTCCTAACTCTATGGAAAATCCCTGAGTCCAAATGGATGCGGTTTCCTTCGGATAGTTTATATGAATGTCCATTACGCGTCGTCACTTCAGGCTCATACACAACTGATCCATTCAAAATAGTCAAAGTTACATTAGTTAGTTCTGTAGAAATATATTTTTCTTGATCGTAACCTGGAAGGAATTATACTATAAGTAATAAATAACATCCAAAAATGTTATAAGCTGTTATATACCTGGAAAGTCTGCTATGAAGATAACATCACTATAGTTATTCCAAGAATGCACGGCGGTCTTTATATCATGAAGAGTGCTCCTCCAGTGCAAGGCTTCATCCAGCAGAGGCATGAGGTACGACACCGGTTCAAACGGTGTCCAGGACACCTTCAACAGATCCACCTTCGAATCAAACATACGCTGTGTGAATCTACCATTCATGGAACACCAGACGTCCACGAAAATTGAAATATTCTCCGACAGTTCATTCCTCAATCCCGCGTCCTGGATCTGTTTGAACAGCTTCTCCTTTAAACAAGTGGCGTGTTGGTGCACCATGTCACCATGTCTCGTCCATCTGTCATTGGGTGAGTTTACATACGGATCGACGTAGAACTCTTTATTGTTTGTGTTATCGACAACTTTGACAATCACTGAATCTAAATCCCACGTATGGACCATCATATCCCACGAGTAGCCGTACAGACCCTTGGTCCAGTTGTTGTAACCCTGGCAAGAGTGATCTATTATTATGTATAAACGGTCGAACAATATTTAAAAAACTCTTATATATTAAATGTATTATTATTATTAATAAAAATAAAGTTATAAATATGTTTGTTAAGTAGTTTTTTATTTACCTTAGTAATAAAGTGTGAAAATGGTAAAAAAGCTTGTGATACAAGATGAAATAAAATTAAAATGAATATTAAATGTCTATTTCGATTATCTTTGGCTTTAATTTCAATTTTCTCTTTATCGCTTTGAATTTTCTCGTCTTCGTCTGGACTCGTCATTGATCTTTGGATTTCATTATCATTTTTTATTTCGTCAGCTTTGTCGGTTTTTGAATATATTTGTTCGGGATTTTTATTATTTACTTCACCCGTCTTGGCCGCTGGATTCTTATACAAATAAGTTATTCCTTCGTTTACTTTCGATTTTATATTTTTACCGCATCTTATTACTATTTTGGGCCAATCAAACGGATAAAACAATGGCATAGTTGCCAGACAAACCCATGGGAACATCCCTAAAACCATAAACATAATGTATACCTTTATAAGATTACTTAAAAAAATTATAAATGGAAAAATACTAGATTTTGCTAGTAGTACGTATGTATGTGGAACAAGGCTATATAATGAAACAAACATTTAATTAACGATAAATATTAACATTTCAATGAACTAGTGTTCATAAATTATCCTTGTTAAATATACACTAAGTTATACACTAAAACACCTAACAAATGTATTTATTTAATATGTAATACTAAATGTATTAGTTACCTATCCTGAAGAGACGGCTGTTCATGAGATGGAAAAGGCCACAAAAGACCATGGCCACGTGGCGGGAGGAAGACCACATCATCCACATCGCGACCGTCAGATCGAAGGCGAAGACAAACCAGTGTACTATGAGGTAGTCGGTTTGTGAGACCGATAAGAACAACCTACAATAACAACATACCTAATACGTATAAGTTATTATATTAATATATTCAATTTATCTTATTTTACATACTTGAACGGATTGAAGACCCAATGTTCGCTCAGGTTCTGTACAGAGTATCCCGTGAGCCACTCCGCGGTACCTTTCTTCATACCCGCCATGAAGTATAGGATGAAAAATTGGTATTTCAGAATAAAATAGTTCCAATACGGCACCGTCTCTCTCGACTTTGAGGGATCGAAATACGCGTCTATCGACCTAAAAGATACATTCTTAGTTTAAAGGAATCATTACACACCTATCTTATTAAGGTAAGATTTATTAAAATTTTAGAAATGCGTAGAAAAGTAAACCTGTTTTACCAGTAGGAGTTAGCCTGTGTGAAGGTGAGCAGAAAACTGACAACGCCGAAGAGGTAACTGTGATTGTTCCAGTAACTCTTCTCTATCAAAAACAGATACCAGTAGCAAAGTGTGAAGAGTATTGAACTTATACGATACTTGTAGCCAACAGCTACACCGAGGGCACCTACAAATTCAGGTAATTAATATTTTTTTATCATCTTAAAATTTTATACATATATTTAAATTGAATCATTGTATTGAATTACACCTTCTCTATATTTTAATTTTCAATTAGTTTCTAAGAAAATTCTTGTAATATTCGATGTTTCACTTTAAAATTACACTATTTCACTTTTAAATTTAAATAAACAACGGCTTAAAAACTTATGTTTAAAAAACTAATAAATTTAATATTTAATGTTGGTTAACAACAATATTTTGCAATTTATTTGTGCGATGCAGTGGCTTAAAACAGATATATTTTATAATTCTTTAATTAACAAACGTCGTAAAATTCTAAAAGATTAATTTGTTTGTTAATTAAATCCAATGTTTGTTTCGTAAACACGATTAATGATTAATGAAAATTATTTATAACAGACGTTTTAAATAAATCGTTAAATCTTTAAATATATATATATATATATACAATACATTTAGAAATGACATGCTCACCGAACCAAAGTATGGCGTATATCAATGCCATGTAGGGCATGGGAACGACTCTTATCAAGGGGATGAGGGGAAAATGACAGATCATTGGATCTCCCCACCGCTTCTCCATCGCAGCTCCTCCTCGCTCATCGGGAATATCGAATAACATCGCAAGACCTGGACGAGATACGTGTACAATAGAAACTAGTAATTTAAACAACCTTAAAGGCGATACAGGTCGCTGGTCGGCGATACTACTCACAAAGACAACTTTAAAAACTACCAAATCGGGTCGGACAAACAACTATCAAAATTGGGAATAACCATTCAGTCTTTAAGTTATTCTAAAGAGAAAATAATATTACAGTTAAACCTACACCACAATATGTGTAAATTTTACCACAATGTAAGTAAATTTTACATTAAAAAAAAATACATACCGAAGAATATTCTGGTAACTGCTAAACTTGACGAATCCTTGGGAGCGTATAAATATTTTAAAATCTTTTCATATCTCGTTTCTTTTATTTTAAATCCAAATTGCTCCTGAAATTTTGAATCTACTGTAATATAGAAGGAGCAGCATCGAGATTTAAAGTAGGTACCTGCAATCATATACAATTTTATTTTAAAAAACATTTTAAAATTCTAATACACTTTGGATAGATGTGGATGAATCTTACAGAGGAGGAGTAATTTCTCCATGATGCCACAATGAAGTCAAAATGCAGACTGGAGTAGTTAAGGAGGTATTCAATGATGGGGATACTAAAATCACAAATTAAAATATTTTGTCTAATCAATTATGTATGGACTCGCACACAAATAAGGGTTGATTTGTTTTTCGCATCACTGATTGCACAAGTCAAGGTAAATCTTTGTCGGATTTGATATTTATAATTATTATTCAATTTACATTTCTATGTAGACGTGATATAATTTATGATATGAGCAGAATATTTGGTAGAGAAAGATATACTTGAAAATTTTTGATTACATAGTCATTAATTGTATTTTATTATATAACTTTTTTTTATTAATGTTAAAATAGTCCATGCCATAGACTTTAGAAAGTATCCTATAAAAAGGAAAATAAGTCAATGAAATTACAGGTTATATTAGGGACGAAAACTTCAGCGTTTCTGAAAAAGAATTAGCTTTACCACTTTTTCGTAAACTTTTATCAATTCAATATAAAAAAAAGATATTTGAATTTGAGTAGGCAATTACACGCACTTTTGAATCATCAAATATTACAAAAAAAACGGTCAGTCTACACCGTAAGCTAACACCGGCTCGGGATGCTGCTTTGCTGAGAAGAGCCGGCCAGAAGCTCAACGTTTGCTCTTTTTTAAAAGAAATTTAACAATGTTAGATGTAGGGGAAGGGGGGGCATAGTGGGGCCATGGGACAAAGCGGGGCGCGCTTTACGTAGCTTGAAGCAAACGCCGTACGAACGGTCAGATGCGTCGTTATGATTGATGCTTAGACTGCACGGGACCTTCAAAGGCGACTCACGCCCTTTCGTAAGGTGTTTGAGTGATATAAACAAAAATATCAAAACAAGTGTTTTTCTTAAAATTTTTTGTGAAATTGAACATCAATTCTTTCTAAAACGTATATAATGTACTGTGGTGTGTTATACTTTATTAGGAATCAATTTCTCTGCTGATTTTTTAAGAAAAAAATACGGTGATTGAATGAAAGGTAAGATGGCGTCAGTTTCTGTTTAATTTAATTAAGCGGGGCACTCGCACAAAACCCCCACTTTGCCCCTTTTTAAAGACTTCTAAGTAGTAATACATTTCTTTTTTACGTTTTTAGCTAATATGGTGCGCACATATAAGAGGAACAGAACAGCATTCCTGGTTTATGCAAGTTATGAAACAAGCTGTACAATTTCGACCATGTAACATTACACCACCATTGCAAATATCACAATGGGATAAGAATATGCAAATTCCGCCTAGGCAGCCTTCTCCACAACCTGGATGTTCGTGGATGGTCGATGGTCGAGAGTATCAAAAGATTTGAAATTAAAATCCATCAAAGAGAAGAAGAAGGTTGTCAAAAAAGGCAGGAAAAGCTTTGAACATGATGACGATGCTGAATGCATCTGATGATGCAATGAGGGATGGATATGTTGTCAAAAATGTTTTATGTTGGAGAGGATGAAAAAGATAAGGCTACTCATTTATGTGCGTTGTGCATTGAAAACTAATTTTGAATTTTTAACTTTTTTCTGAAAACTGAAATGTTTCCGTTAGGTGATTTAAATATATATTTTTTTGTTATTTTGTTCTTAATTTTAAAGGACATGTTTATACCTAACCGTAATTCATT
This sequence comes from Melinaea menophilus ssp. n. AW-2005, assembly GCA_918358695.1. Classification (NCBI taxonomy): domain Eukaryota; kingdom Metazoa; phylum Arthropoda; class Insecta; order Lepidoptera; family Nymphalidae; genus Melinaea; species Melinaea menophilus. The sequence continues at coordinate 5,529,465 of OU911057.1, read as the reverse complement.
ACCTAATTGTGTCAAGGTTCTATGTTAATAAAAATTTTTAATGTTTAAATTTGATAAAAGATTAAAGAAACATCTTATATAATAAAAAAAAATAAGTTTATTGTGATTTGTACTAACTAATTTATTGTGCTAGTCTTATTTTTTTAACTTTCGTTATGTTGCTAAAAAATGAAAATTATTTAGTTTGGAAATTGTGTTTCGTTATGACCACCCCACAATGCCCCATAGGCAACCCCACTTTACCCCTATGCACGGGGCATAGCGGGGCAAATGCCTTTTTTTACTTAAGTATTCACATCTCGTAGATTAATTACGTTATCAACATAAATGAATCCATAGTTATTCGCAATGAATTAGGCTATGATTTAAAGTTAACAATTTTAATTTAATTACATTATTTTTGTTTTTAGAAATGTTTAATCATTAAATACCCCACTGTACCCCCTCTTCCCTATACATTATAATATCAACCCCGCAAATAAGTTGACAACTTAGTTCTACACATTTTGATCTACTAAAACTCCTGAATGTTATAATAAGATTTATTTAATAATACATTTTTATGTTAGATTCAAACTAAGAAAAGGAAGTTCTAAGATATCTTGTGGTACAATTATAAATGCATACGCTCAAGCCCATAAAGGCTTTGTTAACTTTTTGAAGATGAAATTTAAGCGGTACGAGTTTTATTTTTATTTCTTGTTTCTCTTTATTTATTGTTTGTCTGTCACCGTTTTTATATCAGTATTAAAATTTTGGCGAATAAATATGATATAATTAAAAATTTATTGACAAATGACTGTAAGAATACCAATTTCTTTAAAAACATCCCTCAGGTACAGCTCTTTTTTTATAAAATAAATAAAGAATTAATTTCAGCAGCACTGCCCCATAGTAAAACACCCTAAGACAAAATAATCTACTAGCAAAGACGGCCAAATTGGGCCTGTCTGCGAGTGGTTAGAGATGGGCTTTCCACTGAAGCTTTTTATTTATAGTTAAACTTAAGAAATTTGTTGAATCAGTCTGTTCTTACACTTCATTGTTAAGGAGCAAGCTACAATTTTGACTTTCTACATTTTATGCATGCATTTAGTTTTCTTAGCATTTAAGATTAAATTATTAATTTTTAACCAGCGAAGAACACATGACAAAGTATTGTTATCTTCGTCATAATTAGTCCTATCACGCTCAACTTTTAAAATAAGCGAGTTGTCATTTGCAAAAAGTACTATCTCGTGTAGACCTTTTATGAAAAAGGGTAAGTCATTAATATAAAGTAAAAATAGAAAATGGCCAAGAATAGATCCTTGTGGAACATACATCTTTACAACCAGCCGAGTTAGAATTATTTAGATGAACCATTTGGACTCATTGATTCAGGTAGGAGGCAATAAGATCAAGCGCAGCGCTGCTTAGACCAAAGTGGTTAAGTTTGAATAGTAATGTTTGATGGTCCACGCAATCAAAGGCTTTGGGTAAATCGCAAAACACCCCGATTGCGTTGTGCGACTTCTTCCATACGTCGTAAATGTGCTAAGAAGCGTGTCACACGCATCACTTTGTGATTTACCCTTGGGGAAAATATCACTACGAATGATTTTATTAATGAAATTTTGCCATTTTATTTAGACTATTTTTTTCGTAGATCTTACTTAAGATTGATAAAACAGAGATAAACATATAATTTAAAGGTACCAGACTATTGCCACCTTTAAACAAATGAACTTTACTGTTTTTCATCAAACCTGGAAATATACCAGTTTCAATACTTTTGTTGAAAATAAAGGATAATTGTGGGACCATATCATTTATAATAGTGCTAAGTAATATAAGTGATATATCCCAAAGACCGCCATTTTTTTCAGATTTAAGATTCTAAAATCTAAATGTTTCAGCAATTTCATCTGACGAAACAATTTTTAAAGTGAATATTTAACAGTAAAAATGCCCATCACCAATTTGTAATTATACGTAGTTTTGAAAAGATCTTTGTACCATCCTATCCGAACTTACAAACTTTTCGCCTTAACAAAAGTAGTGTAGGTTCATGTTTTTCTATCTAAATGACATAAGTTTCTACAAGATGTGAAAAGTATCCTTTATTTTTAATCAGATAAAAGTTAACACAACAAAATTCCAATCCGGAGATTTGAATTTATGTAGAAATAGTAAAAATACAATATCTATACATTAATGGTTTTAAAAAATACATATAAGATTATGTTTTTATCATTTGGTATGGTATGGGTTAGGTGCTGCCCGGAGAACATATAGAGGACACTTCATAGTTAAGAAAAATAATAATAATTTTTTTTTATTAGTTTGGTTATAAGAACTTCCAATAAAGGAAAATTGGTTTATTGTTGTTTCTATATTTATTAAAAAAACGTTAAAGTTTAATCTCTCGAAGAAGATATTCGTGAAGTAGCTATGCGGTTTTATTTCGTGGATGAATCGCAAGCCTCTTCTCGTCCAATGTTCCTTTATTTCAATGGCGTTGGACGGTAAACACTTATCATCAAAACAGTCCATTTCTTGCCGTGTATATATTTCGATACCGACAAAGGTAGTATTAATTTTACGTCGTCTTATAGATAAGGATACAGGGAGTTCAAAATAATACGAATGATATAAGTTAATCAAATAATTTATATATTTTCAATAAAGACAGACTATAGACATCCATTATTGTCAAAGATAATATAAATAGTATTTAATCTAATATTCTACAGATATTGAATATGTCAGACTGCCAAGTGTTTTATGTGTTTATTGTAAATGAAACAAAACGTAATTGTCTTCATGTCCGTGTGTGTGTGTCCGTGTCGAAGAGGTCTGGAACGGCAATCAAATAAACAAAAAAATAATAAACAGTTTATTAAAAATAAATAGTTAACAATAAATTTGATGAAGGATTAAATAATTCTAAGCTAGAATCTTTACATACAGACAATAAACACTTGTAATATGCAATTACTGTAGCATTAAAGTAATATTATTATATAAAAAATATTTCAAACACGTGTAATAATGGAAATAATAATATATATGTAGATACATGGAGTTGGTATGTTGTACATTTGTTCTTAATAACAATGATATATCTTAAATGCTAAAAATAATATAAGACTAAGATCTGTACGTACGTCGTTATACAACTAGTCGTTATCGGGTGTGATTTAATGAAAAATCCCATTAAGCGATGTCGCTATCAATCAAATTGTTAAATAATAATTATGTTTACAGCAAATTATCTCATTTTAATATTGCAGCCGAGACTTATATAATACGTTCAGGAACTTCACAAGCGCAATATTAAATAAAACTAACAACTCCAAGTGATTATCTGTTCTATTACTACACGCTATGGTTTAATTTACTTTGACACGAGACTTGTATTCATATTTTGTTAAAAATTAAAATAAATTTCTTTTGAACACATTAGTATTCATGATAGTGATGAAATAATAATATAAAATATCATCAAAATATATATTTTACAAGGCTTTATTTTAAATAAATTCCATCAAAAAAATAAAAATTAAAACGGATAAAAAATAAAAATTTAATTTAATTCCATTAATGGCATCGTTATAATCACATTTCTTATACCTTTATTATTTATCTTTTACGTGTGGTACGTATATTGTTTAATAATTGAATAGTCAATACTGTACTGAAGACCGAACATTACGCACGTCATCACATGGTTTGTTACATTGGGGTGAATACAGGAACGGAATGTTACTTAATAAATACCTACTTATAATCTGTGATAGAGAAATTAATTAAATTATATTATTTTTCATTATTCGGGCTGTATTTTATATAATTCTCTATTGGCACTTTTTAATATATTTGATTACATTTACAATTAAATAATCTATTAACATTCATAAGTTTTAAATAATTATAATTTTTTAAATCCTTTTAATAATACAATAGTCTGATTATAGTTATAGTTGCAGTCCGTTGGACTGTAGTTATAATATACATCAACAAAACTACAACCAATGGTTAACTTCTACGGCCACAGTCTAGGAACCGCTACGTAAGATTCTATATGAGATATCTAGACTACGAGGACGCCGTGCGTGCGGGCATGTGTGCGTGCGACGCACCTTCGGGCCGAATGAGATAGCTATAGGCAGCGTGAGACAGCTATAGTCCGCTAAGGTGTGTAAGGTGCTAGTGTGTGTAGATGACCCCGCCGGGTCCAGGCAGGCAGGACTGCCCCGAGAGGTACACGTCCACCGCCCGCGCCGCCTGCCGACCCTCTGCGATGGCCCACACCACCAGCGACTGGCCCCGCCTGCAGTCTGCACACACACACATATTCAATGCATTCAGTTATAGGATAGAAATAAATAAATGTACGTACCTCCGGCAGCGAATACGTTGCCCCTGGGCGTCTTGTAGATGTTGTCCTTGTCTGTCTCGACGTTGCTCCGCGCGTCCAGCGGCAGATCTGGGACAACAATGGAAGTTATATCTCAAGTTATATCTCAAATAGCGTAGCTGTATATCGGTGTAGTACCGAGCTGCGTGGCGACGTATCTCTCTGGACCCAAGAAGCCCATGGCCAGCAGCACGAGGTCGCAGGGCAGCACGGTGCGGGAGGCCTCCTCCTCTTTCATCTCCCAGCGTCCCCCCGCCCCCCTCTCCCACGCCACGCGCACGCACGACACGCCGCTCACGTTACCCTCCCCTGAGAACAGAGAGACAAATATTAATAAAGAAGACAACTGTACTGGACGGTGAGATAGTAGTTTTAATGAGTGAAATGTAATAGACCGATATTATCAAAGCGGGCGTCAGCTAGCTCCGAGTGACGAAAGCACCCATAGCGCTGAAAGTCTAACTCGGGTATATATAAGCGCAATATCGAACTTTTTATACAGGTGACCTTCTGGTATGAGTATGGTATTTTTAGAAAGCCCTTGGCCCATAGACCCAGAAAATGCATTTACACTTAGCAATATACCCACCGCCTCCACCTCTACGGCCGTTTGAAAAATGAGACTAAAATTTAGTTTTTGGCTCCGCACCAGTATAAAATCTTTATTTCCACATTGAAAAGACTGAACTGTTTTACTTGTTACTGTTTTGAAGGTTCTCATTGAGACCTTTCCAACAAGCCCAAAAACGCCAAAATCCGACCACCGGTTGATGAGATATGACATTTTGAAAATTTTGACTGGAAGATTTCTTGAAAGTACTTTGTCTGTTTGTGTGTATGTTCGTAGTTTCAACCGATTTTGTTCAAACTTACAGGGATTGAAGTACATCAAAAACTAAGACTTTTTTGTTCTACGACTTTTCGATTTGACCGCCATATTGGCCGTGGCCGGCCCTCGAAAAGTCAAAAATGGCCATTATTCGTAGAAGCACTGTGGCCAAATTAGTTGACGTACATTAACAAATTGGACATCATTGGAAAGGTCTCCAGCTCATCTTTTGAATAATATCCCTTTTGATGGGAAAAACATTTTCTGGCGTGACATTTTCGGTCAAAAACCAAAAAATGGCCGACTGGCCGGGGACATATCGGCCATTTTCTCGAAAACGGCGCCAACGATTTTTTCCTAAATTTCCTCATTTGTAGCCCCAAATTAGAGCTAAAATTTGGTATATAGCACATATCTGGGAAAACTCGTTATTTTGAGATATGGCCGTGAGAAGTTCAAAAAATCATGAAAAATGACCAAAAATGACCATTAATTATGTTTGTTAATGGTTCCAAAATTGATTTTTTTCAGCATTCGAATTTTTTTTCTGTTCATTTTGTTTTGTTTCTGACGTCGGCAAAATTTGCATGATAATTTTACTAGTTGCAGAGTGAATAAACTCATAACGCATTGCCGACTGTGAAAATAAAACAAAATTTACAGAATAAAATCCGAATGCTGAAGAAAATCTGTTTTGAAGCAATGAGTTAAAAAAATAAATGGAAACTGAAAAAATCAAATGAAAAAAAAAATCGGGCACCTGTGGGAATCGAACCCAAGGTCTCGTCTTTGTCATTACAACGCTCATCCTCTGAGCCAAAACACTCTCATTTTGTCAGAGGCAACTATTCATAAATGAGTGTATATTTGCATGAAAAATAATCGCACAGCATTTTGTTTCCAATCCTTTTACAAAACTATTGATTTCAAAACAAAAACTTCTCAACGAAGTAAATACCGCGTTTCGAAAGCGAATCCACTGACACAAAACTCCTGATATGAATTTTGCGACGAAAAAAACCACGAACATTTTTATTCACAAACGTAAACAAACACAAAAAATGTGAATGTGTTCGGAACGTTGCCAACTTGCCTTGATCAATCTAATAAAATAAAAACAAAAATGCAATTTGTGTAATGTTTCGAGCACATTCACATTTTTTGTGTTTGTTTACGTTTGTGAATAAAAATGTTCGTGGTTTTTTTCGTCACAAAATTCATATCAGGAGTTTTGTGTCAGTGGATTCGCTTTCGTCACGCGGTATTTACTTCGTTGAGTAGTTTTTGTTTTGATTAAAGGATACAATGGTTGAGATTATATAGAACTGAACGATGGTAGCAGTACTGTGAGATTAGTTTAGTTTTTTAATAATGAAACATACTATTATCCTATAATATCTGCTTGTCAGTCTCTCTTACCGTCGTCTAGAAACTCTTTGGTGAGTGTGGAGAATTGTCGCGGATCCTGACCGAACTTCACCTTGACTTCCTCGTGCCCGTAGTCCACTCTACGATATATATTAAATACGTTATATACCATATTAGTTACACGTGTACCACGTACACCATTACATAATCACATGATATTACAAGTTGCGTAATTGTTGTTTGTGTTTTTTATAAAATATAAGTAGTGCTATTTAGTTCGATTAACATATTTTTACATCGCTAGAACAATAGTAATAAGAAGCTACAGTCACATATAAGAAGCTATAATCACTTAAAAGAATTATATGAAAGCAATTATTATACGAGAAAATAATAAAAAAATATAATATTACAACTTTTTGCATATTAACAGACACCATTACACAACAGAGATTGGATCACTTTTTGTGATGAAATAATATTTTTATTATCTACGTATTGATAAAAAAAACATTTGCATATAAATTGTTATAATTATATATCTACTATTATATTTATGTAAAATATATAAAATATTTAGCTCTTAATTAATTTTAATATTTCGAATACCTGAACACTCTAGGCCACTGGGGCCAGGGGTTGTCGGGGGTCCGGGTGGGTTTGGGCTCGGGCAGGATCTCGAAGGTGGTGATGGACTTGGCGCCCTGGCGGAGGGACGTCGCTATGCAGTCGCACCTACATTACCATATCATTTACCAACTTGAATCTATATTTTTGTTATATACAAATAATTTGTTGGGCAATGTAATTTAAAATTAACAACTATTGAGGTTCTGGGCGGCTCGTCTCAGCAGAGCTGCTTTTTCCAGCGGTAGCTTGCTTATGGACGGACTATACTGATCTTTTTAATGTATATATTTATTCAAAAGTGGGTATAAATGCCTACTTGAATAAAGATAATTTGAATTTAATTCACTGACAAAATGATATAGTATTACGTACCCGGTGTCCCCCCCTCCTATGACGAGCACGTTCTTGTCCTTGGCGGAGAGAGCGGGGACCTTCCCCCCGTGCATACCTCCCCCCACCTGCTTCTTCTGCCATCCCTCCAGGAACTCCATCGCGAAGTGTATCCCTCCCAACTGTCGGCCTTTCAGCGGCAGGTCCCGAGGCCAGGTCGCGCCCATGCACAGCACTAGGGCGTCGTACCTGGGTATACACAACACTGTTAGTTTTTGGTAGCTGGGTTTGTAAGGTTTGGTAGCTAGGTTAGTTTATCTCGCATACCTTCATATTATTGCGTCTTACTGTCTTGGGGGTGACCGACAGATATACATTTTTATTTACAACAGAGAGCTGGTACAAATATTTCTGTGAAGAATTTAGAACCTGGGTTTTCGTGAGTCGTTCAAAACTGTTTTTATAGACCCTTCAATACTTACAACTCCGTTATCATTCATTTTAGAAAATATAATGAACTTCCGAAAAAAAATGCAAAAATTTAATGTAAATTCTTCCTTCTTATTAGCAATACAAATAATCATAAAATATTAGTTTCCAAAACATAAAAAAACATTTTTAAGAAATGAATTTTTCGACATATATGAATAAATTGAAGTTCCAATCAAACACTATCTTGTATCCAAAGATTGTTTTAAGACAAAAGAGTACATTGGTGACAGGAGCCCTGGCAATTATAAATCTGATAATAGTTTACGTTTCTTCAGTGTCCACTTCCAAGACATAGTCCAAAAATTAAGACATAAAATTACTGTTATTTTGAATGACTATAACTTAATAGTCAATATTATAAAAATTAAAATTGTTTATTTTTATTTATTTATATATTTTCCACTTTTAATCCATACCAGTGATCATTTGTGTACGTGAAATGGAAGTGACAGGAGGGCCTATTTTGATATCGCATGTATCAAAATAAGCCCTTCTGTAAAGACACTCTCCTACTTAAAATAAGGCTACGAGGGTTCCAAACGCGCCCTGGTCTGATAAGAACCATACAACAAACTCAGACGGGTTTTTTTTTATTTTATTGAAAAGTTAAAAGAGCCACTAGAAAGTTTCTTGCTGGTTCGTCTTTATAAATTCGTGCAAGTAGAATCTTACGTTTCACAAGTTCTAAGCCTATTTGAAACAAAATTTGACCTTGAATATAAAAACAAAGTCTCACTCGTTTGCGAGGTCCGCGGCCGAGATGTCCTTCCCGACGTCCACGTTGCACTTGAACACGACTCCCTCCTGGGCCATGAGCCGAACCCTCCTGGCGACCACATCTTTGCCCAGCTTCATGCTGGGGATGCCGTACTGCAGCAGACCCCCTGCGCGGTCATTGCGCTCAAACACCGTCACGGAGTAACCCGCCTGGGGGGGGTTAATCAATGTATCACCCAACACTACAATACAGGCAAACACTAGTAGTACGTATACAGAATAGCTTCATTTTTAAACTGTATCGATACGTCACAAGTCACATAATTTGTGTTAATGTTAGTGATACCTTGTTCAGTTGGTGCGCGCACGCCAGCCCGGCCGGGCCGGAACCGACGATGGCGACCGTTTTACCGTTGCGATACTCCGGAATCTGTATCGATAAAATTATAATTAACATTGATTAACATTTATATAAATTCCACCTCGATCAGTCTTTGATATTTCTCCTGGTACCTCTGGCTGTATCCACCCGCTGGTGAAGGCGTGGTCGATGATAGCGCACTCGATGTTCTTGATGGTGACGGGCGGCTCGGAGATACCCAGCACGCACGCGCCCTCGCACGGCGCGGGACACACGCGACCCGTGAACTCTGATCACGGACCGAATTTAATTAGGCATATTCAATGCAACATAATCATGAGAGCATAACACCCGGCCACTAACCTGGGAAGTTGTTAGTCTGCAGCAGTTGCGCCAGCGCCTGCTTCCAGTCGGCGCGGTATACGAGGTCGTTCCACTTGGGGATGATGTTCCCGAGCGGGCAGCCGTGCGTGCTCTGGCAGAAGGGCACCCCGCACTCCATGCAGCGCGCCGCCTGCACGCGCAGCCCGCGACGCACCGATGGCGCGTAGATCTCGTCCCAGTCCCGGAGACGCTTCTCTGCCGGACGGTACACCGATGTCTCGCGGGGATACTTTATAAAGCCCCTGAATACAATTTTTTATATTGTAAATTACGTTTCTACCTTACATTTAATGTATATATCTGTTGTTTTGTTCCGTAGTACGTGATGAACTGACCTGGTCTTGTCCAAAATCTTCTCGAAGTTCTTTTTATCCAGTTCTACGTTCCTGACGGCCTCCTCGATGTCCACGAGGCCGTTCTCCTGGTGTCCGTTGGTCTCAGCTCTGGGGGCCGCATGCCTCAGCGCGAGCTGTTTCAGGGCGCGCTGGTATTCGTACGGGAACACCTTCACGAACATCTTAGCCGGTTCCGGCCACGTCTCTAGAAGATTCTTAGCAATTATGGAGCTGCAAGGAGACATAATATCAAGTGTTAAACGATATAACATCCTAAAATAAAGAGATTTTAACGTGAACAATTAATTATACCCAGTATATTCGACGAATTCCTCGAGAAGTTTCTGCACTTCGTCCAAGTCTTCTTGTATCTCTAAGGGCAGAACTTCAACCATTTCCATGTTACATTTGCTCTTGAACGAGCCGTCGATGTCGTACACGTATGCGATACCACCTGCAACATTATTACTTAGCTTACTAAATAAATGGAAGAGCGCTAGACGCGTCAATGTTTGTAAACCGATATAGTATATACAAATGTGTGTGTCTGACCGCTCATGCCGGCCGCGAAGTTCCTCCCCACGAGCCCCAGGATGAGCACCCTCCCCGCCGTCATGTACTCGCAGGCGTGGTCCCCTGCACCCTCTGCCACCGCCACGCATCCCGAATTGCGTACGCAGAAACGCTCCGACGCTATGCCCCTGCACGCGCACACACACATATGTACTACACGCCACTATAACTTCACTATTATAGTTGTGTGCGTGTACAAGTATCAAGGTGAGTGAGTGGGTAAAGATTTGTGAAAAAATATTTTTGACGTGATGACTCTTGCTATTATATGAATGAATATTATTCACAAAGTATATTTAAATTATTTAATTCACTGATAAAAATGATGAAAGACAATATATATATATATATATATATATATATATATATATATATATATATATATATATATATATATATATATATTGCAAAACGACTTATCATTTACGCCATATCCTTTAGTTTCTGATCTCTATTCGATTTACATATAAAATCTGATCCTGTATTACGTGTATATGATGACGTAGGACGGATGTGCCTACCTGAAGTATGCTCTACCCGTAGTGGCTCCGTACAGACACACGTTCCCGACGATCACGTTCAAATGAGATTCGAAGGGCGAGCTCTTTGGAGGGTAAATAATGATTTTACCGCCGGAGAGACCTTTACCTGTAGCACACAATAAAGTTAAAATTTTTTTTAACGATTTAACTGTCAAATTCAGTAGGCACATTTTAAATCCTAACTGACCGACGTAGTCGTTGGCGTCTCCCTCCAGAGTAACGGTGACTCCTCTGCTGAGGAAGGCGCAGAAGCTCTGGCCGGCCGACCCTGTCAGGGACACCGCGATAGACGAGCCCTCGGGTAGGCCTGCGTCGCCGTACTTCCTGCGTACACATATACACATCAATCAATTTGCTGTTCAATTAAATGCACTGTATTCTCCTTGATTTTCTTATTTAGTTTGTCCTCTACTAGGAGTGTCACTCACATGGCGATATGGTAGGACAGCGTGGAGGTGAAAGCGCGGTCCTCGTTGGTGATTCTCATGGCAACCTCCGCGTGTGTCTCCGTGCCCTGAAGGACCGCGGCGCAGTCCGAGATAAGCCGGTTGTCGATGCGCCGCTCCAGCTGGAAGTCCTGAGGGGTGCTCCCTCCCCGGATGTCCACCCCGGGCCGCATGTGCAGCGCGTTCTTGAGGATGGGCGCCAGGTTGAGCAGCCGCGCCTTGTAGTTGTCGTTCTTCTCGCGCACCTTCAGCAGGTCGGTGCGTCCCACCAGCTCCTGGAAACTGCGTACGCCCACCCGGGACATGTGACCTCGGACCTGAAAGTAATGCATGAGGGATCAAGTCTATATATATGACGAGTCATCGTAAAAAAAAAGTATGCAACATTTACTATCGCCCTCCCTTCTTAGCTCTACTGGTTTTGTATTAGAATAGTCACCTTCGTAATGGTGAAGCCAGAAGTGTTTCGGGGAATTCTTTAAAATCATAGCCCATGTGTCCACTTAATAGAATTGTGAATATTATGTTTGTTTCGTACCTCCTCGGCCAGCATGAACAAGTAGTTGATGACGTGTTCCGGTTTGCCCGCGAACTTCTTACGTAGCACGGGGTCCTGCGTGGCGATGCCCACGGGACACGTGTTCAGGTGACACTTCCTCATCATAGTGCACCCTGGAGTACGTATACATTACTATTTATTAAATATTCGGTGTTAGGATAAAATATTATTTTACGAAACTTATATTAAGTAAATTATCATTGGAGATTGTCAAATTTCGTTTCTTATATTTCCAAATTCCTAACGTATTCGTTCACATCATAAAAAAAGTATTTAAAAAAATTCAGCTCTCTAGACTGACTGACTTCTTAGTAAAGGTTGTCTATAGTCGAAAGGGACAAACAAATTTACAAGAGTACATTATTTAAAGGCATATTTGTTTAATCCGTATTATAAGTGAGTGTACCGAGTGCTATGAGCGGCGCAGTGCTGAAGCCGACCTCGTCCGCCCCCAGCAGTGCCGCTACCATCACGTCGAAGCCCGTGCGGATCTGTCCGTCCGCCTGCACCACCACCCTGGGAACCAACACGATATTATACTTACCCTGAGAGTTTTTTCAAGTCACACGATATCGTTTACTTTAACAATGTGTGTAGTGGTGGTACCGTGAGCGCAGGTCGTTGAGCACTAGCACCTGGTGCGTCTCGGCCACGCCCAGCTCCCACGGCAGTCCCGCGCACTTGATGCCCGTCCATGAGCTGGCGCCCGTGCCGCCGTCGTGACCTGATATCACTATGTGCTCAGCCTTGCCCTGGGACACATTTTACAATTGGGTATATAATATTAGCATAATGAATGATTGCAATAAAGAAAAAAATATATATTCTCCCTCACCTTGGCGACCCCCGAGGCGACCACCCCCACGCCGACCTCGGATACCAATTTGACACTGATGCGAGCCCTGGGATTCGCGCACTTGAGGTCGTATATGAGCTCGGCCAGATCCTCGATGGAGTAGATATCGTGGTGCGGCGGCGGGGAGATCAGCCCCACCCCCGCCACGGAGCAGCGGGTACGGGCTATCTCCTCCGTCACTTTGTACCCTTGAAGAAATAGGTATTCTTACAGTCGCTTCGCAATACATATTAAATAACATAATATATACGTCAAAATATAAATAAATATATAAAAAACAGTGACAGACACGCGATAAATACGAGAAATAAAAACAAACTCGTAACGCCAAAATTTCGTCTTAAAAAAATTAATAAATCCTTCATGGGTTTGAATGGTATATAATAGACCTTCCTTTTCTTGGTTTTAAATCTAAAATAAAAAAAATATTATTAAATAAATCTTATTATAGCGTTTCAAGAGTTTTTAGTGGATCGAAATATGTTGAACTTAAGTTGTTGAATCATTTGTAGGATTTATATTATAATGGACATCACCTAAGATTGTTATATTTCCCTTGAAAAGAGCAACTGTTTAGTTTCTGGCCGGCTCTTCTCAACAGCATTCCGAGCCGGTGGTAGCTTACTTACGGACTAACTACACTGACCTTTTTTGTATTGTAATAATTGATGATTCAAAAGTGCGTGTAAAAACCTACTTGAATAAAGATATTTTGAATTTGAATTTGAAAGTGTGTGATATACAATGTATAATTAAATTGCGTTACAACATAATGAAAACAGTATTTAAAATCACACTAACCTGGCAGCTCGCCCCCCTCCCCCGGCTTGGCCCCCTGCGCCATCTTGATCTGCAAGTCGTCCGCGTGCGCCAAGTAGGACGCCGTCACACCGAAGCGACCCGACGCTACCTGCTTGATCGCCGAGCGCTGGTTGAACTCCGGATCCTGTCATAAATACATTGCACGTTTTATTGTTTAATAATGATAAACGGTTTATATTTTTTACATTATCTTCTGTATACATTCTTACTTATATGGCTCTATACATTACGCTACATGAACGATTTACGATAAAACAGAAATTATTGTACGTGTAATTATTGGTAACTAATTTTCTCATTTTTCTAAATAAAATTTTATTAAGCATTCTCACTTGGTTAAGATATCTCTCGGCTGACTCTCCCCCCTCTCCGGTATTGGATTTGCCCCCCACGCGGTTCATGGCCACCGCCAGCGTTGAGTGAGCCTCCAGGGATATAGAACCGAACGACATTGCGCCTGGAAAATTATGAATAAAAAATATACATACTCGTATGAAATATTGAAATAATTTAGTGACGTTCGGTTTGTTTAATAAAAAAAGTGAAATAAAACTTAGTATTACCCGTCGCAAACCTCTTGACGATCTCTGAAGCGGGTTCTATCTCGGAGAGAGGCAGCGGTTCGTCTAATGTCACCAGTTCAAGCTGACCTCGTAGAGTACAGGCACGGATCGACTCTAGAGCGCTCTCCCTGTTTACGAAAAACAAATTAATATTAATTTCACCTTTCAAATATCTTTATTCAAGTAGGAATTTACACGCACTTTTGAATCTTTCATTATTACATTAATAAAGGTCAGTGTAGTCAGTTCGTAAGTAAGCTACCATCGGACGCTGCTCTGCTGAGAAGAGCCGGTAAGATTAGATGATGTACATTATAATATCAACCCTGCAAATGAATTAACCAACCTACATTCCCCACATTACGATCAACTTAAACCTCTTAAACGCTATAATAAGATTTAATTAAAAACACTTAGTTTTAGATAAAAAAAATCAGATATCTTGTGCTATTTTATTATATTTTGATTTGATTTGCTACCTTTTTGCAGATGAAATTTAAGTGTTACGAGTTTGATTTTATTTCTTGTATTTATCGGGTGTCTTTTCCTTATGACATAAGTATTAAAATTTTTGCGTATAAATAATATGTTCTTAAATATGTGTTGACAGGTTACCGTAAGAATACCAATTTCTTTTAAAACATCTCTCAGGGAATCTCTAGCTCTTAAATTATAAATAGCCCGTACAGATCTTGAAATAAATATAGAATTAATTTCTGCAACACTGTCCCATAGTAAAATACCGTAAGACAAATTACCATGAAAATAATTAAAATAAACAAGTCTAGTCTTAATAACGTCCGTTAATTATCTAACTTTTCTAAAACGGTCAAACTGAGTTGGCTTGAGGGCTGAAGGATGGGAGTTTCACTGGAGTTTTTTATCCAATGTTTTTATGAAGAAATTTGTTAAGTCAGTCAGTTCTAACATTCTCGTGCTATGCATTAAATTTTGTTTAGATTTAAGACCTAATTATTAATTTCGAACCAATGAAGAA
The DNA here is from genome assembly GCA_918358695.1 of Melinaea menophilus ssp. n. AW-2005. NCBI lineage: Eukaryota > Metazoa > Arthropoda > Insecta > Lepidoptera > Nymphalidae > Melinaea > Melinaea menophilus. The sequence goes on along the minus strand of OU911057.1, from coordinate 5,514,259 downwards.
CACGTGTTAGAGCAATGTTTAGTTGTCATAATTAGTCCTATTATTCTCAACTTAAAAAAAAGCAACGTATCACCAGCAAAAAAAAAAAACAATGTCACATAGACCTATTACGAAAAAGGGCAAGTAGTTAATGTAAATTAAAAATAAAAAGGGGCCAAGAATAGATTCTTATGGAATTCAGCAATCTCTAGGGGAGAATCAGCCGATTTAGAATTATTTATATTAACCGTCTGGATCTTTTGGTTCAGGTAAGAGGCAATATGAAACGCATAACTTCGCACACCATAGTGGCTAAGTTTGCCTAGTATTCTTTGAGGGTCTACAAAATGAAAGACTTTGGATAAATCGCAAAACACATTGATTGCATTCTGCGACTTCTCCCATACGTTGTAAATGTGCGCAAGAAGCGTGGGACTTGCGTCAGTTGTTGATTTACTTTGGTAAAACTATATTTTCCTCTATGCATGATTTTATTGCGATGAATTAATTTTAGTTTGGTTTAGAATAATTTTATCCAAAATCTTACTTAAGGTCGGTAAAACACAGAAAGGCAGAGTAAAATTTCCGGGTTCTTTTGCCACTTTTAAACAAAGGGAATCTGAGAATATACCTCATTCAATACATTTGTTGAAAATTAAGGATAATTCTGGGTTGCCCCAGAATTATATTATTATGATATTGCATATCATCTATAATAGTGCTAAGTAAATTAATTCACACACCACAAAGATCACGCTTATTTTTCTGATTTAAACGTTTTAACAATTTCGTCCGATGAAACAATTTTAAAAGCAAAACACTTATTATTGAATCAGATGAAGAAGAATTTATATAACGCGTGACTGTTATTGAAGCTTCAGTAAAAAGTCTCAAAAATAACCGCCATATTTATATCAGATTTATTTTCAATATTATAAATTTTTAACTTAATAGGTCCTTTAGCAGCTCTAGTTTTCTTTAGCCAGTAACACTAAACAAAACATCCCAAGTTGACTTTATTTTATCTTCAAAATTTAAGATTATATTTCTACTATAAATCGATGTAGCTTGTACGCAAACGTTTTTAAATATTTTAGAGAAATTCCTAACTTTGATCATGATTCAATGATCAATTAAAATTTATAGAAATAAAAAAAAAATCTGCTGGCATAGAAAAAAAATCAAAAAATTAAATAGCTATAAATACTAAATATCTGATAAGTGATAACCTGAAGCGGTCGTAGGCGGAGGCGGTGTTGTTGACGGCGGCCTCCTGCAGGTTTGCGATGGACAGCGGGTCGTTGATGTGCTTCTCCCCGCCCGCACGCCAGTGGTAGTTGCCAGGGTTACTGAGAACACACGGTATGGTAAGTGAGCGATACTATGGTCACTGAGAACACACAATATGTTGTAGGTGGTATTATGGTCACTGAGAACACACAATATGTGGTAGGAGGTATTATGGTCACTGAAAATACACGGTATGTTGTAGATGGTATTATGGTCAATGAGAATACACAATATGTTGTAGGAGGTATTATGTTCACTGAGAACACGCAATATGTGGTAGGAGGTATTATGGTCACTGAGAACACACAATATGTTGTAGGAGGTATTATGGTCACTGAGAACACACAATATGTTGTAGGAGGTATTATGGTCACTGAGAACACACAATATATTGTAGGAGGTATTATGGTCACTGAGAACACACAATATGTTGTAGGAGGTATTATGGTAACTGAGAACACACAATATGTTGTAGGAGGTATTATGGTCACTGAGAACACACAATATGTTGTAGGAGGTATTTTGTTCACTGAGAACACACAATATGTTGTATGAGATATTATGGTCACTGAGAACACACAATATATTGTAGGAAGTATTATAGTTACTAAGAACTCACAATATGTATATATGGAAAAGCCAGGAACACTGAAGACATTTGGTATGATTACACGATTTTATAAAATTTTGAAATATTTCAGAGAATTACGCAATTTTTTTCACACAGAGCTCTAATATGATAATTAACTATGATACCTGGTCATGTACTTTACGTCTTTTAAGAATTACAACTGCTTTATAAGTTTGATGGTCAAAATAACTGCATCAAAACTTAAAACATATATTTAAAATTCCTCTTACCGTAGTACTAGCATGTCATTGCAGTTGCCGAATGTCAGGGCGTGTCTGTCGAATGTTTCTTGAGATAAAATCTCGAAGGTAATGCCGCCTGTAAGTTTATAAGTTTACAAGTTTACGATATATACAATAAATTAAGAGAAAATTTCAGATAAATATAACTACTAGTAATACTAGTGGTAAATTTAGTAGACTTACCAATCCTAGACTGGGTGCCCCTGAAACACTTGTCAATTACTTCTTCACTTAGACCGACTGCCTCAAATATTTGAGCGCTCTTGTAAGACTGCAGCATGCTAATGCCCATTTTGGCCATCACTTTGGCTAGACCTGTCTCTATGGCCTTCTGGTATGCCAGGTAAATATCATCGTCGGTCAGGTTCGGGTCTATGAGATTGTCGTTGCGAAGGGAAAACGCTAGCTCGAAGGCCAGGTAGGGACAGATTGCGTCCGCGCCATATCCTGTTAAAAGTAAACTTGTTACTAATTTGTTTACTCACTAAATTGTTACTAATATTATATAAAAACGTCAATTATTCGATTAATGAGATAATTCAACAAATATATTTGAAACACTCACCGAGCAGAACACACATGTGGTGTACCTCTCTGGCCTCCGCAGTTTCCACCAGGATACCGACCTTCATTCGCTGGCGGGTCTCGATGAGGTGATGATGGACGGCACCTGCGACACCGTATCACATCATTATCAAACCACTCGTAAGCCGTACCCTCATATTTGGGGTAATTTTAACTCATAATATATCAAAACGAAGGCTCAAATTCGAGCCCGTGACACCCACCCAGCGCGAGCAGCGAGCTGACGGGCACCCTGGTGGGCCCGGCGCGTCGGTCGGACAGCACCAGCAGCTGGTAACCGTCCCCGGCGGCAGCGTGCGCCTCCCCCGCGATGCGACTGAGCGCGGGCTCCAGCCCCATGGGCCCGTCCGCGATGTCGAACGTGCAGTCGATCATCTTCGTCTGGGATTATTTATGCACATGCTCAAATATCTTTCATTTTTTTAACATGTAGCTGACCATATTGAACTGTACGGTTTCCACCGGGCTCGGGCGAGTCATACTTCGCCATCCACAGCGCATTTTTGGCAAATTAAATTTTAATATTTTTTTAAGTATGGAATCGTTGAAAGCATTCCAGCTTATGCAGGGCCACATTACAATATTCGCAAACGTTTTGTGTGTAATCAGTTGTTAGCAAAACATACTCTATTATTAATTCTATGTTATTAATTCCATCCAATATATAACATCGTTACAAGGGGTGTCAATTGTTACCTTCCACCCGCGGTGCGTGGTGTGCTGCAGCGCCCGCAGGTCGGGTATGGACAGCACGGGCTGCGTTAGGAACAGCCGGTGCACGAACTCGGCCGACGGCTGCAGGATATTCGCCACCGGACCGATGGGACACATCAGGGACATCACTATCTTTTCGCTGAAGGAACATTTATGTGTCAATAATTAAAGCATATAGCAGTGTTTATTTGTGTTAATCATATATTGATTGATTGATTGTTACCGGAAGGGGTCGATGGGGGGGTTGGTGACCTGCGCGAAGAGCTGCTTGAAGTAGTCGTAGGGGAGTGGCTCGAAGCGCGACAGACACGCCAGGGGCGCGTCGTTGCCCATGCTGCCTAGTGCCTCTTTCCTGGAAACATACGCATTACAGTAATAGTAACAGAATCATTTTGTACAGATATAAACAAACATAATATTTGTTACTAACTGATTCTGAATCATGGGCAGCAGAAGCATGTTGATGGATTCGATGGTGTAGCCGAAGAGCCCGAGTCGCTTGTCTCCTAGCCCGGATATGGCGCCGCCCACGCCAGCCTTAGCGGATAAGTCCATACCCGACACCGACTTATATATATCTTCCATTGTTATCTGTTTTTTCAAGGAGGTTTTCAATTAATCACAAAATTGATATATAAAATACTCTTCATTAATCGTATGCCACATATTCAGTGCACTAAACTTCTATATCTTATTATCTGACTTACCATCTAATATTATAAGTAAAAATAAATTCCAACACCATAAAAGCAGCACAAAATAGATTTCAAATTATGTACTATGTATGAGAATTGTTATGTACTCTCAATAATACACCAGTGAATCCGTACCTGTTCCTTGAGCCACTCTGAGTGCGGTCTGCTGCGGGCTATCTCCATCTTCAGCTCCACGTCCTGGATGATCTTCTTCTCCACGGTGTCCACCAACAGCATGCGGCCGGGCTTCAGGCGACTCTGAGGGTTGAGGTACAATTAAGCACACGATGCCTCAGTTTGAAGAGATGTAATGTCGCATATATGTAATATTCAAACTTTTATAGAAATGTGCATTTTGCTTAATAAAAATATATTTTAAAGGTATTGTAAATCAAAAACTCTAAGTATACCTTTAGAATAACCTTCTCGGGATCCACATCGTACACGCCGACCTCGGACGCCATCACGAGTACATTCTCACTCGTCACGTAGAACCTGGAGGGTCTCAAACCGTTTCTATCTAAGATTGCACCTGAAATGATTATTTCACAAAATTAGAATATTGTTGAAATTTTTCCACGCCTTGCAACCAATATGAACATTTAACATCGACTCGACTATAATATAGTGAAGTACTACCTATGTAACGTCCGTCGGTGAAGGAGACGAGAGCGGGTCCGTCCCAGGGCTCCATGGCGCAGGCCGCCCACTGGTAGTAGTGCCTCTTCTCGGGCGGCATGGTGCGGTCGTGGATCCAGGCCTCCGGCACCATGGTCATCACGGCCTCGGGTAGCGACCGCCCGCCCGCCTGCAGCAGGAACTCCAGCACGCAGTCCGCGCTGCCGGAGTCCGAGAGGTTGGGCTCCACCACGGGGTACAGCTTCTTCAGCTCTGGAGACCAGACACGATGGTGTAGATTGGATTGGTTAAGTATTGTCTATCACGAATTCGGACTCACCGTCTCCGAAAATATCGCTCTTCATGACGCCCTCGCGGGCCTTCATCAGGTTGACGTTGCCTCGTAATGTATTTATTTCGCCATTGTGGGCGAGAACTCTGCAAAGAAAAACAATTGAGTATTCCGCTCCAGGAACCTATAAAGTTGCTTCACATGAAAGTTACCTCAGAGGGTGTGCCCTCTCCCAGCTGGGAAAGGTGTTGGTGGAGAAACGCGTGTGCACGAGCGCCAGGTACGTCGTGAAGGCGGGGTTGTTCAAGTCCTTGAAGTACTCCTAAAGGATGGTTCATATTATGTTACATTATTATCTGTGGGCAGAAATGTTATCTATATCTGGGATAAGAGATATTCCTTGCTCTGCACTCTCAAGTTCCTGGCAGTTATTTCATGTTAATATCTACACCGGGTAAAGTGACAAGTTTGACTCGATACTCACCCATAGCTGGTTAGAGGTCAGAAGTCCCTTGTATACAACTGTCCTCAGGGACAAGCTGCATATATAGAAGCGGGCCCCGGGAACCACGAGCTCGTGAGTCGCTCGTTTACGCAACACGAATATCTGCGAACATACAACTCTATTCCACAAAACGCCAGCATTCAAACAAAAAAAGGAAAGGACAATTGATAGGGTGTTGTTAATTTACGTTCGTTACGAGGCGGCGAGACGGCCGGCGGCTGCGAGGCGATCTGGAAAAAATGCTTCAAGAGTGCTTTCGGACCTATCCAATAATGAATTTGAAATCGCAATTTAACATTATTGCGAGTTCATATTCATTTGACACTTCTTGTTAGATGGGTAATATTCTTCTTGTCCTTACCTGACGCGCTAGTTGGGTCTCGTCGCTGATATCTCCGGTAACAAACACTTGACGCATATACGGCTCCGAGTTACGAGCCACTTGACCTGAAAGCGAGCCAAATAGACCATCATTGATTGTCCCGTAGGTCTCACTGGGACTTCTTAAACTTATTTATATATGACCAAAAACTAAATCATGTTAAAATGATTTTAATGAAATGTTTAATTCCATCTAATACTGTCACAAATGCTATAAACAATGAGCGATTTGTTTTATAAAGTAATTCGTTAAAAGTAGCATTTATGACAGAAACTCTATAACAATATTAATATTAAATTTATTAAAATATCAACCATTAAGTGGTAAAAATACCCGACAAAAATTCGGGAATATATTTTATGTTTGATTATTGTTTAAAAATAATATTTACAATATTTTAGCAGGTACGGACTACATACAATTTCAGTAATAAACTTTAGATCATTAAAAACATAGATTTGCAAAGTTGAAACATTCGAAAGAGTAGTCCATACCGTATCAAAAAAATTGGAGGCATATATCCATGCATTTTTTATTTAAAAAAATTGATAACCATGAAAATAAATGTATGTATAAACTAAACCAAAATTAAACACACATGGAACTATGCGACAAATAAAAGATAACGCGTTAGAGAAACTCAGTTTAGACGACGCTTGAATAAAATGAGTTACCCTATACGGATTTGTAAATTAAACAAACCGTATGGTCATGCATCGCAAGACCGCTCGGACGGTAACGACCCAACCACTACTATGTGTACGACCTGCAATGATAGTCGCAGACAGTCGCAAGAACAACACTGACGGACAAACTGACAAATGGACGATGGTGGTGACACAAAAATGATATCAAAATATAGGCACAGTTAAATCTATTATGATATTATTAACATACATACGTCCATAATATGTGAAAAAAGCCCAACACAATCAACAATGTTTCAATTTAAAAATAAATGATATTTAATTTAATATTTAATACAATTTATCGTAAAATTAATTTTAGTGCCAATGACTACAAATTTTTAAAGGATTTCTCGTGTTGGGATGTTATTGAAACAGATATACTAGTGGTAGATTAGAACTCACCGATGGATGCGTTATTCGTTGGCACGGTCCTCCAGCAGATGACGCGAAGCCCGAGGCTCTCGGCGAGCTCCTGGAACTTCTTCTCGATATCCTGGTAATGGAGCTTGTCCAGAAAAAAGATACCCGTTGCGTATTGTCCGAATGGGGGTAAATCGATTTGGTGACTGTCTCTGAAATAAATAATTAATTAAACAATAGTAGGGGAGACCGGGGCTGGTTGACTTAGGGGCAGGTAGACTAATTGTCAAAAACGCGAGTTAGGCAAACTTTTTGCAAAGATCGACTAGGTGAGCGTATCTATTATTCCCCCGCGCACAATCATCAGAAGAACCGCGGAGCAGACCCAAACCGTTTGTCAGCTAGAGCCTTTTGTTCAAAAACAAGACACTTAAGTAACTATTTTTGCCTTAATTCTATTTGTTATAACTCTTTTCATTTTGTTTTGATTGCTTGTCAAACTGTTTAAGGGGGTATTCTAGTCTAGAGGTCCGAATTTTGAGCGTTTTTTGGCAATTAATATAAAAGAAGGAGTTAATATTTTTACTATCCAATTTTATATGATTGGTTTATTGATATTTCAAGAATATAAAAAAATACATTTAATAAAAAAAAAAAATTTTTCAAAAAGATATAAGTCCCTTGAAGTAGAGAAAAAAAAAAAGGCCGTGTCCTCGTGAAAAGGATTTCTCCCCTTGTATCCATCTGAAAAAAAAAAAATGCCTAATTATTGATCAGTACAAATGTCATTATCGCGCAAACCGACAAAACTTAAAAAAAAATTTTTTTTCACAAAATGGCGGCTGTTTGAAAATAGTGGTCGATTTTTTTACTCATTTTTCAACTTCCTCCAATTTTTTAAAAATATTACAAATTAAAAATTTTTAATTTTTATTGGTTAGTGCAAAAGCGAGATAATTGAAGAATATTCATGGTAAATTTCAAGTAAATCGGCTAATTAGAACCTGAGATATCTGCATCACCGTATCAAAAAAAGTAGTTTCGAGAAAAACACGTTTAAAGTTTTACGTTAAAGTTTCTGGCAGCATAACTGATAGAATAGTACATATAACTTACGTTCTGTTAATCTGCTATCCCAGCTTCATACATTGGACCTTCCTCTACTTCATATTGACTGTTTTCAGCAGTTCTCTCCTCATAACGAGCATAAATCTTCTTCCAGAATATGTTGATTTCCAGTAAACCTCCGTTTTCTTGATCTGTCTGGACGATATTTGCTGTTTCTACTACTTTTTCGATCCATATTAAAAACACTAACAAAATACTCACTTGAAATTTAAATTAAAAGAGTTCACAAAGAATTTTTCACTTTTTCGTACGTCTTAACAGCTTCGAGGTTAACATGAAACTAACTCAAACTAAAAGCAAATTAAATAAAGATATTTTTAGAAAGGGGCTAAATGTACTATAATGGGAAATATCATTTCTAAGAAAAAGGGAGAGTTAGTCATACTCAGGTAGCCCGAGCGTGTACTTGCCTATTGTTATAGTCGTCCGCTCAAACCAGTCTAGCTGTCGCGCCACTAAAATAGTTGTAACTTCGAAAATAATTCGAATTTTGAAAAATCCTTTTAGGGAGATATTTTTGAATACTTAAACTATCGAGTTTTGAAAAAAAAAAATTTTAGATTTTTTCAAATTTCTAGACTAGAATACCCCCTTAATACGAATGTTTGATTTCCGAACTTTGTATGCTTGGAAAGCGTTGGCTACATAAAAAATAGACAAATATTCAGTGACAAGGAAGAGCATGCATCAGAAAATTGCCCATAAGGGAGCTGCTGATGTTTATTATGAATTAACGCCTTACGAGTTCCGAAAATTTGCATATGAATTTGCAAAAAAAAAAAATCTATTCCTGAATCATGGGATAAAAAACAGATTGCTGATAAAGATTGGGTAGGGAGTTTGCTAACAACGTCATCCTATTCTCTCTATTCGATCTCATCAAGCTACGAGTTTATTTCGAGCCACTTCTTTCAACAAAAACAACATGCAGTTGTTCTTTGATTACCTAAGAACCGTTTACCTACGTTTAAATGTAAGCCCTGGGTATATTTGGAATGTAGATGAAACAGGACTGACAACGGTTCACATTCCTGATAGAGTAATAGCTCATCTTGGCACCAAAAAATTGGGAAAAATGACGACTGCTGACCGAGGTTTCGCTGGTGACAGTCGCAGTTGCTATCTCGGCCTCGGCATTATGGTCCTTTCGTTCTTCGTTTTCCCACGTGTTCACTATAAATACTATTTTGACTATTTTAGACTAAAGGACTATCAAAGACTATTTTAGACTGGAGGTGGACCGATAGGTTCTTAACGGTGTTTAATGTTGTTGAAGATGTTCTTAAAAATAATGATTGCATTTACTTTAGTATTTAAATCTTGTTCCTTCGTAGTCTTGGTACTCATTACTTCTTAGGTCAATTTACCCCTAGTGACAAGTCAACCTGCCCCAGGCACGGGGTAGGTTGACTCGTTTTTCCCGTTCTATAAAATCGAGCCTATATACTATGTTTTAATAGGTATCGAGCTTATTGTAATTTCTTTCTAGAGCTGAATAGTGTCACTATCAATGGAATTGCTTTTCACAAAAATAATCATTAAAGCAATAAAAATATTAACTTTTAAACTGAAAATTGGTCAACCATCCCCGGTCTCCCCTAATTATGATATAATTAGTTATTAGGTACATTTTTAAGGTAAATATACTATAATAATATACTAAACAATAATATAATAGCAATGTTGAGAATTATTCGAATAAATTGTTTTCTGAATAATTATTCGAATAAAACTTTATTCACGAATAATTCATTCCTGAATAGTTTATTCCTAATTAAATTGCCTACGATTAATTTATTCGTTATTTTAAATAATTTTTACAGCTTATTTATACCACATTACCAACACTTGGAAACACGTATTTTGCGGGTTTTTTGTTTTATTGTATATGCCAGAAAAAGGGATAAAGCGATTTGGTACAATTAGCATTATGGCTACTATCTACTTAACTCCTGGAATTAGATGAATGGTAGCGGGCAGCGGCAAACAAGATATTGTTTATCTATACTTATAATAAATCTGTAGAGAGGTCAATTCTGTACATGAAATATATTTACAAAATAAGTAGCAGGGGGTGATTAGTGTTCGATACTGATGCCAAAAATGCAGTTAAAAAAATTTTTGTCTGTCTGTCTGTCTGTTTGTATGTTATTTATAGAAAAAAAAACTACTCGACGGATTTTAACGAAACTTAGTACAATTATTCTTTATACTCCTGGGCAGGTAATAGTATACTTTTCATCACACTACAATGAATAGGAGCAGAGCAGTGAAAGGAAATGTTGAGAAAATGGGAGAAGTTGCTCGATTTTTTAAGCTTCCGTCGCGTGTGCAGCCTTAATGGTTAGAGCTACATAGAAACTATGTATAACGGAAATATTCTACATAAAAATACACGAAAAATATTCCAAGACAGCATATATCTACCTTTTATAGTTAACTCACAATAACACGCATAACTCTCGATAGCTTAGCAGTTCGGAGATTTCTTATTATATTTGTTTACTTTTACGTTTATAAAACCAATAATGCTCACCATCATTCCTAATTAAAAAAAAAATAAACATTAGCACCAATTCAATAAAAAAAGAATCATTGAAATCGGTATAGAAACACCAAACTTATACTTACTTACATGAAATACGCCAACAAGACATCGCGCGTGAATAGTGAATCAAGCTATAAGGATTATTTTTGCGTAACGGTTGCCGCGCTCGACGGGGCTCGCGGCGGCAGAGTATAAAAGGGGCGGGAGGCGAGCGCAAGCGTCATTCAATATTTGGCTGTTGATGCGTTCAGAGTGTTGAACTTTATTGACAGACAATAATTGTTATTTTATAAACCGTGCTTATCAGCGCGACTTTTTGTCTTTAAATAGTTTATTTTAATTTATTTTGTTGTTATTTTCTAAATTAGTTTTAGTTTTGTTTAAATTCTTAACTATTAATAGTTCCTATTTTATTTCTTTTTAAGTAGATTTAGATTCGATTTTTAGATTAGATAATAGATAGATAGATTAGATTATTGTTAGATTTTTAGTTACTGATAGGTTAGTTTTGGGCATTTTATGTTTAGTTTTTTTTGTATTGAGTAGATAAAAGCGTAGGTAGGTACTTTTATTAATTATAGTATTCATAGGTATTTTTTATTTATTTTTAAGTGAAGTAGGTATAGGTAGATATTGCCTACTATCTACCTATACTGCACACGTGTTTTAGCTTTATTTTCATTTCTTTTTTTTTTGTACCTAAGTTGTAGGTAGGTAGGTACATATTTCTTAGTTTAATTCTATTAGAATATTAGGTATTTAAGTTTAAATAGGCACTTAGATTTATATTTTTTTATTATATAGCAGCTGTACTTAGAACATCTAAGGTGTTTTTTGTGTTAGCATAGGTACTTTGATTAATTACAGTAGTTGTAGGTATTTCTTATTATTCATTTTTAAGTGAAGTAGGTAAGTGTAGATAGTATTGCACACGCATTAAGTATAGCTTTATTTTCATTTTTTATTCTTTTGTAATTTGTAGGTACCTACGTACATATTTATAATTCGATTAGAATATTATTTTAGTTTTAATAGGCACTTAGATTTATATTCTATTTATTATATACTTAGCTATAGTTAGGACCTCTGACGTAAGTTTTTTGTTGGGTAACTAAATAGAATTTAAGTTACCGTCGATTAAAAATAAAATAAACGATGCCACCTAAAAAACGACCATCTTTATCTCGAACTTCGAGTCAAGCTAGGAGAATGAGAATGACGCGTTCTCAAGAATCGGAAGAGGAAAGAGCACATCGGTTAAACTCTATGAGAGTTAGTGCCTCAACATCTCGAGCTAATGAAAGCTCTCCAGAAAGAGAGATGCGATTAGCAGCTGAAAGAGCGAGACGAGCTACAACACGGGCTTCTCAAAGCTCTTCTCAACGAGAGCTAAGGCGTTCCATTGACCGGGAACAACATGCGTTAACCCGAGAAGCTGAAACTGCTTTACAACGAGAATTGCGACTCACAGCTGACCGCGAACGGCATACATTATCTCGCGAGTCTGAAACCTTCACTGAGAGGGAATTACGGCTTACAGCTGACCGCGAACGTCATATTTTATCTCGCGAGTCCGAAACCTTCACTGAGAGGGAATTACGGCTTACAGCTGACCACGAACGTCATATTTTATCTCGCGAGTCCGAAACCTTCACTGAGAGGGAATTACGGCTTACAGCTGATCGCGAACGTCATATTTTGTCTCGAGAATCTGAAACTTTTACTCAATATCAAGACCGTTTGACAAATGATAGGGCGCACCATAACATGATTCGATCTCTTGAAGATGAACATGAGCATGAACAACGACTAGAGTCGGGACGCGATTATTAAAATTCTTTGAGACAAGAACAATTGATTACTTTATCTAATGAAAGATTAAGAATTGAAAATATTCGGTCGCTTGAAACAGAAGAACAGCGAGAGGCCCGTCTTACTGCAGATAGATTTCGACATGGTCTTAATGACTTAGATATACACGTGGTAGATCAATCTACAAATTCGGTGGCGTGGTCCGATAAATATAAAAGTGGGTTTGCTTATAACCTCACAATTGATTACAGATCATCTTCTGAAATAGGCGATATGAACGTAGTATGTTCCTTTTGTAATGCTTCGAAGTGGAGGAAGGAGTCTGCTGGTTTCTGTTGTTCTGGAGGTAAAATAAATTTGCCTTCGTTCGAAGACCCACCGGAACCTTTAAAATCACTACTTTTAGGGGAACATTTGCAATCCAAACAGTTTTTAGATAATATTCGCACTTATAATAGTGCATTCCAAATGACATCCTTTGGTGCTAAACAAATCTCAGAAGGCCCTTTCATGCCTACTTTTAAGGTACAAGGTCAGGTTTACCATTTGATAGGGTCCCTTTTGCCTGAAGAACAACCTAAATTTCTTCAAATATATTTTGTATCCGATTACAACGAACAGTCGAATATAAGAAATCAATATTTTCCGAATTTAAATACTGAACTCATTTCACAACTTCAGAACATGTTACATCAGGTTAATTCGTACGTATGCAGTTTTAAATCGGCATTAGAAGCCCTTTCTCAAGATGGTAATAACAATTATAAAATTGTTATAAATGCCGATAAGCGTCCAACTCAGGAACACCCTGGGCGTCATAACGTTCCATCCACGAATGAAGTTGCTGTAGTACTGGTCGACCAGGAATGTGATAGGCGTGATATCGTTATACGTTCCAGAGACAATCGTTTGCAACGTATTTTCGAAACCCACAGGGCTTACGACAGTTTGCAATATCCTATGATATACTGTCGAGGGGAAGATGGTTATAATTTCGCTGTATACCAAACCGATCCGCGCACAGGCGCACCTAATTATAATAAAAAGGTGTCATGCCTTCAATTTTATTGTTACCACCTGCAAGTGAGACGGAATAGATTGGTATACTTTCAACGTTTTCGTGGCTTATTTAATCAGTTTATTGTTGACATGTACGCAAAAATTGAAACCGAAAGATTAGTTTATATACGATCTAATCAAAGGCAGCTGCGCGCTGAAGAATACGTGCACCTTCGCGATGCCATGCAGCAAGATAACGATACTGTGAATATGGGTCGTTTAGTTATTTTACCCTCTTCTTTTACTGGTGGTCCACGCTACATGCATGAACGTACTCAAGACGCTTTTTGTTACGTAAGAAAATATGGACGTCCCGACTTATTTGTTACTGTAACTACCAATCCCAAGTGGGATGAAATCACTCGGGAGCTTCTTGAGGGTCAGGCACCGCATGACCGCCATGATATTATTGCAAGAGTGTTTCATTTAAAATTAAAATCAATGATAGATCTTCTTACCAAAGATAACATTTTTGGAGAAGTATTGTGTTATATGTATAGTGTTGAGTGGCAAAAACGCGGCTTACCTCACGCACATATCTTGCTTTGGTTAAAAGATAAGGTTCGACCTAATGATGTAGACAGATTAATCAGTGCTGAAATTCCAGATCCGACTGCAGATCCCCTGTTATACGACATTGTTAAAACTCATATGATACATGGTCCATGTGGTGCATTTAACGCAAATGCTCCTTGCATGCAAGACGGTCGTTGCACTAAAAGGTATCCAAAAGCATTAGTGGATGAAACTGTAACAGGACATGATGGATACCCATTATATCGTCGCCGTTCAAGAGACAATGGTGGTTTTACTGTTGAAAAGCGAATGTCTGGACAACAGGTTACTTTAGATAATAGGTGGGTCGTTCCGTATTCGCCTGTATTGTCCAGAGCATTTCAAGCTCACATAAATGTAGAAATGTGTAATAGTGTAGAGTCAATTAAATATATTTGTAAGTACATTAACAAGGGCAGTGACCAAGCTACGTTTGCGTTAAGAAATGAACATGATGAAGTTACTAGATTTCAGTCAGGCAGATATATCAGCTCTTCAGAAGCTGTGTGGCGGATCTTAAGTTTTAATATTCACGAAAGATATCCACCTGTGACCCATCTGGATGTTCATCTGGAAGGCGGTCAACGTATATATTTTAACGCCGAAAATGTTACAGAACGATTAGAGAACCCTAGACAAACAACTTTATTGGCATTCTTTCGACTTTGCCAAACTGATAATTTCGCAAAGTCTCTTTTGTATGAAGAAGTTCCATCGTATTATACCTACGATAAACAACGAGGTGTCTTTAACCGTAGACGCCGAGGCAGGCCTGTAGATGGCGAGACAGGTATTTTCAAAGAACATGTTCTTGGTAGAGTGTATACTGTTCATCCTAACAACGCAGAGTGTTTTTATTTGAGATTATTATTACATACAGTGCGAGGACCAACATCATTTATAGATTTGAGAAAAGTAGACGATGTTGTTTATCCAACTTATCATGCAGCTTGCCAAGCGCGTCATTTGCTTGAAAATGATCAACATTGGGATGACGCTTTAGCAGAATCCTGTGTTAGTGATAATCCACGACGGTTACGCCATTTATTTGTAACATTACTCACATTTTGTAATTTATCTGATCCTGTCCAATTATGGGAAAAATATAAAGAAAAATTTGCAGAAGACTTTCTTCGGAATTTATCTCAAAATAATGAAGGCGCAACTAATGATAATTTTCGAGATCTGGCTATAAATCAGTGCTTATTAGCTCTTCAGGAAGACTTAACAGCAGTAGGCGGTAAATCACTTTGTGAATATGGTTTGCCAACGCCAACCTCAGTCGGAGAGGTTACCAATAGGGAATATTCCGCAGAGATTGGTTACAACCCAATGGAACTGCTGGTAACATTAGAAAACGGTGTCCCAATGATGACTGCAGAACAACGCTTAGTCTATGATCGCGTGTGCGAGAGTGTGCAGAATAATTTAGGAACAATATGGTTTTTAGATGCACCTGGAGGAACTGGGAAAACTTTTTTGACTAAATTAATATTAGCTTATGTTCGAAATCAGCGTAAAATCGCTCTTGCCGTGGCTTCATCAGGTATAGCTGCAACATTGCTACCAGGAGGTAAGACTGCTCACACTATGTTTAAAATACCAATTAATTTAGATCGCACTGAAAGTCCAACCTGTAGTATTTCAAGAAATAGCGACAAAGCTAAGGTATTGCGTGAGTGTAATTTAATCGTATGGGATGAATGTACGATGGCCCATCGAAAAGGAGTAGAAGCAGTAGACAGAACTCTAAGGGACATAAGACAAAATGATCGACCAATGGGCGGTATTACGGTTTTATTTTGTGGTGATTTCCGACAAACCTTACCGGTAATACCACGGGGAACCCGAGCTGATGAGATTAGGGCTTGCCTGAAAAGCTCTTATTTGTGGCGTGATATACAATCGGTGCATTTGACTATAAATATGCGAGTGAGAACTGGAGACAACGCAGGTAATCGTGAATTTTCTGATACATTATTGAAGATTGGTGAAGGTACCTATCCACAACTACACCAAGGAAAACTTATTCTGACACCTGAGTTATGTTGTATAGTGCAATCCCAACAACATCTTATATCTTCGGTTTACGGTGACATAACAATTATATTAAATAGGGACAATTCTTGGCTTTGCGAAAGGTCCATTTTGACTCCTCGCAATGACCAGGCATCTGAAATTAATAATAAAATACTGTCTAATATACAGGGAGAAAGCAAAGTTTATAGTTCAATAAATAGAATGGTTGATGAACAAGAAGCCACTAATTACCCGATAGAATTTTTAAATTCTTTAAGTATGCCTGGACTACCTTCTCATATAATTTGTTTAAAAATTGGCATACCGATAATTCTGCTCCGAAATTTAAGACCACCTCAACTTTGCAATGGAACTCGGCTAAAAGTAACCCAGTTGCAACAAAATGTAATCGAGGCTCAAATTTTAACAGGTTGCGGTGCAGGAGAAACTGTCTTTATTCCCAGAATTCCCATAATACCAAATAATTTTCCATTCCAATTTAAAAGAACGCAATTCCCAGTATCGGTGTGCTATGCCATGACTATCAATAAAGCTCAAGGGCAGACTTTTCGTGTTGCTGGAGTAGATCTCGGTGTTAGCTGTTTCTCGCATGGTCAATTATACGTCGCTCTTTCCCGGGTTAGCAATTCTAGGAATCTTTACGTTCACGTGCCGGACGGGTCGACTCTTAACATAGTCTACCCAGAAGCTTTGCGCTGAAACATTTTAATTTGATCTAAAAATATTAGCAATATATTATCTTAATAAAAAACAAGGAGTTACACGCTGACCGAGTCGTGGGTATAGCGTGGGTATATTATAATATTCTGCGGTTACTTATATTTTTCAACAGTTTTGTGGATTGGCATATTATATTACTATTGCCCTTCTAAAATACGAAAGTGAATCTGCCTGTTACGTCAAAACTATGAGGGAGGACATCTGCTAATTTTTTTTCGAAAAACGACGGAAACGCGGACGAAGTCGCGGGCAAAAGCTAGTGTAAAATAAAAACTTCAACTTTGTTTCAAAATGTACAATGACGGGATACGAACCTGCGACCATCCTAGGCACTGTATTGGTTATTTTATTCAAACAATTTTTATTAAAAAATAAACTATACGTTAATTTCTAATTAGTACAAATATAAAAAAAATAAATCCTAAATATTTTTTTAATTATAACTTCCCATGACTTTATTTAAAGTAAAAATTTCTTTAAAAAAATATATAAACCAGCCTTAAAGGTCACGTTAGTACAAGCGAGAGGGAAGAGATGCGTGCGCATGTGACGTCACAGCTGAAAATCAACCTCTATTGACCAATACAAACAACACACACACGTAGAAAAACACACACACTTATCAATCTTCACCAAACACCAAACTACCTAAAAAACGGGTTGACAACCGCTATCTATGCGAAGGAAGAAAAACTTAGGTATTTATCAAATGTGAATCTATTATATATGTATTTTAAACCGTGTACATTGATCGATGTTTTCCTCATTCTATTTAAATATAATATTTCAATAAAGAATTACCTACTCGAGATAATTATTTGTGTAATACACTTGTCCTTTAATACTTTATAAGTGTTATACCTGAAGTGCAGTTATTAAGTGTTATGTTAAGGGAGCAGAGAGGGGTTGGGGGCTGAGTCTTGTTACGGAAAAAAACGCTACAGTGGACCGTGACGTCAATTGATAACGTAAGGACTGATGGTTTTTGCGCAGCTGCAGTCAGGACATCTTTGTTTTTGACCAACTAACCATTATATTTATTTATATGGTATATTTGTATTATACTATATTTAATATATATATATATTTTATTTGAATCTCTCTGTAAACATTTTAGGTATGATAAGGTTGTTGGAATAACATAATGAAAAATTCGTCAACATGAGTAGTTGATAGCTTCTATTTCTGCATGTCTATACAAATGTCTATATTTTATTATTACCCCACATACATATATATATATATATATATATATATGTATATATTTAAGGCACTAATAGGATACTATATTATTATCTGTAACATAATGCAATGGTCACTAATTGTGTTATGTTGGAGGATGTTATTGTAATACATTTCTCAATGTACCGAGAATTGACATTCGTATTAGTAAACATAGATAATCAATTAAATACTGGGAAACTTCGATACATTTCTTACTTGACTTCACGGACTTATTTCAAAAGTACAATGTATGTCTATTTGAAATGTGATTTTAACCAACTGTGAAAGAAACTATAAAATAAAATGTGATTAATCAATAATGTTCGTATTGTAAAATTATGAGTTTAAAGTTTTAAGATTGTATATTAATTTCAAACTTATTTCAATCGTTAAAAACACAAATACAGCATATAAAGAAATGCACACTCCCCCCTTGGTCTGAGGAGTGTGCTCTGTGCAAACACATTACCCAGTAAACACCAACATCCGCAGATAGTAAATTGAAAACGGCCAGAGTCCTCACAAGTACGAGTATGTACGGTATGAGTACATATAGTAACTACTTGTTTATTCTTCACTATATCGATTATACTCAACTAAACAACCATTTAGAGGGAGGAATCTATAAATAACAAATGATATTGAATAACAACCAGTAATAGAAGGCTATGAAAAATGATTTCGCTTTGATAAGTGTCATTAATAAGAAAATGGACAAATGTGTCTCAGGACTGATATATTTGCAGGATTTATATTATAATGTACATCATCTAATTTATTTTTGTTGTATTTCTTTTAAAAATTTGATTGTTATATTTCTTTTAAAAAGAGGAACTGTTGAGTTTCTGGCCGGCTCTTCACACAGCAACATTCCGAGCCGGTGGTAGCTTACTTACGGACTGACTACACTGACCTTTTTTTTTGTATTGTAATAATTGACGATTAAAAAAAAGTGCGTGTAAATGCCGACTTGAATAAAGATATTTTGAATTTGAATATAATCGGCTCCAAATTACGTCTCATTATCACCTTATGGATACACTTAATAATTAATCACGTGTCAAAGCACATGGGGAGTCGGAAGATATATGTTTACTACTCCGGCATTCAGAGCTGGACATCTGCCAAGATGACAGACAAATCGGGATTATACACACACACACACACACACACACACACACACACACACATATATATATATATATATCTATCGGCCGCTGAACTTAACGGATAGGTGACAATTTTAATAAATAAAAATCACCAGATTCCTCACAATGTACTTACTTAGTTCCTCAAAAAAATATTTCAAGTTAATATTTTAACCTACTCCATATTACATAACATTTGTTATAGACAAAGGCTATCTGATTATAATTGAACGGAGAATAATATTTCAAACGAATCTCAAAGTTGAATGACCTTTTAAAATGTATGCCGTGTTTGTTTGAATTAGCATAATTATTTTGTGGCGTTGCATAATATATAGTATCTTGACCCCTGATAACAAAGGTCGAGGGTCACACTGACGTCGTATGTTAACTGTAGATTATGGAAATGCAAGGTAAGCTAATATGTTATATACCATTCCAATATATATATATTATAACAAATAGATGTATATTGTATGAAATGTATTTAAACATCACATAAAAAATCTACACAATTTACTATATAACATTATATTTATATGAGTGTCAACTCTAGTAGAACGTCTCCAGTCACGTCACCAATACAAATTTGGCAAACTCGCAAATTCAAGACAGGCCTCCCCTATACTTCAAAGTCACTATGAACTTGGCTATGATCTAAATAAAAAGAAACCTGCCGGTTAAATAAATTAATATACAATAAATCATTTAAATAAAAACTTTATTAATTGTTTATATACGTAATAGATTTCATGATGAACATTCAGACTGTAATCAAATTATATATTTACTTTACAAAGCACTCGCTCCTCCGTGTTATAACCGGTTATATTTAATAAGATAATGTGAATTAGTGTCAATGTTATATTTAATATATAAATAATATAATACAGATACTTAATAGGACACTACCATGCAATAGCAACTTGAATAAAATATTAACATAGAGTAGTAATAAAATAATCTTCTAATTTCCTCTTTAAAGATTTTAAGCTGGAATATTAAAAAACGATTTACAGCAACCAGTAGTTACATTAACCTTGGTATTGAATCACGTGTTTAGCGCGTGTATATGTGTGTATATATATATGTGTGTGTATGTGTGTGTGTGTGTGTGTGTTTATATATTTATTGTATATATAATTCTACAAGTGGATAATTATCATATTACATTATCTTTGAGTGTATTACAAGTGTTACTATCTCTTCCTTATGTTAATATATTCTAATTTGCACCCTGAGTTTATTACTAATAAACTGTCTGTCTGTCCACTAGCAAAATAATAAACTAATAACAAATAAAATATAATTTTCATTGCTGTTTGTGCATATGTATATATATATATATATATATATATATATATATATATATATATATATATATATATATTGTTATTAACATAAAGAGATATATTTCGTAATATAATAATTTTAAATTTTATCGTAATTTAATTATATATATAAATAATGTTATGTATTGTTTATATTCTTATCGGTATGTTCGTTTTGATGCTAATCAAACACACAATGAATGATCTCGGGATATGATTGTATATTAATTTACATTATCATTCATTCCATATAATAAAACGAGGAAAAATCTGTCCGTTCAATAGTATTGTTTTATTTTCGTATGTAAAATATATTTCGTTAACTATATGTTACATACATAGATTATATAGATTTGCTGATTTAAAGTATTTTAATATGTAGTTTAAAGAGAGAAGGAAAGAGGGAGGGAGAGGAGAGGAGAGCAGATTGTAGCTCAACCTTTACAGGGTGGTATCGTTTTCATCAAAAAATCGCCATGAAACGACTACTATAGTAAAATCTCGTAAGAATCCCTCTATTTCTACCTGTACCCTACTCCCTGACATCCTTCAATTCTTTCTAAAATACAGGTGCTTGTGACGATTGCTAGCTACCTACCAGTAAAGTGGGTTATCTAAAGATTTTTGTTTCCGAAACCTTTTTCTTATCAGGTGCAGATGCAAGAAGATGGGTATTACCAACTCTTGATTTTAGGAGTACTATTTGTATCCTTATAAAAATAACCCTATTTGTATCAGTTATTTACAATAAGATATTTAAGTTTATATGAAATATTCCATTTAAAAACGAACATCTCCTGTAATCACGCTTGTATCTAAATGAGTTGGGCAATGACGAATCTTATCAGAGATAAGGGGACAGACACAGCTGGTCTATAAATAATCATAAAAAAATAATTATAAATACGTAATTACTTATCACAAGACGTCAAAAAAAAAAACGTAAACAATGACATAAATAAAAGTCGACATACTGTATACGAGTGATAATATTTGATACACGGGGTCAATGACATCACCACGGGGCAGTCACGTGATCTTATCTTTTATCATCTATAGATTATACCCGAATCTAGTAACCATGGTAACACTATTGATTGATTTAGAGATGAAAGTTTATAATGAATGTTGTTATAAATTAAGTGTTTCCTGATCTTGGAGCTGGTAGATACGGTTAGATTTAGATAAGATTAGATTACAATTATTAAGATTTTATCGTAGCCATAGTTTCATGATAGTTTCGCTCATGGAGCTTGCAACCGTGCAACTAAAATCTGATTTCAATTATCAATTATTTCAACAGTTTAAATTTAATAATATTATTGACTATTTATAAAAGATAATATTTTAAATTAACAACAATTTAGTACCTATTGTTTAACATTTGTTTGTCTCGTGTTCGGTATTTACGTAAGACTGTGACGAAATATGAAATAAAAAGTGTCAATACATAGTATTGAAATATTAGATTATTATATATATATATATATATATATATATATATATATATATATATATATATGTGTCTGAGTGTCTTGTCTGTAATTTGTTACGGTTTAAGCCTTGTTACTCGTATCTTTACACCGTCTACTTGTTAAGAGATGTATCTTTCAGTATTTACTAGTTTTTAATCATGAGATAAGTTAACAAGATCGCACTGTTAGGAGCTGGTTTGTTCCGAGCTGTTTATGTTAATATTAAACATATAGATAACGATGTATTTCGTGTTAAACAGCAATTATTATGAAATCGATATTGTGCAACCTAGCAACTAGTGAGTTATGATAAGAGAACAACGGTCTGAATAGTTGCTTGTCATCTAAAAAATACGTAGCGCTTGAGAAAAAAGATTCCACTTCTATGTTACATATACATATTATTTATTACGTCTTCCTTCAAATATAGGTATAATAAGGAAAGAGAGAGGGAGGGGGGGGGGAGAAAAGAAAGGAGAGCAGATTGTAGCTGAATCTGCTCTCCTTTCTTTTCTCTCCGTATCGAGTGGATATAGAGACCAGATTGAACAAGAGAACCTGAGATTCGGAATTAACCAACAATCCTGATCCAAACTTCGTTATAAAAGATTGATATTAACAATTCTTTAATCAAATAACCGACCAATATCGTAATAAATATTTTTGTCATATTTCTTTGTATCTTGGAGAAGTGGTATAAGAGTACCTAAATATTAGTAACTTGCTTAATATATATACTATATATACCAAGCTACAACTATTTTAATAAAAGAATTTAATTTACGAAGCCATTCATAGAGAAATGAAGCTCTTCAGACAGACAAGATATAATTGTGAGTGAAATATTATATAAATATTTCATCGTTTTCTTCAAGACTACATATTATTTAAAGAAAAATATATACAATAAAACTATGTTGCCACTTATATATATATACATATATATAGAATATCGATCGTCGGTCTATTTGCTCTCAATTAAGAACGTTGCGGGCGCACTGTGACGTCATAGACTATATAACAAACTCAATTAGTACTGAAAGGATAGATAATAGGACGTACACGATACACGAATACTGGTTAAGGTGATTAGTTAATTGTTTTACAAACTATGTAACAACTACGCAGTATGTCCCTTTGTTGTATGTTTCTCTATAACTCAAGAATTCTATGAAAATGTTGATAAAAATTAATATTAATATATAAGTACTAAGAAAATGCAAGCTTTTTTGCCATAAAAGAGATGGTAAATACTATATTTTTAAGATTTTAAGGATGTTTTAGATGTTCGTTAACTATTACGAGTAATGGCTTGTCGAAACTACATAGAATAGAATAGATCGTGAAATGAATTGAAGAAAATGTAAATTTTAATAAAAAATCCAATGTTATTCAGTATCGACCCAGTTCCATTATTATTTATTAGTAGAATACTGCGTAGTTATGAACAGAACAGCAACATACTTGTTATCCTCTCGGTGATTGGTGACTGGGTCAGACCACAATGGCTGATTGGTTCGGGTCGAGGGGTTTATTCGATGTATAGAGATTCTAAATTCAAATAAACTTTGTTCTATATTTAAATTTTATTTGAATTAATAATAATAAACGTGACTCGTCCTATGTAAACACAAAAACCGTATAAAAAGTTAGGTTTAAAATGTAGTAGTGTATTAAAACCACAGATCGCTAGATCATGTAACAGCGACACTTACATGTAACAATAACATCATAATAAATTCAAGGTCATCCCCGATAGGAAACTGATAGCAAATAGTTACCGCTAAACTAAAACTAACTTGCATCTAGGCTTCTTAGTTTTATTACAAATATATATATATATATATATATATATATATATATATATATATATATATATATATTTAAGAATATATAATGTAAAAAAAAAGTTTATTCTGAAGTTAATTAAATCTAAGAGAGAAATAGAGTTAAATAAATCCTGCAGTACTAAAATTTATATATATATATATATATATACTGTCTCGTGTTTGTTATATTTTATACAACAGTCGTATAATTTCGTATTTCTAATACGAAAAATTCGAATTCTAAATTTAAAAAAGCATATCAGTTAAGAGTTGTCAAAATGACATCGCAGGATACGGATCTCAATAAACGTAACGTATTATTAAAAATGATTAATTATTATTTAATTTCATCTCTGACCTTACACAAGAGTATAGCCGTATTGTAATGAAATATAAATGTTTATTTAATGGCGACATGATATACTTCACCGCAAACCACAGTTATAAATAACAAGTGTATGTTACAAAAAAATACGATATTACGATAATTATTAACAGATTTATATTTCAGTAGTAAATAAATACGATAAAAAACATACATCCCTACATATAGCAAGGCAATACTTATAGAAAAAAATATTTGGTTGTATATAAACTCGAAAGTATGTAAAACTTTCAGCACAATTGTAGTGCCGGTGCACTCCAGTTTCCAGCTGACACATAGATTTTGTCAAGCGACATTGGCGGAGTGCCAAGATGCCAAGTAACGTGATCCCATTGTTGGCCTTACTTGGCAACCGGCCATTAAATCTACTTGGTCGTTAAAACACCCAAAAGAAATCTAGATACACAATGGACAACTTTCTAGATCGGCGGCGAATAAAATTGTATTATAATAATAAATCTTACCGTAGTTGAGCGCAGTACAGCTGGTGCGGGATGGCGGTTAGCACACCTGCGCCGTCACCGGTGTCGTTGTCGCAGGCGCATGCGCCGCGGTGCTCCATACGTGTTGCGAGCACTTCGGCATCGCGAACGATCTACATTTATAAATTAAAATAAACATCTTATATGACAGACACAGCTGGACAAATTGTTAAAGCTATACAAAACACTAATTTACTGTAATATTCTGCTGTATGTATTAAATATAAGTAGTCATCAAAAATATGTTATGCGAAATGAAATCCGATATTCATGAGGCAACAACATCTCTTTACTTTGTTGTTCTTAATGAAT
This sequence comes from Melinaea menophilus ssp. n. AW-2005, assembly GCA_918358695.1. NCBI lineage: Eukaryota > Metazoa > Arthropoda > Insecta > Lepidoptera > Nymphalidae > Melinaea > Melinaea menophilus. The sequence goes on along the minus strand of OU911057.1, from coordinate 5,489,229 downwards.
ATTTTCCTTATCTATTAATATTTATTACCATAGTATTCTGACTTATTTGTAACAATAAATAATCTTTTTACTTCTCATTCAGTTACGTAAATTGCTCACTAAATATATTGACGTTTGTGAAACACTGATAACAATAAAAAAAAAAAAGTTTGTTGTGTGGTTCTTCTCAGACCAGGGCGCGTTTGGAACCCTCGTAGCCTTATTTTAAGTAGGAGAGTGTCTTTACAGAAGGGCTTATTTTGATACATACAATATCAAAGTAGGCCCTCCTGTCACTTCCATTTGACATACACAAGTGATCACTGGAATCTGGAACTGAACTGGATCAAAGTGGAAAATATATAAATAAATAAAAATAAATATACCATACAATTGACAAATTGAATGAAGACTGCCTTCGTGTTTATTGGCTATAAATATATTGAAAATATGAAGGCTGAATTTATCCAAACATTAATCATAATGCAATATGTAATGTTATTTACATCTAAACATACGGAAATGAAGGAGCAAGTGTTCATGTCAGCCTTCACGTATGAGAAATGGAGGGAGCTCATAATATATCATTTATGTTATAACATGTTCTGGACTAGAACCAGGCATATTGAAATATAACATTTACATATAAATAGGTATATAAATTACATAACCATATTGCATTTATAGATCATTGAGCATGGTTAACTATAATTTTATAAGTTCAAGGTCAGATTAATGATCTATTATAGTTGTAGACATTATTTGCAGTCTTAACTAAACTGTAATATATCTTATCGAGTAAGATATAATTAGACTAGTATTCGCTTTAATTTATCATATTATTTATTTATTTATTCATGTACTAGATTTAGTAATAACAAAATATTCAGAAACATGATATACATTGGATAAGCTTATCCCCAAATAGAGATCTCTAGCAGCTACCCATGAGAGTGACAAAGTTGAATTAAAAGGGCAGAAATAGGTACACACTACCTATAATACATATTCTTAATAGTAAGTAACTAACTAAACACTACTTAAATTAATAATGTAGTTATTAAGTTACTTATTATGTCTAATTTCTCACCTTATGACTGCGTTTTCCGTCTATAGCAACTACAAAACCAACACCGCAAGCCTCATGCTCATTCTGAGGGTCGTACAAGCCTTGCTTGGCCGGCCCTTCCCACTCCATACCTAATTAAATAAATTAATATATAATACATCATATAAAAAAAGGCTTCTTCCTAAGTTTGAATAGTAGAAAATAACTATTATATAATAATGTTTTTTTAAGTTATATTTCGTAGTAAAAAAAATTGAAAAATAATTATGTTAATATGTTTTTTTTTAAATTAAACTTAGTTTATACAATTCAACAAACTATTAAGAAATTACTGTAAGTTTACATACAAATTCATAAAATCTATTGATTAAAATGAACTTTCAAGGTAGGTTACTTTGAAGGTCAAAGTAACCTTGACCTCAAATATGATAACATTATAATACCTATTGTATTCCCTTAGAAAAAAATATTACCTATTTTAATACATTTATACCACATTAGGAGAACATTACCCAATATTTAATGTAATATGTATAGGTTAGGTAAGAAAATATATATATTTTATAATTTTACTTCACTATATTTTTTAATGGTACATTTTGAAGTGAAAGGTTAATAATTTAAAGGGCTTTCTTATTTTTAGAATAATGTTTTAAGTTCCACATCTCTACTATCCTACAATATGCTGTGATAAAGAGTTGCTCAATTTATTTTTAAAACTAGGTTGATATAAATTATATTTCGTACATGTCAGGGAAATCAACACAATTCAGATGAGGTCAAAGATCAGTTCTTACAAGCAATAGTGAAGTTGTTAAAAAACGCTATGTAATCATATTTATTGTTTTTAAATTGAACTATTTATTCCACATAATTGCGCAGATCCAGCTGGGACAATATTGAGACGTGATCAACATTCTGCCATGCCCTCACCGGCAGAAATCAAATAATGATTACACTATCTAAATACAAGTTACTGCGTATTTTCTCCAGAATCTTACTACGACTAAAATACACCACGTCTGCCCTACACGTGTACAAAATATTAGAAACGTGAATCAAAAAAAATGCAAAGTGCATAAAATTGCTCACCTTAAGGCAAGTTCGTAAAAGTATAAAACTGTATGATCGATATATCTACGAAAGATTTTCACTCTAACAGACAAATATCTGTATATAATAATCAGTAACACAGGTTCAAGATTAAAGATATATTTATCTAGGACAGTGCAAATGCCGGCAATGTGTAGTGACCTCTAGCAGTCGACTACAACAGCCGGTGATACGCGATTGACTAAACTTTGACGGTAAATTGAACGAACTAATACAAATATTATAATAATATAATATTTTGACAAAGATGGTATTGAATGAATATAACGGATTGAATGAATGGTTATTCCTATTTGCGATTGGTCATAGGACTGTATATAAATGTTGCCATTGTAGAATTTTTTGCTAGATAATAAATTAACTATTGCTATACAGTAACATACTATAAATTATTGTACTCATTGAAAATAGTCTTATTTTAATTATATTTTTTGTCATAATCAATAAAATAATAAAATAGTAATATTATATAAATATTTAAATATATTTTTTTATATGACAACATATCAGTGAAGCTTGTCAAGTAATGACGTCTTAGTTTGACGTTTCAATCATGAAATCATAATACAGAAACGTCAATGAATAGAAAATAGAATGGACCAATACGCGAATACCATCAGTTTAAGAATTTCGCGGTAACAAGTTGAACGTTATTAAAGTGCCGCGTAACGGAGTTTTGCGAAATTTAATTTTATGTAAACGTTGCATAAATTTTAATATTTCGCAATAATATAATTTTACAAAATTACATTAATTACATTAAATTGAAAGTCAATAAAATTATAATATGATATTGGAATTTTAATTTACAGTAATAAATAATAAGTGTGATTATTGAATATTGTTTGTGTTTATAACTTACTAGCAAGATGAGTTTGAGTCGGTTGGGAAGTGCTTTGAAGTTAGATTTGGTGAAAGTTAGTCAATCGGGTGCGTTAGTTGCAAAACTTTGGGGACCTTGTATGCGGGAAGTGAGCACTGGTAGTGCAAATCGGGCGGTTGCACAACATAACACCAAGCCAGATTGGAATAGAGCCGTGAGCGAGGCCGAAAAGATCGTTGGCTATCCAACCTCCTTCCTCAGCTTGCGATGGGTACTGAGTGACGAAATTGCAAACGTCGCTTTGCATTTACGAAAACTTGTTGGAAGCAACCATCCACTGTTAAAAACAGCAAAGTAAGTGAACTTTTCTCAGTAATTTTTATTTAATTTCTCTTTAAAATTTTACTTTTTTTAGCTTCAATTTATAGATTAGATTAATTTATAAATATATAAAGTAGCTTAATTAAGTAGTCAACAATTTATTCTTATTTCCCAAGTCCGAAGTAATGAACTGTAAATAAACTGCACTTTATCACATAAAGCTAAAACTTAAGTCTTATTGTAATCATTGCCTAAAGGATTTATATTCCATATGATAATGCAGTTAATAAACTAACAACATACTAAATATGTTAAATTTTTTACGGGATTTGCGAGATACTGACTAAATAAATAAAAAAAGATTGTTTACTGAATACGTTAGCAATCACGTTAAAGTCTTACTTTCAATACGTATGGTATTAAAATAGGCCCTCCTGTCGCTCCATTTGACGTACACAAGTGATTACTGATATGGATTCAGTGGAAAAGATATAAATAAATTAATAAATGTTTTCTTTTCCATAATGTGTATAAATATACTCAGTGCATTGGTTAGTGTAGTGCCCAATTCACAAGTTTTAACTGAGTTTCAGGTTCTTGTGGTTAGTTTAAGAATACGATTGTTCTGTGTCAGGAGATTTAGTCATTGTGTCATCTATCGTATGGGATAGAAAAATATAGGTCAAAATTGGCTACACCAATGCCACCACGATTAATGACAGACGTAAAGAATAATTGTTTTTCGTTGTTATAATTACAAAAATGACACTAACCTACGCACATGGCATTTAATGAAGTAGGTTTATGGTAATGTAGATGGGTGAAGAGTTAGAACGAAAAGTTTTAAGTATATATATATCGATTATTAAAAGATAAGAGATAATTAAATCTACAGAATGTTTGAATTATCATATGATTGAAGAACGCATGTAATGAGGATGATGAGTTAATCAAAATTAATGAAATATAATCTAGCAAAGATGGTTATAACTAAAATTATAATAAATTGAGACTAGAGAAACAAAATCATTTTCTTATTATATTATTAATTCGTGGAGGTCGTTTATGCAAATTATAAATAACGATCAAAGCAAAAACAATAAATTAATTCTCTATTTCTTAAAAACACGGATACTTTCACATAATGTACGGTTATCCTGTCTTTAATTGCTTAGTTCTCATCAATAGGAAGTAGAATAAATATATTATTATACGGAATTTCGTAAGTATTCTATATTTTATATTATTAATTATCGTTACGTTATAAGGAATCTCATCTACAATGGAAAGAACAACATGCAAGCCTGGGGCCTCATCGTGCTGCTGGTGTCCAAGGCTGCGGGACACAGTCCCGAAATACCAGATATGGAGCAGGATAAGGCAGCTGGAGTACTGCACAGGTGAGTTATAAACAAAGGTGGCTGTTCATCTAAAAATCATTAGTCCATCATTAGATTGGTCGCAGCTGATTGTAATGATAAAATTTTAATTACAAAACAATTATTAAAAGGCTTTCATTGTCCCACTCCACCCATTAAGCCATTAGTGTTAATAGCTTCGGTCAACAATGAAAGTAAATTAAGGGCTAATTGGATATTATATAAATTAGAAAAAACCTTCCTTTCTATCTGTCAACTACTCGAGTGTCGTAATTCTAGAGGCTACTTTAAGAGTATAATTACTAGTAGTAGTGTAGTATAGTGTAGTGTGTGCGTAGTCAGCGCGCCCTGGCGGAAGTGACGGAGATGCTGCGCACGTCCCACTTGGTGCACAAGGGTCTGGTGAACATGAACGCGCGGGGCACGGCCGGGGACCTCGACGACATGATGTTCGGGAACAAGATCGCGTTGCTCAGCGGAGACTATCTGCTGGCTAATTCGTGTACAGAGCTCGCGAACTTGAGGTAACTTTTACATATTATTAAAATTGTACCAATTTTATCCAATCTACCGCTCGCTAAGTCACTTAGCATACTAACATCGCATACTGTAGTCATCGTTAGTGAGTTCACGAGTTTCTGGTCACCTTTAATGCCCTATTTTTAGGGTAGTAGTACACTTAAAATTGGAGAATAAAATAGATCCAACATTGTATTCTATAAATAAAACTTTTATGAACTTATATTAAAAATGAAGGTCGCCATATTCATCGACCTTTGAGTGTATTTGTAATATATATATAAATTCCAAGTATAATGTTAGCGGGTTAGTGAAAGTTATCTGCTTGACTTGTTCATAAGTTACGTACGTACACACGGACGGTTTGTTAATATTTATTAGTATTGTACTGGTCTTGGAATACGTAATATATAACTATTAATAGTTGTTAGTGTCTACTATATTTTTTTCCACTCAATTGTTCTATTCTATTAATTATAGAGTTAAACTATAAAATAAATGGAAAACTACACAAGCGTTTTTACTGTATATTATATATTTTTAATATATTCTCAATGTAATTTGTAAATTAAACAAATTGAAAACAAACTGACACACATCAAGTACCAAATAAAAAAAATAGTAAAAATATATATAATTGATACTACTAATGTCATAGTAACGATCGTTCAAAATTTTCTTCTTAAAATTGCAAGAACAAAAACAAGTATTAGTTAGACTTAGTGTATCTAAATAATATATTCCGATATTCTGACTTACAAATAATAAAAATGTACTAAAATACGAAAAATCTAGAAACAGTTGTGATCGATCAGAAAACATTTATTAATTACGTAATATATGTCTTTAAATTAATTTGGTATGAATATGATCTTTGATTTATCTTAAGAATTAAATTGTATTTTATACTGATTCATATTTAAATCAAATTCAATAAAATAAATACATATGACTTTGAGCTACTATTTCGTTTGATAAATCTATTTTTGAGTAATTATTACTAGCATTGAGTCTTCTCAAACACTAAACAACAAGGGCTCTCTGCCTTAGATAAAAGTTAGTCAAACACATGAAAATACTATTACTACAACTCTTCCAAACTATAAGTTGTTACTTTTAATGTATTCATACATTTTATATTATACCTACTTATAATAATTAACTGTTTATTATAGTGATCGCTGTAAACTTTGTAACTTCCTTGTAATCAAAAAAATATTAACTGTTGCCAGCTATTTCGCCTGCTTTATTAAATTTTACATATTTTTTTAAATTAATAAAAAAAATTATTAACTCCGACATCTATTGTAAATTTTATAGAAATTAGACGTCGAAGAAGAAGAAGAAGAAAAACCTCAAATTTGCACTAAAAAATCATATTATTGAAATAAAAACTTATATTTTTAAGTTGTACCAAGCAATAGATATCTACAAAATCTTATTAAAATCGGTTCAGTGTTTTAAAAGTAGCACAAACGAATCGTGACACGGGATTTATATAAAGATATGTATACATAGTTTTGTGAATCTTAAGAAAACTTTCTCCTAAATGATCGTATAATTCTGTATGTCTGTATAATTTCGTTAATTTCGAAAGTTAATTGCCTTATAACGTTTATTAACGAAATTAAGCTTCTTTAGAACGCCTTGTTATAATATTTTGTTTGAGTTATATGAAAATATAGCGAAGGTTAAATTTAATAGTTTTGAAACAGCTTGCATAAGAAATAGTCACGTGATTTACACAATGATGGCGAGATTCACTAAAATATACAGAAATGAAACTATAAGGACTATAAAATATACTTCTATATCCTATTTTACTAGAACAAATAGAATTTTAGACTAACATATGAATATATATATCTATAGATATTTTATTTTATAGAAGTAGTAGTGTTTTGTAGTTTGAACATCTCCATCGGTGTAGGTAGGTCTTAAGGTCAATGTTTTGTGCCGGCGGCTTCAGATTCACATGCGTTAATTAAATATAACGGTAGACTGGACCTACTTTTAAGATGTGAATAAATGTATATGAGATGTGTGTTAACTAAAAATAATATGTTTTATATTTATCATTAACACTAAACCTACCGACAATTCTTGTATACCTGTTCCTACAGCTCGCCGTCAAATTGACCGGTAATTAAAAGTTATTTTATTATATAACGCAGGTAATAATGGAAATAACTAAAAGTAAAGAGTGTAGAAAATATTATATGCATATTCTAATAATTGTCACGTAGTTTGATAACGATATTATAACGTTTAAAAATGTGTAAGTTTTACAAAAGTTTAAGAACGGTCAATTTGACCGGTACTTGGTAGGTTTAGTGTTAAACAAGAATTCATAGACCGGAAACATTGTGAAATTCTTTTCGCTATAAGTTAAAGATGGTGGGGAAAGTAACCTGTTTGTGGACCGGTTCGTCCCTTGAGGAGGAAGGAGGACAATTGCACTTGAATGTTAAAAAATGCTGTTTTATCCTCAAATATCTGAAGGTCTGAGGTATATTTCCTGGTTAAAAAGAAATACTTTAAACAAAGACATCGGTGCAAATAATTTGTGTTTGTAGATTTTTATACATCAATCTATACGATGATTAAATGTATTATCTCTAATACAATGGGTAATTGTAAAGCGATTAAAACGACAAGACCTTGACAGGTCAATTTGAATATAAATAAATAACAATTAGAAGCACGAAAAAAATAGGAATAATTGTTTTTGTTAAAATTATCATATATTAAAAATTAAAATAAATTATAATATTTATTAAAACAAAAAAAACATATTGAGTTTTAATAATAATAAAATAATAGTATTTACAATTCAGTATATTTGTGTATATTAAAAAGTGTAAATACTTGATTTCAAGAATTTGTTTTGTATAAAATCAGGAATCAAGAGCTAGTAGAGCTGATGTCGTCAGCAGTGCGGGACCTGGCGGAGGCAGAGTTTCTAGGAGAGAGAGATGATCAGAACAATCCACTGCCATCAAAACCCATACCGGAACACCAGAGAGAAGAAGCTACAGGTAGATCGTTTTAAATTGAATATTCTATCATCAAAATCGTTGTATCTGCTCCAAGTACTTATACAAACTACAATATTTGCGTTATCAAGCAAATAGGTTAAATCATCTAATCCTATTTGCATTTGAATTAATGAGACGTGTTCACATCCGTCAAGTGTGATCTCACATTCATCTGTGAAATGAACCCGCCACCGTGATTATGTTAATAAGATATTTTGAGATTGAATTTCCTTAGTGTAGAATTGCGGGCTTAATAACGGACTACCTCAGGGCAGAGTATTTGGACTTTGATTATTTAGGTTATATAATGTTGGTTATCTTATAAATATGAGGTGTATTTAAGATATACGATAATATATTTCGATTTTACTAATAATTCGAGCATAAAACAACTTAACGAAAAATTTATACAATGATATTCCTCAAATGACTTAAAAACCTAAAATTTCATATCTAAAAGGTTTTTAAAAGTGTTTAGTTTTGCCAACGTTTTATTTTAATTACATTGTCATATACCAAATCATTTAAAACAGGACATTGGTGGCCTTATTTTTATTTTTCTATTGTGTTGGTAAGGAACTGCCGGTATGCGAGCGGGCAGACGCGCTGGGAATACGTAATGCTATCAGATAGGATTGGTATCTGTGTATTAATGTATTGGTGACAAGTACCTATGTTTTAACAGATTTTGCGTGTTCAGTATACATTAGTATAACGTTTAGATCCGTAGAAACCTTGATGATCAAACATCAATACTGATGTCCTTCATTAAAACAAATTCTTTGTTCATTAAAATATTATTTTATTATAAAAAAAACGGCGTAAAATGTAGATAGATAGACTTTACCTCAGTTATGCATTATCGAAATCATTATATAACTAAAATTCAATGTTTATATTAACAATAAACAATAATACCTAAGAAGTAGGTATCAAAATGCGTTTATTATTAAGTTAAGGTCTAAAAGGACCCCACTTTCGCCGCATT